>CAKNZV010000058.1:0-599881 GCA_932274525.1 Podabrus alpinus
ATCTTAAAGTTTAAAACTTGAAATTCATAACTTCACAACTTCAAGATCTTAACTTTAAGATAAATCAGAAAGTTTTTAGCTTAAAGTTTAAAACTTTAAATTCATAACTTCACAACTTCAAGATCTTAACTTTAAGATAAATCAGAAAGTTTTTAGCTTAAAGTTTAAAACTTGCAATTCATAACTTCACAACTTCAAGATCTTAACTTTAAGATAAATCAGAAAGTTTTTAGCTTAAAGTTTAAAACTTGAAATTCATAACTTCACAACTTCAAGATCTTAACTTTAAGATAAATCAGAAAGTTTTTAGCTTAAAGTTTAAAACTTGCAATTCATAACTTCACAACTTCAAGATCTTAACTTTAAGATAAATCAGAACTTAGTATCTTAAAGTTTAAAACTTGAAATTCATAACTTCACAACTTCAAGATCTTAACTTTAAGATAAATCAGAAAGTTTTTAGCTTAAAGTTTAAAACTTGCAATTCATAACTTCACAACTTCAAGATCTTAACTTTAAGATAAATCAGAAAGTTTTTAGCTTAAAGTTTAAAACTTGAAATTCATAACTTCACAACTTCAAGATCTTAACTTTAAGATAAATCAGAACTTAGTATCTTAAAGTTTAAAACTTGACAATTCATAACTTCACAACTTCAAGATCTTAACTTTAAGATAAATCAGAACTTAGTATCTTAAAGTTTAAAACTTGAAATTCATAACTTCACAACTTCAAGATCTTAACTTTAAGATAAATCAGAAAGTTTTTAGCTTAAAGTTTAAAACTTGCAATTCATAACTTCACAACTTCAAGATCTTAACTTTAAGATAAATCAGAACTTAGTATCTTAAAGTTTAAAACTTGAAATTCATAACTTCACAACTTCAAGATCTTAACTTTAAGATAAATCAGAAAGTTTTTAGCTTAAAGTTTAAAACTTGAAATTCATAACTTCACAACTTCAAGATCTTAACTTTAAGATAAATCAGAAAGTTTTTAGCTTAAAGTTTAAAACTTGCAATTCATAACTTCACAACTTCAAGATCTTAACTTTAAGATAAATCAGAAAGTTTTTAGCTTAAAGTTTAAAACTTGAAATTCATAACTTCACAACTTCAAGATCTTAACTTTAAGATAAATCAGAAAGTTTTTAGCTTAAAGTTTAAAACTTGCAATTCATAACTTCACAACTTCAAGATCTTAACTTTAAGATAAATCAGAAAGTTTTAGCTTAAAGTTTAAAACTTGCAATTCATAACTTCACAACTTCAAGATCTTAACTTTAAGATAAATCAGAAAGTTTTTAGCTTAAAGTTTAAAACTTGAAATTCATAACTTCACAACTTCAAGATCTTAACTTTAAGATAAATCAGAACTTAGTATCTTAAAGTTTAAAACTTGCAATTCATAACTTCACAACTTCAAGATCTTAACTTTAAGATAAATCAGAACTTAGTATCTTAAAGTTTAAAACTTGAAATTCATAACTTCACAACTTCAAGATCTTAACTTTAAGATAAATCAGAAAGTTTTTAGCTTAAAGTTTAAAACTTGCAATTCATAACTTCACAACTTCAAGATCTTAACTTTAAGATAAATCAGAACTTAGTATCTTAAGTTTAAAACTTGAAATTCATAACTTCACAACTTCAAGATCTTAACTTTAAGATAAATCAGAACTTAGTATCTTAAAGTTTAAAACTTGAAATTCATAACTTCACAACTTCAAGATCTTAACTTTAAGATAAATCAGAAAGTTTTTAGCTTAAAGTTTAAAACTTGCAATTCATAACTTCACAACTTCAAGATCTTAACTTTAAGATAAATCAGAACTTAGTATCTTAAAGTTTAAAACTTGAAATTCATAACTTCACAACTTCAAGATCTTAACTTTAAGATAAATCAGAACTTAGTATCTTAAAGTTTAAAACTTGAAATTCATAACTTCACAACTTCAAGATCTTAACTTTAAGATAAATCAGAAAGTTTTTAGCTTAAAGTTTAAAAACTTGCAATTCATAACTTCACAACTTCAAGATCTTAACTTTAAGATAAATCAGAACTTAGTATCTTAAAGTTTAAAACTTGAAATTCATAACTTCACAACTTCAAGATCTTAACTTTAAGATAAATCAGAACTTAGTATCTTAAAGTTTAAAACTTGAAATTCATAACTTCACAACTTCAAGATCTTAACTTTAAGATAAATCAGAAAGTTTTTAGCTTAAAGTTTAAAACTTGAAATTCATAACTTCACAACTTCAAGATCTTAACTTTAAGATAAATCAGAAAGTTTTTAGCTTAAAGTTTAAAACTTGAAATTCATAACTTCACAACTTCAAGATCTTAACTTTAAGATAAATCAGAAAGTTTTTAGCTTAAAGTTTAAAACTTGCAATTCATAACTTCACAACTTCAAGATCTTAACTTTAAGATAAATCAGAAAGTTTTTAGCTTAAAGTTTAAAACTTGAAATTCATAACTTCACAACTTCAAGATCTTAACTTTAAGATAAATCAGAAAGTTTTTAGCTTAAAGTTTAAAACTTGCAATTCATAACTTCACAACTTCAAGATCTTAACTTTAAGATAAATCAGAAAGTTTTTAGCTTAAAGTTTAAAACTTGAAATTCATAACTTCACAACTTCAAGATCTTAACTTTAAGATAAATCAGAAAGTTTTTAGCTTAAAGTTTAAAACTTGCAATTCATAACTTCACAACTTCAAGATCTTAACTTAAGATAAATCAGAACTTAGTATCTTAAAGTTTAAAACTTGAAATTCATAACTTCACAACTTCAAGATCTTAACTTTAAGATAAATCAGAAAGTTTTTAGCTTAAAGTTTAAAACTTGCAATTCATAACTTCACAACTTCTAGATCTTAACTTTAAGATAAATCAGAAAGTTTTTAGCTTAAAGTTTAAAACTTGAAATTCATAACTTCACAACTTCAAGATCTTAACTTTAAGATAAATCAGAACTTAGTATCTTAAAGTTTAAAACTTGAAATTCATAACTTCACAACTTCAAGATCTTAACTTTAAGATAAATCAGAACTTAGTATCTTAAAGTTTAAAACTTGAAATTCATAACTTCACAACTTCAAGATCTTAACTTTAAGATAAATCAGAAAGTTTTTAGCTTAAAGTTTAAAACTTGCAATTCATAACTTCACAACTTCAAGATCTTAACTTTAAGATAAATCAGAACTTAGTATCTTAAAGTTTAAAACTTGAAATTCATAACTTCACAACTTCAAGATCTTAACTTTAAGATAAATCAGAACTTAGTATCTTAAAGTTTAAAACTTGAAATTCATAACTTCACAACTTCAAGATCTTAACTTTAAGATAAATCAGAAAGTTTTTAGCTTAAAGTTTAAAACTTGCAATTCATAACTTCACAACTTCAAGATCTTAACTTTAAGATAAATCAGAAAGTTTTTAGCTTAAAGTTTAAAACTTGAAATTCATAACTTCACAACTTCAAGATCTTAACTTTAAGATAAATCAGAACTTAGTATCTTAAAGTTTAAAACTTGCAATTCATAACTTCACAACTTCAAGATCTTAACTTTAAGATAAATCAGAACTTAGTATCTTAAAGTTTAAAACTTGAAATTCATAACTTCACAACTTCAAGATCTTAACTTTAAGATAAATCAGAAAGTTTTTAGCTTAAAGTTTAAAACTTGCAATTCATATAACTTCACAACTTCAAGATCTTAACTTTAAGATAAATCAGAACTTAGTATCTTAAAGTTTAAAACTTGAAATTCATAACTTCACAACTTCAAGATCTTAACTTTAAGATAAATCAGAACTTAGTATCTTAAAGTTTAAAACTTGAAATTCATAACTTCACAACTTCAAGATCTTAACTTTAAGATAAATCAGAAAGTTTTTAGCTTAAAGTTTAAAACTTGCAATTCATAACTTCACAACTTCAAGATCTTAACTTTAAGATAAATCAGAACTTAGTATCTTAAAGTTTAAAACTTGAAATTCATAACTTCCACAACTTCAAGATCTTAACTTTAAGATAAATCAGAACTTAGTATCTTAAAGTTTAAACTTGAAATTCATAACTTCACAACTTCAAGATCTTAACTTTAAGATAAATCAGAAAGTTTTTAGCTTAAAGTTTAAAACTTGAAATTCATAACTTCACAACTTCAAGATCTTAACTTTAAGATAAATCAGAAAGTTTTTAGCTTAAAGTTTAAAACTTGAAATTCATACTTCACAACTTCAAGATCTTAACTTTAAGATAAATCAGAAAGTTTTTTAGCTTAAAGTTTAAAACTTGCAATTCATAACTTCACAACTTCAAGATCTTAACTTTAAGATAAATCAGAAAGTTTTTAGCTTAAAGTTTAAAACTTGCAATTCATAACTTCACAACTTCAAGATCTTAACTTTAAGATAAATCAGAAAGTTTTAGCTTAAAGTTTAAAACTTGAAATTCATAACTTCACAACTTCAAGATCTTAACTTTAAGATAAATCAGAACTTAGTATCTTAAAGTTTAAAACTTGCAATTCATAACTTCACAACTTCAAGATCTTAACTTTAAGATAAATCAGAACTTAGTATCTTAAAGTTTAAAACTTGAAATTCATAACTTCACAACTTCAAGATCTTAACTTTAAGATAAATCAGAAAGTTTTTAGCTTAAAGGTTTAAAACTTGCAATTCATAACTTCACAACTTCAAGATCTTAACTTTAAGATAAATCAGAACTTAGTATCTTAAAGTTTAAAAACTTGAAATTCATAACTTCACAACTTCAAGATCTTAACTTTAAGATAAATCAGAACTTAGTATCTTAAAGTTTAAAACTTGAAATTCATAACTTCACAACTTCAAGATCTTAACTTTAAGATAAATCAGAAAGTTTTTAGCTTAAAGTTTAAAACTTGCAATTCATAACTTCACAACTTCAAGATCTTAACTTTAAGATAAATCAGAACTTTGTATCTTAAAGTTTAAAACTTGAAATTCATAACTTCACAACTTCAAGATCTTAACTTTAAGATAAATCAGAAAGTTTTTAGCTTAAAGTTTAAAACTTGCAATTCATAACTTCACAACTTCAAGATCTTAACTTTAAGATAAATCAGAAAGTTTTTAGCTTAAAGTTTAAAACTTGAAATTCATAACTTCACAACTTCAAGATCTTAACTTTAAGATAAATCAGAACTTAGTATCTTAAAGTTAAAACTTGAAATTCATAACTTCACAACTTCCAGATCTTAACTTAAGATAAATCAGAAAGTTTTTAGCTTAAAGTTTAAACTTGCAATTCATAACTTCACAACTTCAAGATCTTAACTTTAAGATAAATCAGAAAGTTTTTAGCTTAAAGTTTAAAACTTGAAATTCATAACTTCACAACTTCAAGATCTTAACTTTAAGATAAATCAGAACTTAGTATCTTAAAGTTTAAAACTTGAATTCATAACTTCACAACTTCAAGATCTTAACTTTAAGATAAATCAGAACTTAGTATCTTAAAGTTTAAACTTGAAATTCATAACTTCACAACTTCAAGATCTTAACTTTAAGATAAATCAGAAAGTTTTTAGCTTAAAGTTTAAAACTTGAAATTCATAACTTCACAACTTCAAGATCTTAACTTTAAGATAAATCAGAAAGTTTTTAGCTTAAAGTTTAAAACTTGAAATTCATAACTTCACAACTTCAAGATCTTAACTTTAAGATAAATCAGAAAGTTTTTAGCTTAAAGTTTAAAACTTGCAATTCATAACTTCACAACTTCAAGATCTTAACTTTAAGATAAATCAGAACTTAGTATCTTAAAGTTTAAAACTTGAAATTCATAACTTCACAACTTCAAGATCTTAACTTTAAGATAAATCAGAAAGTTTTTAGCTTAAAGTTTAAAACTTGAAATTCATAACTTCACAACTTCAAGATCTTAACTTTAAGATAAATCAGAAAGTTTTTAGCTTAAAGTTTAAAACTTGAAATTCATAACTTCACAACTTCAAGATCTTAACTTTAAGATAAATCAGAACTTAGTATCTTAAAGTTTAAAACTTGAAATTCATAACTTCACAACTTCAAGATCTAACTTTAAGATAAATCAGAAAGTTTTTAGCTTAAAGTTTAAAACTTGAAATTCATAACTTCACAACTTCAAGATCTTAACTTTAAGATAAATCAGAAAGTTTTTAGCTTAAAGTTTAAAACTTGAAATTCATAACTTCACAACTTCAAGATCTTAACTTTAAGATAAATCAGAAAGTTTTTAGCTTAAAGTTTAAAACTTGAAATTCATAACTTCACAACTTCAAGATCTTAACTTTAAGATAAATCAGAACTTAGTATCTTAAAGTTTAAAACTTGAAATTCATAACTTCACAACTTCAAGATCTTAACTTTAAGATAAATCAGAACTTAGTATCTTAAAGTTTAAAACTTGAAATTCATAACTTCACAACTTCAAGATCTTAACTTTAAGATAAATCAGAAAGTTTTTAGCTTAAAGTTTAAAACTTGAAATTCATAACTTCACAACTTCAAGATCCTAACTTTAAGATAAATCAGAACTTAGTATCTTAAAGTTTAAAACTTGAAATTCATAACTTCACAACTTCAAGATCTTAACTTTAAGATAAATCAGAAAGTTTTTAGCTTAAAGTTTAAAACTTGAAATTCATAACTTCACAACTTCAAGATCTTAACTTTAAGATAAATCAGAAAGTTTTTAGCTTAAAGTTTAAAACTTGAAATTCATAACTTCACAACTTCAAGATCTTAACTTTAAGATAAATCAGAAAGTTTTTAGCTTAAAGTTTAAAACTTGCAATTCATAACTTCACAACTTCAAGATCTTAACTTTAAGATAAATCAGAACTTAGTATCTTAAAGTTTAAAACTTGAAATTCATAACTTCACAACTTCAAGATCTTAACTTTAAGATAAATCAGAAAGTTTTTAGCTTAAAGTTTAAAACTTGAAATTCATAACTTCACAACTTCAAGATCTTAACTTTAAGATAAATCAGAACTTAGTATCTTAAAGTTTAAAACTTGAAATTCATAACTTCACAACTTCAAGATCTTAACTTTAAGATAAATCAGAAAGTTTTTAGCTTAAAGTTTAAAACTTGCAATTCATAACTTCACAACTTCAAGATCTTAACTTTAAGATAAATCAGAAAGTTTTTAGCTTAAAGTTTAAAACTTGCAATTCATAACTTCACAACTTCAAGATCTTAACTTTAAGATAAATCAGAACTTAGTATCTTAAAGTTTAAAACTTGAAATTCATAACTTCACAACTTCAAGATCTTAACTTTAAGATAAATCAGAAAGTTTTTAGCTTAAAGTTTAAAACTTGAAATTCATAACTTCACAACTTCAAGATCTTAACTTTAAGATAAATCAGAAAGTTTTTAGCTTAAAGTTTAAAACTTGAAATTCATAACTTCACAACTTCAAGATCTTAACTTTAAGATAAATCAGAAAGTTTTTAGCTTAAAGTTTAAAACTTGAAATTCATAACTTCACAACTTCAAGATCTTAACTTTAAGATAAATCAGAAAGTTTTTAGCTTAAAGTTTAAAACTTGCAATTCATAACTTCACAACTTCAAGATCTTAACTTTAAGATAAATCAGAAAGTTTTTAGCTTAAAGTTTAAAACTTGCAATTCATAACTTCACAACTTCAAGATCTTAACTTTAAGATAAATCAGAAAGTTTTTAGCTTAAAGTTTAAAACTTGAAATTCATAACTTCACAACTTCAAGATCTTAACTTTAAGATAAATCAGAACTTAGTATCTTAAAGTTTAAAACTTGAAATTCATAACTTCACAACTTCAAGATCTTAACTTTAAGATAAATCAGAAAGTTTTTAGCTTAAAGTTTAAAACTTGCAATTCATAACTTCACAACTTCAAGATCTTAACTTTAAGATAAATCAGAAAGTTTTTAGCTTAAAGTTTAAAACTTGCAATTCATAACTTCACAACTTCAAGATCTTAACTTTAAGATAAATCAGAAAGTTTTTAGCTTAAAGTTTAAAACTTGCAATTCATAACTTCACAACTTCAAGATCTTAACTTTAAGATAAATCAGAACTTAGTATCTTAAAGTTTAAAACTTGAAATTCATAACTTCACAACTTCAAGATCTTAACTTTAAGATAAATCAGAACTTAGTATCTTAAAGTTTAAAACTTGAAATTCATAACTTCACAACTTCAAGATCTTAACTTTAAGATAAATCAGAAAGTTTTTAGCTTAAAGTTTAAAACTTGAAATTCATAACTTCACAACTTCAAGATCTTAACTTTAAGATAAATCAGAACTTAGTATCTTAAAGTTTAAAACTTGAAATTCATAACTTCACAACTTAAAGATCTTAACTTTAAGATAAATCAGAAAGTTTTTAGCTTAAAGTTTAAAACTTGCAATTCATAACTTCACAACTTCAAGATCTTAACTTTAAGATAAATCAGAAAGTTTTTAGCTTAAAGTTTAAAACTTGCAATTCATAACTTCACAACTTCAAGATCTTAACTTTAAGATAAATCAGAACTTAGTATCTTAAAGTTTAAAACTTGAAATTCATAACTTCACAACTTCAAGATCTTAACTTTAAGATAAATCAGAAAGTTTTTAGCTTAAAGTTTAAAACTTGCAATTCATAACTTCACAACTTCAAGATCTTAACTTTAAGATAAATCAGAACTTAGTATCTTAAAGTTTAAAACTTGAAATTCATAACTTCACAACTTCAAGATCTTAACTTTAAGATAAATCAGAACTTAGTATCTTAAAGTTTAAAACTTGAAATTCATAACTTCACAACTTCAAGATCTTAACTTTAAGATAAATCAGAACTTAGTATCTTAAAGTTTAAAACTTGAAATTCATAACTTCACAACTTCAAGATCTTAACTTTAAGATAAATCAGAAAGTTTTTAGCTTAAAGTTTAAAACTTGAAATTCATAACTTCACAACTTCAAGATCTTAACTTTAAGATAAATCAGAACTTAGTATCTTAAAGTTTAAAACTTGAAATTCATAACTTCACAACTTCAAGATCTTAACTTTAAGATAAATCAGAACTTAGTATCTTAAAGTTTAAAACTTGAAATTCATAACTTCACAACTTCAAGATCTTAACTTTAAGATAAATCAGAAAGTTTTTAGCTTAAAGTTTAAAACTTGCAATTCATAACTTCACAACTTCAAGATCTTAACTTTAAGATAAATCAAAAAGTTTTTAGCTTAAAGTTTAAAACTTGAAATTCATAACTTCACAACTTCAAGATCTTAACTTTAAGATAAATCAGAAAGTTTTTAGCTTAAAGTTTAAAACTTGAAATTCATAACTTCACAACTTCAAGATCTTAACTTTAAGATAAATCAGAAAGTTTTTAGCTTAAAGTTTAAAACTTGAAATTCATAACTTCACAACTTCAAGATCTTAACTTTAAGATAAATCAGAAAGTTTTTAGCTTAAAGTTTAAAACTTGAAATTCATAACTTCACAACTTCAAGATCTTAACTTTAAGATAAATCAGAAAGTTTTTAGCTTAAAGTTTAAAACTTGAAATTCATAACTTCACAACTTCAAGATCTTAACTTTAAGATAAATCAGAAAGTTTTTAGCTTAAAGTTTAAAACTTGAAATTCATAACTTCACAACTTCAAGATCTTAACTTTAAGATAAATCAGAAAGTTTTTAGCTTAAAGTTTAAAACTTGCAATTCATAACTTCACAACTTCAAGATCTTAACTTTAAGATAAATCAGAACTTAGTATCTTAAAGTTTAAAACTTGAAATTCATAACTTCACAACTTCAAGATCTTAACTTTAAGATAAATCAGAAAGTTTTTAGCTTAAAGTTTAAAACTTGAAATTCATAACTTCACAACTTCAAGATCTTAACTTTAAGATAAATCAGAAAGTTTTTAGCTTAAAGTTTAAAACTTGAAATTCATAACTTCACAACTTCAAGATCTTAACTTTAAGATAAATCAGAAAGTTTTTAGCTTAAAGTTTAAAACTTGCAATTCATAACTTCACAACTTCAAGATCTTAACTTTAAGATAAATCAGAAAGTTTTTAGCTTAAAGTTTAAAACTTGAAATTCATAACTTCACAACTTCAAGATCTTAACTTTAAGATAAATCAGAAAGTTTTTAGCTTAAAGTTTAAAACTTGCAATTCATAACTTCACAACTTCAAGATCTTAACTTTAAGATAAATCAGAAAGTTTTTAGCTTAAAGTTTAAAACTTGAAATTCATAACTTCACAACTTCAAGATCTTAACTTTAAGATAAATCAGAAAGTTTTTAGCTTAAAGTTTAAAACTTGCAATTCATAACTTCACAACTTCAAGATCTTAACTTTAAGATAAATCAGAACTTAGTATCTTAAAGTTTAAAACTTGAAATTCATAACTTCACAACTTCAAGATCTTAACTTTAAGATAAATCAGAAAGTTTTTAGCTTAAAGTTTAAAACTTGCAATTCATAACTTCACAACTTCAAGATCTTAACTTTAAGATAAATCAGAAAGTTTTTAGCTTAAAGTTTAAAACTTGAAATTCATAACTTCACAACTTCAAGATCTTAACTTTAAGATAAATCAGAACTTAGTATCTTAAAGTTTAAAACTTGAAATTCATAACTTCACAACTTCAAGATCTTAACTTTAAGATAAATCAGAACTTAGTATCTTAAAGTTTAAAACTTGAAATTCATAACTTCACAACTTCAAGATCTTAACTTTAAGATAAATCAGAAAGTTTTTAGCTTAAAGTTTAAAACTTGCAATTCATAACTTCACAACTTCAAGATCTTAACTTTAAGATAAATCAGAACTTAGTATCTTAAAGTTTAAAACTTGAAATTCATAACTTCACAACTTCAAGATCTTAACTTTAAGATAAATCAGAACTTAGTATCTTAAAGTTTAAAACTTGAAATTCATAACTTCACAACTTCAAGATCTTAACTTTAAGATAAATCAGAAAGTTTTTAGCTTAAAGTTTAAAACTTGCAATTCATAACTTCACAACTTCAAGATCTTAACTTTAAGATAAATCAGAAAGTTTTTAGCTTAAAGTTTAAAACTTGAAATTCATAACTTCACAACTTCAAGATCTTAACTTTAAGATAAATCAGAAAGTTTTTAGCTTAAAGTTTAAAACTTGCAATTCATAACTTCACAACTTCAAGATCTTAACTTTAAGATAAATCAGAAAGTTTTTAGCTTAAAGTTTAAAACTTGCAATTCATAACTTCACAACTTCAAGATCTTAACTTTAAGATAAATCAGAAAGTTTTTAGCTTAAAGTTTAAAACTTGAAATTCATAACTTCACAACTTCAAGATCTTAACTTTAAGATAAATCAGAACTTAGTATCTTAAAGTTTAAAACTTGCAATTCATAACTTCACAACTTCAAGATCTTAACTTTAAGATAAATCAGAACTTAGTATCTTAAAGTTTAAAACTTGAAATTCATAACTTCACAACTTCAAGATCTTAACTTTAAGATAAATCAGAAAGTTTTTAGCTTAAAGTTTAAAACTTGCAATTCATAACTTCACAACTTCAAGATCTTAACTTTAAGATAAATCAGAACTTAGTATCTTAAAGTTTAAAACTTGAAATTCATAACTTCACAACTTCAAGATCTTAACTTTAAGATAAATCAGAACTTAGTATCTTAAAGTTTAAAACTTGAAATTCATAACTTCACAACTTCAAGATCTTAACTTTAAGATAAATCAGAAAGTTTTTAGCTTAAAGTTTAAAACTTGCAATTCATAACTTCACAACTTCAAGATCTTAACTTTAAGATAAATCAGAACTTAGTATCTTAAAGTTTAAAACTTGAAATTCATAACTTCACAACTTCAAGATCTTAACTTTAAGATAAATCAGAAAGTTTTTAGCTTAAAGTTTAAAACTTGCAATTCATAACTTCACAACTTCAAGATCTTAACTTTAAGATAAATCAGAAAGTTTTTAGCTTAAAGTTTAAAACTTGCAATTCATAACTTCACAACTTCAAGATCTTAACTTTAAGATAAATCAGAACTTAGTATCTTAAAGTTTAAAACTTGAAATTCATAACTTCACAACTTCAAGATCTTAACTTTAAGATAAATCAGAAAGTTTTTAGCTTAAAGTTTAAAACTTGCAATTCATAACTTCACAACTTCAAGATCTTAACTTTAAGATAAATCAGAAAGTTTTTAGCTTAAAGTTTAAAACTTGAAATTCATAACTTCACAACTTCAAGATCTTAACTTTAAGATAAATCAGAACTTAGTATCTTAAAGTTTAAAACTTGAAATTCATAACTTCACAACTTCAAGATCTTAACTTTAAGATAAATCAGAACTTAGTATCTTAAAGTTTAAAACTTGAAATTCATAACTTCACAACTTCAAGATCTTAACTTTAAGATAAATCAGAAAGTTTTTAGCTTAAAGTTTAAAACTTGAAATTCATAACTTCACAACTTCAAGATCTTAACTTTAAGATAAATCAGAACTTAGTATCTTAAAGTTTAAAACTTGAAATTCATAACTTCACAACTTCAAGATCTTAACTTTAAGATAAATCAGAAAGTTTTTAGCTTAAAGTTTAAAACTTGAAATTCATAACTTCACAACTTCAAGATCTTAACTTTAAGATAAATCAGAAAGTTTTTAGCTTAAAGTTTAAAACTTGAAATTCATAACTTCACAACTTCAAGATCTTAACTTTAAGATAAATCAGAACTTAGTATCTTAAAGTTTAAAACTTGAAATTCATAACTTCACAACTTCAAGATCTTAACTTTAAGATAAATCAGAAAGTTTTTAGCTTAAAGTTTAAAACTTGCAATTCATAACTTCACAACTTCAAGATCTTAACTTTAAGATAAATCAGAACTTAGTATCTTAAAGTTTAAAACTTGAAATTCATAACTTCACAACTTCAAGATCTTAACTTTAAGATAAATCAGAAAGTTTTTAGCTTAAAGTTTAAAACTTGCAATTCATAACTTCACAACTTCAAGATCTTAACTTTAAGATAAATCAGAACTTAGTATCTTAAAGTTTAAAACTTGAAATTCATAACTTCACAACTTCAAGATCTTAACTTTAAGATAAATCAGAACTTAGTATCTTAAAGTTTAAAACTTGAAATTCATAACTTCACAACTTCAAGATCTTAACTTTAAGATAAATCAGAACTTAGTATCTTAAAGTTTAAAACTTGAAATTCATAACTTCACAACTTCAAGATCTTAACTTTAAGATAAATCAGAAAGTTTTTAGCTTAAAGTTTAAAACTTGCAATTCATAACTTCACAACTTCAAGATCTTAACTTTAAGATAAATCAGAACTTAGTATCTTAAAGTTTAAAACTTGAAATTCATAACTTCACAACTTCAAGATCTTAACTTTAAGATAAATCAGAAAGTTTTTAGCTTAAAGTTTAAAACTTGCAATTCATAACTTCACAACTTCAAGATCTTAACTTTAAGATAAATCAGAAAGTTTTTAGCTTAAAGTTTAAAACTTGCAATTCATAACTTCACAACTTCAAGATCTTAACTTTAAGATAAATCAGAAAGTTTTTAGCTTAAAGTTTAAAACTTGAAATTCATAACTTCACAACTTCAAGATCTTAACTTTAAGATAAATCAGAAAGTTTTTAGCTTAAAGTTTAAAACTTGCAATTCATAACTTCACAACTTCAAGATCTTAACTTTAAGATAAATCAGAACTTAGTATCTTAAAGTTTAAAACTTGAAATTCATAACTTCACAACTTCAAGATCTTAACTTTAAGATAAATCAGAAAGTTTTTAGCTTAAAGTTTAAAACTTGAAATTCATAACTTCACAACTTCAAGATCTTAACTTTAAGATAAATCAGAACTTAGTATCTTAAAGTTTAAAACTTGAAATTCATAACTTCACAACTTCAAGATCTTAACTTGAAGATAAATCAGAAAGTTTTTAGCTTAAAGTTTAAAACTTGAAATTCATAACTTCACAACTTCAAGATCTTAACTTTAAGATAAATCAGAACTTAGTATCTTAAAGTTTAAAACTTGAAATTCATAACTTCACAACTTCAAGATCTTAACTTTAAGATAAATCAGAAAGTTTTTAGCTTAAAGTTTAAAACTTGCAATTCATAACTTCACAACTTCAAGATCTTAACTTTAAGATAAATCAGAAAGTTTTTAGCTTAAAGTTTAAAACTTGCAATTCATAACTTCACAACTTCAAGATCTTAACTTTAAGATAAATCAGAAAGTTTTTAGCTTAAAGTTTAAAACTTGCAATTCATAACTTCACAACTTCAAGATCTTAACTTTAAGATAAATCAGAAAGTTTTTAGCTTAAAGTTTAAAACTTGAAATTCATAACTTCACAACTTCAAGATCTTAACTTTAAGATAAATCAGAAAGTTTTTAGCTTAAAGTTTAAAACTTGCAATTCATAACTTCACAACTTCAAGATCTTAACTTTAAGATAAATCAGAAAGTTTTTAGCTTAAAGTTTAAAACTTGCAATTCATAACTTCACAACTTCAAGATCTTAACTTTAAGATAAATCAGAACTTAGTATCTTAAAGTTTAAAACTTGAAATTCATAACTTCACAACTTCAAGATCTTAACTTTAAGATAAATCAGAAAGTTTTTAGCTTAAAGTTTAAAACTTGAAATTCATAACTTCACAACTTCAAGATCTTAACTTTAAGATAAATCAGAACTTAGTATCTTAAAGTTTAAAACTTGAAATTCATAACTTCACAACTTCAAGATCTTAACTTTAAGATAAATCAGAAAGTTTTTAGCTTAAAGTTTAAAACTTGAAATTCATAACTTCACAACTTCAAGATCTTAACTTTAAGATAAATCAGAACTTAGTATCTTAAAGTTTAAAACTTGAAATTCATAACTTCACAACTTCAAGATCTTAACTTTAAGATAAATCAGAAAGTTTTTAGCTTAAAGTTTAAAACTTGCAATTCATAACTTCACAACTTCAAGATCTTAACTTTAAGATAAATCAGAAAGTTTTTAGCTTAAAGTTTAAAACTTGCAATTCATAACTTCACAACTTCAAGATCTTAACTTTAAGATAAATCAGAAAGTTTTTAGCTTAAAGTTTAAAACTTGCAATTCATAACTTCACAACTTCAAGATCTTAACTTTAAGATAAATCAGAAAGTTTTTAGCTTAAAGTTTAAAACTTGAAATTCATAACTTCACAACTTCAAGATCTTAACTTTAAGATAAATCAGAAAGTTTTTAGCTTAAAGTTTAAAACTTGCAATTCATAACTTCACAACTTCAAGATCTTAACTTTAAGATAAATCAGAACTTAGTATCTTAAAGTTTAAAACTTGAAATTCATAACTTCACAACTTCAAGATCTTAACTTTAAGATAAATCAGAAAGGTTTTAGCTTAAAGTTTAAAACTTGAAATTCATAACTTCACAACTTCAAGATCTTAACTTTAAGATAAATCAGAAAGTTTTTAGCTTAAAGTTTAAAACTTGCAATTCATAACTTCACAACTTCAAGATCTTAACTTTTAGATAAATCAGAACTTAGTATCTTAAAGTTTAAAACTTGAAATTCATAACTTCACAACTTCAAGATCTTAACTTTAAGATAAATCAGAAAGTTTTTAGCTTAAAGTTTAAAACTTGCAATTCATAACTTCACAACTTCAAGATCTTAACTTTAAGATAAATCAGAACTTAGTATCTTAAAGTTTAAAACTTGAAATTCATAACTTCACAACTTCAAGATCTTAACTTTAAGATAAATCAGAACTTAGTATCTTAAAGTTTAAAACTTGAAATTCATAACTTCACAACTTCAAGATCTTAACTTTAAGATAAATCAGAACTTAGTATCTTAAAGTTTAAAACTTGAAATTCATAACTTCACAACTTCAAGATCTTAACTTTAAGATAAATAAGAAAGTTTTTAGCTTAAAGTTTAAAACTTGCAATTCATAACTTCACAACTTCAAGATCTTAACTTTAAGATAAATCAGAAAGTTTTTAGCTTAAAGTTTAAAACTTGCAATTCATAACTTCACAACTTCAAGATCTTAACTTTAAGATAAATCAGAAAGTTTTTAGCTTAAAGTTTAAAACTTGCAATTCATAACTTCACAACTTCAAGATCTTAACTTTAAGATAAATCAGAAAGTTTTTAGCTTAAAGTTTAAAACTTGAAATTCATAACTTCACAACTTCAAGATCTTAACTTTAAGATAAATCAGAAAGTTTTTAGCTTAAAGTTTAAAACTTGCAATTCATAACTTCACAACTTCAAGATCTTAACTTTAAGATAAATCAGAAAGTTTTTAGCTTAAAGTTTAAAACTTGCAATTCATAACTTCACAACTTCAAGATCTTAACTTTAAGATAAATCAGAACTTAGTATCTTAAAGTTTAAAACTTGAAATTCATAACTTCACAACTTCAAGATCTTAACTTTAAGATAAATCAGAAAGTTTTTAGCTTAAAGTTTAAAACTTGCAATTCATAACTTCACAACTTCAAGATCTTAACTTTAAGATAAATCAGAACTTAGTATCTTAAAGTTTAAAACTTGAAATTCATAACTTCACAACTTCAAGATCTTAACTTTAAGATAAATCAGAAAGTTTTTAGCTTAAAGTTTAAAACTTGAAATTCATAACTTCACAACTTCAAGATCTTAACTTTAAGATAAATCAGAAAGTTTTTAGCTTAAAGTTTAAAACTTGCAATTCATAACTTCACAACTTCAAGATCTTAACTTTAAGATAAATCAGAACTTAGTATCTTAAAGTTTAAAACTTGAAATTCATAACTTCACAACTTCAAGATCTTAACTTTAAGATAAATCAGAAAGTTTTTAGCTTAAAGTTTAAAACTTGCAATTCATAACTTCACAACTTCAAGATCTTAACTTTAAGATAAATCAGAACTTAGTATCTTAAAGTTTAAAACTTGAAATTCATAACTTCACAACTTCAAGATCTTAACTTTAAGATAAATCAGAACTTAGTATCTTAAAGTTTAAAACTTGAAATTCATAACTTCACAACTTCAAGATCTTAACTTTAAGATAAATCAGAACTTAGTATCTTAAAGTTTAAAACTTGAAATTCATAACTTCACAACTTCAAGATCTTAACTTTAAGATAAATCAGAAAGTTTTTAGCTTAAAGTTTAAAACTTGCAATTCATAACTTCACAACTTCAAGATCTTAACTTTAAGATAAATCAGAAAGTTTTTAGCTTAAAGTTTAAAACTTGAAATTCATAACTTCACAACTTCAAGATCTTAACTTTAAGATAAATCAGAACTTAGTATCTTAAAGTTTAAAACTTGAAATTCATAACTTCACAACTTCAAGATCTTAACTTTAAGATAAATCAGAAAGTTTTTAGCTTAAAGTTTAAAACTTGCAATTCATAACTTCACAACTTCAAGATCTTAACTTTAAGATAAATCAGAAAGTTTTTAGCTTAAAGTTTAAAACTTGCAATTCATAACTTCACAACTTCAAGATCTTAACTTTAAGATAAATCAGAAAGTTTTTAGCTTAAAGTTTAAAACTTGAAATTCATAACTTCACAACTTCAAGGTCTTAACTTTAAGATAAATCAGAAAGTTTTTAGCTTAAAGTTTAAAACTTGCAATTCATAACTTCACAACTTCAAGATCTTAACTTTAAGATAAATCAGAACTTAGTATCTTAAAGTTTAAAACTTGAAATTCATAACTTCACAACTTCAAGATCTTAACTTTAAGATAAATCAGAAAGTTTTTTGCTTAAAGTTTAAAACTTGAAATTCATAACTTCACAACTTCAAGATCTTAACTTTAAGATAAATCAGAACTTAGTATCTTAAAGTTTAAAACTTGAAATTCATAACTTCACAACTTCAAGATCTTAACTTTAAGATAAATCAGAAAGTTTTTAGCTTAAAGTTTAAAACTTGAAATTCATAACTTCACAACTTCAAGATCTTAACTTTAAGATAAATCAGAACTTAGTATCTTAAAGTTTAAAACTTGAAATTCATAACTTCACAACTTCAAGATCTTAACTTTAAGATAAATCAGAAAGTTTTTAGCTTAAAGTTTAAAACTTGCAATTCATAACTTCACAACTTCAAGATCTTAACTTTAAGATAAATCAGAAAGTTTTTAGCTTAAAGTTTAAAACTTGCAATTCATAACTTCACAACTTCAAGATCTTAACTTTAAGATAAATCAGAACTTAGTATCTTAAAGTTTAAAACTTGAAATTCATAACTTCACAACTTCAAGATCTTAACTTTAAGATAAATCAGAACTTAGTATCTTAAAGTTTAAAACTTGAAATTCATAACTTCACAACTTCAAGATCTTAACTTTAAGATAAATCAGAAAGTTTTTAGCTTAAAGTTTAAAACTTGAAATTCATAACTTCACAACTTCAAGATCTTAACTTTAAGATAAATCAGAACTTAGTATCTTAAAGTTTAAAACTTGAAATTCATAACTTCACAACTTCAAGATCTTAACTTTAAGATAAAACAGAAAGTTTTTAGCTTAAAGTTTAAAACTTGCAATTCATAACTTCACAACTTCAAGATCTTAACTTTAAGATAAATCAGAAAGTTTTTAGCTTAAAGTTTAAAACTTGCAATTCATAACTTCACAACTTCAAGATCTTAACTTTAAGATAAATCAGAAAGTTTTTAGCTTAAAGTTTAAAACTTGAAATTCATAACTTCACAACTTCAAGATCTTAACTTTAAGATAAATCAGAAAGTTTTTAGCTTAAAGTTTAAAACTTGCAATTCATAACTTCACAACTTCAAGATCTTAACTTTAAGATAAATCAGAACTTAGTATCTTAAAGTTTAAAACTTGAAATTCATAACTTCACAACTTCAAGATCTTAACTTTAAGATAAATCAGAACTTAGTATCTTAAAGTTTAAAACTTGAAATTCATAACTTCACAACTTCAAGATCTTAACTTTAAGATAAATCAGAACTTAGTATCTTAAAGTTTAAAACTTGAAATTCATAACTTCACAACTTCAAGATCTTAACTTTAAGATAAATCAGAAAGTTTTTAGCTTAAAGTTTAAAACTTGAAATTCATAACTTCACAACTTCAAGATCTTAACTTTAAGATAAATCAGAACTTAGTATCTTAAAGTTTAAAGCTTGCAATTCATAACTTCACAACTTCAAGATCTTAACTTTAAGATAAATCAGAACTTAGTATCTTAAAGTTTAAAACTTGAAATTCATAACTTCACAACTTCAAGATCTTAACTTTAAGATAAATCAGAAAGTTTTTAGCTTAAAGTTTAAAACTTGCAATTCATAACTTCACAACTTCAAGATCTTAACTTTAAGATAAATCAGAAAGTTTTTAGCTTAAAGTTTAAAACTTGAAATTCATAACTTCACAACTTCAAGATCTTAACTTTAAGATAAATCAGAAAGTTTTTAGCTTAAAGTTTAAAACTTGAAATTCATAACTTCACAACTTCAAGATCTTAACTTTAAGATAAATCAGAAAGTTTTTAGCTTAAAGTTTAAAACTTGAAATTCATAACTTCACAACTTCAAGATCTTAACTTTAAGATAAATCAGAAAGTTTTTAGCTTAAAGTTTAAAACTTGAAATTCATAACTTCACAACTTCAAGATCTTAACTTTAAGATAAATCAGAAAGTTTTTAGCTTAAAGTTTAAAACTTGAAATTCATAACTTCACAACTTCAAGATCTTAACTTTAAGATAAATCAGAAAGTTTTTAGCTTAAAGTTTAAAACTTGAAATTCATAACTTCACAACTTCAAGATCTTAACTTTAAGATAAATCAGAAAGTTTTTAGCTTAAAGTTTAAAACTTGCAATTCATAACTTCACAACTTCAAGATCTTAACTTTAAGATAAATCAGAACTTAGTATCTTAAAGTTTAAAACTTGCAATTCATAACTTCACAACTTCAAGATCTTAACTTTAAGATAAATCAGAAAGTTTTTAGCTTAAAGTTTAAAACTTGAAATTCATAACTTCACAACTTCAAGATCTTAACTTTAAGATAAATCAGAAAGTTTTTAGCTTAAAGTTTAAAACTTGAAATTCATAACTTCACAACTTCAAGATCTTAACTTTAAGATAAATCAGAAAGTTTTTAGCTTAAAGTTTAAAACTTGCAATTCATAACTTCACAACTTCAAGATCTTAACTTTAAGATAAATCAGAAAGTTTTTAGCTTAAAGTTTAAAACTTGAAATTCATAACTTCACAACTTCAAGATCTTAACTTTAAGATAAATCAGAAAGTTTTTAGCTTAAAGTTTAAAACTTGCAATTCATAACTTCACAACTTCAAGATCTTAACTTTAAGATAAATCAGAAAGTTTTTAGCTTAAAGTTTAAAACTTGAAATTCATAACTTCACAACTTCAAGATCTTAACTTTAAGATAAATCAGAAAGTTTTTAGCTTAAAGTTTAAAACTTGCAATTCATAACTTCACAACTTCAAGATCTTAACTTTAAGATAAATCAGAACTTAGTATCTTAAAGTTTAAAACTTGAAATTCATAACTTCACAACTTCAAGATCTTAACTTTAAGATAAATCAGAAAGTTTTTAGCTTAAAGTTTAAAACTTGCAATTCATAACTTCACAACTTCAAGATCTTAACTTTAAGATAAATCAGAAAGTTTTTAGCTTAAAGTTTAAAACTTGAAATTCATAACTTCACAACTTCAAGATCTTAACTTTAAGATAAATCAGAACTTAGTATCTTAAAGTTTAAAACTTGAAATTCATAACTTCACAACTTCAAGATCTTAACTTTAAGATAAATCAGAACTTAGTATCTTAAAGTTTAAAACTTGAAATTCATAACTTCACAACTTCAAGATCTTAACTTTAAGATAAATCAGAACTTAGTATCTTAAAGTTTAAAACTTGAAATTCATAACTTCACAACTTCAAGATCTTAACTTTAAGATAAATCAGAAAGTTTTTAGCTTAAAGTTTAAAACTTGCAATTCATAACTTCACAACTTCAAGATCTTAACTTTAAGATAAATCAGAAAGTTTTTAGCTTAAAGTTTAAAACTTGAAATTCATAACTTCACAACTTCAAGATCTTAACTTTAAGATAAATCAGAAAGTTTTTAGCTTAAAGTTTAAAACTTGCAATTCATAACTTCACAACTTCAAGATCTTAACTTTAAGATAAATCAGAAAGTTTTTAGCTTAAAGTTTAAAACTTGCAATTCATAACTTCACAACTTCAAGATCTTAACTTTAAGATAAATCAGAAAGTTTTTAGCTTAAAGTTTAAAACTTGAAATTCATAACTTCACAACTTCAAGATCTTAACTTTAAGATAAATCAGAACTTAGTATCTTAAAGTTTAAAACTTGCAATTCATAACTTCACAACTTCAAGATCTTAACTTTAAGATAAATCAGAACTTAGTATCTTAAAGTTTAAAACTTGAAATTCATAACTTCACAACTTCAAGATCTTAACTTTAAGATAAATCAGAAAGTTTTTAGCTTAAAGTTTAAAACTTGCAATTCATAACTTCACAACTTCAAGATCTTAACTTTAAGATAAATCAGAACTTAGTATCTTAAAGTTTAAAACTTGAAATTCATAACTTCACAACTTCAAGATCTTAACTTTAAGATAAATCAGAACTTAGTATCTTAAAGTTTAAAACTTGAAATTCATAACTTCACAACTTCAAGATCTTAACTTTAAGATAAATCAGAAAGTTTTTAGCTTAAAGTTTAAAACTTGCAATTCATAACTTCACAACTTCAAGATCTTAACTTTAAGATAAATCAGAAAGTTTTTAGCTTAAAGTTTAAAACTTGAAATTCATAACTTCACAACTTCAAGATCTTAACTTTAAGATAAATCAGAAAGTTTTTAGCTTAAAGTTTAAAACTTGCAATTCATAACTTCACAACTTCAAGATCTTAACTTTAAGATAAATCAGAAAGTTTTTAGCTTAAAGTTTAAAACTTGCAATTCATAACTTCACAACTTCAAGATCTTAACTTTAAGATAAATCAGAACTTAGTATCTTAAAGTTTAAAACTTGAAATTCATAACTTCACAACTTCAAGATCTTAACTTTAAGATAAATCAGAAAGTTTTTAGCTTAAAGTTTAAAACTTGCAATTCATAACTTCACAACTTCAAGATCTTAACTTTAAGATAAATCAGAAAGTTTTTAGCTTAAAGTTTAAAACTTGAAATTCATAACTTCACAACTTCAAGATCTTAACTTTAAGATAAATCAGAACTTAGTATCTTAAAGTTTAAAACTTGAAATTCATAACTTCACAACTTCAAGATCTTAACTTTAAGATAAATCAGAACTTAGTATCTTAAAGTTTAAAACTTGAAATTCATAACTTCACAACTTCAAGATCTTAACTTTAAGATAAATCAGAAAGTTTTTAGCTTAAAGTTTAAAACTTGAAATTCATAACTTCACAACTTCAAGATCTTAACTTTAAGATAAATCAGAAAGTTTTTAGCTTAAAGTTTAAAACTTGAAATTCATAACTTCACAACTTCAAGATCTTAACTTTAAGATAAATCAGAAAGTTTTTAGCTTAAAGTTTAAAACTTGCAATTCATAACTTCACAACTTCAAGATCTTAACTTTAAGATAAATCAGAACTTAGTATCTTAAAGTTTAAAACTTGAAATTCATAACTTCACAACTTCAAGATCTTAACTTTAAGATAAATCAGAAAGTTTTTAGCTTAAAGTTTAAAACTTGAAATTCATAACTTCACAACTTCAAGATCTTAACTTTAAGATAAATCAGAAAGTTTTTAGCTTCAAGTTTAAAACTTGAAATTCATAACTTCACAACTTCAAGATCTTAACTTTAAGATAAATCAGAACTTAGTATCTTAAAGTTTAAAACTTGAAATTCATAACTTCACAACTTCAAGATCTTAACTTTAAGATAAATCAGAAAGTTTTTAGCTTAAAGTTTAAAACTTGAAATTCATAACTTCACAACTTCAAGATCTTAACTTTAAGATAAATCAGAAAGTTTTTAGCTTAAAGTTTAAAACTTGAAATTCATAACTTCACAACTTCAAGATCTTAACTTTAAGATAAATCAGAACTTAGTATCTTAAAGTTTAAAACTTGCAATTCATAACTTCACAACTTCAAGATCTTAACTTTAAGATAAATCAGAACTTAGTATCTTAAAGTTTAAAACTTGAAATTCATAACTTCACAACTTCAAGATCTTAACTTTAAGATGAATCAGAAAGTTTTTAGCTTAAAGTTTAAAACTTGAAATTCATAACTTCACAACTTCAAGATCTTAACTTTAAGATAAATCAGAACTTAGTATCTTAAAGTTTAAAACTTGAAATTCATAACTTCACAACTTCAAGATCTTAACTTTAAGATAAATCAGAAAGTTTTTAGCTTAAAGTTTAAAACTTGAAATTCATAACTTCACAACTTCAAGATCTTAACTTTAAGATAAATCAGAAAGTTTTTAGCTTAAAGTTTAAAACTTGAAATTCATAACTTCACAACTTCAAGATCTTAACTTTAAGATAAATCAGAAAGTTTTTAGCTTAAAGTTTAAAACTTGCAATTCATAACTTCACAACTTCAAGATCTTAACTTTAAGATAAATCAGAACTTAGTATCTTAAAGTTTAAAACTTGAAATTCATAACTTCACAACTTCAAGATCTTAACTTTAAGATAAATCAGAAAGTTTTTAGCTTAAAGTTTAAAACTTGAAATTCATAACTTCACAACTTCAAGATCTTAACTTTAAGATAAATCAGAACTTAGTATCTTAAAGTTTAAAACTTGAAATTCATAACTTCACAACTTCAAGATCTTAACTTTAAGATAAATCAGAAAGTTTTTAGCTTAAAGTTTAAAACTTGCAATTCATAACTTCACAACTTCAAGATCTTAACTTTAAGATAAATCAGAAAGTTTTTAGCTTAAAGTTTAAAACTTGCAATTCATAACTTCACAACTTCAAGATCTTAACTTTAAGATAAATCAGAACTTAGTATCTTAAAGTTTAAAACTTGAAATTCATAACTTCACAACTTCAAGATCTTAACTTTAAGATAAATCAGAAAGTTTTTAGCTTAAAGTTTAAAACTTGAAATTCATAACTTCACAACTTCAAGATCTTAACTTTAAGATAAATCAGAAAGTTTTTAGCTTAAAGTTTAAAACTTGAAATTCATAACTTCACAACTTCAAGATCTTGACTTTAAGATAAATCAGAAAGTTTTTAGCTTAAAGTTTAAAACTTGAAATTCATAACTTCACAACTTCAAGATCTTAACTTTAAGATAAATCAGAAAGTTTTTAGCTTAAAGTTTAAAACTTGCAATTCATAACTTCACAACTTCAAGATCTTAACTTTAAGATAAATCAGAAAGTTTTTAGCTTAAAGTTTAAAACTTGCAATTCATAACTTCACAACTTCAAGATCTTAACTTTAAGATAAATCAGAAAGTTTTTAGCTTAAAGTTTAAAACTTGAAATTCATAACTTCACAACTTCAAGATCTTAACTTTAAGATAAATCAGAACTTAGTATCTTAAAGTTTAAAACTTGAAATTCATAACTTCACAACTTCAAGATCTTAACTTTAAGATAAATCAGAAAGTTTTTAGCTTAAAGTTTAAAACTTGCAATTCATAACTTCACAACTTCAAGATCTTAACTTTAAGATAAATCAGAAAGTTTTTAGCTTAAAGTTTAAAACTTGCAATTCATAACTTCACAACTTCAAGATCTTAACTTTAAGATAAATCAGAAAGTTTTTAGCTTAAAGTTTAAAACTTGCAATTCATAACTTCACAACTTCAAGATCTTAACTTTAAGATAAATCAGAACTTAGTATCTTAAAGTTTAAAACTTGAAATTCATAACTTCACAACTTCAAGATCTTAACTTTAAGATAAATCAGAACTTAGTATCTTAAAGTTTAAAACTTGAAATTCATAACTTCACAACTTCAAGATCTTAACTTTAAGATAAATCAGAAAGTTTTTAGCTTAAAGTTTAAAACTTGAAATTCATAACTTCACAACTTCAAGATCTTAACTTTAAGATAAATCAGAACTTAGTATCTTAAAGTTTAAAACTTGAAATTCATAACTTCACAACTTCAAGATCTTAACTTTAAGATAAATCAGAAAGTTTTTAGCTTAAAGTTTAAAACTTGCAATTCATAACTTCACAACTTCAAGATCTTAACTTTAAGATAAATCAGAAAGTTTTTAGCTTAAAGTTTAAAACTTGCAATTCATAACTTCACAACTTCAAGATCTTAACTTTAAGATAAATCAGAACTTAGTATCTTAAAGTTTAAAACTTGAAATTCATAACTTCACAACTTCAAGATCTTAACTTTAAGATAAATCAGAAAGTTTTTAGCTTAAAGTTTAAAACTTGCAATTCATAACTTCACAACTTCAAGATCTTAACTTTAAGATAAATCAGAACTTAGTATCTTAAAGTTTAAAACTTGAAATTCATAACTTCACAACTTCAAGATCTTAACTTTAAGATAAATCAGAACTTAGTATCTTAAAGTTTAAAACTTGAAATTCATAACTTCACAACTTCAAGATCTTAACTTTAAGATAAATCAGAACTTAGTATCTTAAAGTTTAAAACTTGAAATTCATAACTTCACAACTTCAAGATCTTAACTTTAAGATAAATCAGAAAGTTTTTAGCTTAAAGTTTAAAACTTGAAATTCATAACTTCACAACTTCAAGATCTTAACTTTAAGATAAATCAGAACTTAGTATCTTAAAGTTTAAAACTTGCAATTCATAACTTCACAACTTCAAGATCTTAACTTTAAGATAAATCAGAACTTAGTATCTTAAAGTTTAAAACTTGAAATTCATAACTTCACAACTTCAAGATCTTAACTTTAAGATAAATCAGAAAGTTTTTAGCTTAAAGTTTAAAACTTGCAATTCATAACTTCACAACTTCAAGATCTTAACTTTAAGATAAATCAGAAAGTTTTTAGCTTAAAGTTTAAAACTTGAAATTCATAACTTCACAACTTCAAGATCTTAACTTTAAGATAAATCAGAAAGTTTTTAGCTTAAAGTTTAAAACTTGAAATTCATAACTTCACAACTTCAAGATCTTAACTTTAAGATAAATCAGAAAGTTTTTAGCTTAAAGTTTAAAACTTGAAATTCATAACTTCACAACTTCAAGATCTTAACTTTAAGATAAATCAGAAAGTTTTTAGCTTAAAGTTTAAAACTTGAAATTCATAACTTCACAACTTCAAGATCTTAACTTTAAGATAAATCAGAAAGTTTTTAGCTTAAAGTTTAAAACTTGAAATTCATAACTTCACAACTTCAAGATCTTAACTTTAAGATAAATCAGAAAGTTTTTAGCTTAAAGTTTAAAACTTGCAATTCATAACTTCACAACTTCAAGATCTTAACTTTAAGATAAATCAGAAAGTTTTTAGCTTAAAGTTTAAAACTTGAAATTCATAACTTCACAACTTCAAGATCTTAACTTTAAGATAAATCAGAACTTAGTATCTTAAAGTTTAAAACTTGAAATTCATAACTTCACAACTTCAAGATCTTAACTTTAAGATAAATCAGAACTTAGTATCTTAAAGTTTAAAACTTGAAATTCATAACTTCACAACTTCAAGATCTTAACTTTAAGATAAATCAGAAAGTTTTTAGCTTAAAGTTTAAAACTTGAAATTCATAACTTCACAACTTCAAGATCTTAACTTTAAGATAAATCAGAAAGTTTTTAGCTTAAAGTTTAAAACTTGCAATTCATAACTTCACAACTTCAAGATCTTAACTTTAAGATAAATCAGAACTTAGTATCTTAAAGTTTAAAACTTGAAATTCATAACTTCACAACTTCAAGATCTTAACTTTAAGATAAATCAGAAAGTTTTTAGCTTAAAGTTTAAAACTTGCAATTCATAACTTCACAACTTCAAGATCTTAACTTTAAGATAAATCAGAACTTAGTATCTTAAAGTTTAAAACTTGAAATTCATAACTTCACAACTTCAAGATCTTAACTTTAAGATAAATCAGAACTTAGTATCTTAAAGTTTAAAACTTGAAATTCATAACTTCACAACTTCAAGATCTTAACTTTAAGATAAATCAGAAAGTTTTTAGCTTAAAGTTTAAAACTTGCAATTCATAACTTCACAACTTCAAGATCTTAACTTTAAGATAAATCAGAACTTAGTATCTTAAAGTTTAAAACTTGAAATTCATAACTTCACAACTTCAAGATCTTAACTTTAAGATAAATCAGAAAGTTTTTAGCTTAAAGTTTAAAACTTGCAATTCATAACTTCACAACTTCAAGATCTTAACTTTAAGATAAATCAGAAAGTTTTTAGCTTAAAGTTTAAAACTTGCAATTCATAACTTCACAACTTCAAGATCTTAACTTTAAGATAAATCAGAACTTAGTATCTTAAAGTTTAAAACTTGAAATTCATAACTTCACAACTTCAAGATCTTAACTTTAAGATAAATCAGAAAGTTTTTAGCTTAAAGTTTAAAACTTGCAATTCATAACTTCACAACTTCAAGATCTTAACTTTAAGATAAATCAGAAAGTTTTTAGCTTAAAGTTTAAAACTTGAAATTCATAACTTCACAACTTCAAGATCTTAACTTTAAGATAAATCAGAACTTAGTATCTTAAAGTTTAAAACTTGAAATTCATAACTTCACAACTTCAAGATCTTAACTTTAAGATAAATCAGAACTTAGTATCTTAAAGTTTAAAACTTGAAATTCATAACTTCACAACTTCAAGATCTTAACTTTAAGATAAATCAGAAAGTTTTTAGCTTAAAGTTTAAAACTTGAAATTCATAACTTCACAACTTCAAGATCTTAACTTTAAGATAAATCAGAAAGTTTTTAGCTTAAAGTTTAAAACTTGAAATTCATAACTTCACAACTTCAAGATCTTAACTTTAAGATAAATCAGAAAGTTTTTAGCTTAAAGTTTAAAACTTGCAATTCATAACTTCACAACTTCAAGATCTTAACTTTAAGATAAATCAGAACTTAGTATCTTAAAGTTTAAAACTTGAAATTCATAACTTCACAACTTCAAGATCTTAACTTTAAGATAAATCAGAAAGTTTTTAGCTTAAAGTTTAAAACTTGAAATTCATAACTTCACAACTTCAAGATCTTAACTTTAAGATAAATCAGAAAGTTTTTAGCTTAAAGTTTAAAACTTGAAATTCATAACTTCACAACTTCAAGATCTTAACTTTAAGATAAATCAGAACTTAGTATCTTAAAGTTTAAAACTTGAAATTCATAACTTCACAACTTCAAGATCTTAACTTTAAGATAAATCAGAAAGTTTTTAGCTTAAAGTTTAAAACTTGAAATTCATAACTTCACAACTTCAAGATCTTAACTTTAAAATAAATCAGAAAGTTTTTAGCTTAAAGTTTAAAACTTGAAATTCATAACTTCACAACTTCAAGATCTTAACTTTAAGATAAATCAGAAAGTTTTTAGCTTAAAGTTTAAAACTTGAAATTCATAACTTCACAACTTCAAGATCTTAACTTTAAGATAAATCAGAACTTAGTATCTTAAAGTTTAAAACTTGCAATTCATAACTTCACAACTTCAAGATCTTAACTTTAAGATAAATCAGAACTTAGTATCTTAAAGTTTAAAACTTGAAATTCATAACTTCACAACTTCAAGATCTTAACTTTAAGATAAATCAGAAAGTTTTTAGCTTAAAGTTTAAAACTTGAAATTCATAACTTCACAACTTCAAGATCTTAACTTTAAGATAAATCAGAACTTAGTATCTTAAAGTTTAAAACTTGAAATTCATAACTTCACAACTTCAAGATCTTAACTTTAAGATAAATCAGAAAGTTTTTAGCTTAAAGTTTAAAACTTGAAATTCATAACTTCACAACTTCAAGATCTTAACTTTAAGATAAATCAGAAAGTTTTTAGCTTAAAGTTTAAAACTTGAAATTCATAACTTCACAACTTCAAGATCTTAACTTTAAGATAAATCAGAAAGTTTTTAGCTTAAAGTTTAAAACTTGCAATTCATAACTTCACAACTTCAAGATCTTAACTTTAAGATAAATCAGAACTTAGTATCTTAAAGTTTAAAACTTGAAATTCATAACTTCACAACTTCAAGATCTTAACTTTAAGATAAATCAGAAAGTTTTTAGCTTAAAGTTTAAAACTTGAAATTCATAACTTCACAACTTCAAGATCTTAACTTTAAGATAAATCAGAACTTAGTATCTTAAAGTTTAAAACTTGAAATTCATAACTTCACAACTTCAAGATCTTAACTTTAAGATAAATCAGAAAGTTTTTAGCTTAAAGTTTAAAACTTGAAATTCATAACTTCACAACTTCAAGATCTTAACTTTAAGATAAATCAGAACTTAGTATCTTAAAGTTTAAAACTTGAAATTCATAACTTCACAACTTCAAGATCTTAACTTTAAGATAAATCAGAAAGTTTTTAGCTTAAAGTTTAAAACTTGAAATTCATAACTTCACAACTTCAAGATCTTAACTTTAAGATAAATCAGAACTTAGTATCTTAAAGTTTAAAACTTGAAATTCATAACTTCACAACTTCAAGATCTTAACTTTAAGATAAATCAGAAAGTTTTTAGCTTAAAGTTTAAAACTTGAAATTCATAACTTCACAACTTCAAGATCTTAACTTTAAGATAAATCAGAACTTAGTATCTTAAAGTTTAAAACTTGCAATTCATAACTTCACAACTTCAAGATCTTAACTTTAAGATAAATCAGAACTTAGTATCTTAAAGTTTAAAACTTGAAATTCATAACTTCACAACTTCAAGATCTTAACTTTAAGATAAATCAGAAAGTTTTTAGCTTAAAGTTTAAAACTTGCAATTCATAACTTCACAACTTCAAGATCTTAACTTTAAGATAAATCAGAAAGTTTTTAGCTTAAAGTTTAAAACTTGAAATTCATAACTTCACAACTTCAAGATCTTAACTTTAAGATAAATCAGAAAGTTTTTAGCTTAAAGTTTAAAACTTGAAATTCATAACTTCACAACTTCAAGTTTTAAACTTTAAGATAAATCAGAAAGTTTTTAGCTTAAAGTTTAAAACTTGAAATTCATAACTTCACAACTTCAAGATCTTAACTTTAAGATAAATCAGAAAGTTTTTAGCTTAAAGTTTAAAACTTGAAATTCATAACTTCACAACTTCAAGATCTTAACTTTAAGATAAATCAGAAAGTTTTTAGCTTAAAGTTTAAAACTTGAAATTCATAACTTCACAACTTCAAGATCTTAACTTTAAGATAAATCAGAAAGTTTGTAGCTTAAAGTTTAAAACTTGAAATTCATAACTTCACAACTTCAAGATCTTAACTTTCAGATAAATCAGAAAGTTTTTAGCTTAAAGTTTAAAACTTGCATTTCATAACTTCACAACTTCAAGATCTTAACTTTAAGATAAATCAGAACTTAGTATCTTAAAGTTTAAAACTTGAAATTCATAACTTCACAACTTCAAGATCTTAACTTTAAGATAAATCAGAAAGTTTTTAGCTTAAAGTTTAAAACTTGAAATTCATAACTTCACAACTTCAAGATCTTAACTTTAAGATAAATCAGAAAGTTTTTAGCTTAAAGTTTAAAACTTGAAATTCATAACTTCACAACTTCAAGATCTTAACTTTAAGATAAATCAGAAAGTTTTTAGCTTAAAGTTTAAAACTTGCAATTCATAACTTCACAACTTCAAGATCTTAACTTTAAGATAAATCAGAAAGTTTTTAGCTTAAAGTTTAAAACTTGAAATTCATAACTTCACAACTTCAAGATCTTAACTTTAAGATAAATCAGAAAGTTTTTAGCTTAAAGTTTAAAACTTGCAATTCATAACTTCACAACTTCAAGATCTTAACTTTAAGATAAATCAGAAAGTTTTTAGCTTAAAGTTTAAAACTTGAAATTCATAACTTCACAACTTCAAGATCTTAACTTTAAGATAAATCAGAAAGTTTTTAGCTTAAAGTTTAAAACTTGCAATTCATAACTTCACAACTTCAAGATCTTAACTTTAAGATAAATCAGAACTTAGTATCTTGAAGTTTAAAACTTGAAATTCATAACTTCACAACTTCAAGATCTTAACTTTAAGATAAATCAGAAAGTTTTTAGCTTAAAGTTTAAAACTTGCAATTCATAACTTCACAACTTCAAGATCTTAACTTTAAGATAAATCAGAAAGTTTTTAGCTTAAAGTTTAAAACTTGAAATTCATAACTTCACAACTTCAAGATCTTAACTTTAAGATAAATCAGAACTTAGTATCTTAAAGTTTAAAACTTGAAATTCATAACTTCACAACTTCAAGATCTTAACTTTAAGATAAATCAGAACTTAGTATCTTAAAGTTTAAAACTTGAAATTCATAACTTCACAACTTCAAGATCTTAACTTTAAGATAAATCAGAAAGTTTTTAGCTTAAAGTTTAAAACTTGCAATTCATAACTTCACAACTTCAAGACCTTAACTTTAAGATAAATCAGAACTTAGTATCTTAAAGTTTAAAACTTGAAATTCATAACTTCACAACTTCAAGATCTTAACTTTAAGATAAATCAGAACTTAGTATCTTAAAGTTTAAAACTTGAAATTCATAACTTCACAACTTCAAGATCTTAACTTTAAGATAAATCAGAAAGTTTTTAGCTTAAAGTTTAAAACTTGCAATTCATAACTTCACAACTTCAAGATCTTAACTTTAAGATAAATCAGAAAGTTTTTAGCTTAAAGTTTAAAACTTGAAATTCATAACTTCACAACTTCAAGATCTTAACTTTAAGATAAATCGGAAAGTTTTTAGCTTAAAGTTTAAAACTTGCAATTCATAACTTCACAACTTCAAGATCTTAACTTTAAGATAAATCAGAAAGTTTTTAGCTTAAAGTTTAAAACTTGCAATTCATAACTTCACAACTTCAAGATCTTAACTTTAAGATAAATCAGAAAGTTTTTAGCTTAAAGTTTAAAACTTGAAATTCATAACTTCACAACTTCAAGATCTTAACTTTAAGATAAATCAGAACTTAGTATCTTAAAGTTTAAAACTTGCAATTCATAACTTCACAACTTCAAGATCTTAACTTTAAGATAAATCAGAACTTAGTATCTTAAAGTTTAAAACTTGAAATTCATAACTTCACAACTTCAAGATCTTAACTTTAAGATAAATCAGAAAGTTTTTAGCTTAAAGTTTAAAACTTGCAATTCATAACTTCACAACTTCAAGATCTTAACTTTAAGATAAATCAGAACTTAGTATCTTAAAGTTTAAAACTTGAAATTCATAACTTCACAACTTCAAGATCTTAACTTTAAGATAAATCAGAACTTAGTATCTTAAAGTTTAAAACTTGAAATTCATAACTTCACAACTTCAAGATCTTAACTTTAAGATAAATCAGAAAGTTTTTAGCTTAAAGTTTAAAACTTGCAATTCATAACTTCACAACTTCAAGATCTTAACTTTAAGATAAATCAGAACTTAGTATCTTAAAGTTTAAAACTTGAAATTCATAACTTCACAACTTCAAGATCTTAACTTTAAGATAAATCAGAAAGTTTTTAGCTTAAAGTTTAAAACTTGCAATTCATAACTTCACAACTTCAAGATCTTAACTTTAAGATAAATCAGAAAGTTTTTAGCTTAAAGTTTAAAACTTGCAATTCATAACTTCACAACTTCAAGATCTTAACTTTAAGATAAATCAGAACTTAGTATCTTAAAGTTTAAAACTTGAAATTCATAACTTCACAACTTCAAGATCTTAACTTTAAGATAAATCAGAAAGTTTTTAGCTTAAAGTTTAAAACTTGCAATTCATAACTTCACAACTTCAAGATCTTAACTTTAAGATAATTCAGAAAGTTTTTAGCTTAAAGTTTAAAACTTGAAATTCATAACTTCACAACTTCAAGATCTTAACTTTAAGATAAATCAGAACTTAGTATCTTAAAGTTTAAAACTTGAAATTCATAACTTCACAACTTCAAGATCTTAACTTTAAGATAAATCAGAACTTAGTATCTTAAAGTTTAAAACTTGAAATTCATAACTTCACAACTTCAAGATCTTAACTTTAAGATAAATCAGAAAGTTTTTAGCTTAAAGTTTAAAACTTGAAATTCATAACTTCACAACTTCAAGATCTTAACTTTAAGATAAATCAGAAAGTTTTTAGCTTAAAGTTTAAAACTTGAAATTCATAACTTCACAACTTCAAGATCTTAACTTTAAGATAAATCAGAAAGTTTTTAGCTTAAAGTTTAAAACTTGCAATTCATAACTTCACAACTTCAAGATCTTAACTTTAAGATAAATCAGAACTTAGTATCTTAAAGTTTAAAACTTGAAATTCATAACTTCACAACTTCAAGATCTTAACTTTAAGATAAATCAGAAAGTTTTTAGCTTAAAGTTTAAAACTTGAAATTCATAACTTCACAACTTCAAGATCTTAACTTTAAGATAAATCAGAAAGTTTTTAGCTTAAAGTTTAAAACTTGAAATTCATAACTTCACAACTTCAAGATCTTAACTTTAAGATAAATCAGAACTTAGTATCTTAAAGTTTAAAACTTGAAATTCATAACTTCACAACTTCAAGATCTTAACTTTAAGATAAATCAGAAAGTTTTTAGTTTAAAGTTTAAAACTTGAAATTCATAACTTCACAACTTCAAGATCTTAACTTTAAGATAAATCAGAAAGTTTTTAGCTTAAAGTTTAAAACTTGAAATTCATAACTTCACAACTTCAAGATCTTAACTTTAAGATAAATCAGAAAGTTTTTAGCTTAAAGTTTAAAACTTGAAATTCATAACTTCACAACTTCAAGATCTTAACTTTAAGATAAATCAGAACTTAGTATCTTAAAGTTTAAAACTTGAAATTCATAACTTCACAACTTCAAGATCTTAACTTTAAGATAAATCAGAACTTAGTATCTTAAAGTTTAAAACTTGAAATTCATAACTTCACAACTTCAAGATCTTAACTTTAAGATAAATCAGAAAGTTTTTAGCTTAAAGTTTAAAACTTGAAATTCATAACTTCACAACTTCAAGATCTTAACTTTAAGATAAATCAGAACTTAGTATCTTAAAGTTTAAAACTTGAAATTCATAACTTCACAACTTCAAGATCTTAACTTTAAGATAAATCAGAAAGTTTTTAGCTTAAAGTTTAAAACTTGAAATTCATAACTTCACAACTTCAAGATCTTAACTTTAAGATAAATCAGAAAGTTTTTAGCTTAAAGTTTAAAACTTGAAATTCATAACTTCACAACTTCAAGATCTTAACTTTAAGATAAATCAGAAAGTTTTTAGCTTAAAGTTTAAAACTTGCAATTCATAACTTCACAACTTCAAGATCTTAACTTTAAGATAAATCAGAACTTAGTATCTTAAAGTTTAAAACTTGAAATTCATAACTTCACAACTTCAAGATCTTAACTTTAAGATAAATCAGAAAGTTTTTAGCTTAAAGTTTAAAACTTGCAATTCATAACTTCACAACTTCAAGATCTTAACTTTAAGATAAATCAGAACTTAGTATCTTAAAGTTTAAAACTTGAAATTCATAACTTCACAACTTCAAGATCTTAACTTTAAGATAAATCAGAAAGTTTTTAGCTTAAAGTTTAAAACTTGCAATTCATAACTTCACAACTTCAAGATCTTAACTTTAAGATAAATCAGAAAGTTTTTAGCTTAAAGTTTAAAACTTGCAATTCATAACTTCACAACTTCAAGATCTTAACTTTAAGATAAATCAGAACTTAGTATCTTAAAGTTTAAAACTTGAAATTCATAACTTCACAACTTCAAGATCTTAACTTTAAGATAAATCAGAAAGTTTTTAGCTTAAAGTTTAAAACTTGAAATTCATAACTTCACAACTTCAAGATCTTAACTTTAAGATAAATCAGAAAGTTTTTAGCTTAAAGTTTAAAACTTGAAATTCATAACTTCACAACTTCAAGATCTTAACTTTAAGATAAATCAGAAAGTTTTTAGCTTAAAGTTTAAAACTTGAAATTCATAACTTCACAACTTCAACATCTTAACTTTAAGATAAATCAGAAAGTTTTTAGCTTAAAGTTTAAAACTTGCAATTCATAACTTCACAACTTCAAGATCTTAACTTTAAGATAAATCAGAAAGTTTTTAGCTTAAAGTTTAAAACTTGCAATTCATAACTTCACAACTTCAAGATCTTAACTTTAAGATAAATCAGAAAGTTTTTAGCTTAAAGTTTAAAACTTGAAATTCATAACTTCACAACTTCAAGATCTTAACTTTAAGATAAATCAGAACTTAGTATCTTAAAGTTTAAAACTTGAAATTCATAACTTCACAACTTCAAGATCTTAACTTTAAGATAAATCAGAAAGTTTTTAGCTTAAAGTTTAAAACTTGAAATTCATAACTTCACAACTTCAAGATCTTAACTTTAAGATAAATCAGAAAGTTTTTAGCTTAAAGTTTAAAACTTGAAATTCATAACTTCACAACTTCAAGATCTTAACTTTAAGATAAATCAGAAAGTTTTTAGCTTACAGTTTAAAACTTGAAATTCATAACTTCACAACTTCAAGATCTTAACTTTAAGATAAATCAGAAAGTTTTTAGCTTAAAGTTTAAAACTTGAAATTCATAACTTCACAACTTCAAGATCTTAACTTTAAGATAAATCAGAAAGTTTTTAGCTTAAAGTTTAAAACTTGAAATTCATAACTTCACAACTTCAAGATCTTAACTTTAAGATAAATCAGAAAGTTTTTAGCTTAAAGTTTAAAACTTGAAATTCATAACTTCACAACTTCAAGATCTTAACTTTAAGATAAATCAGAAAGTTTTTAGCTTAAAGTTTAAAACTTGCAATTCATAACTTCACAACTTCAAGATCTTAACTTTAAGATAAATCAGAACTTAGTATCTTGAAGTTTAAAACTTGAAATTCATAACTTCACAACTTCAAGATCTTAACTTTAAGATAAATCAGAAAGTTTTTAGCTTAAAGTTTAAAACTTGCAATTCATAACTTCACAACTTCAAGATCTTAACTTTAAGATAAATCAGAAAGTTTTTAGCTTAAAGTTTAAAACTTGAAATTCATAACTTCACAACTTCAAGATCTTAACTTTAAGATAAATCAGAACTTAGTATCTTAAAGTTTAAAACTTGAAATTCATAACTTCACAACTTCAAGATCTTAACTTTAAGATAAATCAGAACTTAGTATCTTAAAGTTTAAAACTTGAAATTCATAACTTCACAACTTCAAGATCTTAACTTTAAGATAAATCAGAAAGTTTTTAGCTTAAAGTTTAAAACTTGCAATTCATAACTTCACAACTTCAAGATCTTAACTTTAAGATAAATCAGAACTTAGTATCTTAAAGTTTAAAACTTGAAATTCATAACTTCACAACTTCAAGATCTTAACTTTAAGATAAATCAGAACTTAGTATCTTAAAGTTTAAAACTTGAAATTCATAACTTCACAACTTCAAGATCTTAACTTTAAGATAAATCAGAAAGTTTTTAGCTTAAAGTTTAAAACTTGCAATTCATAACTTCACAACTTCAAGATCTTAACTTTAAGATAAATCAGAAAGTTTTTAGCTTAAAGTTTAAAACTTGAAATTCATAACTTCACAACTTCAAGATCTTAACTTTAAGATAAATCAGAAAGTTTTTAGCTTAAAGTTTAAAACTTGCAATTCATAACTTCACAACTTCAAGATCTTAACTTTAAGATAAATCAGAAAGTTTTTAGCTTAAAGTTTAAAACTTGCAATTCATAACTTCACAACTTCAAGATCTTAACTTTAAGATAAATCAGAAAGTTTTTAGCTTAAAGTTTAAAACTTGAAATTCATAACTTCACAACTTCAAGATCTTAACTTTAAGATAAATCAGAACTTAGTATCTTAAAGTTTAAAACTTGCAATTCATAACTTCACAACTTCAAGATCTTAACTTTAAGATAAATCAGAACTTAGTATCTTAAAGTTTAAAACTTGAAATTCATAACTTCACAACTTCAAGATCTTAACTTTAAGATAAATCAGAAAGTTTTTAGCTTAAAGTTTAAAACTTGCAATTCATAACTTCACAACTTCAAGATCTTAACTTTAAGATAAATCAGAACTTAGTATCTTAAAGTTTAAAACTTGAAATTCATAACTTCACAACTTCAAGATCTTAACTTTAAGATAAATCAGAACTTAGTATCTTAAAGTTTAAAACTTGAAATTCATAACTTCACAACTTCAAGATCTTAACTTTAAGATAAATCAGAAAGTTTTTAGCTTAAAGTTTAAAACTTGCAATTCATAACTTCACAACTTCAAGATCTTAACTTTAAGATAAATCAGAACTTAGTATCTTAAAGTTTAAAACTTGAAATTCATAACTTCACAACTTCAAGATCTTAACTTTAAGATAAATCAGAAAGTTTTTAGCTTAAAGTTTAAAACTTGCAATTCATAACTTCACAACTTCAAGATCTTAACTTTAAGATAAATCAGAAAGTTTTTAGCTTAAAGTTTAAAACTTGCAATTCATAACTTCACAACTTCAAGATCTTAACTTTAAGATAAATCAGAACTTAGTATCTTAAAGTTTAAAACTTGAAATTCATAACTTCACAACTTCAAGATCTTAACTTTAAGATAAATCAGAAAGTTTTTAGCTTAAAGTTTAAAACTTGCAATTCATAACTTCACAACTTCAAGATCTTAACTTTAAGATAAATCAGAAAGTTTTTAGCTTAAAGTTTAAAACTTGCAATTCATAACTTCACAACTTCAAGATCTTAACTTTAAGATAAATCAGAACTTAGTATCTTAAAGTTTAAAACTTGAAATTCATAACTTCACAACTTCAAGATCTTAACTTTAAGATAAATCAGAAAGTTTTTAGCTTAAAGTTTAAAACTTGAAATTCATAACTTCACAACTTCAAGATCTTAACTTTAAGATAAATCAGAACTTAGTATCTTAAAGTTTAAAACTTGAAATTCATAACTTCACAACTTCAAGATCTTAACTTTAAGATAAATCAGAAAGTTTTTAGCTTAAAGTTTAAAACTTGCAATTCATAACTTCACAACTTCAAGATCTTAACTTTAAGATAAATCAGAAAGTTTTTAGCTTAAAGTTTAAAACTTGCAATTCATAACTTCACAACTTCAAGATCTTAACTTTAAGATAAATCAGAACTTAGTATCTTAAAGTTTAAAACTTGAAATTCATAACTTCACAACTTCAAGATCTTAACTTTAAGATAAATCAGAAAGTTTTTAGCTTAAAGTTTAAAACTTGAAATTCATAACTTCACAACTTCAAGATCTTAACTTTAAGATAAATCAGAAAGTTTTTAGCTTAAAGTTTAAAACTTGAAATTCATAACTTCACAACTTCAAGATCTTAACTTTAAGATAAATCAGAAAGTTTTTAGCTTAAAGTTTAAAACTTGAAATTCATAACTTCACAACTTCAACATCTTAACTTTAAGATAAATCAGAAAGTTTTTAGCTTAAAGTTTAAAACTTGCAATTCATAACTTCACAACTTCAAGATCTTAACTTTAAGATAAATCAGAAAGTTTTTAGCTTAAAGTTTAAAACTTGCAATTCATAACTTCACAACTTCAAGATCTTAACTTTAAGATAAATCAGAAAGTTTTTAGCTTAAAGTTTAAAACTTGAAATTCATAACTTCACAACTTCAAGATCTTAACTTTAAGATAAATCAGAACTTAGTATCTTAAAGTTTAAAACTTGAAATTCATAACTTCACAACTTCAAGATCTTAACTTTAAGATAAATCAGAAAGTTTTTAGCTTAAAGTTTAAAACTTGAAATTCATAACTTCACAACTTCAAGATCTTAACTTTAAGATAAATCAGAAAGTTTTTAGCTTAAAGTTTAAAACTTGAAATTCATAACTTCACAACTTCAAGATCTTAACTTTAAGATAAATCAGAAAGTTTTTAGCTTACAGTTTAAAACTTGAAATTCATAACTTCACAACTTCAAGATCTTAACTTTAAGATAAATCAGAAAGTTTTTAGCTTAAAGTTTAAAACTTGAAATTCATAACTTCACAACTTCAAGATCTTAACTTTAAGATAAATCAGAAAGTTTTTAGCTTAAAGTTTAAAACTTGAAATTCATAACTTCACAACTTCAAGATCTTAACTTTAAGATAAATCAGAAAGTTTTTAGCTTAAAGTTTAAAACTTGAAATTCATAACTTCACAACTTCAAGATCTTAACTTTAAGATAAATCAGAAAGTTTTTAGCTTAAAGTTTAAAACTTGCAATTCATAACTTCACAACTTCAAGATCTTAACTTTAAGATAAATCAGAACTTAGTATCTTGAAGTTTAAAACTTGAAATTCATAACTTCACAACTTCAAGATCTTAACTTTAAGATAAATCAGAAAGTTTTTAGCTTAAAGTTTAAAACTTGCAATTCATAACTTCACAACTTCAAGATCTTAACTTTAAGATAAATCAGAAAGTTTTTAGCTTAAAGTTTAAAACTTGAAATTCATAACTTCACAACTTCAAGATCTTAACTTTAAGATAAATCAGAACTTAGTATCTTAAAGTTTAAAACTTGAAATTCATAACTTCACAACTTCAAGATCTTAACTTTAAGATAAATCAGAACTTAGTATCTTAAAGTTTAAAACTTGAAATTCATAACTTCACAACTTCAAGATCTTAACTTTAAGATAAATCAGAAAGTTTTTAGCTTAAAGTTTAAAACTTGCAATTCATAACTTCACAACTTCAAGATCTTAACTTTAAGATAAATCAGAACTTAGTATCTTAAAGTTTAAAACTTGAAATTCATAACTTCACAACTTCAAGATCTTAACTTTAAGATAAATCAGAACTTAGTATCTTAAAGTTTAAAACTTGAAATTCATAACTTCACAACTTCAAGATCTTAACTTTAAGATAAATCAGAAAGTTTTTAGCTTAAAGTTTAAAACTTGCAATTCATAACTTCACAACTTCAAGATCTTAACTTTAAGATAAATCAGAAAGTTTTTAGCTTAAAGTTTAAAACTTGAAATTCATAACTTCACAACTTCAAGATCTTAACTTTAAGATAAATCAGAAAGTTTTTAGCTTAAAGTTTAAAACTTGCAATTCATAACTTCACAACTTCAAGATCTTAACTTTAAGATAAATCAGAAAGTTTTTAGCTTAAAGTTTAAAACTTGCAATTCATAACTTCACAACTTCAAGATCTTAACTTTAAGATAAATCAGAAAGTTTTTAGCTTAAAGTTTAAAACTTGAAATTCATAACTTCACAACTTCAAGATCTTAACTTTAAGATAAATCAGAACTTAGTATCTTAAAGTTTAAAACTTGCAATTCATAACTTCACAACTTCAAGATCTTAACTTTAAGATAAATCAGAACTTAGTATCTTAAAGTTTAAAACTTGAAATTCATAACTTCACAACTTCAAGATCTTAACTTTAAGATAAATCAGAAAGTTTTTAGCTTAAAGTTTAAAACTTGCAATTCATAACTTCACAACTTCAAGATCTTAACTTTAAGATAAATCAGAACTTAGTATCTTAAAGTTTAAAACTTGAAATTCATAACTTCACAACTTCAAGATCTTAACTTTAAGATAAATCAGAACTTAGTATCTTAAAGTTTAAAACTTGAAATTCATAACTTCACAACTTCAAGATCTTAACTTTAAGATAAATCAGAAAGTTTTTAGCTTAAAGTTTAAAACTTGCAATTCATAACTTCACAACTTCAAGATCTTAACTTTAAGATAAATCAGAACTTAGTATCTTAAAGTTTAAAACTTGAAATTCATAACTTCACAACTTCAAGATCTTAACTTTAAGATAAATCAGAAAGTTTTTAGCTTAAAGTTTAAAACTTGCAATTCATAACTTCACAACTTCAAGATCTTAACTTTAAGATAAATCAGAAAGTTTTTAGCTTAAAGTTTAAAACTTGCAATTCATAACTTCACAACTTCAAGATCTTAACTTTAAGATAAATCAGAACTTAGTATCTTAAAGTTTAAAACTTGAAATTCATAACTTCACAACTTCAAGATCTTAACTTTAAGATAAATCAGAAAGTTTTTAGCTTAAAGTTTAAAACTTGCAATTCATAACTTCACAACTTCAAGATCTTAACTTTAAGATAATTCAGAAAGTTTTTAGCTTAAAGTTTAAAACTTGAAATTCATAACTTCACAACTTCAAGATCTTAACTTTAAGATAAATCAGAACTTAGTATCTTAAAGTTTAAAACTTGAAATTCATAACTTCACAACTTCAAGATCTTAACTTTAAGATAAATCAGAACTTAGTATCTTAAAGTTTAAAACTTGAAATTCATAACTTCACAACTTCAAGATCTTAACTTTAAGATAAATCAGAAAGTTTTTAGCTTAAAGTTTAAAACTTGAAATTCATAACTTCACAACTTCAAGATCTTAACTTTAAGATAAATCAGAAAGTTTTTAGCTTAAAGTTTAAAACTTGAAATTCATAACTTCACAACTTCAAGATCTTAACTTTAAGATAAATCAGAAAGTTTTTAGCTTAAAGTTTAAAACTTGCAATTCATAACTTCACAACTTCAAGATCTTAACTTTAAGATAAATCAGAACTTAGTATCTTAAAGTTTAAAACTTGAAATTCATAACTTCACAACTTCAAGATCTTAACTTTAAGATAAATCAGAAAGTTTTTAGCTTAAAGTTTAAAACTTGAAATTCATAACTTCACAACTTCAAGATCTTAACTTTAAGATAAATCAGAAAGTTTTTAGCTTAAAGTTTAAAACTTGAAATTCATAACTTCACAACTTCAAGATCTTAACTTTAAGATAAATCAGAACTTAGTATCTTAAAGTTTAAAACTTGAAATTCATAACTTCACAACTTCAAGATCTTAACTTTAAGATAAATCAGAAAGTTTTTAGCTTAAAGTTTAAAACTTGAAATTCATAACTTCACAACTTCAAGATCTTAACTTTAAGATAAATCAGAAAGTTTTTAGCTTAAAGTTTAAAACTTGAAATTCATAACTTCACAACTTCAAGATCTTAACTTTAAGATAAATCAGAAAGTTTTTAGCTTAAAGTTTAAAACTTGAAATTCATAACTTCACAACTTCAAGATCTTAACTTTAAGATAAATCAGAACTTAGTATCTTAAAGTTTAAAACTTGCAATTCATAACTTCACAACTTCAAGATCTTAACTTTAAGATAAATCAGAACTTAGTATCTTAAAGTTTAAAACTTGAAATTCATAACTTCACAACTTCAAGATCTTAACTTTAAGATAAATCAGAAAGTTTTTAGCTTAAAGTTTAAAACTTGAAATTCATAACTTCACAACTTCAAGATCTTAACTTTAAGATAAATCAGAAAGTTTTTAGCTTAAAGTTTAAAACTTGCAATTCATAACTTCACAACTTCAAGATCTTAACTTTAAGATAAATCAGAAAGTTTTTAGCTTAAAGTTTAAAACTTGCAATTCATAACTTCACAACTTCAAGATCTTAACTTTAAGATAAATCAGAAAGTTTTTAGCTTAAAGTTTAAAACTTGAAATTCATAACTTCACAACTTCAAGATCTTAACTTTAAGATAAATCAGAACTTAGTATCTTAAAGTTTAAAACTTGCAATTCATAACTTCACAACTTCAAGATCTTAACTTTAAGATAAATCAGAACTTAGTATCTTAAAGTTTAAAACTTGAAATTCATAACTTCACAACTTCAAGATCTTAACTTTAAGATAAATCAGGAAGTTTTTAGCTTAAAGTTTAAAACTTGCAATTCATAACTTCACAACTTCAAGATCTTAACTTTAAGATAAATCAGAACTTAGTATCTTAAAGTTTAAAACTTGAAATTCATAACTTCACAACTTCAAGATCTTAACTTTAAGATAAATCAGAACTTAGTATCTTAAAGTTTAAAACTTGAAATTCATAACTTCACAACTTCAAGATCTTAACTTTAAGATAAATCAGAAAGTTTTTAGCTTAAAGTTTAAAACTTGCAATTCATAACTTCACAACTTCAAGATCTTAACTTTAAGATAAATCAGAACTTAGTATCTTAAAGTTTAAAACTTGAAATTCATAACTTCACAACTTCAAGATCTTAACTTTAAGATAAATCAGAAAGTTTTTAGCTTAAAGTTTAAAACTTGCAATTCATAACTTCACAACTTCAAGATCTTAACTTTAAGATAAATCAGAAAGTTTTTAGCTTAAAGTTTAAAACTTGCAATTCATAACTTCACAACTTCAAGATCTTAACTTTAAGATAAATCAGAACTTAGTATCTTAAAGTTTAAAACTTGAAATTCATAACTTCACAACTTCAAGATCTTAACTTTAAGATAAATCAGAAAGTTTTTAGCTTAAAGTTTAAAACTTGCAATTCATAACTTCACAACTTCAAGATCTTAACTTTAAGATAATTCAGAAAGTTTTTAGCTTAAAGTTTAAAACTTGAAATTCATAACTTCACAACTTCAAGATCTTAACTTTAAGATAAATCAGAACTTAGTATCTTAAAGTTTAAAACTTGAAATTCATAACTTCACAACTTCAAGATCTTAACTTTAAGATAAATCAGAACTTAGTATCTTAAAGTTTAAAACTTGAAATTCATAACTTCACAACTTCAAGATCTTAACTTTAAGATAAATCAGAAAGTTTTTAGCTTAAAGTTTAAAACTTGAAATTCATAACTTCACAACTTCAAGATCTTAACTTTAAGATAAATCAGAAAGTTTTTAGCTTAAAGTTTAAAACTTGAAATTCATAACTTCACAACTTCAAGATCTTAACTTTAAGATAAATCAGAAAGTTTTTAGCTTAAAGTTTAAAACTTGCAATTCATAACTTCACAACTTCAAGATCTTAACTTTAAGATAAATCAGAACTTAGTATCTTAAAGTTTAAAACTTGAAATTCATAACTTCACAACTTCAAGATCTTAACTTTAAGATAAATCAGAAAGTTTTTAGCTTAAAGTTTAAAACTTGAAATTCATAACTTCACAACTTCAAGATCTTAACTTTAAGATAAATCAGAAAGTTTTTAGCTTAAAGTTTAAAACTTGAAATTCATAACTTCACAACTTCAAGATCTTAACTTTAAGATAAATCAGAACTTAGTATCTTAAAGTTTAAAACTTGAAATTCATAACTTCACAACTTCAAGATCTTAACTTTAAGATAAATCAGAAAGTTTTTAGCTTAAAGTTTAAAACTTGAAATTCATAACTTCACAACTTCAAGATCTTAACTTTAAGATAAATCAGAAAGTTTTTAGCTTAAAGTTTAAAACTTGAAATTCATAACTTCACAACTTCAAGATCTTAACTTTAAGATAAATCAGAAAGTTTTTAGCTTAAAGTTTAAAACTTGAAATTCATAACTTCACAACTTCAAGATCTTAACTTTAAGATAAATCAGAACTTAGTATCTTAAAGTTTAAAACTTGCAATTCATAACTTCACAACTTCAAGATCTTAACTTTAAGATAAATCAGAACTTAGTATCTTAAAGTTTAAAACTTGAAATTCATAACTTCACAACTTCAAGATCTTAACTTTAAGATAAATCAGAAAGTTTTTAGCTTAAAGTTTAAAACTTGAAATTCATAACTTCACAACTTCAAGATCTTAACTTTAAGATAAATCAGAACTTAGTATCTTAAAGTTTAAAACTTGAAATTCATAACTTCACAACTTCAAGATCTTAACTTTAAGATAAATCAGAAAGTTTTTAGCTTAAAGTTTAAAACTTGAAATTCATAACTTCACAACTTCAAGATCTTAACTTTAAGATAAATCAGAAAGTTTTTAGCTTAAAGTTTAAAACTTGAAATTCATAACTTCACAACTTCAAGATCTTAACTTTAAGATAAATCAGAAAGTTTTTAGCTTAAAGTTTAAAACTTGCAATTCATAACTTCACAACTTCAAGATCTTAACTTTAAGATAAATCAGAACTTAGTATCTTAAAGTTTAAAACTTGAAATTCATAACTTCACAACTTCAAGATCTTAACTTTAAGATAAATCAGAAAGTTTTTAGCTTAAAGTTTAAAACTTGAAATTCATAACTTCACAACTTCAAGATCTTAACTTTAAGATAAATCAGAACTTAGTATCTTAAAGTTTAAAACTTGAAATTCATAACTTCACAACTTCAAGATCTTAACTTTAAGATAAATCAGAAAGTTTTTAGCTTAAAGTTTAAAACTTGCAATTCATAACTTCACAACTTCAAGATCTTAACTTTAAGATAAATCAGAAAGTTTTTAGCTTAAAGTTTAAAACTTGCAATTCATAACTTCACAACTTCAAGATCTTAACTTTAAGATAAATCAGAACTTAGTATCTTAAAGTTTAAAACTTGAAATTCATAACTTCACAACTTCAAGATCTTAACTTTAAGATAAATCAGAAAGTTTTTAGCTTAAAGTTTAAAACTTGAAATTCATAACTTCACAACTTCAAGATCTTAACTTTAAGATAAATCAGAAAGTTTTTAGCTTAAAGTTTAAAACTTGAAATTCATAACTTCACAACTTCAAGATCTTAACTTTAAGATAAATCAGAAAGTTTTTAGCTTAAAGTTTAAAACTTGAAATTCATAACTTCTTCATAACTTCAACATCTTAACTTTAAGATAAATCAGAAAGTTTTTAGCTTAAAGTTTAAAACTTGCAATTCATAACTTCACAACTTCAAGATCTTAACTTTAAGATAAATCAGAAAGTTTTTAGCTTAAAGTTTAAAACTTGCAATTCATAACTTCACAACTTCAAGATCTTAACTTTAAGATAAATCAGAAAGTTTTTAGCTTAAAGTTTAAAACTTGAAATTCATAACTTCACAACTTCAAGATCTTAACTTTAAGATAAATCAGAACTTAGTATCTTAAAGTTTAAAACTTGAAATTCATAACTTCACAACTTCAAGATCTTAACTTTAAGATAAATCAGAAAGTTTTTAGCTTAAAGTTTAAAACTTGAAATTCATAACTTCACAACTTCAAGATCTTAACTTTAAGATAAATCAGAAAGTTTTTAGCTTAAAGTTTAAAACTTGAAATTCATAACTTCACAACTTCAAGATCTTAACTTTAAGATAAATCAGAAAGTTTTTAGCTTACAGTTTAAAACTTGAAATTCATAACTTCACAACTTCAAGATCTTAACTTTAAGATAAATCAGAAAGTTTTTAGCTTAAAGTTTAAAACTTGAAATTCATAACTTCACAACTTCAAGATCTTAACTTTAAGATAAATCAGAAAGTTTTTAGCTTAAAGTTTAAAACTTGAAATTCATAACTTCACAACTTCAAGATCTTAACTTTAAGATAAATCAGAACTTAGTATCTTAAAGTTTAAAACTTGAAATTCATAACTTCACAACTTCAAGATCTTAACTTTAAGATAAATCAGAAAGTTTTTAGCTTAAAGTTTAAAACTTGAAATTCATAACTTCACAACTTCAAGATCTTAACTTTAAGATAAATCAGAAAGTTTTTAGCTTAAAGTTTAAAACTTGAAATTCATAACTTCACAACTTCAAGATCTTAACTTTAAGATAAATCAGAAAGTTTTTAGCTTAAAGTTTAAAACTTGCAATTCATAACTTCACAACTTCTAGATCTTAACTTTAAGATAAATCAGAACTTAGTATCTTAAAGTTTAAAACTTGAAATTCATAACTTCACAACTTCAAGATCTTAACTTTAAGATAAATCAGAACTTAGTATCTTAAAGTTTAAAACTTGAAATTCATAACTTCACAACTTCAAGATCTTAACTTTAAGATAAATCAGAACTTAGTATCTTAAAGTTTAAAACTTGAAATTCATAACTTCACAACTTCAAGATCTTAACTTTAAGATAAATCAGAAAGTTTTTAGCTTAAAGTTTAAAACTTGCAATTCATAACTTCACAACTTCAAGATCTTAACTTTAAGATAAATCAGAAAGTTTTTAGCTTAAAGTTTAAAACTTGCAATTCATAACTTCACAACTTCAAGATCTTAACTTTAAGATAAATCAGAAAGTTTTTAGCTTAAAGTTTAAAACTTGAAATTCATAACTTCACAACTTCAAGATCTTAACTTTAAGATAAATCAGAAAGTTTTTAGCTTAAAGTTTAAAACTTGAAATTCATAACTTCACAACTTCAAGATCTTAACTTTAAGATAAATCAGAACTTAGTATCTTAAAGTTTAAAACTTGAAATTCATAACTTCACAACTTCAAGATCTTAACTTTAAGATAAATCAGAACTTAGTATCTTAAAGTTTAAAACTTGAAATTCATAACTTCACAACTTCAAGATCTTAACTTTAAGATAAATCAGAAAGTTTTTAGCTTAAAGTTTAAAACTTGCAATTCATAACTTCACAACTTCAAGATCTTAACTTTAAGATAAATCAGAACTTAGTATCTTAAAGTTTAAAACTTGAAATTCATAACTTCACAACTTCAAGATCTTAACTTTAAGATAAATCAGAAAGTTTTTAGCTTAAAGTTTAAAACTTGAAATTCATAACTTCACAACTTCAAGATCTTAACTTTAAGATAAATCAGAACTTAGTATCTTAAAGTTTAAAACTTGAAATTCATAACTTCACAACTTCAAGATCTTAACTTTAAGATAAATCAGAAAGTTTTTAGCTTAAAGTTTAAAACTTGAAATTCATAACTTCACAACTTCAAGATCTTAACTTTAAGATAAATCAGAACTTAGTATCTTAAAGTTTAAAACTTGAAATTCATAACTTCACAACTTCAAGATCTTAACTTTAAGATAAATCAGAAAGTTTTTAGCTTAAAGTTTAAAACTTGAAATTCATAACTTCACAACTTCAAGATCTTAACTTTAAGATAAATCAGAACTTAGTATCTTAAAGTTTAAAACTTGAAATTCATAACTTCACAACTTCAAGATCTTAACTTTAAGATAAATCAGAAAGTTTTTAGCTTAAAGTTTAAAACTTGAAATTCATAACTTCACAACTTCAAGATCTTAACTTTAAGATAAATCAGAACTTAGTATCTTAAAGTTTAAAACTTGCAATTCATAACTTCACAACTTCAAGATCTTAACTTTAAGATAAATCAGAACTTAGTATCTTAAAGTTTAAAACTTGAAATTCATAACTTCACAACTTCAAGATCTTAACTTTAAGATAAATCAGAAAGTTTTTAGCTTAAAGTTTAAAACTTGCAATTCATAACTTCACAACTTCAAGATCTTAACTTTAAGATAAATCAGAAAGTTTTTAGCTTAAAGTTTAAAACTTGAAATTCATAACTTCACAACTTCAAGATCTTAACTTTAAGATAAATCAGAAAGTTTTTAGCTTAAAGTTTAAAACTTGAAATTCATAACTTCACAACTTCAAGATCTTAACTTTAAGATAAATCAGAAAGTTTTTAGCTTAAAGTTTAAAACTTGAAATTCATAACTTCACAACTTCAAGATCTTAACTTTAAGATAAATCAGAAAGTTTTTAGCTTAAAGTTTAAAACTTGAAATTCATAACTTCACAACTTCAAGATCTTAACTTTAAGATAAATCAGAAAGTTTTTAGCTTAAAGTTTAAAACTTGAAATTCATAACTTCACAACTTCAAGATCTTAACTTTAAGATAAATCAGAAAGTTTTTAGCTTAAAGTTTAAAACTTGAAATTCATAACTTCACAACTTCAAGATCTTAACTTTAAGATAAATCAGAAAGTTTTTAGCTTAAAGTTTAAAACTTGCATTTCATAACTTCACAACTTCAAGATCTTAACTTTAAGATAAATCAGAACTTAGTATCTTAAAGTTTAAAACTTGAAATTCATAACTTCACAACTTCAAGATCTTAACTTTAAGATAAATCAGAAAGTTTTTAGCTTAAAGTTTAAAACTTGAAATTCATAACTTCACAACTTCAAGATCTTAACTTTAAGATAAATCAGAAAGTTTTTAGCTTAAAGTTTAAAACTTGAAATTCATAACTTCACAACTTCAAGATCTTAACTTTAAGATAAATCAGAAAGTTTTTAGCTTAAAGTTTAAAACTTGCAATTCATAACTTCACAACTTCAAGATCTTAACTTTAAGATAAATCAGAAAGTTTTTAGCTTAAAGTTTAAAACTTGAAATTCATAACTTCACAACTTCAAGATCTTAACTTTAAGATAAATCAGAAAGTTTTTAGCTTAAAGTTTAAAACTTGCAATTCATAACTTCACAACTTCAAGATCTTAACTTTAAGATAAATCAGAAAGTTTTTAGCTTAAAGTTTAAAACTTGAAATTCATAACTTCACAACTTCAAGATCTTAACTTTAAGATAAATCAGAAAGTTTTTAGCTTAAAGTTTAAAACTTGCAATTCATAACTTCACAACTTCAAGATCTTAACTTTAAGATAAATCAGAACTTAGTATCTTGAAGTTTAAAACTTGAAATTCATAACTTCACAACTTCAAGATCTTAACTTTAAGATAAATCAGAAAGTTTTTAGCTTAAAGTTTAAAACTTGCAATTCATAACTTCACAACTTCAAGATCTTAACTTTAAGATAAATCAGAAAGTTTTTAGCTTAAAGTTTAAAACTTGAAATTCATAACTTCACAACTTCAAGATCTTAACTTTAAGATAAATCAGAACTTAGTATCTTAAAGTTTAAAACTTGAAATTCATAACTTCACAACTTCAAGATCTTAACTTTAAGATAAATCAGAACTTAGTATCTTAAAGTTTAAAACTTGAAATTCATAACTTCACAACTTCAAGATCTTAACTTTAAGATAAATCAGAAAGTTTTTAGCTTAAAGTTTAAAACTTGCAATTCATAACTTCACAACTTCAAGATCTTAACTTTAAGATAAATCAGAACTTAGTATCTTAAAGTTTAAAACTTGAAATTCATAACTTCACAACTTCAAGATCTTAACTTTAAGATAAATCAGAACTTAGTATCTTAAAGTTTAAAACTTGAAATTCATAACTTCACAACTTCAAGATCTTAACTTTAAGATAAATCAGAAAGTTTTTAGCTTAAAGTTTAAAACTTGCAATTCATAACTTCACAACTTCAAGATCTTAACTTTAAGATAAATCAGAAAGTTTTTAGCTTAAAGTTTAAAACTTGAAATTCATAACTTCACAACTTCAAGATCTTAACTTTAAGATAAATCAGAAAGTTTTTAGCTTAAAGTTTAAAACTTGCAATTCATAACTTCACAACTTCAAGATCTTAACTTTAAGATAAATCAGAAAGTTTTTAGCTTAAAGTTTAAAACTTGCAATTCATAACTTCACAACTTCAAGATCTTAACTTTAAGATAAATCAGAAAGTTTTTAGCTTAAAGTTTAAAACTTGAAATTCATAACTTCACAACTTCAAGATCTTAACTTTAAGATAAATCAGAACTTATTATCTTAAAGTTTAAAACTTGCAATTCATAACTTCACAACTTCAAGATCTTAACTTTAAGATAAATCAGAACTTAGTATCTTAAAGTTTAAAACTTGAAATTCATAACTTCACAACTTCAAGATCTTAACTTTAAGATAAATCAGAAAGTTTTTAGCTTAAAGTTTAAAACTTGCAATTCATAACTTCACAACTTCAAGATCTTAACTTTAAGATAAATCAGAACTTAGTATCTTAAAGTTTAAAACTTGAAATTCATAACTTCACAACTTCAAGATCTTAACTTTAAGATAAATCAGAACTTAGTATCTTAAAGTTTAAAACTTGAAATTCATAACTTCACAACTTCAAGATCTTAACTTTAAGATAAATCAGAAAGTTTTTAGCTTAAAGTTTAAAACTTGCAATTCATAACTTCACAACTTCAAGATCTTAACTTTAAGATAAATCAGAACTTAGTATCTTAAAGTTTAAAACTTGAAATTCATAACTTCACAACTTCAAGATCTTAACTTTAAGATAAATCAGAAAGTTTTTAGCTTAAAGTTTAAAACTTGCAATTCATAACTTCACAACTTCAAGATCTTAACTTTAAGATAAATCAGAAAGTTTTTAGCTTAAAGTTTAAAACTTGCAATTCATAACTTCACAACTTCAAGATCTTAACTTTAAGATAAATCAGAACTTAGTATCTTAAAGTTTAAAACTTGAAATTCATAACTTCACAACTTCAAGATCTTAACTTTAAGATAAATCAGAAAGTTTTTAGCTTAAAGTTTAAAACTTGCAATTCATAACTTCACAACTTCAAGATCTTAACTTTAAGATAATTCAGAAAGTTTTTAGCTTAAAGTTTAAAACTTGAAATTCATAACTTCACAACTTCAAGATCTTAACTTTAAGATAAATCAGAACTTAGTATCTTAAAGTTTAAAACTTGAAATTCATAACTTCACAACTTCAAGATCTTAACTTTAAGATAAATCAGAACTTAGTATCTTAAAGTTTAAAACTTGAAATTCATAACTTCACAACTTCAAGATCTTAACTTTAAGATAAATCAGAAAGTTTTTAGCTTAAAGTTTAAAACTTGAAATTCATAACTTCACAACTTCAAGATCTTAACTTTAAGATAAATCAGAAAGTTTTTAGCTTAAAGTTTAAAACTTGAAATTCATAACTTCACAACTTCAAGATCTTAACTTTAAGATAAATCAGAAAGTTTTTAGCTTAAAGTTTAAAACTTGCAATTCATAACTTCACAACTTCAAGATCTTAACTTTAAGATAAATCAGAACTTAGTATCTTAAAGTTTAAAACTTGAAATTCATAACTTCACAACTTCAAGATCTTAACTTTAAGATAAATCAGAAAGTTTTTAGCTTAAAGTTTAAAACTTGAAATTCATAACTTCACAACTTCAAGATCTTAACTTTAAGATAAATCAGAAAGTTTTTAGCTTAAAGTTTAAAACTTGAAATTCATAACTTCACAACTTCAAGATCTTAACTTTAAGATAAATCAGAACTTAGTATCTTAAAGTTTAAAACTTGAAATTCATAACTTCACAACTTCAAGATCTTAACTTTAAGATAAATCAGAAAGTTTTTAGCTTAAAGTTTAAAACTTGAAATTCATAACTTCACAACTTCAAGATCTTAACTTCAAGATAAATCAGAAAGTTTTTAGCTTAAAGTTTAAAACTTGAAATTCATAACTTCACAACTTCAAGATCTTAACTTTAAGATAAATCAGAAAGTTTTTAGCTTAAAGTTTAAAACTTGAAATTCATAACTTCACAACTTCAAGATCTTAACTTTAAGATAAATCAGAACTTAGTATCTTAAAGTTTAAAACTTGCAATTCATAACTTCACAACTTCAAGATCTTAACTTTAAGATAAATCAGAACTTAGTATCTTAAAGTTTAAAACTTGAAATTCATAACTTCACAACTTCAAGATCTTAACTTTAAGATAAATCAGAAAGTTTTTAGCTTAAAGTTTAAAACTTGAAATTCATAACTTCACAACTTCAAGATCTTAACTTTAAGATAAATCAGAACTTAGTATCTTAAAGTTTAAAACTTGAAATTCATAACTTCACAACTTCAAGATCTTAACTTTAAGATAAATCAGAAAGTTTTTAGCTTAAAGTTTAAAACTTGAAATTCATAACTTCACAACTTCAAGATCTTAACTTTAAGATAAATCAGAAAGTTTTTAGCTTAAAGTTTAAAACTTGAAATTCATAACTTCACAACTTCAAGATCTTAACTTTAAGATAAATCAGAAAGTTTTTAGCTTAAAGTTTAAAACTTGAAATTCATAACTTCACAACTTCAAGATCTTAACTTTAAGATAAATCAGAACTTAGTATCTTAAAGTTTAAAACTTGAAATTCATAACTTCACAACTTCAAGATCTTAACTTTAAGATAAATCAGAAAGTTTTTAGCTTAAAGTTAAAAACTTGAAATTCATAACTTCACAACTTCAAGATCTTAACTTTAAGATAAATCAGAAAGTTTTTAGCTTAAAGTTTAAAACTTGAAATTCATAACTTCACAACTTCAAGATCTTAACTTTAAGATAAATCAGAAAGTTTTTAGCTTAAAGTTTAAAACTTGCAATTCATAACTTCACAACTTCAACATCTTAACTTTAAGATAAATCAGAAAGTTTTTAGCTTAAAGTTTAAAACTTGCAATTCATAACTTCACAACTTCAAGATCTTAACTTTAAGATAAATCAGAAAGTTTTTAGCTTAAAGTTTAAAACTTGCAATTCATAACTTCACAACTTCAAGATCTTAACTTTAAGATAAATCAGAAAGTTTTTAGCTTAAAGTTTAAAACTTGAAATTCATAACTTCACAACTTCAAGATCTTAACTTTAAGATAAATCAGAACTTAGTATCTTAAAGTTTAAAACTTGAAATTCATAACTTCACAACTTCAAGATCTTAACTTTAAGATAAATCAGAAAGTTTTTAGCTTAAAGTTTAAAACTTGAAATTCATAACTTCACAACTTCAAGATCTTAACTTTAAGATAAATCAGAAAGTTTTTAGCTTAAAGTTTAAAACTTGAAATTCATAACTTCACAACTTCAAGATCTTAACTTTAAGATAAATCAGAAAGTTTTTAGCTTAAAGTTTAAAACTTGAAATTCATAACTTCACAACTTCAAGATCTTAACTTTAAGATAAATCAGAAAGTTTTTAGCTTAAAGTTTAAAACTTGAAATTCATAACTTCACAACTTCAAGATCTTAACTTTAAGATAAATCAGAAAGTTTTTAGCTTAAAGTTTAAAACTTGAAATTCATAACTTCACAACTTCAAGATCTTAACTTTAAGATAAATCAGAACTTAGTATCTTAAAGTTTAAAACTTGAAATTCATAACTTCACAACTTCAAGATCTTAACTTTAAGATAAATCAGAAAGTTTTTAGCTTAAAGTTTAAAACTTGAAATTCATAACTTCACAACTTCAAGATCTTAACTTTAAGATAAATCAGAAAGTTTTTAGCTTAAAGTTTAAAACTTGAAATTCATAACTTCACAACTTCAAGATCTTAACTTTAAGATAAATCAGAAAGTTTTTAGCTTAAAGTTTAAAACTTGCAATTCATAACTTCACAACTTCTAGATCTTAACTTTAAGATAAATCAGAACTTAGTATCTTAAAGTTTAAAACTTGAAATTCATAACTTCACAACTTCAAGATCTTAACTTTAAGATAAATCAGAACTTAGTATCTTAAAGTTTAAAACTTGAAATTCATAACTTCACAACTTCAAGATCTTAACTTTAAGATAAATCAGAACTTAGTATCTTAAAGTTTAAAACTTGAAATTCATAACTTCACAACTTCAAGATCTTAACTTTAAGATAAATCAGAAAGTTTTTAGCTTAAAGTTTAAAACTTGCAATTCATAACTTCACAACTTCAAGATCTTAACTTTAAGATAAATCAGAAAGTTTTTAGCTTAAAGTTTAAAACTTGCAATTCATAACTTCACAACTTCAAGATCTTAACTTTAAGATAAATCAGAAAGTTTTTAGCTTAAAGTTTAAAACTTGAAATTCATAACTTCACAACTTCAAGATCTTAACTTTAAGATAAATCAGAAAGTTTTTAGCTTAAAGTTTAAAACTTGAAATTCATAACTTCACAACTTCAAGATCTTAACTTTAAGATAAATCAGAACTTAGTATCTTAAAGTTTAAAACTTGAAATTCATAACTTCACAACTTCAAGATCTTAACTTTAAGATAAATCAGAAAGTTTTTAGCTTAAAGTTTAAAACTTGAAATTCATAACTTCACAACTTCAAGATCTTAACTTTAAGATAAATCAGAAAGTTTTTAGCTTAAAGTTTAAAACTTGAAATTCATAACTTCACAACTTCAAGATCTTAACTTTAAGATAAATCAGAAAGTTTTTAGCTTAAAGTTTAAAACTTGCAATTCATAACTTCACAACTTCAAGATCTTAACTTTAAGATAAATCAGAAAGTTTTTAGCTTAAAGTTTAAAACTTGAAATTCATAACTTCACAACTTCAAGATCTTAACTTTAAGATAAATCAGAAAGTTTTTAGCTTAAAGTTTAAAACTTGCAATTCATAACTTCACAACTTCAAGATCTTAACTTTAAGATAAATCAGAAAGTTTTTAGCTTAAAGTTTAAAACTTGAAATTCATAACTTCACAACTTCAAGATCTTAACTTTAAGATAAATCAGAAAGTTTTTAGCTTAAAGTTTAAAACTTGAAATTCATAACTTCACAACTTCAAGATCGTAACTTTAAGATAAATCAGAAAGTTTTTAGCTTAAAGTTTAAAACTTGAAATTCATAACTTCACAACTTCAAGATCTTAACTTTAAGATAAATCAGAACTTAGTATCTTAAAGTTTAAAACTTGAAATTCATAACTTCACAACTTCAAGATCTTAACTTTAAGATAAATCAGAAAGTTTTTAGCTTAAAGTTTAAAACTTGAAATTCATAACTTCACAACTTCAAGATCTTAACTTTAAGATAAATCAGAAAGTTTTTAGCTTAAAGTTTAAAACTTGAAATTCATAACTTCACAACTTCAAGACCTTAACTTTAAGATAAATCAGAACTTAGTATCTTAAAGTTTAAAACTTGAAATTCATAACTTCACAACTTCAAGATCTTAACTTTAAGATAAATCAGAAAGTTTTTAGCTTAAAGTTTAAAACTTGCAATTCATAACTTCACAACTTCAAGATCTTAACTTTAAGATAAATCAGAAAGTTTTTAGCTTAAAGTTTAAAACTTGCAATTCATAACTTCACAACTTCAAGATCTTAACTTTAAGATAAATCAGAACTTAGTATCTTAAAGTTTAAAACTTGAAATTCATAACTTCACAACTTCAAGATCTTAACTTTAAGATAAATCAGAAAGTTTTTAGCTTAAAGTTTAAAACTTGCAATTCATAACTTCACAACTTCAAGATCTTAACTTTAAGATAAATCAGAAAGTTTTTAGCTTAAAGTTTAAAACTTGCAATTCATAACTTCACAACTTCAAGATCTTAACTTTAAGATAAATCAGAAAGTTTTTAGCTTAAAGTTTAAAACTTGAAATTCATAACTTCACAACTTCAAGATCTTAACTTTAAGATAAATCAGAAAGTTTTTAGCTTAAAGTTTAAAACTTGCAATTCATAACTTCACAACTTCAAGATCTTAACTTTAAGATAAATCAGAACTTAGTATCTTAAAGTTTAAAACTTGAAATTCATAACTTCACAACTTCAAGATCTTAACTTTAAGATAAATCAGAAAGTTTTTAGCTTAAAGTTTAAAACTTGCAATTCATAACTTCACAACTTCAAGATCTTAACTTTAAGATAAATCAGAACTTAGTATCTTAAAGTTTAAAACTTGCAATTCATAACTTCACAACTTCAAGATCTTAACTTTAAGATAAATCAGAACTTAGTATCTTAAAGTTTAAAACTTGAAATTCATAACTTCACAACTTCAAGATCTTAACTTTAAGATAAATCAGAACTTAGTATCTTAAAGTTTAAAACTTGAAATTCATAACTTCACAACTTCAAGATCTTAACTTTAAGATAAATCAGAAAGTTTTTAGCTTAAAGTTTAAAACTTGAAATTCATAACTTCACAACTTCAAGATCTTAACTTTAAGATAAATCAGAAAGTTTTTAGCTTAAAGTTTAAAAGTTGCAATTCATAACTTCACAACTTCAAGATCTTAACTTTAAGATAAATCAGAAAGTTTTTAGCTTAAAGTTTAAAACTTGCAATTCATAACTTCACAACTTCAAGAACTTAACTTTAAGATAAATCAGAAAGTTTTTAGCTTAAAGTTTAAAACTTGCAATTCATAACTTCACAACTTCAAGATCTTAACTTTAAGATAAATCAGAAAGTTTTTAGCTTAAAGTTTAAAACTTGCAATTCATAACTTCACAACTTCAAGATCTTAACTTTAAGATAAATCAGAACTTAGTATCTTAAAGTTTAAAACTTGAAATTCATAACTTCACAACTTCAAGATCTTAACTTTAAGATAAATCAGAACTTAGTATCTTAAAGTTTAAAACTTGAAATTCATAACTTCACAACTTCAAGATCTTAACTTTAAGATAAATCAGAAAGTTTTTAGCTTAAAGTTTAAAACTTGAAATTCATAACTTCACAACTTCAAGATCTTAACTTTAAGATAAATCAGAAAGTTTTTAGCTTAAAGTTTAAAACTTGCAATTCATAACTTCACAACTTCAAGATCTTAACTTTAAGATAAATCAGAACTTAGTATCTTAAAGTTTAAAACTTGAAATTCATAACTTCACAACTTCAAGATCTTAACTTTAAGATAAATCAGAAAGTTTTTAGCTTAAAGTTTAAAACTTGAAATTCATAACTTCACAACTTCAAGATCTTAACTTTAAGATAAATCAGAAAGTTTTTAGCTTAAAGTTTAAAACTTGCAATTCATAACTTCACAACTTCAAGATCTTAACTTTAAGATAAATCAGAAAGTTTTTAGCTTAAAGTTTAAAACTTGAAATTCATAACTTCACAACTTCAAGATCTTAACTTTAAGATAAATCAGAAAGTTTTTAGCTTAAAGTTTAAAACTTGAAATTCATAACTTCACAACTTCAAGATCTTAACTTTAAGATAAATCAGAACTTAGTATCTTAAAGTTTAAAACTTGAAATTCATAACTTCACAACTTCAAGATCTTAACTTTAAGATAAATCAGAACTTAGTATCTTAAAGTTTAAAACTTGAAATTCATAACTTCACAACTTCAAGATCTTTACTTTAAGATAAATCAGAACTTAGTATCTTAAAGTTTAAAACTTGAAATTCATAACTTCACAACTTCAAGATCTTAACTTTAAGATAAATCATAAAGTTTTTAGCTTAAAGTTTAAAACTTGCAATTCATAACTTCACAACTTCAAGATCTTAACTTTAAGATAAATCAGAACTTAGTATCTTAAAGTTTAAAACTTGCAATTCATAACTTCACAACTTCAAGATCTTAACTTTAAGATAAATCAGAACTTAGTATCTTAAAGTTTAAAACTTGAAATTCATAACTTCACAACTTCAAGATCTTAACTTTAAGATAAATCAGAACTTAGTATCTTAAAGTTTAAAACTTGAAATTCATAACTTCACAACTTCAAGATCTTAACTTTAAGATAAATCAGAAAGTTTTTAGCTTAAAGTTTAAAACTTGCAATTCATAACTTCACAACTTCAAGATCTTAACTTTAAGATAAATCAGAAAGTTTTTAGCTTAAAGTTTAAAACTTGAAATTCATAACTTCACAACTTCAAGATCTTAACTTTAAGATAAATCAGAAAGTTTTTAGCTTAAAGTTTAAAACTTGCAATTCATAACTTCACAACTTCAAGATCTTAACTTTAAGATAAATCAGAAAGTTTTTAGCTTAAAGTTTAAAACTTGAAATTCATAACTTCACAACTTCAAGATCTTAACTTTAAGATAAATCAGAACTTAGTATCTTAAAGTTTAAAACTTGAAATTCATAACTTCACAACTTCAAGATCTTAACTTTAAGATAAATCAGAACTTAGTATCTTAAAGTTTAAAACTTGAAATTCATAACTTCACAACTTCAAGATCTTAACTTTAAGATAAATCAGAACTTAGTATCTTAAAGTTTAAAACTTGAAATTCATAACTTCACAACTTCAAGATCTTAACTTTAAGATAAATCAGAAAGTTTTTAGCTTAAAGTTTAAAACTTGCAATTCATAACTTCACAACTTCAAGATCTTAACTTTAAGATAAATCAGAACTTAGTATCTTAAAGTTTAAAACTTGAAATTCATAACTTCACAACTTCAAGATCTTAACTTTAAGATAAATCAGAAAGTTTTTAGCTTAAAGTTTAAAACTTGCAATTCATAACTTCACAACTTCAAGATCTTAACTTTAAGATAAATCAGAACTTAGTATCTTAAAGTTTAAAACTTGAAATTCATAACTTCACAACTTCAAGATCTTAACTTTAAGATAAATCAGAAAGTTTTTAGCTTAAAGTTTAAAACTTGCAATTCATAACTTCACAACTTCAAGATCTTAACTTTAAGATAAATCAGAACTTAGTATCTTAAAGTTTAAAACTTGCAATTCATAACTTCACAACTTCAAGATCTTAACTTTAAGATAAATCAGAAAGTTTTTAGCTTAAAGTTTAAAACTTGCAATTCATAACTTCACAACTTCAAGATCTTAACTTTAAGATAAATCAGAACTTAGTATCTTAAAGTTTAAAACTTGAAATTCATAACTTCACAACTTCAAGATCTTAACTTTAAGATAAATCAGAACTTAGTATCTTAAAGTTTAAAACTTGAAATTCATAACTTCACAACTTCAAGATCTTAACTTTAAGATAAATCAGAAAGTTTTTAGCTTAAAGTTTAAAACTTGCAATTCATAACTTCACAACTTCAAGATCTTAACTTTAAGATAAATCAGAACTTAGTATCTTAAAGTTTAAAACTTGAAATTCATAACTTCACAACTTCAAGATCTTAACTTTAAGATAAATCAGAAAGTTTTTAGCTTAAAGTTTAAAACTTGCAATTCATAACTTCACAACTTCAAGATCTTAACTTTAAGATAAATCAGAAAGTTTTTAGCTTAAAGTTTAAAACTTGCAATTCATAACTTCACAACTTCAAGATCTTAACTTTAAGATAAATCAGAAAGTTTTTAGCTTAAAGTTTAAAACTTGAAATTCATAACTTCACAACTTCAAGATCTTAACTTTAAGATAAATCAGAACTTAGTATCTTAAAGTTTAAAACTTGAAATTCATAACTTCACAACTTCAAGATCTTAACTTTAAGATAAATCAGAACTTAGTATCTTAAAGTTTAAAACTTGAAATTCATAACTTCACAACTTCAAGATCTTAACTTTAAGATAAATCAGAAAGTTTTTAGCTTAAAGTTTAAAACTTGAAATTCATAACTTCACAACTTCAAGATCTTAACTTTAAGATAAATCAGAAAGTTTTTAGCTTAAAGTTTAAAACTTGCAATTCATAACTTCACAACTTCAAGATCTTAACTTTAAGATAAATCAGAAAGTTTTTAGCTTAAAGTTTAAAACTTGAAATTCATAACTTCACAACTTCAAGATCTTAACTTTAAGATAAATCAGAAAGTTTTTAGCTTAAAGTTTAAAACTTGAAATTCATAACTTCACAACTTCAAGATCTTAACTTTAAGATAAATCAGAACTTAGTATCTTAAAGTTTAAAACTTGAAATTCATAACTTCACAACTTCAAGATCTTAACTTTAAGATAAATCAGAAAGTTTTTAGCTTAAAGTTTAAAACTTGCAATTCATAACTTCACAACTTCAAGATCTTAACTTTAAGATAAATCAGAACTTAGTATCTTAAAGTTTAAAACTTGAAATTCATAACTTCACAACTTCAAGATCTTAACTTTAAGATAAATCAGAACTTAGTATCTTAAAGTTTAAAACTTGAAATTCATAACTTCACAACTTCAAGATCTTAACTTTAAGATAAATCAGAAAGTTTTTAGCTTAAAGTTTAAAACTTGAAATTCATAACTTCACAACTTCAAGATCTTAACTTTAAGATAAATCAGAAAGTTTTTAGCTTAAAGTTTAAAACTTGAAATTCATAACTTCACAACTTCAAGATCTTAACTTTAAGATAAATCAGAAAGTTTTTAGCTTAAAGTTTAAAACTTGCAATTCATAACTTCACAACTTCAAGATCTTAACTTTAAGATAAATCAGAACTTAGTATCTTAAAGTTTAAAACTTGAAATTCATAACTTCACAACTTCAAGATCTTAACTTTAAGATAAATCAGAAAGTTTTTAGCTTAAAGTTTAAAACTTGCAATTCATAACTTCACAACTTCAAGATCTTAACTTTAAGATAAATCAGAACTTAGTATCTTAAAGTTTAAAACTTGAAATTCATAACTTCACAACTTCAAGATCTTAACTTTAAGATAAATCAGAAAGTTTTTAGCTTAAAGTTTAAAACTTGCAATTCATAACTTCACAACTTCAAGATCTTAACTTTAAGATAAATCAGAACTTAGTATCTTAAAGTTTAAAACTTGCAATTCATAACTTCACAACTTCAAGATCTTAACTTTAAGATAAATCAGAAAGTTTTTAGCTTAAAGTTTAAAACTTGCAATTCATAACTTCACAACTTCAAGATCTTAACTTTAAGATAAATCAGAACTTAGTATCTTAAAGTTTAAAACTTGAAATTCATAACTTCACAACTTCAAGATCTTAACTTTAAGATAATTCAGAAAGTTTTTAGCTTAAAGTTTAAAACTTGCAATTCATAACTTCACAACTTCAAGATCTTAACTTTAAGATAAATCAGAAAGTTTTTAGCTTAAAGTTTAAAACTTGAAATTCATAACTTCACAACTTCAAGATCTTAACTTTAAGATAAATCAGAACTTAGTATCTTAAAGTTTAAAACTTGAAATTCATAACTTCACAACTTCAAGATCTTAACTTTAAGATCAATCAGAACTTAGTATCTTAAAGTTTAAAACTTGAAATTCATAACTTCACAACTTCAAGATCTTAACTTTAAGATAAATCAGAAAGTTTTTAGCTTAAAGTTTAAAACTTGAAATTCATAACTTCACAACTTCAAGATCTTAACTTTAAGATAAATCAGAAAGTTTTTAGCTTAAAGTTTAAAACTTGCAATTCATAACTTCACAACTTCAAGATCTTAACTTTAAGATAAATCAGAAAGTTTTTAGCTTAAAGTTTAAAACTTGAAATTCATAACTTCACAACTTCAAGATCTTAACTTTAAGATAAATCAGAAAGTTTTTAGCTTAAAGTTTAAAACTTGAAATTCATAACTTCACAACTTCAAGATCTTAACTTTAAGATAAATCAGAACTTAGTATCTTAAAGTTTAAAACTTGAAATTCATAACTTCACAACTTCAAGATCTTAACTTTAAGATAAATCAGAAAGTTTTTAGCTTAAAGTTTAAAACTTGCAATTCATAACTTCACAACTTCAAGATCTTAACTTTAAGATAAATCAGAACTTAGTATCTTAAAGTTTAAAACTTGAAATTCATAACTTCACAACTTCAAGATCTTAACTTTAAGATAAATCAGAACTTAGTATCTTAAAGTTTAAAACTTGAAATTCATAACTTCACAACTTCAAGATCTTAACTTTAAGATAAATCAGAAAGTTTTTAGCTTAAAGTTTAAAACTTGAAATTCATAACTTCACAACTTCAAGATCTTAACTTTAAGATAAATCAGAAAGTTTTTAGCTTAAAGTTTAAAACTTGAAATTCATAACTTCACAACTTCAAGATCTTAACTTTAAGATAAATCAGAAAGTTTTTAGCTTAAAGTTTAAAACTTGCAATTCATAACTTCACAACTTCAAGATCTTAACTTTAAGATAAATCAGAACTTAGTATCTTAAAGTTTAAAACTTGAAATTCATAACTTCACAACTTCAAGATCTTAACTTTAAGATAAATCAGAAAGTTTTTAGCTTAAAGTTTAAAACTTGCAATTCATAACTTCACAACTTCAAGATCTTAACTTTAAGATAAATCAGAACTTAGTATCTTAAAGTTTAAAACTTGAAATTCATAACTTCACAACTTCAAGATCTTAACTTTAAGATAAATCAGAAAGTTTTTAGCTTAAAGTTTAAAACTTGCAATTCATAACTTCACAACTTCAAGATCTTAACTTTAAGATAAATCAGAACTTAGTATCTTAAAGTTTAAAACTTGCAATTCATAACTTCACAACTTCAAGATCTTAACTTTAAGATAAATCAGAAAGTTTTTAGCTTAAAGTTTAAAACTTGCAATTCATAACTTCACAACTTCAAGATCTTAACTTTAAGATAAATCAGAACTTAGTATCTTAAAGTTTAAAACTTGAAATTCATAACTTCACAACTTCAAGATCTTAACTTTAAGATAAATCAGAACTTAGTATCTTAAAGTTTAAAACTTGAAATTCATAACTTCACAACTTCAAGATCTTAACTTTAAGATAAATCAGAAAGTTTTTAGCTTAAAGTTTAAAACTTGCAATTCATAACTTCACAACTTCAAGATCTTAACTTTAAGATAAATCAGAACTTAGTATCTTAAAGTTTAAAACTTGCAATTCATAACTTCACAACTTCAAGATCTTAACTTTAAGATAAATCAGAAAGTTTTTAGCTTAAAGTTTAAAACTTGCAATTCATAACTTCACAACTTCAAGATCTTAACTTTAAGATAAATCAGAAAGTTTTTAGCTTAAAGTTTAAAACTTGAAATTCATAACTTCACAACTTCAAGATCTTAACTTTAAGATAAATCAGAACTTAGTATCTTAAAGTTTAAAACTTGAAATTCATAACTTCACAACTTCAAGATCTTAACTTTAAGATAAATCAGAAAGTTTTTAGCTTAAAGTTTAAAACTTGCAATTCATAACTTCACAACTTCAAGATCTTAACTTTAAGATAAATCAGAAAGTTTTTAGCTTAAAGTTTAAAACTTGAAATTCATAACTTCACAACTTCAAGATCTTAACTTTAAGATAAATCAGAAAGTTTTTAGCTTAAAGTTTAAAACTTGCAATTCATAACTTCACAACTTCAAGATCTTAACTTTAAGATAAATCAGAAAGTTTTTAGCTTAAAGTTTAAAACTTGAAATTCATAACTTCACAACTTCAAGATCTTAACTTTAAGATAAATCAGAAAGTTTTTAGCTTAAAGTTTAAAACTTGAAATTCATAACTTCACAACTTCAAGATCTTAACTTTAAGATAAATCAGAACTTAGTATCTTAAAGTTTAAAACTTGAAATTCATAACTTCACAACTTCAAGATCTTAACTTTAAGATAAATCAGAAAGTTTTTAGCTTAAAGTTTAAAACTTGCAATTCATAACTTCACAACTTCAAGATCTTAACTTTAAGATAAATCAGAACTTAGTATCTTAAAGTTTAAAACTTGAAATTCATAACTTCACAACTTCAAGATCTTAACTTTAAGATAAATCAGAAAGTTTTTAGCTTAAAGTTTAAAACTTGAAATTCATAACTTCACAACTTCAAGATCTTAACTTTAAGATAAATCAGAAAGTTTTTAGCTTAAAGTTTAAAACTTGCAATTCATAACTTCACAACTTCAAGATCTTAACTTTAAGATAAATCAGAAAGTTTTTAGCTTAAAGTTTAAAACTTGAAATTCATAACTTCACAACTTCAAGATCTTAACTTTAAGATAAATCAGAAAGTTTTTAGCTTAAAGTTTAAAACTTGAAATTCATAACTTCACAACTTCAAGATCTTAACTTTAAGATAAATCAAAACTTAGTATCTTAAAGTTTAAAACTTGAAATTCATAACTTCACAACTTCAAGATCTTAACTTTAAGATAAATCAGAAAGTTTTTAGCTTAAAGTTTAAAACTTGAAATTCATAACTTCACAACTTCAAGATCTTAACTTTAAGATAAATCAGAAAGTTTTTAGCTTAAAGTTTAAAACTTGCAATTCATAACTTCACAACTTCAAGATCTTAACTTTAAGATAAATCAGAACTTAGTATCTTAAAGTTTAAAACTTGAAATTCATAACTTCACAACTTCAAGATCTTAACTTTAAGATAAATCAGAACTTAGTATCTTAAAGTTTAAAACTTGAAATTCATAACTTCACAACTTCAAGATCTTAACTTTAAGATAAATCAGAACTTAGTATCTTAAAGTTTAAAACTTGAAATTCATAACTTCACAACTTCAAGATCTTAACTTTAAGATAAATCAGAAAGTTTTTAGCTTAAAGTTTAAAACTTGCAATTCATAACTTCACAACTTCAAGATCTTAACTTTAAGATAAATCAGAACTTAGTATCTTAAAGTTTAAAACTTGAAATTCATAACTTCACAACTTCAAGATCTTAACTTTAAGATAAATCAGAAAGTTTTTAGCTTAAAGTTTAAAACTTGCAATTCATAACTTCACAACTTCAAGATCTTAACTTTAAGATAAATCAGAACTTAGTATCTTAAAGTTTAAAACTTGCAATTCATAACTTCACAACTTCAAGATCTTAACTTTAAGATAAATCAGAAAGTTTTTAGCTTAAAGTTTAAAACTTGCAATTCATAACTTCACAACTTCAAGATCTTAACTTTAAGATAAATCAGAACTTAGTATCTTAAAGTTTAAAACTTGAAATTCATAACTTCACAACTTCAAGATCTTAACTTTAAGATAAATCAGAACTTAGTATCTTAAAGTTTAAAACTTGAAATTCATAACTTCACAACTTCAAGATCTTAACTTTAAGATAAATCAGAAAGTTTTTAGCTTAAAGTTTAAAACTTGCAATTCATAACTTCACAACTTCAAGATCTTAACTTTAAGATAAATCAGAACTTAGTATCTTAAAGTTTAAAACTAGAAATTCATAACTTCACAACTTCAAGATCTTAACTTTAAGATAAATCAGAAAGTTTTTAGCTTAAAGTTTAAAACTTGCAATTCATAACTTCACAACTTCAAGATCTTAACTTTAAGATAAATCAGAAAGTTTTTAGCTTAAAGTTTAAAACTTGCAATTCATAACTTCACAACTTCAAGATCTTAACTTTAAGATAAATCAGAACTTAGTATCTTAAAGTTTAAAACTTGAAATTCATAACTTCACAACTTCAAGATCTTAACTTTAAGATAAATCAGAACTTAGTATCTTAAAGTTTAAAACTTGAAATTCATAACTTCACAACTTCAAGATCTTAACTTTAAGATAAATCAGAAAGTTTTTAGCTTAAAGTTTAAAACTTGAAATTCATAACTTCACAACTTCAAGATCTTAACTTTAAGATAAATCAGAACTTAGTATCTTAAAGTTTAAAACTTGCAATTCATAACTTCACAACTTCAAGATCTTAACTTTAAGATAAATCAGAACTTAGTATCTTAAAGTTTAAAACTTGAAATTCATAACTTCACAACTTCAAGATCTTAACTTTAAGATAAATCAGAAAGTTTTTAGCTTAAAGTTTAAAACTTGAAATTCATAACTTCACAACTTCAAGATCTTAACTTTAAGATAAATCAGAACTTAGTATCTTAAAGTTTAAAACTTGAAATTCATAACTTCACAACTTCAAGATCTTAACTTTAAGATAAATCAGAAAGTTTTTAGCTTAAAGTTTAAAACTTGAAATTCATAACTTCACAACTTCAAGATCTTAACTTTAAGATAAATCAGAACTTAGTATCTTAAAGTTTAAAACTTGAAATTCATAACTTCACAACTTCAAGATCTTAACTTTAAGATAAATCAGAAAGTTTTTAGCTTAAAGTTTAAAACTTGCAATTCATAACTTCACAACTTCAAGATCTTAACTTTAAGATAAATCAGAACTTAGTATCTTAAAGTTTAAAACTTGAAATTCATAACTTCACAACTTCAAGATCTTAACTTTAAGATAAATCAGAAAGTTTTTAGCTTAAAGTTTAAAACTTGAAATTCATAACTTCACAACTTCAAGATCTTAACTTTAAGATAAATCAGAAAGTTTTTAGCTTAAAGTTTAAAACTTGCAATTCATAACTTCACAACTTCAAGATCTTAACTTTAAGATAAATCAGAACTTAGTATCTTAAAGTTTAAAACTTGAAATTCATAACTTCACAACTTCAAGATCTTAACTTTAAGATAAATCAGAAAGTTTTTAGCTTAAAGTTTAAAACTTGCAATTCATAACTTCACAACTTCAAGATCTTAACTTTAAGATAAATCAGAAAGTTTTTAGCTTAAAGTTTAAAACTTGCAATTCATAACTTCACAACTTCAAGATCTTAACTTTAAGATAAATCAGAAAGTTTTTAGCTTAAAGTTTAAAACTTGAAATTCATAACTTCACAACTTCAAGATCTTAACTTTAAGATAAATCAGAAAGTTTTTAGCTTAAAGTTTAAAACTTGCAATTCATAACTTCACAACTTCAAGATCTTAACTTTAAGATAAATCAGAACTTAGTATCTTAAAGTTTAAAACTTGAAATTCATAACTTCACAACTTCAAGATCTTAACTTTAAGATAAATCAGAACTTAGTATCTTAAAGTTTAAAACTTGAAATTCATAACTTCACAACTTCAAGATCTTAACTTTAAGATAAATCAGAAAGTTTTTAGCTTAAAGTTTAAAACTTGCAATTCATAACTTCACAACTTCAAGATCTTAACTTTAAGATAAATCAGAACTTAGTATCTTAAAGTTTAAAACTTGAAATTCATAACTTCACAACTTCAAGATCTTAACTTTAAGATAAATCAGAAAGTTTTTAGCTTAAAGTTTAAAACTTGAAATTCATAACTTCACAACTTCAAGATCTTAACTTTAAGATAAATCAGAAAGTTTTTAGCTTAAAGTTTAAAACTTGCAATTCATAACTTCACAACTTCAAGATCTTAACTTTAAGATAAATCAGAAAGTTTTTAGCTTAAAGTTTAAAACTTGAAATTCATAACTTCACAACTTCAAGATCTTAACTTTAAGATAAATCAGAAAGTTTTTAGCTTAAAGTTTAAAACTTGAAATTCATAACTTCACAACTTCAAGATCTTAACTTTAAGATAAATCAGAACTTAGTATCTTAAAGTTTAAAACTTGAAATTCATAACTTCACAACTTCAAGATCTTAACTTTAAGATAAATCAGAAAGTTTTTAGCTTAAAGTTTAAAACTTGAAATTCATAACTTCACAACTTCAAGATCTTAACTTTAAGATAAATCAGAAAGTTTTTAGCTTAAAGTTTAAAACTTGCAATTCATAACTTCACAACTTCAAGATCTTAACTTTAAGATAAATCAGAACTTAGTATCTTAAAGTTTAAAACTTGAAATTCATAACTTCACAACTTCAAGATCTTAACTTTAAGATAAATCAGAAAGTTTTTAGCTTAAAGTTTAAAACTTGAAATTCATAACTTCACAACTTCAAGATCTTAACTTTAAGATAAATCAGAACTTAGTATCTTAAAGTTTAAAACTTGAAATTCATAACTTCACAACTTCAAGATCTTAACTTTAAGATAAATCAGAACTTAGTATCTTAAAGTTTAAAACTTGAAATTCATAACTTCACAACTTCAAGATCTTAACTTTAAGATAAATCAGAAAGTTTTTAGCTTAAAGTTTAAAACTTGAAATTCATAACTTCACAACTTCAAGATCTTAACTTTAAGATAAATCAGAACTTAGTATCTTAAAGTTTAAAACTTGAAATTCATAACTTCACAACTTCAAGATCTTAACTTTAAGATAAATCAGAAAGTTTTTAGCTTAAAGTTTAAAACTTGCAATTCATAACTTCACAACTTCAAGATCTTAACTTTAAGATAAATCAGAAAGTTTTTAGCTTAAAGTTTAAAACTTGCAATTCATAACTTCACAACTTCAAGATCTTAACTTTAAGATAAATCAGAACTTAGTATCTTAAAGTTTAAAACTTGAAATTCATAACTTCACAACTTCAAGATCTTAACTTTAAGATAAATCAGAAAGTTTTTAGCTTAAAGTTTAAAACTTGAAATTCATAACTTCACAACTTCAAGATCTTAACTTTAAGATAAATCAGAAAGTTTTTAGCTTAAAATTTAAAACTTGAAATTCATAACTTCACAACTTCAAGATCTTAACTTTAAGATAAATCAGAAAGTTTTTAGCTTAAAGTTTAAAACTTGCAATTCATAACTTCACAACTTCAAGATCTTAACTTTAAGATAAATCAGAACTTAGTATCTTAAAGTTTAAAACTTGAAATTCATAACTTCACAACTTCAAGATCTTAACTTTAAGATAAATCAGAAAGTTTTTAGCTTAAAGTTTAAAACTTGCAATTCATAACTTCACAACTTCAAGATCTTAACTTTAAGATAAATCAGAACTTAGTATCTTAAAGTTTAAAACTTGAAATTCATAACTTCACAACTTCAAGATCTTAACTTTAAGATAAATCAGAAAGTTTTTAGCTTAAAGTTTAAAACTTGCAATTCATAACTTCACAACTTCAAGATCTTAACTTTAAGATAAATCAGAACTTAGTATCTTAAAGTTTAAAACTTGCAATTCATAACTTCACAACTTCAAGATCTTAACTTTAAGATAAATCAGAAAGTTTTTAGCTTAAAGTTTAAAACTTGCAATTCATAACTTCACAACTTCAAGATCTTAACTTTAAGATAAATCAGAACTTAGTATCTTAAAGTTTAAAACTTGAAATTCATAACTTCACAACTTCAAGATCTTAACTTTAAGATAAATCAGAACTTAGTATCTTAAAGTTTAAAACTTGAAATTCATAACTTCACAACTTCAAGATCTTAACTTTAAGATAAATCAGAAAGTTTTTAGCTTAAAGTTTAAAACTTGCAATTCATAACTTCACAACTTCAAGATCTTAACTTTAAGATAAATCAGAACTTAGTATCTTAAAGTTTAAAACTTGCAATTCATAACTTCACAACTTCAAGATCTTAACTTTAAGATAAATCAGAAAGTTTTTAGCTTAAAGTTTAAAACTTGCAATTCATAACTTCACAACTTCAAGATCTTAACTTTAAGATAAATCAGAAAGTTTTTAGCTTAAAGTTTAAAACTTGAAATTCATAACTTCACAACTTCAAGATCTTAACTTTAAGATAAATCAGAACTTAGTATCTTAAAGTTTAAAACTTGAAATTCATAACTTCACAACTTCAAGATCTTAACTTTAAGATAAATCAGAAAGTTTTTAGCTTAAAGTTTAAAACTTGCAATTCATAACTTCACAACTTCAAGATCTTAACTTTAAGATAAATCAGAAAGTTTTTAGCTTAAAGTTTAAAACTTGCAATTCATAACTTCACAACTTCAAGATCTTAACTTTAAGATAAATCAGAAAGTTTTTAGCTTAAAGTTTAAAACTTGAAATTCATAACTTCACAACTTCAAGATCTTAACTTTAAGATAAATCAGAAAGTTTTTAGCTTAAAGTTTAAAACTTGAAATTCATAACTTCACAACTTCAAGATCTTAACTTTAAGATAAATCAGAACTTAGTATCTTAAAGTTTAAAACTTGAAATTCATAACTTCACAACTTCAAGATCTTAACTTTAAGATAAATCAGAAAGTTTTTAGCTTAAAGTTTAAAACTTGCAATTCATAACTTCACAACTTCAAGATCTTAACTTTAAGATAAATCAGAACTTAGTATCTTAAAGTTTAAAACTTGAAATTCATAACTTCACAACTTCAAGATCTTAACTTTAAGATAAATCAGAAAGTTTTTAGCTTAAAGTTTAAAACTTGAAATTCATAACTTCACAACTTCAAGATCTTAACTTTAAGATAAATCAGAAAGTTTTTAGCTTAAAGTTTAAAACTTGCAATTCATAACTTCACAACTTCAAGATCTTAACTTTAAGATAAATCAGAAAGTTTTTAGCTTAAAGTTTAAAACTTGAAATTCATAACTTCACAACTTCAAGATCTTAACTTTAAGATAAATCAGAAAGTTTTTAGCTTAAAGTTTAAAACTTGAAATTCATAACTTCACAACTTCAAGATCTTAACTTTAAGATAAATCAAAACTTAGTATCTTAAAGTTTAAAACTTGAAATTCATAACTTCACAACTTCAAGATCTTAACTTTAAGATAAATCAGAAAGTTTTTAGCTTAAAGTTTAAAACTTGAAATTCATAACTTCACAACTTCAAGATCTTAACTTTAAGATAAATCAGAAAGTTTTTAGCTTAAAGTTTAAAACTTGCAATTCATAACTTCACAACTTCAAGATCTTAACTTTAAGATAAATCAGAACTTAGTATCTTAAAGTTTAAAACTTGAAATTCATAACTTCACAACTTCAAGATCTTAACTTTAAGATAAATCAGAACTTAGTATCTTAAAGTTTAAAACTTGAAATTCATAACTTCACAACTTCAAGATCTTAACTTTAAGATAAATCAGAACTTAGTATCTTAAAGTTTAAAACTTGAAATTCATAACTTCACAACTTCAAGATCTTAACTTTAAGATAAATCAGAAAGTTTTTAGCTTAAAGTTTAAAACTTGCAATTCATAACTTCACAACTTCAAGATCTTAACTTTAAGATAAATCAGAACTTAGTATCTTAAAGTTTAAAACTTGAAATTCATAACTTCACAACTTCAAGATCTTAACTTTAAGATAAATCAGAAAGTTTTTAGCTTAAAGTTTAAAACTTGCAATTCATAACTTCACTACTTCAAGATCTTAACTTTAAGATAAATCAGAACTTAGTATCTTAAAGTTTAAAACTTGCAATTCATAACTTCACAACTTCAAGATCTTAACTTTAAGATAAATCAGAAAGTTTTTAGCTTAAAGTTTAAAACTTGCAATTCATAACTTCACAACTTCAAGATCTTAACTTTAAGATAAATCAGAACTTAGTATCTTAAAGTTTAAAACTTGAAATTCATAACTTCACAACTTCAAGATCTTAACTTTAAGATAAATCAGAACTTAGTATCTTAAAGTTTAAAACTTGAAATTCATAACTTCACAACTTCAAGATCTTAACTTTAAGATAAATCAGAAAGTTTTTAGCTTAAAGTTTAAAACTTGCAATTCATAACTTCACAACTTCAAGATCTTAACTTTAAGATAAATCAGAACTTAGTATCTTAAAGTTTAAAACTTGAAATTCATAACTTCACAACTTCAAGATCTTAACTTTAAGATAAATCAGAAAGTTTTTAGCTTAAAGTTTAAAACTTGCAATTCATAACTTCACAACTTCAAGATCTTAACTTTAAGATAAATCAGAAAGTTTTTAGCTTAAAGTTTAAAACTTGCAATTCATAACTTCACAACTTCAAGATCTTAACTTTAAGATAAATCAGAACTTAGTATCTTAAAGTTTAAAACTTGAAATTCATAACTTCACAACTTCAAGATCTTAACTTTAAGATAAATCAGAACTTAGTATCTTAAAGTTTAAAACTTGAAATTCATAACTTCACAACTTCAAGATCTTAACTTTAAGATAAATCAGAAAGTTTTTAGCTTAAAGTTTAAAACTTGAAATTCATAACTTCACAACTTCAAGATCTTAACTTTAAGATAAATCAGAACTTAGTATCTTAAAGTTTAAAACTTGCAATTCATAACTTCACAACTTCAAGATCTTAACTTTAAGATAAATCAGAACTTAGTATCTTAAAGTTTAAAACTTGAAATTCATAACTTCACAACTTCAAGATCTTAACTTTAAGATAAATCAGAAAGTTTTTAGCTTAAAGTTTAAAACTTGAAATTCATAACTTCACAACTTCAAGATCTTAACTTTAAGATAAATCAGAACTTAGTATCTTAAAGTTTAAAACTTGAAATTCATAACTTCACAACTTCAAGATCTTAACTTTAAGATAAATCAGAAAGTTTTTAGCTTAAAGTTTAAAACTTGAAATTCATAACTTCACAACTTCAAGATCTTAACTTTAAGATAAATCAGAACTTAGTATCTTAAAGTTTAAAACTTGAAATTCATAACTTCACAACTTCAAGATCTTAACTTTAAGATAAATCAGAAAGTTTTTAGCTTAAAGTTTAAAACTTGCAATTCATAACTTCACAACTTCAAGATCTTAACTTTAAGATAAATCAGAACTTAGTATCTTAAAGTTTAAAACTTGAAATTCATAACTTCACAACTTCAAGATCTTAACTTTAAGATAAATCAGAAAGTTTTTAGCTTAAAGTTTAAAACTTGAAATTCATAACTTCACAACTTCAAGATCTTAACTTTAAGATAAATCAGAAAGTTTTTAGCTTAAAGTTTAAAACTTGCAATTCATAACTTCACAACTTCAAGATCTTAACTTTAAGATAAATCAGAACTTAGTATCTTAAAGTTTAAAACTTGAAATTCATAACTTCACAACTTCAAGATCTTAACTTTAAGATAAATCAGAAAGTTTTTAGCTTAAAGTTTAAAACTTGCAATTCATAACTTCACAACTTCAAGATCTTAACTTTAAGATAAATCAGAAAGTTTTTAGCTTAAAGTTTAAAACTTGCAATTCATAACTTCACAACTTCAAGATCTTAACTTTAAGATAAATCAGAAAGTTTTTAGCTTAAAGTTTAAAACTTGAAATTCATAACTTCACAACTTCAAGATCTTAACTTTAAGATAAATCAGAAAGTTTTTAGCTTAAAGTTTAAAACTTGCAATTCATAACTTCACAACTTCAAGATCTTAACTTTAAGATAAATCAGAACTTAGTATCTTAAAGTTTAAAACTTGAAATTCATAACTTCACAACTTCAAGATCTTAACTTTAAGATAAATCAGAACTTAGTATCTTAAAGTTTAAAACTTGAAATTCATAACTTCACAACTTCAAGATCTTAACTTTAAGATAAATCAGAAAGTTTTTAGCTTAAAGTTTAAAACTTGCAATTCATAACTTCACAACTTCAAGATCTTAACTTTAAGATAAATCAGAACTTAGTATCTTAAAGTTTAAAACTTGAAATTCATAACTTCACAACTTCAAGATCTTAACTTTAAGATAAATCAGAAAGTTTTTAGCTTAAAGTTTAAAACTTGAAATTCATAACTTCACAACTTCAAGATCTTAACTTTAAGATAAATCAGAAAGTTTTTAGCTTAAAGTTTAAAACTTGCAATTCATAACTTCACAACTTCAAGATCTTAACTTTAAGATAAATCAGAAAGTTTTTAGCTTAAAGTTTAAAACTTGAAATTCATAACTTCACAACTTCAAGATCTTAACTTTAAGATAAATCAGAAAGTTTTTAGCTTAAAGTTTAAAACTTGAAATTCATAACTTCACAACTTCAAGATCTTAACTTTAAGATAAATCAGAACTTAGTATCTTAAAGTTTAAAACTTGAAATTCATAACTTCACAACTTCAAGATCTTAACTTTAAGATAAATCAGAAAGTTTTTAGCTTAAAGTTTAAAACTTGAAATTCATAACTTCACAACTTCAAGATCTTAACTTTAAGATAAATCAGAAAGTTTTTAGCTTAAAGTTTAAAACTTGCAATTCATAACTTCACAACTTCAAGATCTTAACTTTAAGATAAATCAGAACTTAGTATCTTAAAGTTTAAAACTTGAAATTCATAACTTCACAACTTCAAGATCTTAACTTTAAGATAAATCAGAAAGTTTTTAGCTTAAAGTTTAAAACTTGAAATTCATAACTTCACAACTTCAAGATCTTAACTTTAAGATAAATCAGAACTTAGTATCTTAAAGTTTAAAACTTGAAATTCATAACTTCACAACTTCAAGATCTTAACTTTAAGATAAATCAGAACTTAGTATCTTAAAGTTTAAAACTTGAAATTCATAACTTCACAACTTCAAGATCTTAACTTTAAGATAAATCAGAAAGTTTTTAGCTTAAAGTTTAAAACTTGAAATTCATAACTTCACAACTTCAAGATCTTAACTTTAAGATAAATCAGAACTTAGTATCTTAAAGTTTAAAACTTGAAATTCATAACTTCACAACTTCAAGATCTTAACTTTAAGATAAATCAGAAAGTTTTTAGCTTAAAGTTTAAAACTTGCAATTCATAACTTCACAACTTCAAGATCTTAACTTTAAGATAAATCAGAAAGTTTTTAGCTTAAAGTTTAAAACTTGCAATTCATAACTTCACAACTTCAAGATCTTAACTTTAAGATAAATCAGAACTTAGTATCTTAAAGTTTAAAACTTGAAATTCATAACTTCACAACTTCAAGATCTTAACTTTAAGATAAATCAGAACTTAGTATCTTAAAGTTTAAAACTTGAAATTCATAACTTCACAACTTCAAGATCTTAACTTTAAGATAAATCAGAAAGTTTTTAGCTTAAAGTTTAAAACTTGCAATTCATAACTTCACAACTTCAAGATCTTAACTTTAAGATAAATCAGAACTTAGTATCTTAAAGTTTAAAACTTGAAATTCATAACTTCACAACTTCAAGATCTTAACTTTAAGATAAATCAGAACTTAGTATCTTAAAGTTTAAAACTTGCAATTCATAACTTCACAACTTCAAGATCTTAACTTTAAGATAAATCAGAAAGTTTTTAGCTTAAAGTTTAAAACTTGAAATTCATAACTTCACAACTTCAAGATCTTAACTTTAAGATAAATCAGAAAGTTTTTAGCTTAAAGTTTAAAACTTGCAATTCATAACTTCACAACTTCAAGATCTTAACTTTAAGATAAATCAGAACTTAGTATCTTAAAGTTTAAAACTTGAAATTCATAACTTCACAACTTCAAGATCTTAACTTTAAGATAAATCAGAAAGTTTTTAGCTTAAAGTTTAAAACTTGAAATTCATAACTTCACAACTTCAAGATCTTAACTTTAAGATAAATCAGAAAGTTTTTAGCTTAAAGTTTAAAACTTGCAATTCATAACTTCACAACTTCAAGATCTTAACTTTAAGATAAATCAGAACTTAGTATCTTAAAGTTTAAAACTTGAAATTCATAACTTCACAACTTCAAGATCTTAACTTTAAGATAAATCAGAAAGTTTTTAGCTTAAAGTTTAAAACTTGCAATTCATAACTTCACAACTTCAAGATCTTAACTTTAAGATAAATCAGAAAGTTTTTAGCTTAAAGTTTAAAACTTGAAATTCATAACTTCACAACTTCAAGATCTTAACTTTAAGATAAATCAGAAAGTTTTTAGCTTAAAGTTTAAAACTTGAAATTCATAACTTCACAACTTCAAGATCTTAACTTTAAGATAAATCAGAAAGTTTTTAGCTTAAAGTTTAAAACTTGCAATTCATAACTTCACAACTTCAAGATCTTAACTTTAAGATAAATCAGAACTTAGTATCTTAAAGTTTAAAACTTGAAATTCATAACTTCACAACTTCAAGATCTTAACTTTAAGATAAATCAGAAAGTTTTTAGCTTAAAGTTTAAAACTTGCAATTCATAACTTCACAACTTCAAGATCTTAACTTTAAGATAAATCAGAACTTAGTATCTTAAAGTTTAAAACTTGAAATTCATAACTTCACAACTTCAAGATCTTAACTTTAAGATAAATCAGAAAGTTTTTAGCTTAAAGTTTAAAACTTGAAATTCATAACTTCACAACTTCAAGATCTTAACTTTAAGATAAATCAGAAAGTTTTTAGCTTAAAGTTTAAAACTTGCAATTCATAACTTCACAACTTCAAGATCTTAACTTTAAGATAAATCAGAACTTAGTATCTTAAAGTTTAAAACTTGAAATTCATAACTTCACAACTTCAAGATCTTAACTTTAAGATAAATCAGAAAGTTTTTAGCTTAAAGTTTAAAACTTGCAATTCATAACTTCACAACTTCAAGATCTTAACTTTAAGATAAATCAGAAAGTTTTTAGCTTAAAGTTTAAAACTTGAAATTCATAACTTCACAACTTCAAGATCTTAACTTTAAGATAAATCAGAAAGTTTTTAGCTTAAAGTTTAAAACTTGAAATTCATAACTTCACAACTTCAAGATCTTAACTTTAAGATAAATCAGAAAGTTTTTAGCTTAAAGTTTAAAACTTGAAATTCATAACTTCACAACTTCAAGATCTTAACTTTAAGATAAATCAGAACTTAGTATCTTAAAGTTTAAAACTTGAAATTCATAACTTCACAACTTCAAGATCTTAACTTTAAGATAAATCAGAAAGTTTTTAGCTTAAAGTTTAAAACTTGAAATTCATAACTTCACAACTTCAAGATCTTAACTTTAAGATAAATCAGAAAGTTTTTAGCTTAAAGTTTAAAACTTGCAATTCATAACTTCACAACTTCAAGATCTTAACTTTAAGATAAATCAGAAAGTTTTTAGCTTAAAGTTTAAAACTTGAAATTCATAACTTCACAACTTCAAGATCTTAACTTTAAGATAAATCAGAAAGTTTTTAGCTTAAAGTTTAAAACTTGCAATTCATAACTTCACAACTTCAAGATCTTAACTTTAAGATAAATCAGAAAGTTTTTAGCTTAAAGTTTAAAACTTGCAATTCATAACTTCACAACTTCAAGATCTTAACTTTAAGATAAATCAGAAAGTTTTTAGCTTAAAGTTTAAAACTTGCAATTCATAACTTCACAACTTCAAGATCTTAACTTTAAGATAAATCAGAACTTAGTATCTTAAAGTTTAAAACTTGCAATTCATAACTTCACAACTTCAAGATCTTAACTTTAAGATAAATCAGAAAGTTTTTAGCTTAAAGTTTAAAACTTGAAATTCATAACTTCACATCTTCAAGATCTTAACTTTAAGATAAATCAGAAAGTTTTTAGCTTAAAGTTTAAAACTTGCAATTCATAACTTCACAACTTCAAGATCTTAACTTTAAGATAAATCAGAACTTAGTATCTTAAAGTTTAAAACTTGAAATTCATAACTTCACAACTTCAAGATCTTAACTTTAAGATAAATCAGAAAGTTTTTAGCTTAAAGTTTAAAACTTGCAATTCATAACTTCACAACTTCAAGATCTTAACTTTAAGATAAATCAGAAAGTTTTTAGCTTAAAGTTTAAAACTTGAAATTCATAACTTCACAACTTCAAGATCTTAACTTTAAGATAAATCAGAAAGTTTTTAGCTTAAAGTTTAAAACTTGAAATTCATAACTTCACAACTTCAAGATCTTAACTTTAAGATAAATCAGAACTTAGTATCTTAAAGTTTAAAACTTGAAATTCATAACTTCACAACTTCAAGATCTTAACTTTAAGATAAATCAGAACTTAGTATCTTAAAGTTTAAAACTTGAAATTCATAACTTCACAACTTCAAGATCTTAACTTTAAGATAAATCAGAAAGTTTTTAGCTTAAAGTTTAAAACTTGAAATTCATAACTTCACAACTTCAAGATCTTAACTTTAAGATAAATCAGAAAGTTTTTAGCTTAAAGTTTAAAACTTGCAATTCATAACTTCACAACTTCAAGATCTTAACTTTAAGATAAATCAGAAAGTTTTTAGCTTAAAGTTTAAAACTTGCAATTCATAACTTCACAACTTCAAGATCTTAACTTTAAGATAAATCAGAAAGTTTTTAGCTTAAAGTTTAAAACTTGCAATTCATAACTTCACAACTTCAAGATCTTAACTTTAAGATAAATCAGAACTTAGTATCTTAAAGTTTAAAACTTGAAATTCATAACTTCACAACTTCAAGATCTTAACTTTAAGATAAATCAGAAAGTTTTTAGCTTAAAGTTTAAAACTTGAAATTCATAACTTCACAACTTCAAGATCTTAACTTTAAGATAAATCAGAAAGTTTTTAGCTTAAAGTTTAAAACTTGCAATTCATAACTTCACAACTTCAAGATCTTAACTTTAAGATAAATCAGAACTTAGTATCTTAAAGTTTAAAACTTGCAATTCATAACTTCACAACTTCAAGATCTTAACTTTAAGATAAATCAGAACTTAGTATCTTAAAGTTTAAAACTTGAAATTCATAACTTCACAACTTCAAGATCTTAACTTTAAGATAAATCAGAACTTAGTATCTTAAAGTTTAAAACTTGAAATTCATAACTTCACAACTTCAAGATCTTAACTTTAAGATAAATCAGAAAGTTTTTAGCTTAAAGTTTAAAACTTGCAATTCATAACTTCACAACTTCAAGATCTTAACTTTAAGATAAATCAGAACTTAGTATCTTAAAGTTTAAAACTTGAAATTCATAACTTCACAACTTCAAGATCTTAACTTTAAGATAAATCAGAAAGTTTTTAGCTTAAAGTTTAAAACTTGCAATTCATAACTTCACAACTTAAGATCTTAACTTTAAGATAAATCAGAACTTAGTATCTTAAAGTTTAAAACTTGAAATTCATAACTTCACAACTTCAAGATCTTAACTTTAAGATAAATCAGAACTTAGTATCTTAAAGTTTAAAACTTGAAATTCATAACTTCACAACTTCAAGATCTTAACTTTAAGATAAATCAGAAAGTTTTTAGCTTAAAGTTTAAAACTTGAAATTCATAACTTCACAACTTCAAGATCTTAACTTTAAGATAAATCAGAAAGTTTTTAGCTTAAAGTTTAAAACTTGCAATTCATAACTTCACAACTTCAAGATCTTAACTTTAAGATAAATCAGAAAGTTTTTAGCTTAAAGTTTAAAACTTGAAATTCATAACTTCACAACTTCAAGATCTTAACTTTAAGATAAATCAGAAAGTTTTTAGCTTAAAGTTTAAAACTTGAAATTCATAACTTCACAACTTCAAGATCTTAACTTTAAGATAAATCAGAACTTAGTATCTTAAAGTTTAAAACTTGAAATTCATAACTTCACAACTTCAAGATCTTAACTTTAAGATAAATCAGAAAGTTTTTAGCTTAAAGTTTAAAACTTGCAATTCATAACTTCACAACTTCAAGATCTTAACTTTAAGATAAATCAGAACTTAGTATCTTAAAGTTTAAAACTTGAAATTCATAACTTCACAACTTCAAGATCTTAACTTTAAGATAAATCAGAAAGTTTTTAGCTTAAAGTTTAAAACTTGAAATTCATAACTTCACAACTTCAAGATCTTAACTTTAAGATAAATCAGAAAGTTTTTAGCTTAAAGTTTAAAACTTGAAATTCATAACTTCACAACTTCAAGATCTTAACTTTAAGATAAATCAGAACTTAGTATCTTAAAGTTTAAAACTTGAAATTCATAACTTCACAACTTCAAGATCTTAACTTTAAGATAAATCAGAACTTAGTATCTTAAAGTTTAAAACTTGAAATTCATAACTTCACAACTTCAAGATCTTAACTTTAAGATAAATCAGAACTTAGTATCTTAAAGTTTAAAACTTGAAATTCATAACTTCACAACTTCAAGATCTTAACTTTAAGATAAATCAGAAAGTTTTTAGCTTAAAGTTTAAAACTTGCAATTCATAACTTCACAACTTCAAGATCTTAACTTTAAGATAAATCAGAACTTAGTATCTTAAAGTTTAAAACTTGCAATTCATAACTTCACAACTTCAAGATCTTAACTTTAAGATAAATCAGAACTTAGTATCTTAAAGTTTAAAACTTGAAATTCATAACTTCACAACTTCAAGATCTTAACTTTAAGATAAATCAGAACTTAGTATCTTAAAGTTTAAAACTTGAAATTCATAACTTCACAACTTCAAGATCTTAACTTTAAGATAAATCAGAAAGTTTTTAGCTTAAAGTTTAAAACTTGCAATTCATAACTTCACAACTTCAAGATCTTAACTTTAAGATAAATCAGAACTTAGTATCTTAAAGTTTAAAACTTGAAATTCATAACTTCACAACTTCAAGATCTTAACTTTAAGATAAATCAGAACTTAGTATCTTAAAGTTTAAAACTTGCAATTCATAACTTCACAACTTCAAGATCTTAACTTTAAGATAAATCAGAAAGTTTTTAGCTTAAAGTTTAAAACTTGAAATTCATAACTTCACAACTTCAAGATCTTAACTTTAAGATAAATCAGAAAGTTTTTAGCTTAAAGTTTAAAACTTGAAATTCATAACTTCACAACTTCAAGATCTTAACTTTAAGATAAATCAGAACTTAGTATCTTAAAGTTTAAAACTTGAAATTCATAACTTCACAACTTCAAGATCTTAACTTTAAGATAAATCAGAAAGTTTTTAGCTTAAAGTTTAAAACTTGAAATTCATAACTTCACAACTTCAAGATCTTAACTTTAAGATAAATCAGAAAGTTTTTAGCTTAAAGTTTAAAACTTGCAATTCATAACTTCACAACTTCAAGATCTTAACTTTAAGATAAATCAGAACTTAGTATCTTAAAGTTTAAAACTTGAAATTCATAACTTCACAACTTCAAGATCTTAACTTTAAGATAAATCAGAAAGTTTTTAGCTTAAAGTTTAAAACTTGCAATTCATAACTTCACAACTTCAAGATCTTAACTTTAAGATAAATCAGAAAGTTTTTAGCTTAAAGTTTAAAACTTGAAATTTATAACTTCACAACTTCAAGATCTTAACTTTAAGATAAATCAGAAAGTTTTTAGCTTAAAGTTTAAAACTTGAAATTCATAACTTCACAACTTCAAGATCTTAACTTTAAGATAAATCAGAAAGTTTTTAGCTTAAAGTTTAAAACTTGCAATTCATAACTTCACAACTTCAAGATCTTAACTTTAAGATAAATCAGAACTTAGTATCTTAAAGTTTAAAACTTGAAATTCATAACTTCACAACTTCAAGATCTTAACTTTAAGATAAATCAGAAAGTTTTTAGCTTAAAGTTTAAAACTTGCAATTCATAACTTCACAACTTCAAGATCTTAACTTTAAGATAAATCAGAACTTAGTATCTTAAAGTTTAAAACTTGAAATTCATAACTTCACAACTTCAAGATCTTAACTTTAAGATAAATCAGAAAGTTTTTAGCTTAAAGTTTAAAACTTGCAATTCATAACTTCACAACTTCAAGATCTTAACTTTAAGATAAATCAGAACTTAGTATCTTAAAGTTTAAAACTTGAAATTCATAACTTCACAACTTCAAGATCTTAACTTTAAGATAAATCAGAAAGTTTTTAGCTTAAAGTTTAAAACTTGCAATTCATAACTTCACAACTTCAAGATCTTAACTTTAAGATAAATCAGAACTTAGTATCTTAAAGTTTAAAACTTGAAATTCATAACTTCACAACTTCAAGATCTTAACTTTAAGATAAATCAGAAAGTTTTTAGCTTAAAGTTTAAAACTTGCAATTCATAACTTCACAACTTCAAGATCTTAACTTTAAGATAAATCAGAAAGTTTTTAGCTTAAAGTTTAAAACTTGAAATTCATAACTTCACAACTTCAAGATCTTAACTTTAAGATAAATCAGAAAGTTTTTAGCTTAAAGTTTAAAACTTGAAATTCATAACTTCACAACTTCAAGATCTTAACTTTAAGATAAATCAGAAAGTTTTTAGCTTAAAGTTTAAAACTTGAAATTCATAACTTCACAACTTCAAGATCTTAACTTTAAGATAAATCAGAACTTAGTATCTTAAAGTTTAAAACTTGAAATTCATAACTTCACAACTTCAAGATCTTAACTTTAAGATAAATCAGAAAGTTTTTAGCTTAAAGTTTAAAACTTGAAATTCATAACTTCACAACTTCAAGATCTTAACTTTAAGATAAATCAGAAAGTTTTTAGCTTAAAGTTTAAAACTTGCAATTCATAACTTCACAACTTCAAGATCTTAACTTTAAGATAAATCAGAAAGTTTTTAGCTTAAAGTTTAAAACTTGAAATTCATAACTTCACAACTTCAAGATCTTAACTTTAAGATAAATCAGAAAGTTTTTAGCTTAAAGTTTAAAACTTGCAATTCATAACTTCACAACTTCAAGATCTTAACTTTAAGATAAATCAGAAAGTTTTTAGCTTAAAGTTTAAAACTTGCAATTCATAACTTCACAACTTCAAGATCTTAACTTTAAGATAAATCAGAACTTAGTATCTTAAAGTTTAAAACTTGAAATTCATAACTTCACAACTTCAAGATCTTAACTTTAAGATAAATCAGAAAGTTTTTAGCTTAAAGTTTAAAACTTGAAATTCATAACTTCACAACTTCAAGATCTTAACTTTAAGATAAATCAGAAAGTTTTTAGCTTAAAGTTTAAAACTTGAAATTCATAACTTCACAACTTCAAGATCTTAACTTTAAGATAAATCAGAAAGTTTTTAGCTTAAAGTTTAAAACTTGAAATTCATAACTTCACAACTTCAAGATCTTAACTTTAAGATAAATCAGAAAGTTTTTAGCTTAAAGTTTAAAACTTGAAATTCATAACTTCACAACTTCAAGATCTTAACTTTAAGATAAATCAGAACTTAGTATCTTAAAGTTTAAAACTTGCAATTCATAACTTCACAACTTCAAGATCTTAACTTTAAGATAAATCAGAAAGTTTTTAGCTTAAAGTTTAAAACTTGAAATTCATAACTTCACAACTTCAAGATCTTAACTTTAAGATAAATCAGAAAGTTTTTAGCTTAAAGTTTAAAACTTGCAATTCATAACTTCACAACTTCAAGATCTTAACTTTAAGATAAATCAGAACTTAGTATCTTAAAGTTTAAAACTTGAAATTCATAACTTCACAACTTCAAGATCTTAACTTTAAGATAAATCAGAAAGTTTTTAGCTTAAAGTTTAAAACTTGCAATTCATAACTTCACAACTTCAAGATCTTAACTTTAAGATAAATCAGAAAGTTTTTAGCTTAAAGTTTAAAACTTGAAATTCATAACTTCACAACTTCAAGATCTTAACTTTAAGATAAATCAGAAAGTTTTTAGCTTAAAGTTTAAAACTTGAAATTCATAACTTCACAACTTCAAGATCTTAACTTTAAGATAAATCAGAAAGTTTTTAGCTTAAAGTTTAAAACTTGCAATTCATAACTTCACAACTTCAAGATCTTAACTTTAAGATAAATCAGAACTTAGTATCTTAAAGTTTAAAACTTGAAATTCATAACTTCACAACTTCAAGATCTTAACTTTAAGATAAATCAGAAAGTTTTTAGCTTAAAGTTTAAAACTTGCAATTCATAACTTCACAACTTCAAGATCTTAACTTTAAGATAAATCAGAAAGTTTTTAGCTTAAAGTTTAAAACTTGAAATTCATAACTTCACAACTTCAAGATCTTAACTTTAAGATAAATCAGAAAGTTTTTAGCTTAAAGTTTAAAACTTGCAATTCATAACTTCACAACTTCAAGATCTTAACTTTAAGATAAATCAGAAAGTTTTTAGCTTAAAGTTTAAAACTTGAAATTCATAACTTCACAACTTCAAGATCTTAACTTTAAGATAAATCAGAAAGTTTTTAGCTTAAAGTTTAAAACTTGAAATTCATAACTTCACAACTTCAAGATCGTAACTTTAAGATAAATCAGAAAGTTTTTAGCTTAAAGTTTAAAACTTGAAATTCATAACTTCACAACTTCAAGATCTTAACTTTAAGATAAATCAGAACTTAGTATCTTAAAGTTTAAAACTTGAAATTCATAACTTCACAACTTCAAGATCTTAACTTTAAGATAAATCAGAAAGTTTTTAGCTTAAAGTTTAAAACTTGAAATTCATAACTTCACAACTTCAAGATCTTAACTTTAAGATAAATCAGAAAGTTTTTAGCTTAAAGTTTAAAACTTGAAATTCATAACTTCACAACTTCAAGATCTTAACTTTAAGATAAATCAGAACTTAGTATCTTAAAGTTTAAAACTTGAAATTCATAACTTCACAACTTCAAGATCTTAACTTTAAGATAAATCAGAAAGTTTTTAGCTTAAAGTTTAAAACTTGCAATTCATAACTTCACAACTTCAAGATCTTAACTTTAAGATAAATCAGAAAGTTTTTAGCTTAAAGTTTAAAACTTGCAATTCATAACTTCACAACTTCAAGATCTTAACTTTAAGATAAATCAGAAAGTTTTTAGCTTAAAGTTTAAAACTTGCAATTCATAACTTCACAACTTCAAGATCTTAACTTTAAGATAAATCAGAAAGTTTTTAGCTTAAAGTTTAAAACTTGCAATTCATAACTTCACAACTTCAAGATCTTAACTTTAAGATAAATCAGAAAGTTTTTAGCTTAAAGTTTAAAACTTGCAATTCATAACTTCACAACTTCAAGATCTTAACTTTAAGATAAATCAGAAAGTTTTTAGCTTAAAGTTTAAAACTTGAAATTCATAACTTCACAACTTCAAGATCTTAACTTTAAGATAAATCAGAAAGTTTTTAGCTTAAAGTTTAAAACTTGCAATTCATAACTTCACAACTTCAAGATCTTAACTTTAAGATAAATCAGAACTTAGTATCTTAAAGTTTAAAACTTGAAATTCATAACTTCACAACTTCAAGATCTTAACTTTAAGATAAATCAGAAAGTTTTTAGCTTAAAGTTTAAAACTTGCAATTCATAACTTCACAACTTCAAGATCTTAACTTTAAGATAAATCAGAAAGTTTTTAGCTTAAAGTTTAAAACTTGAAATTCATAACTTCACAACTTCAAGATCTTAACTTTAAGATAAATCAGAAAGTTTTTAGCTTAAAGTTTAAAACTTGAAATTCATAACTTCACAACTTCAAGATCTTAACTTTAAGATAAATCAGAAAGTTTTTAGCTTAAAGTTTAAAACTTGCAATTCATAACTTCACAACTTCAAGATCTTAACTTTAAGATAAATCAGAACTTAGTATCTTAAAGTTTAAAACTTGAAATTCATAACTTCACAACTTCAAGATCTTAACTTTAAGATAAATCAGAAAGTTTTTAGCTTAAAGTTTAAAACTTGCAATTCATAACTTCACAACTTCAAGATCTTAACTTTAAGATAAATCAGAAAGTTTTTAGCTTAAAGTTTAAAACTTGAAATTCATAACTTCACAACTTCAAGATCTTAACTTTAAGATAAATCAGAAAGTTTTTAGCTTAAAGTTTAAAACTTGCAATTCATAACTTCACAACTTCAAGATCTTAACTTTAAGATAAATCAGAAAGTTTTTAGCTTAAAGTTTAAAACTTGAAATTCATAACTTCACAACTTCAAGATCTTAACTTTAAGATAAATCAGAAAGTTTTTAGCTTAAAGTTTAAAACTTGAAATTCATAACTTCACAACTTCAAGATCGTAACTTTAAGATAAATCAGAAAGTTTTTAGCTTAAAGTTTAAAACTTGAAATTCATAACTTCACAACTTCAAGATCTTAACTTTAAGATAAATCAGAACTTAGTATCTTAAAGTTTAAAACTTGAAATTCATAACTTCACAACTTCAAGATCTTAACTTTAAGATAAATCAGAAAGTTTTTAGCTTAAAGTTTAAAACTTGAAATTCATAACTTCACAACTTCAAGATCTTAACTTTAAGATAAATCAGAAAGTTTTTAGCTTAAAGTTTAAAACTTGAAATTCATAACTTCACAACTTCAAGATCTTAACTTTAAGATAAATCAGAACTTAGTATCTTAAAGTTTAAAACTTGAAATTCATAACTTCACAACTTCAAGATCTTAACTTTAAGATAAATCAGAAAGTTTTTAGCTTAAAGTTTAAAACTTGCAATTCATAACTTCACAACTTCAAGATCTTAACTTTAAGATAAATCAGAAAGTTTTTAGCTTAAAGTTTAAAACTTGCAATTCATAACTTCACAACTTCAAGATCTTAACTTTAAGATAAATCAGAAAGTTTTTAGCTTAAAGTTTAAAACTTGCAATTCATAACTTCACAACTTCAAGATCTTAACTTTAAGATAAATCAGAAAGTTTTTAGCTTAAAGTTTAAAACTTGCAATTCATAACTTCACAACTTCAAGATCTTAACTTTAAGATAAATCAGAAAGTTTTTAGCTTAAAGTTTAAAACTTGCAATTCATAACTTCACAACTTCAAGATCTTAACTTTAAGATAAATCAGAAAGTTTTTAGCTTAAAGTTTAAAACTTGAAATTCATAACTTCACAACTTCAAGATCTTAACTTTAAGATAAATCAGAAAGTTTTTAGCTTAAAGTTTAAAACTTGCAATTCATAACTTCACAACTTCAAGATCTTAACTTTAAGATAAATCAGAACTTAGTATCTTAAAGTTTAAAACTTGAAATTCATAACTTCACAACTTCAAGATCTTAACTTTAAGATAAATCAGAAAGTTTTTAGCTTAAAGTTTAAAACTTGCAATTCATAACTTCACAACTTCAAGATCTTAACTTTAAGATAAATCAGAACTTAGTATCTTAAAGTTTAAAACTTGCAATTCATAACTTCACAACTTCAAGATCTTAACTTTAAGATAAATCAGAACTTAGTATCTTAAAGTTTAAAACTTGAAATTCATAACTTCACAACTTCAAGATCTTAACTTTAAGATAAATCAGAACTTAGTATCTTAAAGTTTAAAACTTGAAATTCATAACTTCACAACTTCAAGATCTTAACTTTAAGATAAATCAGAAAGTTTTTAGCTTAAAGTTTAAAACTTGAAATTCATAACTTCACAACTTCAAGATCTTAACTTTAAGATAAATCTGAAAGTTTTTAGCTTAAAGTTTAAAAGTTGCAATTCATAACTTCACAACTTCAAGATCTTAACTTTAAGATAAATCAGAAAGTTTTTAGCTTAAAGTTTAAAACTTGCAATTCATAACTTCACAACTTCAAGATCTTAACTTTAAGATAAATCAGAAAGTTTTTAGCTTAAAGTTTAAAACTTGCAATTCATAACTTCACAACTTCAAGATCTTAACTTTAAGATAAATCAGAAAGTTTTTAGCTTAAAGTTTAAAACTTGCAATTCATAACTTCACAACTTCAAGATCTTAACTTTAAGATAAATCAGAACTTAGTATCTTAAAGTTTAAAACTTGAAATTCATAACTTCACAACTTCAAGATCTTAACTTTAAGATAAATCAGAACTTAGTATCTTAAAGTTTAAAACTTGAAATTCATAACTTCACAACTTCAAGATCTTAACTTTAAGATAAATCAGAAAGTTTTTAGCTTAAAGTTTAAAACTTGAAATTCATAACTTCACAACTTCAAGATCTTAACTTTAAGATAAATCAGAAAGTTTTTAGCTTAAAGTTTAAAACTTGCAATTCATAACTTCACAACTTCAAGATCTTAACTTTAAGATAAATCAGAACTTAGTATCTTAAAGTTTAAAACTTGAAATTCATAACTTCACAACTTCAAGATCTTAACTTTAAGATAAATCAGAAAGTTTTTAGCTTAAAGTTTAAAACTTGAAATTCATAACTTCACAACTTCAAGATCTTAACTTTAAGATAAATCAGAAAGTTTTTAGCTTAAAGTTTAAAACTTGCAATTCATAACTTCACAACTTCAAGATCTTAACTTTAAGATAAATCAGAAAGTTTTTAGCTTAAAGTTTAAAACTTGAAATTCATAACTTCACAACTTCAAGATCTTAACTTTAAGATAAATCAGAAAGTTTTTAGCTTAAAGTTTAAAACTTGAAATTCATAACTTCACAACTTCAAGATCTTAACTTTAAGATAAATCAGAACTTAGTATCTTAAAGTTTAAAACTTGAAATTCATAACTTCACAACTTCAAGATCTTAACTTTAAGATAAATCAGAACTTAGTATCTTAAAGTTTAAAACTTGAAATTCATAACTTCACAACTTCAAGATCTTAACTTTAAGATAAATCAGAACTTAGTATCTTAAAGTTTAAAACTTGAAATTCATAACTTCACAACTTCAAGATCTTAACTTTAAGATAAATCAGAAAGTTTTTAGCTTAAAGTTTAAAACTTGCAATTCATAACTTCACAACTTCAAGATCTTAACTTTAAGATAAATCAGAACTTAGTATCTTAAAGTTTAAAACTTGCAATTCATAACTTCACAACTTCAAGATCTTAACTTTAAGATAAATCAGAACTTAGTATCTTAAAGTTTAAAACTTGAAATTCATAACTTCACAACTTCAAGATCTTAACTTTAAGATAAATCAGAACTTAGTATCTTAAAGTTTAAAACTTGAAATTCATAACTTCACAACTTCAAGATCTTAACTTTAAGATAAATCAGAAAGTTTTTAGCTTAAAGTTTAAAACTTGTAATTCATAACTTCACAACTTCAAGATCTTAACTTTAAGATAAATCAGAAAGTTTTTAGCTTAAAGTTTAAAACTTGAAATTCATAACTTCACAACTTCAAGATCTTAACTTTAAGATAAATCAGAAAGTTTTTAGCTTAAAGTTTAAAACTTGAAATTCATAACTTCACAACTTCAAGATCTTAACTTTAAGATAAATCAGAACTTAGTATCTTAAAGTTTAAAACTTGAAATTCATAACTTCACAACTTCAAGATCTTAACTTTAAGATAAATCAGAACTTAGTATCTTAAAGTTTAAAACTTGAAATTCATAACTTCACAACTTCAAGATCTTAACTTTAAGATAAATCAGAACTTAGTATCTTAAAGTTTAAAACTTGAAATTCATAACTTCACAACTTCAAGATCTTAACTTTAAGATAAATCAGAACTTAGTATCTTAAAGTTTAAAACTTGAAATTCATAACTTCACAACTTCAAGATCTTAACTTTAAGATAAATCAGAAAGTTTTTAGCTTAAAGTTTAAAACTTGCAATTCATAACTTCACAACTTCAAGATCTTAACTTTAAGATAAATCAGAACTTAGTATCTTAAAGTTTAAAACTTGAAATTCATAACTTCACAACTTCAAGATCTTAACTTTAAGATAAATCAGAAAGTTTTTAGCTTAAAGTTTAAAACTTGCAATTCATAACTTCACAACTTCAAGATCTTAACTTTAAGATAAATCAGAACTTAGTATCTTAAAGTTTAAAACTTGAAATTCATAACTTCACAACTTCAAGATCTTAACTTTAAGATAAATCAGAAAGTTTTTAGCTTAAAGTTTAAAACTTGCAATTCATAACTTCACAACTTCAAGATCTTAACTTTAAGATAAATCAGAACTTAGTATCTTAAAGTTTAAAACTTGCAATTCATAACTTCACAACTTCAAGATCTTAACTTTAAGATAAATCAGAAAGTTTTTAGCTTAAAGTTTAAAACTTGCAATTCATAACTTCACAACTTCAAGATCTTAACTTTAAGATAAATCAGAACTTAGTATCTTAAAGTTTAAAACTTGAAATTCATAACTTCACAACTTCAAGATCTTAACTTTAAGATAAATCAGAACTTAGTATCTTAAAGTTTAAAACTTGAAATTCATAACTTCACAACTTCAAGATCTTAACTTTAAGATAAATCAGAAAGTTTTTAGCTTAAAGTTTAAAACTTGCAATTCATAACTTCACAACTTCAAGATCTTAACTTTAAGATAAATCAGAACTTAGTATCTTAAAGTTTAAAACTTGAAATTCATAACTTCACAACTTCAAGATCTTAACTTTAAGATAAATCAGAAAGTTTTTAGCTTAAAGTTTAAAACTTGCAATTCATAACTTCACAACTTCAAGATCTTAACTTTAAGATAAATCAGAAAGTTTTTAGCTTAAAGTTTAAAACTTGCAATTCATAACTTCACAACTTCAAGATCTTAACTTTAAGATAAATCAGAAAGTTTTTAGCTTAAAGTTTAAAACTTGAAATTCATAACTTCACAACTTCAAGATCTTAACTTTAAGATAAATCAGAACTTAGTATCTTAAAGTTTAAAACTTGAAATTCATAACTTCACAACTTCAAGATCTTAACTTTAAGATAAATCAGAACTTAGTATCTTAAAGTTTAAAACTTGAAATTCATAACTTCACAACTTCAAGATCTTAACTTTAAGATAAATCAGAAAGTTTTTAGCTTAAAGTTTAAAACTTGAAATTCATAACTTCACAACTTCAAGATCTTAACTTTAAGATAAATCAGAAAGTTTTTAGCTTAAAGTTTAAAACTTGCAATTCATAACTTCACAACTTCAAGATCTTAACTTTAAGATAAATCAGAAAGTTTTTAGCTTAAAGTTTAAAACTTGAAATTCATAACTTCACAACTTCAAGATCTTAACTTTAAGATAAATCAGAAAGTTTTTAGCTTAAAGTTTAAAACTTGAAATTCATAACTTCACAACTTCAAGATCTTAACTTTAAGATAAATCAGAACTTAGTATCTTAAAGTTTAAAACTTGAAATTCATAACTTCACAACTTCAAGATCTTAACTTTAAGATAAATCAGAAAGTTTTTAGCTTAAAGTTTAAAACTTGCAATTCATAACTTCACAACTTCAAGATCTTAACTTTAAGATAAATCAGAACTTAGTATCTTAAAGTTTAAAACTTGAAATTCATAACTTCACAACTTCAAGATCTTAACTTTAAGATAAATCAGAACTTAGTATCTTAAAGTTTAAAACTTGAAATTCATAACTTCACAACTTCAAGATCTTAACTTTAAGATAAATCAGAAAGTTTTTAGCTTAAAGTTTAAAACTTGAAATTCATAACTTCACAACTTCAAGATCTTAACTTTAAGATAAATCAGAAAGTTTTTAGCTTAAAGTTTAAAACTTGAAATTCATAACTTCACAACTTCAAGATCTTAACTTTAAGATAAATCAGAAAGTTTTTAGCTTAAAGTTTAAAACTTGCAATTCATAACTTCACAACTTCAAGATCTTAACTTTAAGATAAATCAGAACTTAGTATCTTAAAGTTTAAAACTTGAAATTCATAACTTCACAACTTCAAGATCTTAACTTTAAGATAAATCAGAAAGTTTTTAGCTTAAAGTTTAAAACTTGCAATTCATAACTTCACAACTTCAAGATCTTAACTTTAAGATAAATCAGAACTTAGTATCTTAAAGTTTAAAACTTGAAATTCATAACTTCACAACTTCAAGATCTTAACTTTAAGATAAATCAGAAAGTTTTTAGCTTAAAGTTTAAAACTTGCAATTCATAACTTCACAACTTCAAGATCTTAACTTTAAGATAAATCAGAACTTAGTATCTTAAAGTTTAAAACTTGCAATTCATAACTTCACAACTTCAAGATCTTAACTTTAAGATAAATCAGAAAGTTTTTAGCTTAAAGTTTAAAACTTGCAATTCATAACTTCACAACTTCAAGATCTTAACTTTAAGATAAATCAGAACTTAGTATCTTAAAGTTTAAAACTTGAAATTCATAACTTCACAACTTCAAGATCTTAACTTTAAGATAAATCAGAAAGTTTTTAGCTTAAAGTTTAAAACTTGCAATTCATAACTTCACAACTTCAAGATCTTAACTTTAAGATAAATCAGAAAGTTTTTAGCTTAAAGTTTAAAACTTGAAATTCATAACTTCACAACTTCAAGATCTTAACTTTAAGATAAATCAGAACTTAGTATCTTAAAGTTTAAAACTTGAAATTCATAACTTCACAACTTCAAGATCTTAACTTTAAGATAAATCAGAACTTAGTATCTTAAAGTTTAAAACTTGAAATTCATAACTTCACAACTTCAAGATCTTAACTTTAAGATAAATCAGAAAGTTTTTAGCTTAAAGTTTAAAACTTGAAATTCATAACTTCACAACTTCAAGATCTTAACTTTAAGATAAATCAGAAAGTTTTTAGCTTAAAGTTTAAAACTTGCAATTCATAACTTCACAACTTCAAGATCTTAACTTTAAGATAAATCAGAAAGTTTTTAGCTTAAAGTTTAAAACTTGAAATTCATAACTTCACAACTTCAAGATCTTAACTTTAAGATAAATCAGAAAGTTTTTAGCTTAAAGTTTAAAACTTGAAATTCATAACTTCACAACTTCAAGATCTTAACTTTAAGATAAATCAGAACTTAGTATCTTAAAGTTTAAAACTTGAAATTCATAACTTCACAACTTCAAGATCTTAACTTTAAGATAAATCAGAAAGTTTTTAGCTTAAAGTTTAAAACTTGCAATTCATAACTTCACAACTTCAAGATCTTAACTTTAAGATAAATCAGAACTTAGTATCTTAAAGTTTAAAACTTGAAATTCATAACTTCACAACTTCAAGATCTTAACTTTAAGATAAATCAGAACTTAGTATCTTAAAGTTTAAAACTTGAAATTCATAACTTCACAACTTCAAGATCTTAACTTTAAGATAAATCAGAAAGTTTTTAGCTTAAAGTTTAAAACTTGAAATTCATAACTTCACAACTTCAAGATCTTAACTTTAAGATAAATCAGAAAGTTTTTAGCTTAAAGTTTAAAACTTGAAATTCATAACTTCACAACTTCAAGATCTTAACTTTAAGATAAATCAGAAAGTTTTTAGCTTAAAGTTTAAAACTTGCAATTCATAACTTCACAACTTCAAGATCTTAACTTTAAGATAAATCAGAACTTAGTATCTTAAAGTTTAAAACTTGAAATTCATAACTTCACAACTTCAAGATCTTAACTTTAAGATAAATCAGAAAGTTTTTAGCTTAAAGTTTAAAACTTGCAATTCATAACTTCACAACTTCAAGATCTTAACTTTAAGATAAATCAGAACTTAGTATCTTAAAGTTTAAAACTTGAAATTCATAACTTCACAACTTCAAGATCTTAACTTTAAGATAAATCAGAAAGTTTTTAGCTTAAAGTTTAAAACTTGCAATTCATAACTTCACAACTTCAAGATCTTAACTTTAAGATAAATCAGAACTTAGTATCTTAAAGTTTAAAACTTGCAATTCATAACTTCACAACTTCAAGATCTTAACTTTAAGATAAATCAGAAAGTTTTTAGCTTAAAGTTTAAAACTTGCAATTCATAACTTCACAACTTCAAGATCTTAACTTTAAGATAAATCAGAACTTAGTATCTTAAAGTTTAAAACTTGAAATTCATAACTTCACAACTTCAAGATCTTAACTTTAAGATAAATCAGAACTTAGTATCTTAAAGTTTAAAACTTGAAATTCATAACTTCACAACTTCAAGATCTTAACTTTAAGATAAATCAGAAAGTTTTTAGCTTAAAGTTTAAAACTTGCAATTCATAACTTCACAACTTCAAGATCTTAACTTTAAGATAAATCAGAACTTAGTATCTTAAAGTTTAAAACTTGCAATTCATAACTTCACAACTTCAAGATCTTAACTTTAAGATAAATCAGAAAGTTTTTAGCTTAAAGTTTAAAACTTGCAATTCATAACTTCACAACTTCAAGATCTTAACTTTAAGATAAATCAGAAAGTTTTTAGCTTAAAGTTTAAAACTTGAAATTCATAACTTCACAACTTCAAGATCTTAACTTTAAGATAAATCAGAACTTAGTATCTTAAAGTTTAAAACTTGAAATTCATAACTTCACAACTTCAAGATCTTAACTTTAAGATAAATCAGAAAGTTTTTAGCTTAAAGTTTAAAACTTGCAATTCATAACTTCACAACTTCAAGATCTTAACTTTAAGATAAATCAGAAAGTTTTTAGCTTAAAGTTTAAAACTTGAAATTCATAACTTCACAACTTCAAGATCTTAACTTTAAGATAAATCAGAAAGTTTTTAGCTTAAAGTTTAAAACTTGCAATTCATAACTTCACAACTTCAAGATCTTAACTTTAAGATAAATCAGAAAGTTTTTAGCTTAAAGTTTAAAACTTGAAATTCATAACTTCACAACTTCAAGATCTTAACTTTAAGATAAATCAGAAAGTTTTTAGCTTAAAGTTTAAAACTTGAAATTCATAACTTCACAACTTCAAGATCTTAACTTTAAGATAAATCAGAACTTAGTATCTTAAAGTTTAAAACTTGAAATTCATAACTTCACAACTTCAAGATCTTAACTTTAAGATAAATCAGAAAGTTTTTAGCTTAAAGTTTAAAACTTGCAATTCATAACTTCACAACTTCAAGATCTTAACTTTAAGATAAATCAGAACTTAGTATCTTAAAGTTTAAAACTTGAAATTCATAACTTCACAACTTCAAGATCTTAACTTTAAGATAAATCAGAAAGTTTTTAGCTTAAAGTTTAAAACTAGAAATTCATAACTTCACAACTTCAAGATCTTAACTTTAAGATAAATCAGAAAGTTTTTAGCTTAAAGTTTAAAACTTGCAATTCATAACTTCACAACTTCAAGATCTTAACTTTAAGATAAATCAGAAAGTTTTTAGCTTAAAGTTTAAAACTTGAAATTCATAACTTCACAACTTCAAGATCTTAACTTTAAGATAAATCAGAAAGTTTTTAGCTTAAAGTTTAAAACTTGAAATTCATAACTTCACAACTTCAAGATCTTAACTTTAAGATAAATCAAAACTTAGTATCTTAAAGTTTAAAACTTGAAATTCATAACTTCACAACTTCAAGATCTAAACTTTAAGATAAATCAGAAAGTTTTTAGCTTAAAGTTTAAAACTTGAAATTCATAACTTCACAACTTCAAGATCTTAACTTTAAGATAAATCAGAAAGTTTTCAGCTTAAAGTTTAAAACTTGCAATTCATAACTTCACAACTTCAAGATCTTAACTTTAAGATAAATCAGAACTGAGTATCTTAAAGTTTAAAACTTGAAATTCATAACTTCACAACTTCAAGATCTTAACTTTAAGATAAATCAGAACTTAGTATCTTAAAGTTTAAAACTTGAAATTCATAACTTCACAACTTCAAGATCTTAACTTTAAGATAAATCAGAACTTAGTATCTTAAAGTTTAAAACTTGAAATTCATAACTTCACAACTTCAAGATCTTAACTTTAAGATAAATCAGAAAGTTTTTAGCTTAAAGTTTAAAACTTGCAATTCATAACTTCACAACTTCAAGATCTTAACTTTAAGATAAATCAGAACTTAGTATCTTAAAGTTTAAAACTTGAAATTCATAACTTCACAACTTCAAGATCTTAACTTTAAGATAAATCAGAAAGTTTTTAGCTTAAAGTTTAAAACTTGCAATTCATAACTTCACAACTTCAAGATCTTAACTTTAAGATAAATCAGAACTTAGTATCTTAAAGTTTAAAACTTGCAATTCATAACTTCACAACTTCAAGATCTTAACTTTAAGATAAATCAGAAAGTTTTTAGCTTAAAGTTTAAAACTTGCAATTCATAACTTCACAACTTCAAGATCTTAACTTTAAGATAAATCAGAACTTAGTATCTTAAAGTTTAAAACTTGAAATTCATAACTTCACAACTTCAAGATCTTAACTTTAAGATAAATCAGAACTTAGTATCTTAAAGTTTAAAACTTGAAATTCATAACTTCACAACTTCAAGATCTTAACTTTAAGATAAATCAGAAAGTTTTTAGCTTAAAGTTTAAAACTTGCAATTCATAACTTCACAACTTCAAGATCTTAACTTTAAGATAAATCAGAACTTAGTATCTTAAAGTTTAAAACTTGAAATTCATAACTTCACAACTTCAAGATCTTAACTTTAAGATAAATCAGAAAGTTTTTAGCTTAAAGTTTAAAACTTGCAATTCATAACTTCACAACTTCAAGATCTTAACTTTAAGATAAATCAGAAAGTTTTTAGCTTAAAGTTTAAAACTTGCAATTCATAACTTCACAACTTCAAGATCTTAACTTTAAGATAAATCAGAACTTAGTATCTTAAAGTTTAAAACTTGAAATTCATAACTTCACAACTTCAAGATCTTAACTTTAAGATAAATCAGAAAGTTTTTAGCTTAAAGTTTAAAACTTGAAATTCATAACTTCACAACTTCAAGATCTTAACTTTAAGATAAATCAGAAAGTTTTTAGCTTAAAGTTTAAAACTTGAAATTCATAACTTCACAACTTCAAGATCTTAACTTTAAGATAAATCAGAACTTAGTATCTTAAAGTTTAAAACTTGCAATTCATAACTTCACAACTTCAAGATCTTAACTTTAAGATAAATCAGAACTTAGTATCTTAAAGTTTAAAACTTGAAATTCATAACTTCACAACTTCAAGATCTTAACTTTAAGATAAATCAGAAAGTTTTTAGCTTAAAGTTTAAAACTTGAAATTCATAACTTCACAACTTCAAGATCTTAACTTTAAGATAAATCAGAACTTAGTATCTTAAAGTTTAAAACTTGAAATTCATAACTTCACAACTTCAAGATCTTAACTTTAAGATAAATCAGAAAGTTTTTAGCTTAAAGTTTAAAACTTGAAATTCATAACTTCACAACTTCAAGATCTTAACTTTAAGATAAATCAGAACTTAGTATCTTAAAGTTTAAAACTTGAAATTCATAACTTCACAACTTCAAGATCTTAACTTTTAGATAAATCAGAAAGTTTTTAGCTTAAAGTTTAAAACTTGCAATTCATAACTTCACAACTTCAAGATCTTAACTTTAAGATAAATCAGAAAGTTTTTAGCTTAAAGTTTAAAACTTGCAATTCATAACTTCACAACTTCAAGATCTTAACTTTAAGATAAATCAGAAAGTTTTTAGCTTAAAGTTTAAAACTTGAAATTCATAACTTCACAACTTCAAGATCTTAACTTTAAGATAAATCAGAAAGTTTTTAGCTTAAAGTTTAAAACTTGCAATTCATAACTTCACAACTTCAAGATCTTAACTTTAAGATAAATCAGAACTTAGTATCTTAAAGTTTAAAACTTGAAATTCATAACTTCACAACTTCAAGATCTTAACTTTAAGATAAATCAGAACTTAGTATCTTAAAGTTTAAAACTTGAAATTCATAACTTCACAACTTCAAGATCTTAACTTTAAGATAAATCAGAAAGTTTTTAGCTTAAAGTTTAAAACTTGCAATTCATAACTTCACAACTTCAAGATCTTAACTTTAAGATAAATCAGAACTTAGTATCTTAAAGTTTAAAACTTGAAATTCATAACTTCACAACTTCAAGATCTTAACTTTAAGATAAATCAGAAAGTTTTTAGCTTAAAGTTTAAAACTTGCAATTCATAACTTCACAACTTCAAGATCTTAACTTTAAGATAAATCAGAAAGTTTTTAGCTTAAAGTTTAAAACTTGAAATTCATAACTTCACAACTTCAAGATCTTAACTTTAAGATAAATCAGAAAGTTTTTAGCTTAAAGTTTAAAACTTGAAATTCATAACTTCACAACTTCAAGATCTTAACTTTAAGATAAATCAGAACTTAGTATCTTAAAGTTTAAAACTTGAAATTCATAACTTCACAACTTCAAGATCTTAACTTTAAGATAAATCAGAAAGTTTTTAGCTTAAAGTTTAAAACTTGAAATTCATAACTTCACAACTTCAAGATCTTAACTTTAAGATAAATCAGAAAGTTTTTAGCTTAAAGTTTAAAACTTGCAATTCATAACTTCACAACTTCAAGATCTTAACTTTAAGATAAATCAGAACTTAGTATCTTAAAGTTTAAAACTTGAAATTCATAACTTCACAACTTCAAGATCTTAACTTTAAGATAAATCAGAAAGTTTTTAGCTTAAAGTTTAAAACTTGAAATTCATAACTTCACAACTTCAAGATCTTAACTTTAAGATAAATCAGAACTTAGTATCTTAAAGTTTAAAACTTGAAATTCATAACTTCACAACTTCAAGATCTTAACTTTAAGATAAATCAGAACTTAGTATCTTAAAGTTTAAAACTTGAAATTCATAACTTCACAACTTCAAGATCTTAACTTTAAGATAAATCAGAAAGTTTTTAGCTTAAAGTTTAAAACTTGAAATTCATAACTTCACAACTTCAAGATCTTAACTTTAAGATAAATCAGAACTTAGTATCTTAAAGTTTAAAACTTGAAATTCATAACTTCACAACTTCAAGATCTTAACTTTAAGATAAATCAGAAAGTTTTTAGCTTAAAGTTTAAAACTTGCAATTCATAACTTCACAACTTCAAGATCTTAACTTTAAGATAAATCAGAAAGTTTTTAGCTTAAAGTTTAAAACTTGCAATTCATAACTTCACAACTTCAAGATCTTAACTTTAAGATAAATCAGAACTTAGTATCTTAAAGTTTAAAACTTGAAATTCATAACTTCACAACTTCAAGATCTTAACTTTAAGATAAATCAGAACTTAGTATCTTAAAGTTTAAAACTTGAAATTCATAACTTCACAACTTCAAGATCTTAACTTTAAGATAAATCAGAAAGTTTTTAGCTTAAAGTTTAAAACTTGCAATTCATAACTTCACAACTTCAAGATCTTAACTTTAAGATAAATCAGAACTTAGTATCTTAAAGTTTAAAACTTGAAATTCATAACTTCACAACTTCAAGATCTTAACTTTAAGATAAATCAGAACTTAGTATCTTAAAGTTTAAAACTTGCAATTCATAACTTCACAACTTCAAGATCTTAACTTTAAGATAAATCAGAAAGTTTTTAGCTTAAAGTTTAAAACTTGAAATTCATAACTTCACAACTTCAAGATCTTAACTTTAAGATAAATCAGAAAGTTTTTAGCTTAAAGTTTAAAACTTGCAATTCATAACTTCACAACTTCAAGATCTTAACTTTAAGATAAATCAGAACTTAGTATCTTAAAGTTTAAAACTTGAAATTCATAACTTCACAACTTCAAGATCTTAACTTTAAGATAAATCAGAAAGTTTTTAGCTTAAAGTTTAAAACTTGAAATTCATAACTTCACAACTTCAAGATCTTAACTTTAAGATAAATCAGAAAGTTTTTAGCTTAAAGTTTAAAACTTGCAATTCATAACTTCACAACTTCAAGATCTTAACTTTAAGATAAATCAGAACTTAGTATCTTAAAGTTTAAAACTTGAAATTCATAACTTCACAACTTCAAGATCTTAACTTTAAGATAAATCAGAAAGTTTTTAGCTTAAAGTTTAAAACTTGCAATTCATAACTTCACAACTTCAAGATCTTAACTTTAAGATAAATCAGAAAGTTTTTAGCTTAAAGTTTAAAACTTGAAATTCATAACTTCACAACTTCAAGATCTTAACTTTAAGATAAATCAGAAAGTTTTTAGCTTAAAGTTTAAAACTTGAAATTCATAACTTCACAACTTCAAGATCTTAACTTTAAGATAAATCAGAAAGTTTTTAGCTTAAAGTTTAAAACTTGCAATTCATAACTTCACAACTTCAAGATCTTAACTTTAAGATAAATCAGAACTTAGTATCTTAAAGTTTAAAACTTGAAATTCATAACTTCACAACTTCAAGATCTTAACTTTAAGATAAATCAGAAAGTTTTTAGCTTAAAGTTTAAAACTTGCAATTCATAACTTCACAACTTCAAGATCTTAACTTTAAGATAAATCAGAACTTAGTATCTTAAAGTTTAAAACTTGAAATTCATAACTTCACAACTTCAAGATCTTAACTTTAAGATAAATCAGAAAGTTTTTAGCTTAAAGTTTAAAACTTGCAATTCATAACTTCACAACTTCAAGATCTTAACTTTAAGATAAATCAGAACTTAGTATCTTAAAGTTTAAAACTTGAAATTCATAACTTCACAACTTCAAGATCTTAACTTTAAGATAAATCAGAAAGTTTTTAGCTTAAAGTTTAAAACTTGCAATTCATAACTTCACAACTTCAAGATCTTAACTTTAAGATAAATCAGAACTTAGTATCTTAAAGTTTAAAACTTGAAATTCATAACTTCACAACTTCAAGATCTTAACTTTAAGATAAATCAGAAAGTTTTTAGCTTAAAGTTTAAAACTTGCAATTCATAACTTCACAACTTCAAGATCTTAACTTTAAGATAAATCAGAACTTAGTATCTTAAAGTTTAAAACTTGAAATTCATAACTTCACAACTTCAAGATCTTAACTTTAAGATAAATCAGAAAGTTTTTAGCTTAAAGTTTAAAACTTGCAATTCATAACTTCACAACTTCAAGATCTTAACTTTAAGATAAATCAGAACTTAGTATCTTAAAGTTTAAAACTTGAAATTCATAACTTCACAACTTCAAGATCTTAACTTTAAGATAAATCAGAAAGTTTTTAGCTTAAAGTTTAAAACTTGCAATTCATAACTTCACAACTTCAAGATCTTAACTTTAAGATAAATCAGAACTTAGTATCTTAAAGTTTAAAACTTGAAATTCATAACTTCACAACTTCAAGATCTTAACTTTAAGATAAATCAGAAAGTTTTTAGCTTAAAGTTTAAAACTTGCAATTCATAACTTCACAACTTCAAGATCTTAACTTTAAGATAAATCAGAAAGTTTTTAGCTTAAAGTTTAAAACTTGAAATTCATAACTTCACAACTTCAAGATCTTAACTTTAAGATAAATCAGAAAGTTTTTAGCTTAAAGTTTAAAACTTGAAATTCATAACTTCACAACTTCAAGATCTTAACTTTAAGATAAATCAGAAAGTTTTTAGCTTAAAGTTTAAAACTTGAAATTCATAACTTCACAACTTCAAGATCTTAACTTTAAGATAAATCAGAAAGTTTTTAGCTTAAAGTTTAAAACTTGCAATTCATAACTTCACAACTTCAAGATCTTAACTTTAAGATAAATCAGAAAGTTTTTAGCTTAAAGTTTAAAACTTGCAATTCATAACTTCACAACTTCAAGATCTTAACTTTAAGATAAATCAGAAAGTTTTTAGCTTAAAGTTTAAAACTTGCAATTCATAACTTCACAACTTCAAGATCTTAACTTTAAGATAAATCAGAACTTAGTATCTTAAAGTTTAAAACTAGCAATTCATAACTTCACAACTTCAAGATCTTAACTTTAAGATAAATCAGAAAGTTTTTAGCTTAAAGTTTAAAACTTGAAATTCATAACTTCACAACTTCAAGATCTTAACTTTAAGATAAATCAGAAAGTTTTTAGCTTAAAGTTTAAAACTTGCAATTCATAACTTCACAACTTCAAGATCTTAACTTTAAGATAAATCAGAACTTAGTATCTTAAAGTTTAAAACTTGAAATTCATAACTTCACAACTTCAAGATCTTAACTTTAAGATAAATCAGAAAGTTTTTAGCTTAAAGTTTAAAACTTGCAATTCATAACTTCACAACTTCAAGATCTTAACTTTAAGATAAATCAGAAAGTTTTTAGCTTAAAGTTTAAAACTTGAAATTCATAACTTCACAACTTCAAGATCTTAACTTTAAGATAAATCAGAACTTAGTATCTTAAAGTTTAAAACTTGAAATTCATAACTTCACAACTTCAAGATCTTAACTTTAAGATAAATCAGAACTTAGTATCTTAAAGTTTAAAACTTGAAATTCATAACTTCACAACTTCAAGATCTTAACTTTAAGATAAATCAGAACTTAGTATCTTAAAGTTTAAAACTTGAAATTCATAACTTCACAACTTCAAGATCTTAACTTTAAGATAAATCAGAAAGTTTTTAGCTTAAAGTTTAAAACTTGAAATTCATAACTTCACAACTTCAAGATCTTAACTTTAAGATAAATCAGAACTTAGTATCTTAAAGTTTAAAACTTGAAATTCATAACTTCACAACTTCAAGATCTTAACTTTAAGATAAATCAGAAAGTTTTTAGCTTAAAGTTTAAAACTTGAAATTCATAACTTCACAACTTCAAGATCTTAACTTTAAGATAAATCAGAAAGTTTTTAGCTTAAAGTTTAAAACTTGCAATTCATAACTTCACAACTTCAAGATCTTAACTTTAAGATAAATCAGAAAGTTTTTAGCTTAAAGTTTAAAACTTGCAATTCATAACTTCACAACTTCAAGATCTTAACTTTAAGATAAATCAGAAAGTTTTTAGCTTAAAGTTTAAAACTTGCAATTCATAACTTCACAACTTCAAGATCTTAACTTTAAGATAAATCAGAACTTAGTATCTTAAAGTTTAAAACTTGAAATTCATAACTTCACAACTTCAAGATCTTAACTTTAAGATAAATCAGAAAGTTTTTAGCTTAAAGTTTAAAACTTGAAATTCATAACTTCACAAATTCAAGATCTTAACTTTAAGATAAATCAGAAAGTTTTTAGCTTAAAGTTTAAAACTTGCAATTCATAACTTCACAACTTCAAGATCTTAACTTTAAGATAAATCAGAAAGTTTTTAGCTTAAAGTTTAAAACTTGAAATTCATAACTTCACAACTTCAAGATCTTAACTTTAAGATAAATCAGAAAGTTTTTAGCTTAAAGTTTAAAACTTGAAATTCATAACTTCACAACTTCAAGATCTTAACTTTAAGATAAATCAGAACTTAGTATCTTAAAGTTTAAAACTTGAAATTCATAACTTCACAACTTCAAGATCTTAACTTTAAGATAAATCAGAAAGTTTTTAGCTTAAAGTTTAAAACTTGCAATTCATAACTTCACAACTTCAAGATCTTAACTTTAAGATAAATCAGAACTTAGTATCTTAAAGTTTAAAACTTGAAATTCATAACTTCACAACTTCAAGATCTTAACTTTAAGATAAATCAGAAAGTTTTTAGCTTAAAGTTTAAAACTTGCAATTCATAACTTCACAACTTCAAGATCTTAACTTTAAGATAAATCAGAAAGTTTTTAGCTTAAAGTTTAAAACTTGAAATTCATAACTTCACAACTTCAAGATCTTAACTTTAAGATAAATCAGAACTTAGTATCTTAAAGTTTAAAACTTGAAATTCATAACTTCACAACTTCAAGATCTTAACTTTAAGATAAATCAGAACTTAGTATCTTAAAGTTTAAAACTTGAAATTCATAACTTCACAACTTCAAGATCTTAACTTTAAGATAAATCAGAACTTAGTATCTTAAAGTTTAAAACTTGAAATTCATAACTTCACAACTTCAAGATCTTAACTTTAAGATAAATCAGAAAGTTTTTAGCTTAAAGTTTAAAACTTGCAATTCATAACTTCACAACTTCAAGATCTTAACTTTAAGATAAATCAGAACTTAGTATCTTAAAGTTTAAAACTTGCAATTCATAACTTCACAACTTCAAGATCTTAACTTTAAGATAAATCAGAACTTAGTATCTTAAAGTTTAAAACTTGAAATTCATAACTTCACAACTTCAAGATCTTAACTTTAAGATAAATCAGAACTTAGTATCTTAAAGTTTAAAACTTGAAATTCATAACTTCACAACTTCAAGATCTTAACTTTAAGATAAATCAGAAAGTTTTTAGCTTAAAGTTTAAAACTTGCAATTCATAACTTCACAACTTCAAGATCTTAACTTTAAGATAAATCAGAACTTAGTATCTTAAAGTTTAAAACTTGAAATTCATAACTTCACAACTTCAAGATCTTAACTTTAAGATAAATCAGAACTTAGTATCTTAAAGTTTAAAACTTGCAATTCATAACTTCACAACTTCAAGATCTTAACTTTAAGATAAATCAGAAAGTTTTTAGCTTAAAGTTTAAAACTTGAAATTCATAACTTCACAACTTCAAGATCTTAACTTTAAGATAAATCAGAAAGTTTTTAGCTTAAAGTTTAAAACTTGAAATTCATAACTTCACAACTTCAAGATCTTAACTTTAAGATAAATCAGAACTTAGTATCTTAAAGTTTAAAACTTGAAATTCATAACTTCACAACTTCAAGATCTTAACTTTAAGATAAATCAGAAAGTTTTTAGCTTAAAGTTTAAAACTTGAAATTCATAACTTCACAACTTCAAGATCTTAACTTTAAGATAAATCAGAAAGTTTTTAGCTTAAAGTTTAAAACTTGCAATTCATAACTTCACAACTTCAAGATCTTAACTTTAAGATAAATCAGAACTTAGTATCTTAAAGTTTAAAACTTGAAATTCATAACTTCACAACTTCAAGATCTTAACTTTAAGATAAATCAGAAAGTTTTTAGCTTAAAGTTTAAAACTTGCAATTCATAACTTCACAACTTCAAGATCTTAACTTTAAGATAAATCAGAAAGTTTTTAGCTTAAAGTTTAAAACTTGAAATTTATAACTTCACAACTTCAAGATCTTAACTTTAAGATAAATCAGAAAGTTTTTAGCTTAAAGTTTAAAACTTGAAATTCATAACTTCACAACTTCAAGATCTTAACTTTAAGATAAATCAGAAAGTTTTTAGCTTAAAGTTTAAAACTTGCAATTCATAACTTCACAACTTCAAGATCTTAACTTTAAGATAAATCAGAACTTAGTATCTTAAAGTTTAAAACTTGAAATTCATAACTTCACAACTTCAAGATCTTAACTTTAAGATAAATCAGAAAGTTTTTAGCTTAAAGTTTAAAACTTGCAATTCATAACTTCACAACTTCAAGATCTTAACTTTAAGATAAATCAGAACTTAGTATCTTAAAGTTTAAAACTTGAAATTCATAACTTCACAACTTCAAGATCTTAACTTTAAGATAAATCAGAAAGTTTTTAGCTTAAAGTTTAAAACTTGCAATTCATAACTTCACAACTTCAAGATCTTAACTTTAAGATAAATCAGAACTTAGTATCTTAAAGTTTAAAACTTGAAATTCATAACTTCACAACTTCAAGATCTTAACTTTAAGATAAATCAGAAAGTTTTTAGCTTAAAGTTTAAAACTTGAAATTCATAACTTCACAACTTCAAGATCTTAACTTTAAGATAAATCAGAAAGTTTTTAGCTTAAAGTTTAAAACTTGCAATTCATAACTTCACAACTTCAAGATCTTAACTTTAAGATAAATCAGAACTTAGTATCTTAAAGTTTAAAACTTGAAATTCATAACTTCACAACTTCAAGATCTTAACTTTAAGATAAATCAGAAAGTTTTTAGCTTAAAGTTTAAAACTTGCAATTCATAACTTCACAACTTCAAGATCTTAACTTTAAGATAAATCAGAAAGTTTTTAGCTTAAAGTTTAAAACTTGAAATTCATAACTTCACAACTTCAAGATCTTAACTTTAAGATAAATCAGAAAGTTTTTAGCTTAAAGTTTAAAACTTGAAATTCATAACTTCACAACTTCAAGATCTTAACTTTAAGATAAATCAGAAAGTTTTTAGCTTAAAGTTTAAAACTTGAAATTCATAACTTCACAACTTCAAGATCTTAACTTTAAGATAAATCAGAACTTAGTATCTTAAAGTTTAAAACTTGAAATTCATAACTTCACAACTTCAAGATCTTAACTTTAAGATAAATCAGAAAGTTTTTAGCTTAAAGTTTAAAACTTGAAATTCATAACTTCACAACTTCAAGATCTTAACTTTAAGATAAATCAGAAAGTTTTTAGCTTAAAGTTTAAAACTTGCAATTCATAACTTCACAACTTCAAGATCTTAACTTTAAGATAAATCAGAAAGTTTTTAGCTTAAAGTTTAAAACTTGAAATTCATAACTTCACAACTTCAAGATCTTAACTTTAAGATAAATCAGAAAGTTTTTAGCTTAAAGTTTAAAACTTGCAATTCATAACTTCACAACTTCAAGATCTTAACTTTAAGATAAATCAGAAAGTTTTTAGCTTAAAGTTTAAAACTTGCAATTCATAACTTCACAACTTCAAGATCTTAACTTTAAGATAAATCAGAACTTAGTATCTTAAAGTTTAAAACTTGAAATTCATAACTTCACAACTTCAAGATCTTAACTTTAAGATAAATCAGAAAGTTTTTAGCTTAAAGTTTAAAACTTGAAATTCATAACTTCACAACTTCAAGATCTTAACTTTAAGATAAATCAGAAAGTTTTTAGCTTAAAGTTTAAAACTTGAAATTCATAACTTCACAACTTCAAGATCTTAACTTTAAGATAAATCAGAAAGTTTTTAGCTTAAAGTTTAAAACTTGAAATTCATAACTTCACAACTTCAAGATCTTAACTTTAAGATAAATCAGAAAGTTTTTAGCTTAAAGTTTAAAACTTGAAATTCATAACTTCACAACTTCAAGATCTTAACTTTAAGATAAATCAGAACTTAGTATCTTAAAGTTTAAAACTTGAAATTCATAACTTCACAACTTCAAGATCTTAACTTTAAGATAAATCAGAAAGTTTTTAGCTTAAAGTTTAAAACTTGAAATTCATAACTTCACAACTTCAAGATCTTAACTTTAAGATAAATCAGAAAGTTTTTAGCTTAAAGTTTAAAACTTGCAATTCATAACTTCACAACTTCAAGATCTTAACTTTAAGATAAATCAGAACTTAGTATCTTAAAGTTTAAAACTTGAAATTCATAACTTCACAACTTCAAGATCTTAACTTTAAGATAAATCAGAAAGTTTTTAGCTTAAAGTTTAAAACTTGCAATTCATAACTTCACAACTTCAAGATCTTAACTTTAAGATAAATCAGAAAGTTTTTAGCTTAAAGTTTAAAACTTGAAATTCATAACTTCACAACTTCAAGATCTTAACTTTAAGATAAATCAGAAAGTTTTTAGCTTAAAGTTTAAAACTTGAAATTCATAACTTCACAACTTCAAGATCTTAACTTTAAGATAAATCAGAAAGTTTTTAGCTTAAAGTTTAAAACTTGCAATTCATAACTTCACAACTTCAAGATCTTAACTTTAAGATAAATCAGAACTTAGTATCTTAAAGTTTAAAACTTGAAATTCATAACTTCACAACTTCAAGATCTTAACTTTAAGATAAATCAGAAAGTTTTTAGCTTAAAGTTTAAAACTTGCAATTCATAACTTCACAACTTCAAGATCTTAACTTTAAGATAAATCAGAACTTAGTATCTTAAAGTTTAAAACTTGAAATTCATAACTTCACAACTTCAAGATCTTAACTTTAAGATAAATCAGAAAGTTTTTAGCTTAAAGTTTAAAACTTGCAATTCATAACTTCACAACTTCAAGATCTTAACTTTAAGATAAATCAGAACTTATTATCTTAAAGTTTAAAACTTGAAATTCATAACTTCACAACTTCAAGATCTTAACTTTAAGATAAATCAGAAAGTTTTTAGCTTAAAGTTTAAAACTTGAAATTCATAACTTCACAACTTCAAGATCTTAACTTTAAGATAAATCAGAAAGTTTTTAGCTTAAAGTTTAAAACTTGCAATTCATAACTTCACAACTTCAAGATCTTAACTTTAAGATAAATCAGAACTTAGTATCTTAAAGTTTAAAACTTGAAATTCATAACTTCACAACTTCAAGATCTTAACTTTAAGATAAATCAGAAAGTTTTTAGCTTAAAGTTTAAAACTTGCAATTCATAACTTCACAACTTCAAGATCTTAACTTTAAGATAAATCAGAAAGTTTTTAGCTTAAAGTTTAAAACTTGAAATTCATAACTTCACAACTTCAAGATCTTAACTTTAAGATAAATCAGAAAGTTTTTAGCTTAAAGTTTAAAACTTGAAATTCATAACTTCACAACTTCAAGATCTTAACTTTAAGATAAATCAGAAAGTTTTTAGCTTAAAGTTTAAAACTTGAAATTCATAACTTCACAACTTCAAGATCTTAACTTTAAGATAAATCAGAACTTAGTATCTTAAAGTTTAAAACTTGAAATTCATAACTTCACAACTTCAAGATCTTAACTTTAAGATAAATCAGAAAGTTTTTAGCTTAAAGTTTAAAACTTGAAATTCATAACTTCACAACTTCAAGATCTTAACTTTAAGATAAATCAGAAAGTTTTTAGCTTAAAGTTTAAAACTTGCAATTCATAACTTCACAACTTCAAGATCTTAACTTTAAGATAAATCAGAAAGTTTTTAGCTTAAAGTTTAAAACTTGAAATTCATAACTTCACAACTTCAAGATCTTAACTTTAAGATAAATCAGAAAGTTTTTAGCTTAAAGTTTAAAACTTGCAATTCATAACTTCACAACTTCAAGATCTTAACTTTAAGATAAATCAGAAAGTTTTTAGCTTAAAGTTTAAAACTTGCAATTCATAACTTCACAACTTCAAGATCTTAACTTTAAGATAAATCAGAACTTAGTATCTTAAAGTTTAAAACTTGAAATTCATAACTTCACAACTTCAAGATCTTAACTTTAAGATAAATCAGAAAGTTTTTAGCTTAAAGTTTAAAACTTGAAATTCATAACTTCACAACTTCAAGATCTTAACTTTAAGATAAATCAGAAAGTTTTTAGCTTAAAGTTTAAAACTTGAAATTCATAACTTCACAACTTCAAGATCTTAACTTTAAGATAAATCATCAAGTTTTTAGCTTAAAGTTTAAAACTTGAAATTCATAACTTCACAACTTCAAGATCTTAACTTTAAGATAAATCAGAACTTAGTATCTTAAAGTTTAAAACTTGAAATTCATAACTTCACAACTTCAAGATCTTAACTTTAAGATAAATCAGAACTTAGTATCTTAAAGTTTAAAACTTGAAATTCATAACTTCACAACTTCAAGATCTTAACTTTAAGATAAATCAGAAAGTTTTTAGCTTAAAGTTTAAAACTTGAAATTCATAACTTCACAACTTCAAGATCTTAACTTTAAGATAAATCAGAAAGTTTTTAGCTTAAAGTTTAAAACTTGAAATTCATAACTTCACAACTTCAAGATCTTAACTTTAAGATAAATCAGAACTTAGTATCTTAAAGTTTAAAACTTGCAATTCATAACTTCACAACTTCAAGATCTTAACTTTAAGATAAATCAGAACTTAGTATCTTAAAGTTTAAAACTTGAAATTCATAACTTCACAACTTCAAGATCTTAACTTTAAGATAAATCAGAAAGTTTTTAGCTTAAAGTTTAAAACTTGCAATTCATAACTTCACAACTTCAAGATCTTAACTTTAAGATAAATCAGAACTTAGTATCTTAAAGTTTAAAACTTGAAATTCATAACTTCACAACTTCAAGATCTTAACTTTAAGATAAATCAGAAAGTTTTTAGCTTAAAGTTTAAAACTTGCAATTCATAACTTCACAACTTCAAGATCTTAACTTTAAGATAAATCAGAACTTAGTATCTTAAAGTTTAAAACTTGAAATTCATAACTTCACAACTTCAAGATCTTAACTTTAAGATAAATCAGAAAGTTTTTAGCTTAAAGTTTAAAACTTGCAATTCATAACTTCACAACTTCAAGATCTTAACTTTAAGATAAATCAGAAAGTTTTTAGCTTAAAGTTTAAAACTTGCAATTCATAACTTCACAACTTCAAGATCTTAACTTTAAGATAAATCAGAACTTAGTATCTTAAAGTTTAAAACTTGAAATTCATAACTTCACAACTTCAAGATCTTAACTTTAAGATAAATCAGAAAGTTTTTAGCTTAAAGTTTAAAACTTGCAATTCATAACTTCACAACTTCAAGATCTTAACTTTAAGATAAATCAGAAAGTTTTTAGCTTAAAGTTTAAAACTTGAAATTCATAACTTCACAACTTCAAGATCTTAACTTTAAGATAAATCAGAACTTAGTATCTTAAAGTTTAAAACTTGAAATTCATAACTTCACAACTTCAAGATCTTAACTTTAAGATAAATCAGAAAGTTTTTAGCTTAAAGTTTAAAACTTGAAATTCATAACTTCACAACTTCAAGATCTTAACTTTAAGATAAATCAGAACTTAGTATCTTAAAGTTTAAAACTTGAAATTCATAACTTCACAACTTCAAGATCTTAACTTTAAGATAAATCAGAACTTAGTATCTTAAAGTTTAAAACTTGAAATTCATAACTTCACAACTTCAAGATCTTAACTTTAAGATAAATCAGAACTTAGTATCTTAAAGTTTAAAACTTGAAATTCATAACTTCACAACTTCAAGATCTTAACTTTAAGATAAATCAGAACTTAGTATCTTAAAGTTTAAAACTTGAAATTCATAACTTCACAACTTCAAGATCTTAACTTTAAGATAAATCAGAACTTAGTATCTTAAAGTTTAAAACTTGAAATTCATAACTTCACAACTTCAAGATCTTAACTTTAAGATAAATCAGAAAGTTTTTAGCTTAAAGTTTAAAACTTGCAATTCATAACTTCACAACTTCAAGATCTTAACTTTAAGATAAATCAGAAAGTTTTTAGCTTAAAGTTTAAAACTTGAAATTCATAACTTCACAACTTCAAGATCTTAACTTTAAGATAAATCAGAACTTAGTATCTTAAAGTTTAAAACTTGAAATTCATAACTTCACAACTTCAAGATCTTAACTTTAAGATAAATCAGAAAGTTTTTAGCTTAAAGTTTAAAACTTGCAATTCTTAACTTCACAACTTCAAGATCTTAACTTTAAGATAAATCAGAAAGTTTTTAGCTTAAAGTTTAAAACTTGAAATTCATAACTTCACAACTTCAAGATCTTAACTTTAAGATAAATCAGAAAGTTTTTAGCTTAAAGTTTAAAACTTGCAATTCATAACTTCACAACTTCAAGATCTTAACTTTAAGATAAATCAGAAAGTTTTTAGCTTAAAGTTTAAAACTTGAAATTCATAACTTCACAACTTCAAGATCTTAACTTTAAGATAAATCAGAACTTAGTATCTTAAAGTTTAAAACTTGAAATTCATAACTTCACAACTTCAAGATCTTAACTTTAAGATAAATCAGAACTTAGTATCTTAAAGTTTAAAACTTGAAATTCATAACTTCACAACTTCAAGATCTTAACTTTAAGATAAATCAGAACTTAGTATCTTAAAGTTTAAAACTTGAAATTCATAACTTCACAACTTCAAGATCTTAACTTTAAGATAAATCAGAAAGTTTTTAGCTTAAAGTTTAAAACTTGCAATTCATAACTTCACAACTTCAAGATCTTAACTTTAAGATAAATCAGAAAGTTTTTAGCTTAAAGTTTAAAACTTGAAATTCATAACTTCACAACTTCAAGATCTTAACTTTAAGATAAATCAGAACTTAGTATCTTAAAGTTTAAAACTTGAAATTCATAACTTCACAACTTCAAGATCTTAACTTTAAGATAAATCAGAACTTAGTATCTTAAAGTTTAAAACTTGAAATTCATAACTTCACAACTTCAAGATCTTAACTTTAAGATAAATCAGAACTTAGTATCTTAAAGTTTAAAACTTGAAATTCATAACTTCACAACTTCAAGATCTTAACTTTAAGATAAATCAGAAAGTTTTTAGCTTAAAGTTTAAAACTTGCAATTCATAACTTCACAACTTCAAGATCTTAACTTTAAGATAAATCAGAACTTAGTATCTTAAAGTTTAAAACTTGAAATTCATAACTTCACAACTTCAAGATCTTAACTTTAAGATAAATCAGAAAGTTTTTAGCTTAAAGTTTAAAACTTGCAATTCATAACTTCACAACTTCAAGATCTTAACTTTAAGATAAATCAGAACTTAGTATCTTAAAGTTTAAAACTTGCAATTCATAACTTCACAACTTCAAGATCTTAACTTTAAGATAAATCAGAACTTAGTATCTTAAAGTTTAAAACTTGAAATTCATAACTTCACAACTTCAAGATCTTAACTTTAAGATAAATCAGAAAGTTTTTAGCTTAAAGTTTAAAACTTGCAATTCATAACTTCACAACTTCAAGATCTTAACTTTAAGATAAATCAGAAAGTTTTTAGCTTAAAGTTTAAAACTTGAAATTCATAACTTCACAACTTCAAGATCTTAACTTTAAGATAAATCAGAAAGTTTTTAGCTTAAAGTTTAAAACTTGAAATTCATAACTTCACAACTTCAAGATCTTAACTTTAAGATAAATCAGAAAGTTTTTAGCTTAAAGTTTAAAACTTGAAATTCATAACTTCACAACTTCAAGATCTTAACTTTAAGATAAATCAGAACTTAGTATCTTAAAGTTTAAAACTTGAAATTCATAACTTCACAACTTCAAGATCTTAACTTTAAGATAAATCAGAAAGTTTTTAGCTTAAAGTTTAAAACTTGAAATTCATAACTTCACAACTTCAAGATCTTAACTTTAAGATAAATCAGAAAGTTTTTAGCTTAAAGTTTAAAACTTGCAATTCATAACTTCACAACTTCAAGATCTTAACTTTAAGATAAATCAGAAAGTTTTTAGCTTAAAGTTTAAAACTTGAAATTCATAACTTCACAACTTCAAGATCTTAACTTTAAGATAAATCAGAACTTAGTATCTTAAAGTTTAAAACTTGAAATTCATAACTTCACAACTTCAAGATCTTAACTTTAAGATAAATCAGAAAGTTTTTAGCTTAAAGTTTAAAACTTGAAATTCATAACTTCACAACTTCAAGATCTTAACTTTAAGATAAATCAGAAAGTTTTTAGCTTAAAGTTTAAAACTTGCAATTCATAACTTCACAACTTCAAGATCTTAACTTTAAGATAAATCAGAAAGTTTTTAGCTTAAAGTTTAAAACTTGAAATTCATAACTTCACAACTTCAAGATCTTAACTTTAAGATAAATCAGAACTTAGTATCTTAAAGTTTAAAACTTGAAATTCATAACTTCACAACTTCAAGATCTTAACTTTAAGATAAATCAGAACTTAGTATCTTAAAGTTTAAAACTTGAAATTCATAACTTCACAACTTCAAGATCTTAACTTTAAGATAAATCAGAAAGTTTTTAGCTTAAAGTTTAAAACTTGCAATTCATAACTTCACAACTTCAAGATCTTAACTTTAAGATAAATCAGAACTTAGTATCTTAAAGTTTAAAACTTGAAATTCATAACTTCACAACTTCAAGATCTTAACTTTAAGATAAATCAGAAAGTTTTTAGCTTAAAGTTTAAAACTTGCAATTCATAACTTCACAACTTCAAGATCTTAACTTTAAGATAAATCAGAACTTAGTATCTTAAAGTTTAAAACTTGAAATTCATAACTTCACAACTTCAAGATCTTAACTTTAAGATAAATCAGAAAGTTTTTAGCTTAAAGTTTAAAACTTGAAATTCATAACTGCACAACTTCAAGATCTTAACTTTAAGATAAATCAGAAAGTTTTTAGCTTAAAGTTTAAAACTTGAAATTCATAACTTCACAACTTCAAGATCTTAACTTTAAGATAAATCAGAAAGTTTTTAGCTTAAAGTTTAAAACTTGAAATTCATAACTTCACAACTTCAAGATCTTAACTTTAAGATAAATCAGAACTTAGTATCTTAAAGTTTAAAACTTGAAATTCATAACTTCACAACTTCAAGATCTTAACTTTAAGATAAATCAGAAAGTTTTTAGCTTAAAGTTTAAAACTTGAAATTCATAACTTCACAACTTCAAGATCTTAACTTTAAGATAAATCAGAAAGTTTTTAGCTTAAAGTTTAAAACTTGCAATTCATAACTTCACAACTTCAAGATCTTAACTTTAAGATAAATCAGAAAGTTTTTAGCTTAAAGTTTAAAACTTGAAATTCATAACTTCACAACTTCAAGATCTTAACTTTAAGATAAATCAGAAAGTTTTTAGCTTAAAGTTTAAAACTTGAAATTCATAACTTCACAACTTCAAGATCTTAACTTTAAGATAAATCAGAACTTAGTATCTTAAAGTTTAAAACTTGAAATTCATAACTTCACAACTTCAAGATCTTAACTTTAAGATAAATCAGAAAGTTTTTAGCTTAAAGTTTAAAACTTGAAATTCATAACTTCACAACTTCAAGATCTTAACTTTAAGATAAATCAGAAAGTTTTTAGCTTAAAGTTTAAAACTTGCAATTCATAACTTCACAACTTCAAGATCTTAACTTTAAGATAAATCAGAACTTAGTATCTTAAAGTTTAAAACTTGAAATTCATAACTTCACAACTTCAAGATCTTAACTTTAAGATAAATCAGAAAGTTTTTAGCTTAAAGTTTAAAACTTGAAATTCATAACTTCACAACTTCAAGATCTTAACTTTAAGATAAATCAGAACTTAGTATCTTAAAGTTTAAAACTTGAAATTCATAACTTCACAACTTCAAGATCTTAACTTTAAGATAAATCAGAAAGTTTTTAGCTTAAAGTTTAAAACTTGCAATTCATAACTTCACAACTTCAAGATCTTAACTTTAAGATAAATCAGAAAGTTTTTAGCTTAAAGTTTAAAACTTGAAATTCATAACTTCACAACTTCAAGATCTTAACTTTAAGATAAATCAGAAAGTTTTTAGCTTAAAGTTTAAAACTTGAAATTCATAACTTCACAACTTCAAGATCTTAACTTTAAGATAAATCAGAACTTAGTATCTTAAAGTTTAAAACTTGAAATTCATAACTTCACAACTTCAAGATCTTAACTTTAAGATAAATCAGAACTTAGTATCTTAAAGTTTAAAACTTGAAATTCATAACTTCACAACTTCAAGATCTTAACTTTAAGATAAATCAGAAAGTTTTTAGCTTAAAGTTTAAAACTTGCAATTCATAACTTCACAACTTCAAGATCTTAACTTTAAGATAAATCAGAACTTAGTATCTTAAAGTTTAAAACTTGAAATTCATAACTTCACAACTTCAAGATCTTAACTTTAAGATAAATCAGAAAGTTTTTAGCTTAAAGTTTAAAACTTGAAATTCATAACTTCACAACTTCAAGATCTTAACTTTAAGATAAATCAGAAAGTTTTTAGCTTAAAGTTTAAAACTTGCAATTCATAACTTCACAACTTCAAGATCTTAACTTTAAGATAAATCAGAACTTAGTATCTTAAAGTTTAAAACTTGAAATTCATAACTTCACAACTTCAAGATCTTAACTTTAAGATAAATCAGAAAGTTTTTAGCTTAAAGTTTAAAACTTGCAATTCATAACTTCACAACTTCAAGATCTTAACTTTAAGATAAATCAGAACTTAGTATCTTAAAGTTTAAAACTTGAAATTCATAACTTCACAACTTCAAGATCTTAACTTTAAGATAAATCAGAAAGTTTTTAGCTTAAAGTTTAAAACTTGAAATTCATAACTTCACAACTTCAAGATCTTAACTTTAAGATAAATCAGAACTTAGTATCTTAAAGTTTAAAACTTGAAATTCATAACTTCACAACTTCAAGATCTTAACTTTAAGATAAATCAGAAAGTTTTTAGCTTAAAGTTTAAAACTTGAAATTCATAACTTCACAACTTCAAGATCTTAACTTTAAGATAAATCAGAAAGTTTTTAGCTTAAAGTTTAAAACTTGCAATTCATAACTTCACAACTTCAAGATCTTAACTTTAAGATAAATCAGAAAGTTTTTAGCTTAAAGTTTAAAACTTGAAATTCATAACTTCACAACTTCAAGATCTTAACTTTAAGATAAATCAGAAAGTTTTTAGCTTAAAGTTTAAAACTTGCAATTCATAACTTCACAACTTCAAGATCTTAACTTTAAGATAAATCAGAACTTAGTATCTTAAAGTTTAAAACTTGAAATTCATAACTTCACAACTTCAAGATCTTAACTTTAAGATAAATCAGAAAGTTTTTAGCTTAAAGTTTAAAACTTGCAATTCATAACTTCACAACTTCAAGATCTTAACATTAAGATAAATCAGAACTTAGTATCTTAAAGTTTAAAACTTGAAATTCATAACTTCACAACTTCAAGATCTTAACTTTAAGATAAATCAGAAAGTTTTTAGCTTAAAGTTTAAAACTTGCAATTCATAACTTCACAACTTCAAGATCTTAACTTTAAGATAAATCAGAAAGTTTTTAGCTTAAAGTTTAAAACTTGCAATTCATAACTTCACAACTTCAAGATCTTAACTTTAAGATAAATCAGAACTTAGTATCTTAAAGTTTAAAACTTGAAATTCATAACTTCACAACTTCAAGATCTTAACTTTAAGATAAATCAGAAAGTTTTTAGCTTAAAGTTTAAAACTTGCAATTCATAACTTCACAACTTCAAGATCTTAACTTTAAGATAAATCAGAAAGTTTTTAGCTTAAAGTTTAAAACTTGAAATTCATAACTTCACAACTTCAAGATCTTAACTTTAAGATAAATCAGAAAGTTTTTAGCTTAAAGTTTAAAACTTGAAATTCATAACTTCACAACTTCAAGATCTTAACTTTAAGATAAATCAGAAAGTTTTTAGCTTAAAGTTTAAAACTTGAAATTCATAACTTCACAACTTCAAGATCTTAACTTTAAGATAAATCAGAACTTAGTATCTTAAAGTTTAAAACTTGAAATTCATAACTTCACAACTTCAAGATCTTAACTTTAAGATAAATCAGAAAGTTTTTAGCTTAAAGTTTAAAACTTGCAATTCATAACTTCACAACTTCAAGATCTTAACTTTAAGATAAATCAGAACTTAGTATCTTAAAGTTTAAAACTTGAAATTCATAACTTCACAACTTCAAGATCTTAACTTTAAGATAAATCAGAAAGTTTTTAGCTTAAAGTTTAAAACTTGAAATTCATAACTTCACAACTTCAAGATCTTAACTTTAAGATAAATCAGAAAGTTTTTAGCTTAAAGTTTAAAACTTGAAATTCATAACTTCACAACTTCAAGATCTTAACTTTAAGATAAATCAGAACTTAGTATCTTAAAGTTTAAAACTTGAAATTCATAACTTCACAACTTCAAGATCTTAACTTTAAGATAAATCAGAACTTAGTATCTTAAAGTTTAAAACTTGAAATTCATAACTTCACAACTTCAAGATCTTAACTTTAAGATAAATCAGAAAGTTTTTAGCTTAAAGTTTAAAACTTGCAATTCATAACTTCACAACTTCAAGATCTTAACTTTAAGATAAATCAGAAAGTTTTTAGCTTAAAGTTTAAAACTTGAAATTCATAACTTCACAACTTCAAGATCTTAACTTTAAGATAAATCAGAACTTAGTATCTTAAAGTTTAAAACTTGAAATTCATAACTTCACAACTTCAAGATCTTAACTTTAAGATAAATCAGAAAGTTTTTAGCTTAAAGTTTAAAACTTGCAATTCTTAACTTCACAACTTCAAGATCTTAACTTTAAGATAAATCAGAAAGTTTTTAGCTTAAAGTTTAAAACTTGAAATTCATAACTTCACAACTTCAAGATCTTAACTTTAAGATAAATCAGAAAGTTTTTAGCTTAAAGTTTAAAACTTGAAATTCATAACTTCACAACTTCAAGATCTTAACTTTAAGATAAATCAGAACTTAGTATCTTAAAGTTTAAAACTTGAAATTCATAACTTAACAACTTCAAGATCTTAACTTTAAGATAAATCAGAAAGTTTTTAGCTTAAAGTTTAAAACTTGAAATTCATAACTTCACAACTTCAAGATCTTAACTTTAAGATAAATCAGAAAGTTTTTAGCTTAAAGTTTAAAACTTGAAATTCATAACTTCACAACTTCAAGATCTTAACTTTAAGATAAATCAGAAAGTTTTTAGCTTAAAGTTTAAAACTTGCAATTCATAACTTCACAACTTCAAGATCTTAACTTTAAGATAAATCAGAAAGTTTTTAGCTTAAAGTTTAAAACTTGAAATTCATAACTTCACAACTTCAAGATCTTAACTTTAAGATAAATCAGAACTTAGTATCTTAAAGTTTAAAACTTGAAATTCATTACTTCACAACTTCAAGATCTTAACTTTAAGATAAATCAGAACTTAGTATCTTAAAGTTTAAAACTTGAAATTCATAACTTCACAACTTCAAGATCTTAACTTTAAGATAAATCAGAACTTAGTATCTTAAAGTTTAAAACTTGAAATTCATAACTTCACAACTTCAAGATCTTAACTTTAAGATAAATCAGAAAGTTTTTAGCTTAAAGTTTAAAACTTGCAATTCATAACTTCACAACTTCAAGATCTTAACTTTAAGATAAATCAGAACTTAGTATCTTAAAGTTTAAAACTTGAAATTCATAACTTCACAACTTCAAGATCTTAACTTTAAGATAAATCAGAAAGTTTTTAGCTTAAAGTTTAAAACTTGCAATTCATAACTTCACAACTTCAAGATCTTAACTTTAAGATAAATCAGAACTTAGTATCTTAAAGTTTAAAACTTGCAATTCATAACTTCACAACTTCAAGATCTTAACTTTAAGATAAATCAGAACTTAGTATCTTAAAGTTTAAAACTTGAAATTCATAACTTCACAACTTCAAGATCTTAACTTTAAGATAAATCAGAAAGTTTTTAGCTTAAAGTTTAAAACTTGCAATTCATAACTTCACAACTTCAAGATCTTAACTTTAAGATAAATCAGAAAGTTTTTAGCTTAAAGTTTAAAACTTGAAATTCATAACTTCACAACTTCAAGATCTTAACTTTAAGATAAATCAGAAAGTTTTTAGCTTAAAGTTTAAAACTTGAAATTCATAACTTCACAACTTCAAGATCTTAACTTTAAGATAAATCAGAAAGTTTTTAGCTTAAAGTTTAAAACTTGAAATTCATAACTTCACAACTTCAAGATCTTAACTTTAAGATAAATCAGAAAGTTTTTAGCTTAAAGTTTAAAACTTGAAATTCATAACTTCACAACTTCAAGATCTTAACTTTAAGATAAATCAGAACTTAGTATCTTAAAGTTTAAAACTTGAAATTCATAACTTCACAACTTCAAGATCTTAACTTTAAGATAAATCAGAAAGTTTTTAGCTTAAAGTTTAAAACTTGAAATTCATAACTTCACAACTTCAAGATCTTAACTTTAAGATAAATCAGAAAGTTTTTAGCTTAAAGTTTAAAACTTGCAATTCATAACTTCACAACTTCAAGATCTTAACTTTAAGATAAATCAGAAAGTTTTTAGCTTAAAGTTTAAAACTTGAAATTCATAACTTCACAACTTCAAGATCTTAACTTTAAGATAAATCAGAACTTAGTATCTTAAAGTTTAAAACTTGAAATTCATAACTTCACAACTTCAAGATCTTAACTTTAAGATAAATTTGAAAGTTTTTAGCTTAAAGTTTAAAACTTGAAATTCATAACTTCACAACTTCAAGATCTTAACTTTTAGATAAATCAGAAAGTTTTTAGCTTAAAGTTTAAAACTTGCAATTCATAACTTCACAACTTCAAGATCTTAACTTTAAGATAAATCAGAAAGTTTTTAGCTTAAAGTTTAAAACTTGAAATTCATAACTTCACAACTTCAAGATCTTAACTTTAAGATAAATCAGAACTTAGTATCTTAAAGTTTAAAACTTGAAATTCATAACTTCACAACTTCAAGATCTTAACTTTAAGATAAATCAGAACTTAGTATCTTAAAGTTTAAAACTTGAAATTCATAACTTCACAACTTCAAGATCTTAACTTTAAGATAAATCAGAAAGTTTTTAGCTTAAAGTTTAAAACTTGCAATTCATAACTTCACAACTTCAAGATCTTAACTTTAAGATAAATCAGAACTTAGTATCTTAAAGTTTAAAACTTGAAATTCATAACTTCACAACTTCAAGATCTTAACTTTAAGATAAATCAGAAGGTTTTTAGCTTAAAGTTTAAAACTTGCAATTCATAACTTCACAACTTCAAGATCTTAACTTTAAGATAAATCAGAACTTAGTATCTTAAAGTTTAAAACTTGAAATTCATAACTTCACAACTTCAAGATCTTAACTTTAAGATAAATCAGAAAGTTTTTAGCTTAAAGTTTAAAACTTGCAATTCATAACTGCACAACTTCAAGATCTTAACTTTAAGATAAATCAGAAAGTTTTTAGCTTAAAGTTTAAAACTTGAAATTCATAACTTCACAACTTCAAGATCTTAACTTTAAGATAAATCAGAAAGTTTTTAGCTTAAAGTTTAAAACTTGAAATTCATAACTTCACAACTTCAAGATCTTAACTTTAAGATAAATCAGAACTTAGTATCTTAAAGTTTAAAACTTGAAATTCATAACTTCACAACTTCAAGATCTTAACTTTAAGATAAATCAGAAAGTTTTTAGCTTAAAGTTTAAAACTTGAAATTTATAACTTCACAACTTCAAGATCTTAACTTTAAGATAAATCAGAAAGTTTTTAGCTTAAAGTTTAAAACTTGCAATTCATAACTTCACAACTTCAAGATCTTAACTTTAAGATAAATCAGAAAGTTTTTAGCTTAAAGTTTAAAACTTGAAATTCATAACTTCACAACTTCAAGATCTTAACTTTAAGATAAATCAGAAAGTTTTTAGCTTAAAGTTTAAAACTTGAAATTCATAACTTCACAACTTCAAGATCTTAACTTTAAGATAAATCAGAACTTAGTATCTTAAAGTTTAAAACTTGAAATTCATAATTTCACAACTTCAAGATCTTAACTTTAAGATAAATCAGAAAGTTTTTAGCTTAAAGTTTAAAACTTGAAATTCATAACTTCACAACTTCAAGATCTTAACTTTAAGATAAATCAGAAAGTTTTTAGCTTAAAGTTTAAAACTTGCAATTCATAACTTCACAACTTCAAGATCTTAACTTTAAGATAAATCAGAACTTAGTATCTTAAAGTTTAAAACTTGAAATTCATAACTTCACAACTTCAAGATCTTAACTTTAAGATAAATCAGAAAGTTTTTAGCTTAAAGTTTAAAACTTGAAATTCATAACTTCACAACTTCAAGATCTTAACTTTAAGATAAATCAGAACTTAGTATCTTAAAGTTTAAAACTTGAAATTCATAACTTCACAACTTCAAGATCTTAACTTTAAGATAAATCAGAAAGTTTTTAGCTTAAAGTTTAAAACTTGCAATTCATAACTTCACAACTTCAAGATCTTAACTTTAAGATAAATCAGAAAGTTTTTAGCTTAAAGTTTAAAACTTGAAATTCATAACTTCACAACTTCAAGATCTTAACTTTAAGATAAATCAGAAAGTTTTTAGCTTAAAGTTTAAAACTTGAAATTCATAACTTCACAACTTCAAGATCTTAACTTTAAGATAAATCAGAACTTAGTATCTTAAAGTTTAAAACTTGAAATTCATAACTTCACAACTTCAAGATCTTAACTTTAAGATAAATCAGAACTTAGTATCTTAAAGTTTAAAACTTGAAATTCATAACTTCACAACTTCAAGATCTTAACTTTAAGATAAATCAGAAAGTTTTTAGCTTAAAGTTTAAAACTTGCAATTCATAACTTCACAACTTCAAGTTTTTAACTTTAAGATAAATCAGAACTTAGTATCTTAAAGTTTAAAACTTGAAATTCATAACTTCACAACTTCAAGATCTTAACTTTAAGATAAATCAGAAAGTTTTTAGCTTAAAGTTTAAAACTTGAAATTCATAACTTCACAACTTCAAGATCTTAACTTTAAGATAAATCAGAAAGTTTTTAGCTTAAAGTTTAAAACTTGCAATTCATAACTTCACAACTTCAAGATCTTAACTTTAAGATAAATCAGAACTTAGTATCTTAAAGTTTAAAACTTGAAATTCATAACTTCACAACTTCAAGATCTTAACTTTAAGATAAATCAGAAAGTTTTTAGCTTAAAGTTTAAAACTTGCAATTCATAACTTCACAACTTCAAGATCTTAACTTTAAGATAAATCAGAACTTAGTATCTTAAAGTTTAAAACTTGAAATTCATAACTTCACAACTTCAAGATCTTAACTTTAAGATAAATCAGAAAGTTTTTAGCTTAAAGTTTAAAACTTGAAATTCATAACTTCACAACTTCAAGATCTTAACTTTAAGATAAATCAGAACTTAGTATCTTAAAGTTTAAAACTTGAAATTCATAACTTCACAACTTCAAGATCTTAACTTTAAGATAAATCAGAAAGTTTTTAGCTTAAAGTTTAAAACTTGAAATTCATAACTTCACAACTTCAAGATCTTAACTTTAAGATAAATCAGAAAGTTTTTAGCTTAAAGTTTAAAACTTGCAATTCATAACTTCACAACTTCAAGATCTTAACTTTAAGATAAATCAGAAAGTTTTTAGCTTAAAGTTTAAAACTTGAAATTCATAACTTCACAACTTCAAGATCTTAACTTTAAGATAAATCAGAAAGTTTTTAGCTTAAAGTTTAAAACTTGAAATTCATAACTTCACAACTTCAAGATCTTAACTTTAAGATAAATCAGAAAGTTTTTAGCTTAAAGTTTAAAACTTGAAATTCATAACTTCACAACTTCAAGATCTTAACTTTAAGATAAATCAGAACTTAGTATCTTAAAGTTTAAAACTTGAAATTCATAACTTCACAACTTCAAGATCTTAACTTTAAGATAAATCAGAAAGTTTTTAGCTTAAAGTTTAAAACTTGAAATTCATAACTTCACAACTTCAAGATCTTAACTTTAAGATAAATCAGAAAGTTTTTAGCTTAAAGTTTAAAACTTGCAATTCATAACTTCACAACTTCAAGATCTTAACTTTAAGATAAATCAGAAAGTTTTTAGCTTAAAGTTTAAAACTTGAAATTCATAACTTCACAACTTCAAGATCTTAACTTTAAGATAAATCAGAACTTAGTATCTTAAAGTTTAAAACTTGAAATTCATAACTTCACAACTTCAAGATCTTAACTTTAAGATAAATTTGAAAGTTTTTAGCTTAAAGTTTAAAACTTGAAATTCATAACTTCACAACTTCAAGATCTTAACTTTTAGATAAATCAGAAAGTTTTTAGCTTAAAGTTTAAAACTTGCAATTCATAACTTCACAACTTCAAGATCTTAACTTTAAGATAAATCAGAAAGTTTTTAGCTTAAAGTTTAAAACTTGAAATTCATAACTTCACAACTTCAAGATCTTAACTTTAAGATAAATCAGAACTTAGTATCTTAAAGTTTAAAACTTGAAATTCATAACTTCACAACTTCAAGATCTTAACTTTAAGATAAATCAGAACTTAGTATCTTAAAGTTTAAAACTTGAAATTCATAACTTCACAACTTCAAGATCTTAACTTTAAGATAAATCAGAAAGTTTTTAGCTTAAAGTTTAAAACTTGCAATTCATAACTTCACAACTTCAAGATCTTAACTTTAAGATAAATCAGAACTTAGTATCTTAAAGTTTAAAACTTGAAATTCATAACTTCACAACTTCAAGATCTTAACTTTAAGATAAATCAGAAGGTTTTTAGCTTAAAGTTTAAAACTTGCAATTCATAACTTCACAACTTCAAGATCTTAACTTTAAGATAAATCAGAACTTAGTATCTTAAAGTTTAAAACTTGAAATTCATAACTTCACAACTTCAAGATCTTAACTTTAAGATAAATCAGAAAGTTTTTAGCTTAAAGTTTAAAACTTGCAATTCATAACTGCACAACTTCAAGATCTTAACTTTAAGATAAATCAGAAAGTTTTTAGCTTAAAGTTTAAAACTTGAAATTCATAACTTCACAACTTCAAGATCTTAACTTTAAGATAAATCAGAAAGTTTTTAGCTTAAAGTTTAAAACTTGAAATTCATAACTTCACAACTTCAAGATCTTAACTTTAAGATAAATCAGAACTTAGTATCTTAAAGTTTAAAACTTGAAATTCATAACTTCACAACTTCAAGATCTTAACTTTAAGATAAATCAGAAAGTTTTTAGCTTAAAGTTTAAAACTTGAAATTTATAACTTCACAACTTCAAGATCTTAACTTTAAGATAAATCAGAAAGTTTTTAGCTTAAAGTTTAAAACTTGCAATTCATAACTTCACAACTTCAAGATCTTAACTTTAAGATAAATCAGAAAGTTTTTAGCTTAAAGTTTAAAACTTGAAATTCATAACTTCACAACTTCAAGATCTTAACTTTAAGATAAATCAGAAAGTTTTTAGCTTAAAGTTTAAAACTTGAAATTCATAACTTCACAACTTCAAGATCTTAACTTTAAGATAAATCAGAACTTAGTATCTTAAAGTTTAAAACTTGAAATTCATAATTTCACAACTTCAAGATCTTAACTTTAAGATAAATCAGAAAGTTTTTAGCTTAAAGTTTAAAACTTGAAATTCATAACTTCACAACTTCAAGATCTTAACTTTAAGATAAATCAGAAAGTTTTTAGCTTAAAGTTTAAAACTTGCAATTCATAACTTCACAACTTCAAGATCTTAACTTTAAGATAAATCAGAACTTAGTATCTTAAAGTTTAAAACTTGAAATTCATAACTTCACAACTTCAAGATCTTAACTTTAAGATAAATCAGAAAGTTTTTAGCTTAAAGTTTAAAACTTGAAATTCATAACTTCACAACTTCAAGATCTTAACTTTAAGATAAATCAGAACTTAGTATCTTAAAGTTTAAAACTTGAAATTCATAACTTCACAACTTCAAGATCTTAACTTTAAGATAAATCAGAAAGTTTTTAGCTTAAAGTTTAAAACTTGCAATTCATAACTTCACAACTTCAAGATCTTAACTTTAAGATAAATCAGAAAGTTTTTAGCTTAAAGTTTAAAACTTGAAATTCATAACTTCACAACTTCAAGATCTTAACTTTAAGATAAATCAGAAAGTTTTTAGCTTAAAGTTTAAAACTTGAAATTCATAACTTCACAACTTCAAGATCTTAACTTTAAGATAAATCAGAACTTAGTATCTTAAAGTTTAAAACTTGAAATTCATAACTTCACAACTTCAAGATCTTAACTTTAAGATAAATCAGAACTTAGTATCTTAAAGTTTAAAACTTGAAATTCATAACTTCACAACTTCAAGATCTTAACTTTAAGATAAATCAGAAAGTTTTTAGCTTAAAGTTTAAAACTTGCAATTCATAACTTCACAACTTCAAGATCTTAACTTTAAGATAAATCAGAACTTAGTATCTTAAAGTTTAAAACTTGAAATTCATAACTTCACAACGTCAAGATCTTAACTTTAAGATAAATCAGAAAGTTTTTAGCTTAAAGTTTAAAACTTGAAATTCATAACTTCACAACTTCAAGATCTTAACTTTAAGATAAATCAGAAAGTTTTTAGCTTAAAGTTTAAAACTTGCAATTCATAACTTCACAACTTCAAGATCTTAACTTTAAGATAAATCAGAACTTAGTATCTTAAAGTTTAAAACTTGAAATTCATAACTTCACAACTTCAAGATCTTAACTTTAAGATAAATCAGAAAGTTTTTAGCTTAAAGTTTAAAACTTGCAATTCATAACTTCACAACTTCAAGATCTTAACTTTAAGATAAATCAGAACTTAGTATCTTAAAGTTTAAAACTTGAAATTCATAACTTCACAACTTCAAGATCTTAACTTTAAGATAAATCAGAAAGTTTTTAGCTTAAAGTTTAAAACTTGAAATTCATAACTTCACAACTTCAAGATCTTAACTTTAAGATAAATCAGAACTTAGTATCTTAAAGTTTAAAACTTGAAATTCATAACTTCACAACTTCAAGATCTTAACTTTAAGATAAATCAGAAAGTTTTTAGCTTAAAGTTTAAAACTTGAAATTCATAACTTCACAACTTCAAGATCTTAACTTTAAGATAAATCAGAAAGTTTTTAGCTTAAAGTTTAAAACTTGCAATTCATAACTTCACAACTTCAAGATCTTAACTTTAAGATAAATCAGAAAGTTTTTAGCTTAAAGTTTAAAACTTGAAATTCATAACTTCACAACTTCAAGATCTTAACTTTAAGATAAATCAGAAAGTTTTTAGCTTAAAGTTTAAAACTTGCAATTCATAACTTCACAACTTCAAGATCTTAACTTTAAGATAAATCAGAACTTAGTATCTTAAAGTTTAAAACTTGAAATTCATAACTTCACAACTTCAAGATCTTAACTTTAAGATAAATCAGAAAGTTTTTAGCTTAAAGTTTAAAACTTGCAATTCATAACTTCACAACTTCAAGATCTTAACTTTAAGATAAATCAGAACTTAGTATCTTAAAGTTTAAAACTTGAAATTCATAACTTCACAACTTCAAGATCTTAACTTTAAGATAAATCAGAAAGTTTTTAGCTTAAAGTTTAAAACTTGCAATTCATAACTTCACAACTTCAAGATCTTAACTTTAAGATAAATCAGAACTTAGTATCTTAAAGTTTAAAACTTGAAATTCATAACCTCACAACTTCAAGATCTTAACTTTAAGATAAATCAGAAAGTTTTTAGCTTAAAGTTTAAAACTTGAAATTCATAACTTCACAACTTCAAGATCTTAACTTTAAGATAAATCAGAAAGTTTTTAGCTTAAAGTTTAAAACTTGAAATTCATAACTTCACAACTTCAAGATCTTAACTTTAAGATAAATCAGAACTTAGTATCTTAAAGTTTAAAACTTGAAATTCATAACTTCACAACTTCAAGATCTTAACTTTAAGATAAATCAGAAAGTTTTTAGCTTAAAGTTTAAAACTTGCAATTCATAACTTCACAACTTCAAGATCTTAACTTTAAGATAAATCAGAAAGTTTTTAGCTTAAAGTTTAAAACTTGAAATTCATAACTTCACAACTTCAAGATCTTAACTTTAAGATAAATCAGAAAGTTTTTAGCTTAAAGTTTAAAACTTGAAATTCATAACTTCACAACTTCAAGATCTTAACTTTAAGATAAATCAGAAAGTTTTTAGCTTAAAGTTTAAAACTTGCAATTCATAACTTCACAACTTCAAGATCTTAACTTTAAGATAAATCAGAACTTAGTATCTTAAAGTTTAAAACTTGAAATTCATAACTTCACAACTTCAAGATCTTAACTTTAAGAGAAATCAGAAAGTTTTTAGCTTAAAGTTTAAAACTTGAAATTCATAACTTCACAACTTCAAGATCTTAACTTTAAGATAAATCAGAAAGTTTTTAGCTTAAAGTTTAAAACTTGAAATTCATAACTTCACAACTTCAAGATCTTAACTTTAAGATAAATCAGAACTTAGTATCTTAAAGTTTAAAACTTGAAATTCATAACTTCACAACTTCAAGATCTTAACTTTAAGATAAATCAGAAAGTTTTTAGCTTAAAGTTTAAAACTTGCAATTCATAACTTCACAACTTCAAGATCTTAACTTTAAGATAAATCAGAACTTAGTATCTTAAAGTTTAAAACTTGAAATTCATAACTTCACAACTTCAAGATCTTAACTTTAAGATAAATCAGAAAGTTTTTAGCTTAAAGTTTAAAACTTGCAATTCATAACTTCACAACTTCAAGATCTTAACTTTAAGATAAATCAGAAAGTTTTTAGCTTAAAGTTTAAAACTTGAAATTCATAACTTCACAACTTCAAGATCTTAACTTTAAGATAAATCAGAAAGTTTTTAGCTTAAAGTTTAAAACTTGAAATTCATAACTTCACAACTTCAAGATCTTAACTTTAAGATAAATCAGAACTTAGTATCTTAAAGTTTAAAACTTGAAATTCATAACTTCACAACTTCAAGATCTTAACTTTAAGATAAATCAGAACTTAGTATCTTAAAGTTTAAAACTTGAAATTCATAACTTCACAACTTCAAGATCTTAACTTTAAGATAAATCAGAAAGTTTTTAGCTTAAAGTTTAAAACTTGAAATTCATAACTTCACAACTTCAAGATCTTAACTTTAAGATAAATCAGAAAGTTTTTAGCTTAAAGTTTAAAACTTGAAATTCATAACTTCACAACTTCAAGATCTTAACTTTAAGATAAATCAGAAAGTTTTTAGCTTAAAGTTTAAAACTTGCAATTCATAACTTCACAACTTCAAGATCTTAACTTTAAGATAAATCAGAAAGTTTTTAGCTTAAAGTTTAAAACTTGAAATTCATAACTTCACAACTTCAAGATCTTAACTTTAAGATAAATCAGAAAGTTTTTAGCTTAAAGTTTAAAACTTGCAATTCATAACTTCACAACTTCAAGATCTTAACTTTAAGATAAATCAGAACTTAGTATCTTAAAGTTTAAAACTTGAAATTCATAACTTCACAACTTCAAGATCTTAACTTTAAGATAAATCAGAAAGTTTTTAGCTTAAAGTTTAAAACTTGAAATTCATAACTTCACAACTTCAAGATCTTAACTTTAAGATAAATCAGAAAGTTTTTAGCTTAAAGTTTAAAACTTGCAATTCATAACTTCACAACTTCAAGATCTTAACTTTAAGATAAATCAGAACTTAGTATCTTAAAGTTTAAAACTTGAAATTCATAACTTCACAACTTCAAGATCTTAACTTTAAGATAAATCAGAAAGTTTTTAGCTTAAAGTTTAAAACTTGCAATTCATAACTTCACAACTTCAAGATCTTAACTTTAAGATAAATCAGAAAGTTTTTAGCTTAAAGTTTAAAACTTGAAATTCATAACTTCACAACTTCAAGATCTTAACTTTAAGATAAATCAGAAAGTTTTTAGCTTAAAGTTTAAAACTTGAAATTCATAACTTCACAACTTCAAGATCTTAACTTTAAGATAAATCAGAACTTAGTATCTTAAAGTTTAAAACTTGAAATTCATAACTTCACAACTTCAAGATCTTAACTTTAAGATAAATCAGAAAGTTTTTAGCTTAAAGTTTAAAACTTGAAATTCATAACTTCACAACTTCAAGATCTTAACTTTAAGATAAATCAGAAAGTTTTTAGCTTAAAGTTTAAAACTTGCAATTCATAACTTCACAACTTCAAGATCTTAACTTTAAGATAAATCAGAACTTAGTATCTTAAAGTTTAAAACTTGAAATTCATAACTTCACAACTTCAAGATCTTAACTTTAAGATAAATCAGAAAGTTTTTAGCTTAAAGTTTAAAACTTGCAATTCATAACTTCACAACTTCAAGATCTTAACTTTAAGATAAATCAGAAAGTTTTTAGCTTAAAGTTTAAAACTTGAAATTCATAACTTCACAACTTCAAGATCTTAACTTTAATATAAATCAGAAAGTTTTTAGCTTAAAGTTTAAAACTTGCAATTCATAACTTCACAACTTCAAGATCTTAACTTTAAGATAAATCAGAACTTAGTATCTTAAAGTTTAAAACTTGAAATTCATAACTTCACAACTTCAAGATCTTAACTTTAAGATAAATCAGAAAGTTTTTAGCTTAAAGTTTAAAACTTGAAATTCATAACTTCACAACTTCAAGATCTTAACTTTAAGATAAATCAGAAAGTTTTTAGCTTAAAGTTTAAAACTTGCAATTCATAACTTCTCAACTTCAAGATCTTAACTTTAAGATAAATCAGAAAGTTTTTAGCTTAAAGTTTAAAACTTGAAATTCATAACTTCACAACTTCAAGATCTTAACTTTAAGATAAATCAGAAAGTTTTTAGCTTAAAGTTTAAAACTTGAAATTCATAACTTCACAACTTCAAGATCTTAACTTTAAGATAAATCAGAACTTAGTATCTTAAAGTTTAAAACTTGAAATTCATAACTTCACAACTTCAAGATCTTAACTTTAAGATAAATCAGAAAGTTTTTAGCTTAAAGTTTAAAACTTGAAATTCATAACTTCACAACTTCAAGATCTTAACTTTAAGATAAATCAGAAAGTTTTTAGCTTAAAGTTTAAAACTTGCAATTCATAACTTCACAACTTCAAGATCTTAACTTTAAGATAAATCAGAACTTAGTATCTTAAAGTTTAAAACTTGAAATTCATAACTTCACAACTTCAAGATCTTAACTTTAAGATAAATCAGAAAGTTTTTAGCTTAAAGTTTAAAACTTGCAATTCATAACTTCACAACTTCAAGATCTTAACTTTAAGATAAATCAGAAAGTTTTTAGCTTAAAGTTTAAAACTTGAAATTCATAACTTCACAACTTCAAGATCTTAACTTTAAGATAAATCAGAAAGTTTTTAGCTTAAAGTTTAAAACTTGCAATTCATAACTTCACAACTTCAAGATCTTAACTTTAAGATAAATCAGAACTTAGTATCTTAAAGTTTAAAACTTGAAATTCATAACTTCACAACTTCAAGATCTTAACTTTAAGATAAATCAGAAAGTTTTTAGCTTAAAGTTTAAAACTTGAAATTCATAACTTCACAACTTCAAGATCTTAACTTTAAGATAAATCAGAACTTAGTATCTTAAAGTTTAAAACTTGAAATTCATAACTTCACAACTTCAAGATCTTAACTTTAAGATAAATCAGAACTTAGTATCTTAAAGTTTAAAACTTGAAATTCATAACTTCACAACTTCAAGATCTTAACTTTAAGATAAATCAGAAAGTTTTTAGCTTAAAGTTTAAAACTTGAAATTCATAACTTCACAACTTCAAGATCTTAACTTTAAGATAAATCAGAACTTAGTATCTTAAAGTTTAAAACTTGAAATTCATAACTTCACAACTTCAAGATCTTAACTTTAAGATAAATCAGAAAGTTTTTAGCTTAAAGTTTAAAACTTGCAATTCATAACTTCACAACTTCAAGATTTTAACTTTAAGATAAATCAGAACTTAGTATCTTAAAGTTTAAAACTTGAAATTCATAACTTCACAACTTCAAGATCTTAACTTTAAGATAAATCAGAACTTAGTATCTTAAAGTTTAAAACTTGAAATTCATAACTTCACAACTTCAAGATCTTAACTTTAAGATAAATCAGAAAGTTTTTAGCTTAAAGTTTAAAACTTGAAATTCATAACTTCACAACTTCAAGATCTTAACTTTAAGATAAATCAGAAAGTTTTTAGCTTAAAGTTTAAAACTTGCAATTCATAACTTCACAACTTCAAGATCTTAACTTTAAGATAAATCAGAACTTAGTATCTTAAAGTTAAAAACTTGAAATTCATAACTTCACAACTTCAAGATCTTAACTTTAAGATAAATCAGAAAGTTTTTAGCTTAAAGTTTAAAACTTGCAATTCATAACTTCACAACTTCAAGATCTTAACTTTAAGATAAATCAGAACTTAGTATCTTAAAGTTTAAAACTTGAAATTCATAACTTCACAACTTCAAGATCTTAACTTTAAGATAAATCAGAAAGTTTTTAGCTTAAAGTTTAAAACTTGCAATTCATAACTTCACAACTTCAAGATCTTAACTTTAAGATAAATCAGAAAGTTTTTAGCTTAAAGTTTAAAACTTGAAATTCATAACTTCACAACTTCAAGATCTTAACTTTAAGATAAATCAGAGAGTTTTTAGCTTAAAGTTTAAAACTTGAAATTCATAACTTCACAACTTCAAGATCTTAACTTTAAGATAAATCAGAAAGTTTTTAGCTTAAAGTTTAAAACTTGAAATTCATAACTTCACAACTTCAAGATCTTAACTTTAAGATAAATCAGAACTTAGTATCTTAAAGTTTAAAACTTGAAATTCATAACTTCACAACTTCAAGATCTTAACTTTAAGATAAATCAGAAAGTTTTTAGCTTAAAGTTTAAAACTTGAAATTCATAACTTCACAACTTCAAGATCTTAACTTTAAGATAAATCAGAAAGTTTTTAGCTTAAAGTTTAAAACTTGCAATTCATAACTTCACAACTTCAAGATCTTAACTTTAAGATAAATCAGAACTTAGTATCTTAAAGTTTAAAACTTGAAATTCATAACTTCACAACTTCAAGATCTTAACTTTAAGATAAATCAGAAAGTTTTTAGCTTAAAGTTTAAAACTTGAAATTCATAACTTCACAACTTCAAGATCTTAACTTTAAGATAAATCAGAAAGTTTTTAGCTTAAAGTTTAAAACTTGAAATTCATAACTTCACAACTTCAAGATCTTAACTTTAAGATAAATCAGAACTTAGTATCTTAAAGTTTAAAACTTGAAATTCATAACTTCACAACTTCAAGATCTTAACCTTAAGATAAATCAGAAAGTTTTTAGCTTAAAGTTTAAAACTTGCAATTCATAACTTCACAACTTCAAGATCTTAACTTTAAGATAAATCAGAACTTAGTATCTTAAAGTTTAAAACTTGAAATTCATAACTTCACAACTTCAAGATCTTAACTTTAAGATAAATCAGAACTTAGTATCTTAAAGTTTAAAACTTGAAATTCATAACTTCACAACTTCAAGATCTTAACTTTAAGATAAATCAGAAAGTTTTTAGCTTAAAGTTTAAAACTTGCAATTCATAACTTCACAACTTCAAGATCTTAACTTTAAGATAAATCAGAACTTAGTATCTTAAAGTTTAAAACTTGAAATTCATAACTTCACAACTTCAAGATCTTAACTAAAGATAAATCAGAAAGTTTTTAGCTTAAAGTTTAAAACTTGCAATTCATAACTTCACAACTTCAAGATCTTAACTTTAAGATAAATCAGAACTTAGTATCTTAAAGTTTAAAACTTGAAATTCATAACTTCACAACTTCAAGATCTTAACTTTAAGATAAATCAGAAAGTTTTTAGCTTAAAGTTTAAAACTTGCAATTCATAACTTCACAACTTCAAGATCTTAACTTTAAGATAAATCAGAAAGTTTTTAGCTTAAAGTTTAAAACTTGAAATTCATAACTTCACAACTTCAAGATCTTAACTTTAAGATAAATCAGAAAGTTTTTAGCTTAAAGTTTAAAACTTGAAATTCATAACTTCACAACTTCAAGATCTTAACTTTAAGATAAATCAGAACTTAGTATCTTAAAGTTTAAAACTTGCAATTCATAACTTCACAACTTCAAGATTTTAACTTTAAGATAAATCAGAACTTAGTATCTTAAAGTTTAAAACTTGAAATTCATAACTTCACAACTTCAAGATCTTAACTTTAAGATAAATCAGAACTTAGTATCTTAAAGTTTAAAACTTGAAATTCATAACTTCACAACTTCAAGATCTTAACTTTAAGATAAATCAGAAAGTTTTTAGCTTAAAGTTTAAAACTTGAAATTCATAACTTCACAACTTCAAGATCTTAACTTTAAGATAAATCAGAACTTAGTATCTTAAAGTTTAAAACTTGTAATTCATAACTTCACAACTTCAAGATCTTAACTTTAAGATAAATCAGAAAGTTTTTAGCTTAAAGTTTAAAACTTGAAATTCATAACTTCACAACTTCAAGATCTTAACTTTAAGATAAATCAGAAAGTTTTTAGCTTAAAGTTTAAAACTTGAAATTCATAACTTCACAACTTCAAGATCTTAACTTTAAGATAAATCAGAAAGTTTTTAGCTTAAAGTTTAAAACTTGAAATTCATAACTTCACAACTTCAAGATCTTAACTTTAAGATAAATCAGAAAGTTTTTAGCTTAAAGTTTAAAACTTGAAATTCATAACTTCACAACTTCAAGATCTTAACTTTAAGATAAATCAGAAAGTTTTTAGCTTAAAGTTTAAAACTTGCAATTCATAACTTCACAACTTCAAGATCTTAACTTTAAGATAAATCAGAACTTAGTATCTTAAAGTTTAAAACTTGCAATTCATAACTTCACAACTTCAAGATCTTAACTTTAAGATAAATCAGAACTTAGTATCTTAAAGTTTAAAACTTGAAATTCATAACTTCACAACTTCAAGATCTTAACTTTAAGATAAATCAGAACTTAGTATCTTAAAGTTTAAAACTTGAAATTCATAACTTCACAACTTCAAGATCTTAACTTTAAGATAAATCAGAAAGTTTTTAGCTTAAAGTTTAAAACTTGCAATTCATAACTTCACAACTTCAAGATCTTAACTTTAAGATAAATCAGAAAGTTTTTAGCTTAAAGTTTAAAACTTGAAATTCATAACTTCACAACTTCAAGATCTTAACTTTAAGATAAATCAGAAAGTTTTTAGCTTAAAGTTTAAAACTTGAAATTCATAACTTCACAACTTCAAGATCTTAACTTTAAGATAAATCAGAAAGTTTTTAGCTTAAAGTTTAAAACTTGAAATTCATAACTTCACAACTTCAAGATCTTAACTTTAAGATAAATCAGAAAGTTTTTAGCTTAAAGTTTAAAACTTGAAATTCATAACTTCACAACTTCAAGATCTTAACTTTAAGATAAATCAGAAAGTTTTTAGCTTAAAGTTTAAAACTTGCAATTCATAACTTCACAACTTCAAGATCTTAACTTTAAGATAAAACAGAAAGTTTTTAGCTTAAAGTTTAAAACTTGCAATTCATAACTTCACAACTTCAAGATCTTAACTTTAAGATAAATCAGAACTTAGTATCTTAAAGTTTAAAACTTGAAATTCATAACTTCACAACTTCAAGATCTTAACTTTAAGATAAATCAGAAAGTTTTTAGCTTAAAGTTTAAAACTTGCAATTCATAACTTCACAACTTCAAGATCTTAACTTTAAGATAAATCAGAACTTAGTATCTTAAAGTTTAAAACTTGAAATTCATAACTTCACAACTTCAAGACCTTAACTTTAAGATAAATCAGAAAGTTTTTAGCTTAAAGTTTAAAACTTGCAATTCATAACTTCACAACTTCAAGATCTTAACTTTAAGATAAATCAGAACTTAGTATCTTAAAGTTTAAAACTTGAAATTCATAACTTCACAACTTCAAGATCTTAACTTTAAGATAAATCAGAACTTAGTATCTTAAAGTTTAAAACTTGAAATTCATAACTTCACAACTTCAAGATCTTAACTTTAAGATAAATCAGAAAGTTTTTAGCTTAAAGTTTAAAACTTGCAATTCATAACTTCACAACTTCAAGATCTTAACTTTAAGATAAATCAGAAAGTTTTTAGCTTAAAGTTTAAAACTTGAAATTCATAACTTCACAACTTCAAGATCTTAACTTTAAGATAAATCAGAAAGTTTTTAGCTTAAAGTTTAAAACTTGCAATTCATAACTTCACAACTTCAAGATCTTAACTTTAAGATAAATCAGAACTTAGTATCTTAAAGTTTAAAACTTGCAATTCATAACTTCACAACTTCAAGATCTTAACTTTAAGATAAATCAGAAAGTTTTTAGCTTAAAGTTTAAAACTTGCAATTCATAACTTCACAACTTCAAGATCTTAACTTTAAGATAAATCAGAACTTAGTATCTTAAAGTTTAAAACTTGAAATTCATAACTTCACAACTTCAAGATCTTAACTTTAAGATAAATCAGAAAGTTTTTAGCTTAAAGTTTAAAACTTGAAATTCATAACTTCACAACTTCAAGATCTTAACTTTAAGATAAATCAGAAAGTTTTTAGCTTAAAGTTTAAAACTTGCAATTCATAACTTCACAACTTCAAGATCTTAACTTTAAGATAAATCAGAAAGTTTTTAGCTTAAAGTTTAAAACTTGAAATTCATAACTTCACAACTTCAAGATCTTAACTTTAAGATAAATCAGAAAGTTTTTAGCTTAAAGTTTAAAACTTGCAATTCATAACTTCACAACTTCAAGATCTTAACTTTAAGATAAATCAGAACTTAGTATCTTAAAGTTTAAAACTTGAAATTCATAACTTCACAACTTCAAGATCTTAACTTTAAGATAAATCAGAACTTAGTATCTTAAAGTTTAAAACTTGAAATTCATAACTTCACAACTTCAAGATCTTAACTTTAAGATAAATCAGAAAGTTTTTAGCTTAAAGTTTAAAACTTGCAATTCATAACTTCACAACTTCAAGATCTTAACTTTAAGATAAATCAGAAAGTTTTTAGCTTAAAGTTTAAAACTTGAAATTCATAACTTCACAACTTCAAGATCTTAACTTTAAGATAAATCAGAAAGTTTTTAGCTTAAAGTTTAAAACTTGCAATTCATAACTTCACAACTTCAAGATCTTAACTTTAAGATAAATCAGAACTTAGTATCTTAAAGTTTAAAACTTGAAATTCATAACTTCACAACTTCAAGATCTTAACTTTAAGATAAATCAGAAAGTTTTTAGCTTAAAGTTTAAAACTTGCAATTCATAACTTCACAACTTCAAGATCTTAACTTTAAGATAAATCAGAAAGTTTTTAGCTTAAAGTTTAAAACTTGAAATTCATAACTTCACAACTTCAAGATCTTAACTTTAAGATAAATCAGAAAGTTTTTAGCTTAAAGTTTAAAACTTGAAATTCATAACTTCACAACTTCAAGATCTTAACTTTAAGATAAATCAGAACTTAGTATCTTAAAGTTTAAAACTTGAAATTCATAACTTCACAACTTCAAGATCTTAACTTTAAGATAAATCAGAAAGTTTTTAGCTTAAAGTTTAAAACTTGCAATTCATAACTTCACAACTTCAAGATCTTAACTTTAAGATAAAGTTTTTAGCTTAAAGTTTAAAACTTGCAATTCATAACTTCACAACTTCAAGATCTTAACTTTAAGATAAATCAGAAAGTTTTTAGCTTAAAGTTTAAAACTTGAAATTCATAACTTCACAACTTCAAGATCTTAACTTTAAGATAAATCAGAAAGTTTTTAGCTTAAAGTTTAAAACTTGCAATTCATAACTTCACAACTTCAAGATCTTAACTTTAAGATAAATCAGAACTTAGTATCTTAAAGTTTAAAACTTGAAATTCATAACTTCACAACTTCAAGATCTTAACTTTAAGATAAATCAGAAAGTTTTTAGCTTAAAGTTTAAAACTTGAAATTCATAACTTCACAACTTCAAGATCTTAACTTTAAGATAAATCAGAACTTAGTATCTTAAAGTTTAAAACTTGAAATTCATAACTTCACAACTTCAAGATCTTAACTTTAAGATAAATCAGAAAGTTTTTAGCTTAAAGTTTAAAACTTGAAATTCATAACTTCACAACTTCAAGATCTTAACTTTAAGATAAATCAGAAAGTTTTTAGCTTAAAGTTTAAAACTTGAAATTCATAACTTCACAACTTCAAGATCTTAACTTTAAGATAAATCAGAAAGTTTTTAGCTTAAAGTTTAAAACTTGCAATTCATAACTTCACAACTTCAAGATCTTAACTTTAAGATAAATCAGAAAGTTTTTAGCTTAAAGTTTAAAACTTGCAATTCATAACTTCACAACTTCAAGATCTTAACTTTAAGATAAATCAGAACTTAGTATCTTAAAGTTTAAAACTTGAAATTCATAACTTCACAACTTCAAGATCTTAACTTTAAGATAAATCAGAAAGTTTTTAGCTTAAAGTTTAAAACTTGAAATTCATAACTTCACAACTTCAAGATCTTAACTTTAAGATAAATCAGAAAGTTTTTAGCTTAAAGTTTAAAACTTGAAATTCATAACTTCACAACTTCAAGATCTTAACTTTAAGATAAATCAGAAAGTTTTAGCTTAAAGTTTAAAACTTGCAATTCATAACTTCACAACTTCAAGATCTTAACTTTAAGATAAATCAGAACTTAGTATCTTAAAGTTTAAAACTTGAAATTCATAACTTCACAACTTCAAGATCTTAACTTTAAGATAAATCAGAAAGTTTTTAGCTTAAAGTTTAAAACTTGCAATTCATAACTTCACAACTTCAAGATCTTAACTTTAAGATAAATCAGAAAGTTTTTAGCTTAAAGTTTAAAACTTGCAATTCATAACTTCACAACTTCAAGATCTTAACTTTAAGATAAATCAGAACTTAGTATCTTAAAGTTTAAAACTTGAAATTCATAACTTCACAACTTCAAGATCTTAACTTTAAGATAAATCAGAACTTAGTATCTTAAAGTTTAAAACTTGCAATTCATAACTTCACAACTTCAAGATCTTAACTTTAAGATAAATCAGAACTTAGTATCTTTAAGTTTAAAACTTGAAATTCATAACTTCACAACTTCAAGATCTTAACTTTAAGATAAATCAGAACTTAGTATCTTAAAGTTTAAAACTTGAAATTCATAACTTCACAACTTCAAGATCTTAACTTTAAGATAAATCAGAAAGTTTTTAGCTTAAAGTTTAAAACTTGCAATTCATAACTTCACAACTTCAAGATCTTAACTTTAAGATAAATCAGAAAGTTTTTAGCTTAAAGTTTAAAACTTGCAATTCATAACTTCACAACTTCAAGATCTTAACTTTAAGATAAATCAGAAAGTTTTTAGCTTAAAGTTTAAAACTTGAAATTCATAACTTCACAACTTCAAGATCTTAACTTTAAGATAAATCAGAACTTAGTATCTTAAAGTTTAAAACTTGAAATTCATAACTTCACAACTTCAAGATCTTAACTTTAAGATAAATCAGAAAGTTTTTAGCTTAAAGTTTAAAACTTGAAACTCATAACTTCACAACTTCAAGATCTTAACTTTAAGATAAATCAGAAAGTTTTTAGCTTAAAGTTTAAAACTTGAAATTCATAACTTCACAACTTCAAGATCTTAACTTTAAGATAAATCAGAAAGTTTTTAGCTTAAAGTTTAAAACTTGAAATTCATAACTTCCCAACTTCAAGATCTTAACTTTAAGATAAATCAGAACTTAGTATCTTAAAGTTTAAAACTTGAAATTCATAACTTCACAACTTCAAGATCTTAACTTTAAGATAAATCAGAAAGTTTTTAGCTTAAAGTTTAAAACTTGAAATTCATAACTTCACAACTTCAAGATCTTAACTTTAAGATAAATCAGAAAGTTTTTAGCTTATAGTTTAAAACTTGCAATTCATAACTTCACAACTTCAAGATCTTAACTTTAAGATAAATCAGAAAGTTTTTAGCTTAAAGTTTAAAACTTGAAATTCATAACTTCACAACTTCAAGATCTTAACTTTAGGATAAATCAGAACTTAGTATCTTAAAGTTTAAAACTTGAAATTCATAACTTCACAACTTCAAGATCTTAACTTTAAGATAAATCAGAAAGTTTTTAGCTTAAAGTTTAAAACTTGCAATTCATAACTTCACAACTTCAAGATCTTAACTTTAAGATAAATCAGAAAGTTTTTAGCTTAAAGTTTAAAACTTGAAATTCATAACTTCACAACTTCAAGATCTTAACTTTAAGATAAATCAGAAAGTTTTTAGCTTAAAGTTTAAAACTTGCAATTCATAACTTCACAACTTCAAGATCTTAACTTTAAGATAAATCAGAACTTAGTATCTTAAAGTTTAAAACTTGAAATTCATAACTTCACAACTTCAAGATCTTAACTTTAAGATAAATCAGAACTTAGTATCTTAAAGTTTAAAACTTGAAATTCATAACTTCACAACTTCAAGATCTTAACTTTAAGATAAATCAGAACTTAGTATCTTAAAGTTAAAAACTTGCAATTCATAACTTCACAACTTCAAGATCTTAACTTTAAGATAAATCAGAAAGTTTTTAGTTTAAAGTTTAAAACTTGAAATTCATAACTTCACAACTTCAAGATCTTAACTTTAAGATAAATCAGAACTTAGTATCTTAAAGTTTAAAACTTGAAATTCATAACTTCACAACTTCAAGATCTTAACTTTAAGATAAATCAGAAAGTTTTTAGCTTAAAGTTTAAAACTTGAAATTCATAACTTCACAACTTCAAGATCTTAACTTTAAGATAAATCAGAAAGTTTTTAGCTTAAAGTTTAAAACTTGCAATTCATAACTTCACAACTTCAAGATCTTAACTTTAAGATAAATCAGAACTTAGTATCTTAAAGTTTAAAACTTGAAATTCATAACTTCACAACTTCAAGATCTTAACTTTAAGATAAATCAGAAAGTTTTTAGCTTAAAGTCTAAAACTTGAAATTCATAACTTCACAACTTCAAGATCTTAACTTTAAGATAAATCAGAAAGTTTTTAGCTTAAAGTTTAAAACTTGCAATTCATAACTTCACAACTTCAAGATCTTAACTTTAAGATAAATCAGAAAGTTTTTAGCTTAAAGTTTAAAACTTGAAATTCATAACTTCACAACTTCAAGATCTTAACTTTAAGATAAATCAGAAAGTTTTTAGCTTAAAGTTTAAAACTTGCAATTCATAACTTCACAACTTCAAGATCTTAACTTTAAGATAAATCAGAACTTAGTATCTTAAAGTTTAAAACTTGAAATTCATAACTTCACAACTTCAAGATCTTAACTTTAAGATAAATCAGAAAGTTTTTAGCTTAAAGTTTAAAACTTGAAATTCATAACTTCACAACTTCAAGATCTTAACTTTAAGATAAATCAGAACTTAGTATCTTAAAGTTTAAAACTTGAAATTCATAACTTCACAACTTCAAGATCTTAACTTTAAGATAAATCAGAAAGTTTTTAGCTTAAAGTTTAAAACTTGAAATTCATAACTTCACAACTTCAAGATCTTAACTTTAAGATAAATCAGAAAGTTTTTAGCTTAAAGTTTAAAACTTGAAATTCATAACTTCACAACTTCAAGATCTTAACTTTAAGATAAATCAGAACTTAGTATCTTAAAGTTTAAAACTTGAAATTCATAACTTCACAACTTCAAGATCTTAACTTTAAGATAAATCAGAAAGTTTTTAGCTTAAAGTTTAAAACTTGCAATTCATAACTTCACAACTTCAAGATCTTAACTTTAAGATAAATCAGAACTTAGTATCTTAAAGTTTAAAACTTGAAATTCATAACTTCACAACTTCAAGATCTTAACTTTAAGATAAATCAGAACTTAGTATCTTAAAGTTTAAAACTTGCAATTCATAACTTCACAACTTCAAGATCTTAACTTTAAGATAAATCAGAACTTAGTATCTTAAAGTTTAAAACTTGAAATTCATAACTTCACAACTTCAAGATCTTAACTTTAAGATAAATCAGAACTTAGTATCTTAAAGTTTAAAACTTGAAATTCATAACTTCACAACTTCAAGATCTTAACTTTAAGATAAATCAGAACTTAGTATCTTAAAGTTTAAAACTTGAAATTCATAACTTCACAACTTCAAGATCTTAACTTTAAGATAAATCAGAAAGTTTTTAGCTTAAAGTTTAAAACTTGAAATTCATAACTTCACAACTTCAAGATCTTAACTTTAAGATAAATCAGAAAGTTTTTAGCTTAAAGTTTAAAACTTGCAATTCATAACTTCACAACTTCAAGATCTTAACTTTAAAATAAATCAGAACTTAGTATCTTAAAGTTTAAAACTTGAAATTCATAACTTCACAACTTCAAGATCTTAACTTTAAGATAAATCAGAAAGTTTTTAGCTTAAAGTTTAAAACTTGCAATTCATAACTTCACAACTTCAAGATCTTAACTTTAAGATAAATCAGAAAGTTTTTAGCTTAAAGTTTAAAACTTGAAATTCATAACTTCACAACTTCAAGATCTTAACTTTAAGATAAATCAGAAAGTTTTTAGCTTAAAGTTTAAAACTTGAAATTCATAACTTCACAACTTCAAGATCTTAACTTTAAGATAAATCAGAAAGTTTTTAGCTTAAAGTTTAAAACTTGAAATTCATAACTTCACAACTTCAAGATCTTAACTTTAAGATAAATCAGAAAGTTTTTAGCTTAAAGTTTAAAACTTGAAATTCATAACTTCACAACTTCAAGATCTTAACTTTAAGATAAATCAGAAAGTTTTTAGCTTAAAGTTTAAAACTTGAAATTCATAACTTCACAACTTCAAGATCTTAACTTTAAGATAAATCAGAAAGTTTTTAGCTTAAAGTTTAAAACTTGCAATTCATAACTTCACAACTTCAAGATCTTAACTTTAAGATAAATCAGAAAGTTTTTAGCTTAAAGTTTAAAACTTGAAATTCATAACTTCACAACTTCAAGATCTTAACTTTAAGATAAATCAGAAAGTTTTTAGCTTAAAGTTTAAAACTTGCAATTCATAACTTCACAACTTCAAGATCTTAACTTTAAGATAAATCAGAACTTAGTATCTTAAAGTTTAAAACTTGAAATTCATAACTTCACAACTTCAAGATCTTAACTTTAAGATAAATCAGAAAGTTTTTAGCTTAAAGTTTAAAACTTGAAATTCATAACTTCACAACTTCAAGATCTTAACTTTAAGATAAATCAGAACTTAGTATCTTAAAGTTTAAAACTTGAAATTCATAACTTCACAACTTCAAGATCTTAACTTTAAGATAAATCAGAAAGTTTTTAGCTTAAAGTTTAAAACTTGCAATTCATAACTTCACAACTTCAAGATCTTAACTTTAAGATAAATCAGAACTTAGTATCTTAAAGTTTAAAACTTGAAATTCATAACTTCACAACTTCAAGATCTTAACTTTAAGATAAATCAGAAAGTTTTTAGCTTAAAGTTTAAAACTTGCAATTCATAACTTCACAACTTCAAGATCTTAACTTTAAGATAAATCAGAACTTAGTATCTTAAAGTTTAAAACTTGAAATTCATAACTTCACAACTTCAAGATCTTAACTTTAAGATAAATCAGAAAGTTTTTAGCTTAAAGTTTAAAACTTGCAATTCATAACTTCACAACTTCAAGATCTTAACTTTAAGATAAATCAGAACTTAGTATCTTAAAGTTTAAAACTTGAAATTCATAACTTCACAACTTCAAGATCTTAACTTTAAGATAAATCAGAAAGTTTTTAGCTTAAAGTTTAAAACTTGAAATTCATAACTTCACAACTTCAAGATCTTAACTTTAAGATAAATCAGAAAGTTTTTAGCTTAAAGTTTAAAACTTGCAATTCATAACTTCACAACTTCAAGATCTTAACTTTAAGATAAATCAGAAAGTTTTTAGCTTAAAGTTTAAAACTTGAAATTCATAACTTCACAACTTCAAGATCTTAACTTTAAGATAAATCAGAACTTAGTATCTTAAAGTTTAAAACTTGAAATTCATAACTTCACAACTTCAAGATCTTAACTTTAAGATAAATCAGAACTTAGTATCTTAAAGTTTAAAACTTGCAATTCATAACTTCACAACTTCAAGATCTTAACTTTAAGATAAATCAGAACTTAGTATCTTAAAGTTTAAAACTTGAAATTCATAACTTCACAACTTCAAGATCTTAACTTTAAGATAAATCAGAACTTAGTATCTTAAAGTTTAAAACTTGCAATTCATAACTTCACAACTTCAAGATCTTAACTTTAAGATAAATCAGAACTTAGTATCTTAAAGTTTAAAACTTGAAATTCATAACTTCACAACTTCAAGATCTTAACTTTAAGATAAATCAGAAAGTTTTTAGCTTAAAGTTTAAAACTTGCAATTCATAACTTCACAACTTCAAGATCTTAACTTTAAGATAAATCAGAACTTAGTATCTTAAAGTTTAAAACTTGAAATTCATAACTTCACAACTTCAAGATCTTAACTTTAAGATAAATCAGAAAGTTTTTAGCTTAAAGTTTAAAACTTGCAATTCATAACTTCACAACTTCAAGATCTTAACTTTAAGATAAATCAGAACTTAGTATCTTAAAGTTTAAAACTTGAAATTCATAACTTCACAACTTCAAGATCTTAACTTTAAGATAAATCAGAAAGTTTTTAGCTTAAAGTTTAAAACTTGCATTCATAACTTCACAACTTCAAGATCTTAACTTTAAGATAAATCAGAAAGTTTTTAGCTTAAAGTTTAAAACTTGAAATTCATAACTTCACAACTTCAAGATCATAACTTTAAGATAAATCAGAACTTAGTATCTTAAAGTTTAAAACTTGAAATTCATAACTTCACAACTTCAAGATCTTAACTTTAAGATAAATCAGAACTTAGTATCTTAAAGTTTAAAACTTGCAATTCATAACTTCACAACTTCAAGATCTTAACTTTAAGATAAATCAGAACTTAGTATCTTAAAGTTTAAAACTTGAAATTCATAACTTCACAACTTCAAGATCTTAACTTTAAGATAAATCAGAAAGTTTTTAGCTTAAAGTTTAAAACTTGAAATTCATAACTTCACAACTTCAAGATCTTAACTTTAAGATAAATCAGAAAGTTTTTAGCTTAAAGTTTAAAACCTGCAATTCATAACTTCACAACTTCAAGATCTTAACTTTAAGATAAATCAGAACTTAGTATCTTAAAGTTTAAAACTTGCAATTCATAACTTCACAACTTCAAGATCTTAACTTTAAGATAAATCAGAACTTAGTATCTTAAAGTTTAAAACTTGAAATTCATAACTTCACAACTTCAAGATCTTAACTTTAAGATAAATCAGAAAGTTTTTAGCTTAAAGTTTAAAACTTGCAATTCATAACTTCACAACTTCAAGATCTTAACTTTAAGATAAATCAGAACTTAGTATCTTAAAGTTTAAAACTTGAAATTCATAACTTCACAACTTCAAGATCTTAACTTTAAGATAAATCAGAAAGTTTTTAGCTTAAAGTTTAAAACTTGCAATTCATAACTTCACAACTTCAAGATCTTAACTTTAAGATAAATCAGAACTTAGTATCTTAAAGTTTAAAACTTGAAATTCATAACTTCACAACTTCAAGATCTTAACTTTAAGATAAATCAGAAAGTTTTTAGCTTAAAGTTTAAAACTTGAAATTCATAACTTCACAACTTCAAGATCTTAACTTTAAGATAAATCAGAAAGTTTTTAGCTTAAAGTTTAAAACTTGCAATTCATAACTTCACAACTTCAAGATCTTAACTTTAAGATAAATCAGAACTTAGTATCTTAAAGTTTAAAACTTGAAATTCATAACTTCACAACTTCAAGATCTTAACTTTAAGATAAATCAGAAAGTTTTTAGCTTAAAGTTTAAAACTTGCAATTCATAACTTCACAACTTCAAGATCTTAACTTTAAGATAAATCAGAACTTAGTATCTTAAAGTTTAAAACTTGAAATTCATAACTTCACAACTTCAAGATCTTAACTTTAAGATAAATCAGAACTTAGTATCTTAAAGTTTAAAACTTGAAATTCATAACTTCACAACTTCAAGATCTTAACTTTAAGATAAATCAGAACTTAGTATCTTAAAGTTTAAAACTTGAAATTCATAACTTCACAACTTCAAGATCTTAACTTTAAGATAAATCAGAACTTAGTATCTTAAAGTTTAAAACTTGAAATTCATAACTTCACAACTTCAAGATCTTAACTTTAAGATAAATCAGAAAGTTTTTAGCTTAAAGTTTAAAACTTGCAATTCATAACTTCACAACTTCAAGATCTTAACTTTAAGATAAATCAGAACTTAGTATCTTAAAGTTTAAAACTTGCAATTCATAACTTCACAACTTCAAGATCTTAACTTTAAGATAAATCAGAAAGTTTTTAGCTTAAAGTTTAAAACTTGAAATTCATAACTTCACAACTTCAAGATCTCAACTTTAAGATAAATCAGAACTTAGTATCTTAAAGTTTAAAACTTGAAATTCATAACTTCACAACTTCAAGATCTTAACTTTAAGATAAATCAGAAAGTTTTTAGCTTAAAGTTTAAAACTTGAAATTCATAACTTCACAACTTCAAGATCTTAACTTTAAGATAAATCAGAACTTAGTATCTTAAAGTTTAAAACTTGAAATTCATAACTTCACAACTTCAAGATCTTAACTTTAAGATAAATCAGAAAGTTTTTAGCTTAAAGTTTAAAACTTGCAATTCATAACTTCACAACTTCAAGATCTTAACTTTAAGATAAATCAGAACTTAGTATCTTAAAGTTTAAAACTTGAAATTCATAACTTCACAACTTCAAGATCTTAACTTTAAGATAAATCAGAAAGTTTTTAGCTTAAAGTTTAAAACTTGCAATTCATAACTTCACAACTTCAAGATCTTAACTTTAAGATAAATCAGAACTTAGTATCTTAAAGTTTAAAACTTGAAATTCATAACTTCACAACTTCAAGATCTTAACTTTAAGATAAATCAGAACTTAGTATCTTAAAGTTTAAAACTTGCAATTCATAACTTCACAACTTCAAGATCTTAACTTTAAGATAAATCAGAACTTAGTATCTTAAAGTTTAAAACTTGAAATTCATAACTTCACAACTTCAAGATCTTAACTTTAAGATAAATCAGAACTTAGTATCTTAAAGTTTAAAACTTGAAATTCATAACTTCACAACTTCAAGATCTTAACTTTAAGATAAATCAGAACTTAGTATCTTAAAGTTTAAAACTTGAAATTCATAACTTCACAACTTCAAGATCTTAACTTTAAGATAAATCAGAACTTAGTATCTTAAAGTTTAAAACTTGAAATTCATAACTTCACAACTTCAAGATCTTAACTTTAAGATAAATCAGAAAGTTTTTAGCTTAAAGTTTAAAACTTGCAATTCTTAACTTCACAACTTCAAGATCTTAACTTTAAGATAAATCAGAACTTAGTATCTTAAAGTTTAAAACTTGAAATTCATAACTTCACAACTTCAAGATCTTAACTTTAAGATAAATCAGAACTTAGTATCTTAAAGTTTAAAACTTGAAATTCATAACTTCACAACTTCAAGATCTTAACTTTAAGATAAATCAGAAAGTTTTTAGCTTAAAGTTTAAAACTTGCAATTCATAACTTCACAACTTCAAGATCTTAACTTTAAGATAAATCAGAAAGTTTTTAGCTTAAAGTTTAAAACTTGAAATTCATAACTTCACAACTTCAAGATCTTAACTTTAAGATAAATCAGAACTTAGTATCTTAAAGTTTAAAACTTGAAATTCATAACTTCACAACTTCAAGATCTTAACTTTAAGATAAATCAGAACTTAGTATCTTAAAGTTTAAAACTTGAAATTCATAACTTCACAACTTCAAGATCTTAACTTTAAGATAAATCAGAAAGTTTTTAGCTTAAAGTTTAAAACTTGAAATTCATAACTTCACAACTTCAAGATCTTAACTTTAAGATAAATCAGAACTTAGTATCTTAAAGTTTAAAACTTGAAATTCATAACTTCACAACTTCAAGATCTTAACTTTAAGATAAATCAGAAAGTTTTTAGCTTAAAGTTTAAAACTTGCAATTCATAACTTCACAACTTCAAGATCTTAACTTTAAGATAAATCAGAACTTAGTATCTTAAAGTTTAAAACTTGAAATTCATAACTTCACAACTTCAAGATCTTAACTTTAAGATAAATCAGAACTTAGTATCTTAAAGTTTAAAACTTGAAATTCATAACTTCACAACTTCAAGATCTTAACTTTAAGATAAATCAGAAAGTTTTTAGCTTAAAGTTTAAAACTTGCAATTCATAACTTCACAACTTCAAGATCTTAACTTTAAGATAAATCAGAACTTAGTATCTTAAAGTTTAAAACTTGAAATTCATAACTTCACAACTTCAAGATCTTAACTTTAAGATAAATCAGAAAGTTTTTAGCTTAAAGTTTAAAACTTGCAATTCATAACTTCACAACTTCAAGATCTTAACTTTAAGATAAATCAGAAAGTTTTTAGCTTAAAGTTTAAAACTTGAAATTCATAACTTCACAACTTCAAGATCTTAACTTTAAGATAAATCAGAAAGTTTTTAGCTTAAAGTTTAAAACTTGAAATTCATAACTTCACAACTTCAAGATCTTAACTTTAAGATAAATCAGAAAGTTTTTAGCTTAAAGTTTAAAACTTGCAATTCATAACTTCACAACTTCAAGATCTTAACTTTAAGATAAATCAGAACTTAGTATCTTAAAGTTTAAAACTTGAAATTCATAACTTCACAACTTCAAGATCTTAACTTTAAGATAAATCAGAACTTAGTATCTTAAAGTTTAAAACTTGAAATTCATAACTTCACAACTTCAAGATCTTAACTTTAAGATAAATCAGAAAGTTTTTAGCTTAAAGTTTAAAACTTGCAATTCATAACTTCACAACTTCAAGATCTTAACTTTAAGATAAATCAGAACTTAGTATCTTAAAGTTTAAAACTTGAAATTCATAACTTCACAACTTCAAGATCTTAACTTTAAGATAAATCAGAAAGTTTTTAGCTTAAAGTTTAAAACTTGAAATTCATAACTTCACAACTTCAAGATCTTAACTTTAAGATAAATCAGAAAGTTTTTAGCTTAAAGTTTAAAACTTGCAATTCATAACTTCACAACTTCAAGATCTTAACTTTAAGATAAATCAGAACTTAGTATCTTAAAGTTTAAAACTTGAAATTCATAACTTCACAACTTCAAGATCTTAACTTTAAGATAAATCAGAAAGTTTTTAGCTTAAAGTTTAAAACTTGCAATTCATAACTTCACAACTTCAAGATCTTAACTTTAAGATAAATCAGAAAGTTTTTAGCTTAAAGTTTAAAACTTGAAATTCATAACTTCACAACTTCAAGATCTTAACTTTAAGATAAATCAGAAAGTTTTTAGCTTAAAGTTTAAAACTTGAAATTCATAACTTCACAACTTCAAGATCTTAACTTTAAGATAAATCAGAAAGTTTTTAGCTTAAAGTTTAAAACTTGAAATTCATAACTTCACAACTTCAAGATCTTAACTTTAAGATAAATCAGAACTTAGTATCTTAAAGTTTAAAACTTGAAATTCATAACTTCACAACTTCAAGATCTTAACTTTAAGATAAATCAGAAAGTTTTTAGCTTAAAGTTTAAAACTTGCAAATCATAACTTCACAACTTCAAGATCTTAACTTTAAGATAAATCAGAACTTAGTATCTTAAAGTTTAAAACTTGAAATTCATAACTTCACAACTTCAAGATCTTAACTTTAAGATAAATCAGAAAGTTTTTAGCTTAAAGTTTAAAACTTGCAATTCATAACTTCACAACTTCAAGATCTTAACTTTAAGATAAATCAGAACTTAGTATCTTAAAGTTTAAAACTTGAAATTCATAACTTCACAACTTCAAGATCTTAACTTTAAGATAAATCAGAAAGTTTTTAGCTTAAAGTTTAAAACTTGCAATTCATAACTTCACAACTTCAAGATCTTAACTTTAAGATAAATCAGAACTTAGTATCTTAAAGTTTAAAACTTGAAATTCATAACTTCACAACTTCAAGATCTTAACTTTAAGATAAATCAGAAAGTTTTTAGCTTAAAGTTTAAAACTTGCAATTCATAACTTCACAACTTCAAGATCTTAACTTTAAGATAAATCAGAAAGTTTTTAGCTTAAAGTTTAAAACTTGCAATTCATAACTTCACAACTTCAAGATCTTAACTTTAAGATAAATCAGAACTTAGTATCTTAAAGTTTAAAACTTGCAATTCATAACTTCACAACTTCAAGATCTTAACTTTAAGATAAATCAGAAAGTTTTTAGCTTAAAGTTTAAAACTTGAAATTCATAACTTCACAACTTCAAGATCTTAACTTTAAGATAAATCAGAACTTAGTATCTTAAAGTTTAAAACTTGAAATTCATAACTTCACAACTTCAAGATCTTAACTTTAAGATAAATCAGAAAGTTTTTAGCTTAAAGTTTAAAACTTGAAATTCATAACTTCACAACTTCAAGATCTTAACTTTAAGATAAATCAGAACTTAGTATCTTAAAGTTTAAAACTTGAAATTCATAACTTCACAACTTCAAGATCTTAACTTTAAGATAAATCAGAAAGTTTTTAGCTTAAAGTTTAAAACTTGCAATTCATAACTTCACAACTTCAAGATCTTAACTTTAAGATAAATCAGAACTTAGTATCTTAAAGTTTAAAACTTGAAATTCATAACTTCACAACTTCAAGATCTTAACTTTAAGATAAATCAGAAAGTTTTTAGCTTAAAGTTTAAAACTTGCAATTCATAACTTCACAACTTCAAGATCTTAACTTTAAGATAAATCAGAACTTAGTATCTTAAAGTTTAAAACTTGAAATTCATAACTTCACAACTTCAAGATCTTAACTTTAAGATAAATCAGAACTTAGTATCTTAAAGTTTAAAACTTGCAATTCATAACTTCACAACTTCAAGATCTTAACTTTAAGATAAATCAGAACTTAGTATCTTAAAGTTTAAAACTTGAAATTCATAACTTCACAACTTCAAGATCTTAACTTTAAGATAAATCAGAACTTAGTATCTTAAAGTTTAAAACTTGAAATTCATAACTTCACAACTTCAAGATCTTAACTTTAAGATAAATCAGAACTTAGTATCTTAAAGTTTAAAACTTGAAATTCATAACTTCACAACTTCAAGATCTTAACTTTAAGATAAATCAGAACTTAGTATCTTAAAGTTTAAAACTTGAAATTCATAACTTCACAACTTCAAGATCTTAACTTTAAGATAAATCAGAAAGTTTTTAGCTTAAAGTTTAAAACGTGCAATTCTTAACTTCACAACTTCAAGATCTTAACTTTAAGATAAATCAGAACTTAGTATCTTAAAGTTTAAAACTTGAAATTCATAACTTCACAACTTCAAGATCTTAACTTTAAGATAAATCAGAACTTAGTATCTTAAAGTTTAAAACTTGAAATTCATAACTTCACAACTTCAAGATCTTAACTTTAAGATAAATCAGAAAGTTTTTAGCTTAAAGTTTAAAACTTGCAATTCATAACTTCACAACTTCAAGATCTTAACTTTAAGATAAATCAGAAAGTTTTTAGCTTAAAGTTTAAAACTTGAAATTCATAACTTCACAACTTCAAGATCTTAACTTTAAGATAAATCAGAACTTAGTATCTTAAAGTTTAAAACTTGAAATTCATAACTTCACAACTTCAAGATCTTAACTTTAAGATAAATCAGAACTTAGTATCTTAAAGTTTAAAACTTGAAATTCATAACTTCACAACTTCAAGATCTTAACTTTAAGATAAATCAGAAAGTTTTTAGCTTAAAGTTTAAAACTTGAAATTCATAACTTCACAACTTCAAGATCTTAACTTTAAGATAAATCAGAACTTAGTATCTTAAAGTTTAAAACTTGAAATTCATAACTTCACAACTTCAAGATCTTAACTTTAAGATAAATCAGAAAGTTTTTAGCTTAAAGTTTAAAACTTGCAATTCATAACTTCACAACTTCAAGATCTTAACTTTAAGATAAATCAGAACTTAGTATCTTAAAGTTTAAAACTTGAAATTCATAACTTCACAACTTCAAGATCTTAACTTTAAGATAAATCAGAACTTAGTATCTTAAAGTTTAAAACTTGAAATTCATAACTTCACAACTTCAAGATCTTAACTTTAAGATAAATCAGAAAGTTTTTAGCTTAAAGTTTAAAACTTGCAATTCATAACTTCACAACTTCAAGATCTTAACTTTAAGATAAATCAGAACTTAGTATCTTAAAGTTTAAAACTTGAAATTCATAACTTCACAACTTCAAGATCTTAACTTTAAGATAAATCAGAAAGTTTTTAGCTTAAAGTTTAAAACTTGCAATTCATAACTTCACAACTTCAAGATCTTAACTTTAAGATAAATCAGAAAGTTTTTAGCTTAAAGTTTAAAACTTGAAATTCATAACTTCACAACTTCAAGATCTTAACTTTAAGATAAATCAGAAAGTTTTTAGCTTAAAGTTTAAAACTTGAAATTCATAACTTCACAACTTCAAGATCTTAACTTTAAGATAAATCAGAAAGTTTTTAGCTTAAAGTTTAAAACTTGCAATTCATAACTTCACAACTTCAAGATCTTAACTTTAAGATAAATCAGAACTTAGTATCTTAAAGTTTAAAACTTGAAATTCATAACTTCACAACTTCAAGATCTTAACTTTAAGATAAATCAGAACTTAGTATCTTAAAGTTTAAAACTTGAAATTCATAACTTCACAACTTCAAGATCTTAACTTTAAGATAAATCAGAAAGTTTTTAGCTTAAAGTTTAAAACTTGCAATTCATAACTTCACAACTTCAAGATCTTAACTTTAAGATAAATCAGAACTTAGTATCTTAAAGTTTAAAACTTGAAATTCATAACTTCACAACTTCAAGATCTTAACTTTAAGATAAATCAGAAAGTTTTTAGCTTAAAGTTTAAAACTTGAAATTCATAACTTCACAACTTCAAGATCTTAACTTTAAGATAAATCAGAAAGTTTTTAGCTTAAAGTTTAAAACTTGCAATTCATAACTTCACAACTTCAAGATCTTAACTTTAAGATAAATCAGAACTTAGTATCTTAAAGTTTAAAACTTGAAATTCATAACTTCACAACTTCAAGATCTTAACTTTAAGATAAATCAGAAAGTTTTTAGCTTAAAGTTTAAAACTTGCAATTCATAACTTCACAACTTCAAGATCTTAACTTTAAGATAAATCAGAAAGTTTTTAGCTTAAAGTTTAAAACTTGAAATTCATAACTTCACAACTTCAAGATCTTAACTTTAAGATAAATCAGAAAGTTTTTAGCTTAAAGTTTAAAACTTGAAATTCATAACTTCACAACTTCAAGATCTTAACTTTAAGATAAATCAGAAAGTTTTTAGCTTAAAGTTTAAAACTTGAAATTCATAACTTCACAACTTCAAGATCTTAACTTTAAGATAAATCAGAACTTAGTATCTTAAAGTTTAAAACTTGAAATTCATAACTTCACAACTTCAAGATCTTAACTTTAAGATAAATCAGAAAGTTTTTAGCTTAAAGTTTAAAACTTGCAAATCATAACTTCACAACTTCAAGATCTTAACTTTAAGATAAATCAGAACTTAGTATCTTAAAGTTTAAAACTTGAAATTCATAACTTCACAACTTCAAGATCTTAACTTTAAGATAAATCAGAAAGTTTTTAGCTTAAAGTTTAAAACTTGCAATTCATAACTTCACAACTTCAAGATCTTAACTTTAAGATAAATCAGAACTTAGTATCTTAAAGTTTAAAACTTGAAATTCATAACTTCACAACTTCAAGATCTTAACTTTAAGATAAATCAGAAAGTTTTTAGCTTAAAGTTTAAAACTTGCAATTCATAACTTCACAACTTCAAGATCTTAACTTTAAGATAAATCAGAACTTAGTATCTTAAAGTTTAAAACTTGAAATTCATAACTTCACAACTTCAAGATCTTAACTTTAAGATAAATCAGAAAGTTTTTAGCTTAAAGTTTAAAACTTGCAATTCATAACTTCACAACTTCAAGATCTTAACTTTAAGATAAATCAGAAAGTTTTTAGCTTAAAGTTTAAAACTTGAAATTCATAACTTCACAACTTCAAGATCTTAACTTTAAGATAAATCAGAAAGTTTTTAGCTTAAAGTTTAAAACTTGAAATTCATAACTTCACAACTTCAAGATCTTAACTTTAAGATAAATCAGAAAGTTTTTAGCTTAAAGTTTAAAACTTGCAATTCATAACTTCACAACTTCAAGATCTTAACTTTAAGATAAATCAGAAAGTTTTTAGCTTAAAGTTTAAAACTTGAAATTCATAACTTCACAACTTCAAGATCTTAACTTTAAGATAAATCAGAAAGTTTTTAGCTTAAAGTTTAAAACTTGCAATTCATAACTTCACAACTTCAAGATCTTAACTTTAAGATAAATCAGAAAGTTTTTAGCTTAAAGTTTAAAACTTGAAATTCATAACTTCACAACTTCAAGATCTTAACTTTAAGATAAATCAGAAAGTTTTTAGCTTAAAGTTTAAAACTTGAAATTCATAACTTCACAACTTCAAGATCTTAACTTTAAGATAAATCAGAAAGTTTTTAGCTTAAAGTTTAAAACTTGAAATTCATAACTTCACAACTTCAAGATCTTAACTTTAAGATAAATCAGAACTTAGTATCTTAAAGTTTAAAACTTGAAATTCATAACTTCACAACTTCAAGATCTTAACTTTAAGATAAATCAGAAAGTTTTTAGCTTAAAGTTTAAAACTTGCAATTCATAACTTCACAACTTCAAGATCTTAACTTTAAGATAAATCAGAAAGTTTTTAGCTTAAAGTTTAAAACTTGCAATTCATAACTTCACAACTTCAAGATCTTGACTTTAAGATAAATCAGAAAGTTTTTAGCTTAAAGTTTAAAACTTGAAATTCATAACTTCACAACTTCAAGATCTTAACTTTAAGATAAATCAGAACTTAGTATCTTAAAGTTTAAAACTTGAAATTCATAACTTCACAACTTCAAGATCTTAACTTTAAGATAAATCAGAAAGTTTTTAGCTTAAAGTTTAAAACTTGAAATTTATAACTTCACAACTTCAAGATCTTAACTTTAAGATAAATCAGAACTTAGTATCTTAAAGTTTAAAACTTGAAATTCATAGCTTCACAACTTCAAGATCTTAACTTTAAGATAAATCAGAACTTAGTATCTTAAAGTTTAAAACTTGCAATTCATAACTTCACAACTTCAAGATCTTAACTTTAAGATAAATCAGAACTTAGTATCTTAAAGTTTAAAACTTGAAATTCATAACTTCACAACTTCAAGATCTTAACTTTAAGATAAATCAGAAAGTTTTTAGCTTAAAGTTTAAAACTTGCAATTCATAACTTCACAACTTCAAGATCTTAACTTTAAGATAAATCAGAACTTAGTATCTTAAAGTTTAAAACTTGCAATTCATAACTTCACAACTTCAAGATCTTAACTTTAAGATAAATCAGAACTTAGTATCTTAAAGTTTAAAACTTGAAATTCATAACTTCACAACTTCAAGATCTTAACTTTAAGATAAATCAGAAAGTTTTTAGCTTAAAGTTTAAAACTTGAAATTCATAACTTCACAACTTCAAGATCTTAACTTTAAGATAAATCAGAACTTAGTATCTTAAAGTTTAAAACTTGCAATTCATAACTTCACAACTTCAAGATCTTAACTTTAAGATAAATCAGAACTTAGTATCTTAAAGTTTAAAACTTGAAATTCATAACTTCACAACTTCAAGATCTTAACTTTAAGATAAATCAGAAAGTTTTTAGCTTAAAGTTTAAAACTTGAAATTCATAACTTCACAACTTCAAGATCTTAACTTTAAGATAAATCAGAAAGTTTTTAGCTTAAAGTTTAAAACTTGCAATTCATAACTTCACAACTTCAAGATCTTAACTTTAAGATAAATCAGAACTTAGTATCTTAAAGTTTAAAACTTGAAATTCATAACTTCACAACTTCAAGATCTTAACTTTAAGATAAATCAGAACTTAGTATCTTAAAGTTTAAAACTTGAAATTCATAACTTCACAACTTCAAGATCTTAACTTTAAGATAAATCAGAAAGTTTTTAGCTTAAAGTTTAAAACTTGAAATTCATAACTTCACAACTTCAAGATCTTAACTTTAAGATAAATCAGAAAGTTTTTAGCTTAAAGTTTAAAACTTGAAATTCATAACTTCACAACTTCAAGATCTTAACTTTAAGATAAATCAGAAAGTTTTTAGCTTAAAGTTTAAAACTTGAAATTCATAACTTCACAACTTCAAGATCTTAACTTTAAGATAAATCAGAAAGTTTTTAGCTTAAAGTTTAAAACTTGCAATTCATAACTTCACAACTTCAAGATCTTAACTTTAAGATAAATCAGAAAGTTTTTAGCTTAAAGTTTAAAACTTGAAATTCATAACTTCACAACTTCAAGATCTTAACTTTAAGCTAAATCAGAAAGTTTTTAGCTTAAAGTTTAAAACTTGAAATTAATAACTTCACAACTTCAAGATCTTAACTTTAAGATAAATCAGAACTTAGTATCTTAAAGTTTAAAACTTGAAATTCATAACTTCACAACTTCAAGATCTTAACTTTAAGATAAATCAGAAAGTTTTTAGCTTAAAGTTTAAAACTTGAAATTCATAACTTCACAACTTCAAGATCTTAACTTTAAGATAAATCAGAACTTAGTATCTTAAAGTTTAAAACTTGCAATTCATAACTTCACAACTTCAAGATCTTAACTTTAAGATAAATCAGAACTTAGTATCTTAAAGTTTAAAACTTGAAATTCATAACTTCACAACTTCAAGATCTTAACTTTAAGATAAATCAGAACTTAGTATCTTAAAGTTTAAAACTTGAAATTCATAACTTCACAACTTCAAGATCTTAACTTTAAGATAAATCAGAACTTAGTATCTTAAAGTTAAAACTTGAAATTCATAACTTCACAACTTCAAGATCTTAACTTTAAGATAAATCAGAAAGTTTTTAGCTTAAAGTTTAAAACTTGAAATTCATAACTTCACAACTTCAAGATCTTAACTTTAAGATAAATCAGAAAGTTTTTAGCTTAAAGTTTAAAACTTGAAATTCATAACTTCACAACTTCAAGATCTTAACTTTAAGATAAATCAGAACTTAGTATCTTAAAGTTTAAAACTTGAAATTCATAACTTCACAACTTCAAGATCTTAACTTTAAGATAAATCAGAAAGTTTTTAGCTTAAAGTTTAAAACTTGCAATTCATAACTTCACAACTTCAAGATCTTAACTTTAAGATAAATCAGAACTTAGTATCTTAAAGTTTAAAACTTGAAATTCATAACTTCACAACTTCAAGATCTTAACTTTAAGATAAATCAGAAAGTTTTTAGCTTAAAGTTTAAAACTTGAAATTCATAACTTCACAACTTCAAGATCTTAACTTTAAGATAAATCAGAACTTAGTATCTTAAAGTTTAAAACTTGCAATTCATAACTTCACAACTTCAAGATCTTAACTTTAAGATAAATCAGAAAGTTTTTAGCTTAAAGTTTAAAACTTGCAATTCATAACTTCACAACTTCAAGATCTTAACTTTAAGATAAATCAGAAAGTTTTTAGCTTAAAGTTTAAAACTTGAAATTCATAACTTCACAACTTCAAGATCTTAACTTTAAGATAAATCAGAACTTAGTATCTTAAAGTTTAAAACTTGAAATTCATAACTTCACAACTTCAAGATCTTAACTTTAAGATAAATCAGAAAGTTTTTAGCTTAAAGTTTAAAACTTGAAATTCATAACTTCACAACTTCAAGATCTTAACTTTAAGATAAATCAGAAAGTTTTTAGCTTAAAGTTTAAAACTTGCAATTCATAACTTCACAACTTCAAGATCTTAACTTTAAGATAAATCAGAAAGTTTTTAGCTTAAAGTTTAAAACTTGAAATTCATAACTTCACAACTTCAAGATCTTAACTTTAAGATAAATCAGAACTTAGTATCTTAAAGTTTAAAACTTGAAATTCATAACTTCACAACTTCAAGATCTTAACTTTAAGATAAATCAGAAAGTTTTTAGCTTAAAGTTTAAAACTTGCAATTCATAACTTCACAACTTCAAGATCTTAACTTTAAGATAAATCAGAACTTAGTATCTTAAAGTTTAAAACTTGAAATTCATAACTTCACAACTTCAAGATCTTAACTTTAAGATAAATCAGAAAGTTTTTAGCTTAAAGTTTAAAACTTGCAATTCATAACTTCACAACTTCAAGATCTTAACTTTAAGATAAATCAGAACTTAGTATCTTAAAGTTTAAAACTTGAAATTCATAACTTCACAACTTCAAGATCTTAACTTTAAGATAAATCAGAAAGTTTTTAGCTTAAAGTTTAAAACTTGAAATTCATAACTTCACAACTTCAAGATCTTAACTTTAAGATAAATCAGAACTTAGTATCTTAAAGTTTAAAACTTGAAATTCATAACTTCACAACTTCAAGATCTTAACTTTAAGATAAATCAGAACTTAGTATCTTAAAGTTTAAAACTTGAAATTCATAACTTCACAACTTCAAGATCTTAACTTTAAGATAAATCAGAAAGTTTTTAGCTTAAAGTTTAAAACTTGAAATTCATAACTTCACAACTTCAAGATCTTAACTTTAAGATAAATCAGAACTTAGTATCTTAAAGTTTAAAACTTGAAATTCATAACTTCACAACTTCAAGATCTTAACTTTAAGATAAATCAGAAAGTTTTTAGCTTAAAGTTTAAAACTTGAAATTCATAACTTCACAACTTCAAGATCTTAACTTTAAGATAAATCAGAACTTAGTATCTTAAAGTTTAAAACTTGAAATTCATAACTTCACAACTTCAAGATCTTAACTTTAAGATAAATCAGAAAGTTTTTAGCTTAAAGTTTAAAACTTGAAATTCATAACTTCACAACTTCAAGATCTTAACTTTAAGATAAATCAGAAAGTTTTTAGCTTAAAGTTTAAAACTTGCAATTCATAACTTCACAACTTCAAGATCTTAACTTTAAGATAAATCAGAAAGTTTTTAGCTTAAAGTTTAAAACTTGAAATTCATAACTTCACAACTTCAAGATCTTAACTTTAAGATAAATCAGAACTTAGTATCTTAAAGTTTAAAACTTGAAATTCATAACTTCACAACTTCAAGATCTTAACTTTAAGATAAATCAGAAAGTTTTTAGCTTAAAGTTTAAAACTTGCAATTCATAACTTCACAACTTCAAGATCTTAACTTTAAGATAAATCAGAACTTAGTATCTTAAAGTTTAAAACTTGAAATTCATAACTTCACAACTTCAAGATCTTAACTTTAAGATAAATCAGAAAGTTTTTAGCTTAAAGTTTAAAACTTGCAATTCATAACTTCACAACTTCAAGATCTTAACTTTAAGATAAATCAGAACTTAGTATCTTAAAGTTTAAAACTTGAAATTCATAACTTCACAACTTCAAGATCTTAACTTTAAGATAAATCAGAAAGTTTTTAGCTTAAAGTTTAAAACTTGAAATTCATAACTTCACAACTTCAAGATCTTAACTTTAAGATAAATCAGAACTTAGTATCTTAAAGTTTAAAACTTGAAATTCATAACTTCACAACTTCAAGATCTTAACTTTAAGATAAATCAGAACTTAGTATCTTAAAGTTTAAAACTTGAAATTCATAACTTCACAACTTCAAGATCTTAACTTTAAGATAAATCAGAACTTAGTATCTTAAAGTTTAAAACTTGAAATTCATAACTTCACAACTTCAAGATCTTAACTTTAAGATAAATCAGAAAGTTTTTAGCTTAAAGTTTAAAACTTGAAATTCATAACTTCACAACTTCAAGATCTTAACTTTAAGATAAATCAGAACTTAGTATCTTAAAGTTTAAAACTTGAAATTCATAACTTCACAACTTCAAGATCTTAACTTTAAGATAAATCAGAACTTAGTATCTTAAAGTTTAAAACTTGAAATTCATAACTTCACAACTTCAAGATCTTAACTTTAAGATAAATCAGAAAGTTTTTAGCTTAAAGTTTAAAACTTGCAATTCATAACTTCACAACTTCAAGATCTTAACTTTAAGATAAATCAGAAAGTTTTTAGCTTAAAGTTTAAAACTTTAAATTCATAACTTCACAACTTCAAGATCTTAACTTTAAGATAAATCAGAAAGTTTTTAGCTTAAAGTTTAAAACTTGCAATTCATAACTTCACAACTTCAAGATCTTAACTTTAAGATAAATCAGAAAGTTTTTAGCTTAAAGTTTAAAACTTGAAATTCATAACTTCACAACTTCAAGATCTTAACTTTAAGATAAATCAGAAAGTTTTTAGCTTAAAGTTTAAAACTTGAAATTCATAACTTCACAACTTCAAGATCTTAACTTTAAGATAAATCAGAAAGTTTTTAGCTTAAAGTTTAAAACTTGAAATTCATAACTTCACAACTTCAAGATCTTAACTTTAAGATAAATCAGAACTTAGTATCTTAAAGTTTAAAACTTGAAATTCATAACTTCACAACTTCAAGATCTTAACTTTAAGATAAATCAGAAAGTTTTTAGCTTAAAGTTTAAAACTTGCAATTCATAACTTCACAACTTCAAGATCTTAACTTTAAGATAAATCAGAAAGTTTTTAGCTTAAAGTTTAAAACTTGCAATTCATAACTTCACAACTTCAAGATCTTAACTTTAAGATAAATCAGAAAGTTTTTAGCTTAAAGTTTAAAACTTGAAATTCATAACTTCACAACTTCAAGATCTTAACTTTAAGATAAATCAGAACTTAGTATCTTAAAGTTTAAAACTTGAAATTCATAACTTCACAACTTCAAGATCTTAACTTTAAGATAAATCAGAAAGTTTTTAGCTTAAAGTTTAAAACTTGAAATTCATAACTTCACAACTTCAAGATCTTAACTTTAAGATAAATCAGAACTTAGTATCTTAAAGTTTAAAACTTGAAATTCATAACTTCACAACTTCAAGATCTTAACTTTAAGATAAATCAGAACTTAGTATCTTAAAGTTTAAAACTTGCAATTCATAACTTCACAACTTCAAGATCTTAACTTTAAGATAAATCAGAACTTAGTATCTTAAAGTTTAAAACTTGAAATTCATAACTTCACAACTTCAAGATCTTAACTTTAAGATAAATCAGAAAGTTTTTAGCTTAAAGTTTAAAACTTGCAATTCATAACTTCACAACTTCAAGATCTTAACTTTAAGATAAATCAGAACTTAGTATCTTAAAGTTTAAAACTTGCAATTCATAACTTCACAACTTCAAGATCTTAACTTTAAGATAAATCAGAACTTAGTATCTTAAAGTTTAAAACTTGAAATTCATAACTTCACAACTTCAAGATCTTAACTTTAAGATAAATCAGAAAGTTTTTAGCTTAAAGTTTAAAACTTGAAATTCATAACTTCACAACTTCAAGATCTTAACTTTAAGATAAATCAGAAAGTTTTTATCTTAAAGTTTAAAACTTGCAATTCATTACTTCACAACTTCAAGATCTTAACTTTAAGATAAATCAGAACTTAGTATCTTAAAGTTTAAAACTTGAAATTCATAACTTCACAACTTCAAGATCTTAACTTTAAGATAAATCAGAAAGTTTTTAGCTTAAAGTTTAAAACTTGCAATTCATAACTTCACAACTTCAAGATCTTAACTTTAAGATAAATCAGAACTTAGTATCTTAAAGTTTAAAACTTGAAATTCATAACTTCACAACTTCAAGATCTTAACTTTAAGATAAATCAGAAAGTTTTTAGCTTAAAGTTTAAAACTTGCAATTTATAACTTCACAACTTCAAGATCTTAACTTTAAGATAAATCAGAACTTAGTATCTTAAAGTTTAAAACTTGCAATTCATAACTTCACAACTTCAAGATCTTAACTTTAAGATAAATCAGAAAGTTTTTAGCTTAAAGTTTAAAACTTGCAATTCATAACTTCACAACTTCAAGATCTTAACTTTAAGATAAATCAGAACTTAGTATCTTAAAGTTTAAAACTTGAAATTCATAACTTCACAACTTCAAGATCTTAACTTTAAGATAAATCAGAAAGTTTTTAGCTTAAAGTTTAAAACTTGAAATTCATAACTTCACAACTTCAAGATCTTAACTTTAAGATAAATCAGAAAGTTTTTAGCTTAAAGTTTAAAACTTGCAATTCATAACTTCACAACTTCAAGATCTTAACTTTAAGATAAATCAGAAAGTTTTTAGCTTAAAGTTTAAAACTTGAAATTCATAACTTCACAACTTCAAGATCTTAACTTTAAGATAAATCAGAACTTAGTATCTTAAAGTTTAAAACTTGCAATTCATAACTTCACAACTTCAAGATCTTAACTTTAAGATAAATCAGAACTTAGTATCTTAAAGTTTAAAACTTGAAATTCATAACTTCACAACTTCAAGATCTTAACTTTAAGATAAATCAGAAAGTTTTTAGCTTAAAGTTTAAAACTTGCAATTCATAACTTCACAACTTCAAGATCTTAACTTTAAGATAAATCAGAACTTAGTATCTTAAAGTTTAAAACTTGAAATTCATAACTTCACAACTTCAAGATCTTAACTTTAAGATAAATCAGAAAGTTTTTAGCTTAAAGTTTAAAACTTGCAATTCATAACTTCACAACTTCAAGATCTTAACTTTAAGATAAATCAGAACTTAGTATCTTAAAGTTTAAAACTTGAAATTCATAACTTCACAACTTCAAGATCTTAACTTTAAGATAAATCAGAAAGTTTTTAGCTTAAAGTTTAAAACTTGAAATTCATAACTTCACAACTTCAAGATCTTAACTTTAAGATAAATCAGAAAGTTTTTAGCTTAAAGTTTAAAACTTGCAATTCATAACTTCACAACTTCAAGATCTTAACTTTAAGATAAATCAGAAAGTTTTTAGCTTAAAGTTTAAAACTTGAAATTCATAACTTCACAACTTCAAGATCTTAACTTTAAGATAAATCAGAACTTAGTATCTTAAAGTTTAAAACTTGAAATTCATAACTTCACAACTTCAAGATCTTAACTTTAAGATAAATCAGAACTTAGTATCTTAAAGTTTAAAACTTGCAATTCATAACTTCACAACTTCAAGATCTTAACTTTAAGATAAATCAGAACTTAGTATCTTAAAGTTTAAAACTTGAAATTCATAACTTCACAACTTCAAGATCTTAACTTTAAGATAAATCAGAAAGTTTTTAGCTTAAAGTTTAAAACTTGAAATTCATAACTTCACAACTTCAAGATCTTAACTTTAAGATAAATCAGAACTTAGTATCTTAAAGTTTAAAACTTGAAATTCATAACTTCACAACTTCAAGATCTTAACTTTAAGATAAATCAGAAAGTTTTTAGCTTAAAGTTTAAAACTTGCAATTCATAACTTCACAACTTCAAGATCTTAACTTTAAGATAAATCAGAACTTAGTATCTTAAAGTTTAAAACTTGAAATTCATAACTTCACAACTTCAAGATCTTAACTTTAAGATAAATCAGAACTTAGTATCTTAAAGTTTAAAACTTGAAATTCATAACTTCACAACTTCAAGATCTTAACTTTAAGATAAATCAGAAAGTTTTTAGCTTAAAGTTTAAAACTTGCAATTCATAACTTCACAACTTCAAGATCTTAACTTTAAGATAAATCAGAAAGTTTTTAGCTTAAAGTTTAAAACTTGAAATTCATAACTTCACAACTTCAAGATCTTAACTTTAAGATAAATCAGAAAGTTTTTAGCTTAAAGTTTAAAACTTGCAATTCATAACTTCACAACTTCAAGATCTTAACTTTAAGATAAATCAGAACTTAGTATCTTAAAGTTTAAAACTTGAAATTCATAACTTCACAACTTCAAGATCTTAACTTTAAGATAAATCAGAAAGTTTTTAGCTTAAAGTTTAAAACTTGAAATTCATAACTTCACAACTTCAAGATCTTAACTTTAAGATAAATCAGAACTTAGTATCTTAAAGTTTAAAACTTGAAATTCATAACTTCACAACTTCAAGATCTTAACTTTAAGATAAATCAGAAAGTTTTTAGCTTAAAGTTTAAAACTTGAAATTCATAACTTCACAACTTCAAGATCTTAACTTTAAGATAAATCAGAACTTAGTATCTTAAAGTTTAAAACTTGCAATTCATAACTTCACAACTTCAAGATCTTAACTTTAAGATAAATCAGAAAGTTTTTAGCTTAAAGTTTAAAACTTGAAATTCATAACTTCACAACTTCAAGATCTTAACTTTAAGATAAATCAGAACTTAGTATCTTAAAGTTTAAAACTTGAAATTCATAACTTCACAACTTCAAGATCTTAACTTTAAGATAAATCAGAAAGTTTTTAGCTTAAAGTTTAAAACTTGAAATTCATAACTTCACAACTTCAAGATCTTAACTTTAAGATAAATCAGAAAGTTTTTAGCTTAAAGTTTAAAACTTGCAATTCATAACTTCACAACTTCAAGATCTTAACTTTAAGATAAATCAGAAAGTTTTTAGCTTAAAGTTTAAAACTTGAAATTCATAACTTCACAACTTCAAGATCTTAACTTTAAGATAAATCAGAACTTAGTATCTTAAAGTTTAAAACTTGAAATTCATAACTTCACAACTTCAAGATCTTAACTTTAAGATAATTCAGAACTTAGTATCTTAAAGTTTAAAACTTGAAATTCATAACTTCACAACTTCAAGATCTTAACTTTAAGATAAATCAGAAAGTTTTTAGCTTAAAGTTTAAAACTTGAAATTCATAACTTCACAACTTCAAGATCTTAACTTTAAGATAAATCAGAAAGTTTTTAGCTTAAAGTTTAAAACTTGAAATTCATAACTTCACAACTTCAAGATCTTAACTTTAAGATAAATCAGAAAGTTTTTAGCTTAAAGTTTAAAACTTGAAATTCATAACTTCACAACTTCAAGATCTTAACTTTAAGATAAATCAGAAAGTTTTTAGCTTAAAGTTTAAAACTTGCAATTCATAACTTCACAACTTCAAGATCTTAACTTTAAGATAAATCAGAAAGTTTTTAGCTTAAAGTTTAAAACTTGAAATTCATAACTTCACAACTTCAAGATCTTAACTTTAAGATAAATCAGAAAGTTTTTAGCTTAAAGTTTAAAACTTGAAATTCATAACTTCACAACTTCAAGATCTTAACTTTAAGATAAATCAGAACTTAGTATCTTAAAGTTTAAAACTTGAAATTCATAACTTCACAACTTCAAGATCTTAACTTTAAGATAAATCAGAAAGTTTTTAGCTTAAAGTTTAAAACTTGAAATTCATAACTTCACAACTTCAAGATCTTAACTTTAAGATAAATCAGAACTTAGTATCTTAAAGTTTAAAACTTGCAATTCATAACTTCACAACTTCAAGATCTTAACTTTAAGATAAATCAGAACTTAGTATCTTAAAGTTTAAAACTTGAAATTCATAACTTCACAACTTCAAGATCTTAACTTTAAGATAAATCAGAACTTAGTATCTTAAAGTTTAAAACTTGAAATTCATAACTTCACAACTTCAAGATCTTAACTTTAAGATAAATCAGAACTTAGTATCTTAAAGTTTAAAACTTGAAATTCATAACTTCACAACTTCAAGATCTTAACTTTAAGATAAATCAGAAAGTTTTTAGCTTAAAGTTTAAAACTTGAAATTCATAACTTCACAACTTCAAGATCTTAACTTTAAGATAAATCAGAAAGTTTTTAGCTTAAAGTTTAAAACTTGAAATTCATAACTTCACAACTTCAAGATCTTAACTTTAAGATAAATCAGAACTTAGTATCTTAAAGTTTAAAACTTGAAATTCATAACTTCACAACTTCAAGATCTTAACTTTAAGATAAATCAGAAAGTTTTTAGCTTAAAGTTTAAAACTTGAAATTCATAACTTCACAACTTCAAGATCTTAACTTTAAGATAAATCAGAACTTAGTATCTTAAAGTTTAAAACTTGAAATTCATAACTTCACAACTTCAAGATCTTAACTTTAAGATAAATCAGAAAGTTTTTAGCTTAAAGTTTAAAACTTGCAATTCATAACTTCACAACTTCAAGATCTTAACTTTAAGATAAATCAGAAAGTTTTTAGCTTAAAGTTTAAAACTTGCAATTCATAACTTCACAACTTCAAGATCTTAACTTTAAGATAAATCAGAAAGTTTTTAGCTTAAAGTTTAAAACTTGAAATTCATAACTTCACAACTTCAAGATCTTAACTTTAAGATAAATCAGAACTTAGTATCTTAAAGTTTAAAACTTGAAATTCATAACTTCACAACTTCAAGATCTTAACTTTAAGATAAATCAGAAAGTTTTTAGCTTAAAGTTTAAAACTTGAAATTCATAACTTCACAACTTCAAGATCTTAACTTTAAGATAAATCAGAACTTAGTATCTTAAAGTTTAAAACTTGAAATTCATAACTTCACAACTTCAAGATCTTAACTTTAAGATAAATCAGAACTTAGTATCTTAAAGTTTAAAACTTGCAATTCATAACTTCACAACTTCAAGATCTTAACTTTAAGATAAATCAGAACTTAGTATCTTAAAGTTTAAAACTTGAAATTCATAACTTCACAACTTCAAGATCTTAACTTTAAGATAAATCAGAAAGTTTTTAGCTTAAAGTTTAAAACTTGCAATTCATAACTTCACAACTTCAAGATCTTAACTTTAAGATAAATCAGAACTTAGTATCTTAAAGTTTAAAACTTGCAATTCATAACTTCACAACTTCAAGATCTTAACTTTAAGATAAATCAGAACTTAGTATCTTAAAGTTTAAAACTTGAAATTCATAACTTCACAACTTCAAGATCTTAACTTTAAGATAAATCAGAAAGTTTTTAGCTTAAAGTTTAAAACTTGAAATTCATAACTTCACAACTTCAAGATCTTAACTTTAAGATAAATCAGAACTTAGTATCTTAAAGTTTAAAACTTGAAATTCATAACTTCACAACTTCAAGATCTTAACTTTAAGATAAATCAGAAAGTTTTTAGCTTAAAGTTTAAAACTTGCAATTCATAACTTCACAACTTCAAGATCTTAACTTTAAGATAAATCAGAAAGTTTTTAGCTTAAAGTTCAAAACTTGAAATTCATAACTTCACAACTTCAAGATCTTAACTTTAAGATAAATCAGAAAGTTTTTAGCTTAAAGTTTAAAACTTGAAATTCATAACTTCACAACTTCAAGATCTTAACTTTAAGATAAATCAGAACTTAGTATCTTAAAGTTTAAAACTTGCAATTCATAACTTCACAACTTCAAGATCTTAACTTTAAGATAAATCAGAACTTAGTATCTTAAAGTTTAAAACTTGAAATTCATAACTTCACAACTTCAAGATCTTAACTTTAAGATAAATCAGAAAGTTTTTAGCTTAAAGTTTAAAACTTGAAATTCATAACTTCACAACTTCAAGATCTTAACTTTAAGATAAATCAGAACTTAGTATCTTAAAGTTTAAAACTTGAAATTCATAACTTCACAACTTCAAGATCTTAACTTTAAGATAAATCAGAAAGTTTTTAGCTTAAAGTTTAAAACTTGAAATTCATAACTTCACAACTTCAAGATCTTAACTTTAAGATAAATCAGAAAGTTTTTAGCTTAAAGTTTAAAACTTGCAATTCATAACTTCACAACTTCAAGATCTTAACTTTAAGATAAATCAGAAAGTTTTTAGCTTAAAGTTTAAAACTTGCAATTCATAACTTCACAACTTCAAGATCTTAACTTTAAGATAAATCAGAAAGTTTTTAGCTTAAAGTTTAAAACTTGAAATTCATAACTTCACAACTTCAAGATCTTAACTTTAAGATAAATCAGAACTTAGTATCTTAAAGTTTAAAACTTGAAATTCATAACTTCACAACTTCAAGATCTTAACTTTAAGATAAATCAGAAAGTTTTTAGCTTAAAGTTTAAAACTTGAAATTCATAACTTCACAACTTCAAGATCTTAACTTTAAGATAAATCAGAACTTAGTATCTTAAAGTTTAAAACTTGCAATTCATAACTTCACAACTTCAAGATCTTAACTTTAAGATAAATCAGAACTTAGTATCTTAAAGTTTAAAACTTGCAATTCATAACTTCACAACTTCAAGATCTTAACTTTAAGATAAATCAGAAAGTTTTTAGCTTAAAGTTTAAAACTTGAAATTCATAACTTCACAACTTCAAGATCTTAACTTTAAGATAAATCAGAAAGTTTTTAGCTTAAAGTTTAAAACTTGAAATTCATAACTTCACAACTTCAAGATCTTAACTTTAAGATAAATCAGAACTTAGTATCTTAAAGTTTAAAACTTGCAATTCATAACTTCACAACTACAAGATCTTAACTTTAAGATAAATCAGAAAGTTTTTAGCTTAAAGTTTAAAACTTGAAATTCATAACTTCACAACTTCAAGATCTTAACTTTAAGATAAATCAGAAAGTTTTTAGCTTAAAGTTTAAAACTTGAAATTCATAACTTCACAACTTCAAGATCTTAACTTTAAGATAAATCAGAACTTAGTATCTTAAAGTTTAAAACTTGAAATTCATAACTTCACAACTTCAAGATCTTAACTTTAAGATAAATCAGAAAGTTTTTAGCTTAAAGTTTAAAACTTGCAATTCATAACTTCACAACTTCAAGATCTTAACTTTAAGATAAATCAGAACTTAGTATCTTAAAGTTTAAAACTTGCAATTCATAACTTCACAACTTCAAGATCTTAACTTTAAGATAAATCAGAAAGTTTTTAGCTTAAAGTTTAAAACTTGCAATTCATAACTTCACAACTTCAAGATCTTAACTTTAAGATAAATCAGAACTTAGTATCTTAAAGTTTAAAACTTGCAATTCATAACTTCACAACTTCAAGATCTTAACTTTAAGATAAATCAGAAAGTTTTTAGCTTAAAGTTTAAAACTTGAAATTCATAACTTCACAACTTCAAGATCTTAACTTTAAGATAAATCAGAACTTAGTATCTTAAAGTTTAAAACTTGAAATTCATAACTTCACAACTTCAAGATCTTAACTTTAAGATAAATCAGAAAGTTTTTAGCTTAAAGTTTAAAACTTGCAATTCATAACTTCACAACTTCAAGATCTTAACTTTAAGATAAATCAGAACTTAGTATCTTAAAGTTTAAAACTTGCAATTCATAACTTCACAACTTCAAGATCTTAACTTTAAGATAAATCAGAAAGTTTTTAGCTTAAAGTTTAAAACTTGCAATTCATAACTTCACAACTTCAAGATCTTAACTTTAAGATAAATCAGAACTTAGTATCTTAAAGTTTAAAACTTGCAATTCATAACTTCACAACTTCAAGATCTTAACTTTAAGATAAATCAGAAAGTTTTTAGCTTAAAGTTTAAAACTTGAAATTCATAACTTCACAACTTCAAGATCTTAACTTTAAGATAAATCAGAACTTAGTATCTTAAAGTTTAAAACTTGAAATTCATAACTTCACAACTTCAAGATCTTAACTTTAAGATAAATCAGAAAGTTTTTAGCTTAAAGTTTAAAACTTGAAATTCATAACTTCACAACTTCAAGATCTTAACTTTAAGATAAATCAGAAAGTTTTTAGCTTAAAGTTTAAAACTTGCAATTCATAACTTCACAACTTCAAGATCTTAACTTTAAGATAAATCAGAAAGTTTTTAGCTTAAAGTTTAAAACTTGAAATTCATAACTTCACAACTTCAAGATCTTAACTTTAAGATAAATCAGAACTTAGTATCTTAAAGTTTAAAACTTGAAATTCATAACTTCACAACTTCAAGATCTTAACTTTAAGATAAATCAGAAAGTTTTTAGCTTAAAGTTTAAAACTTGAAATTCATAACTTCACAACTTCAAGATCTTAACTTTAAGATAAATCAGAAAGTTTTTAGCTTAAAGTTTAAAACTTGCAATTCATAACTTCACAACTTCAAGATCTTAACTTTAAGATAAATCAGAACTTAGTATCTTAAAGTTTAAAACTTGAAATTCATAACTTCACAACTTCAAGATCTTAACTTTAAGATAAATCAGAAAGTTTTTAGCTTAAAGTTTAAAACTTGCAATTCATAACTTCACAACTTCAAGATCTTAACTTTAAGATAAATCAGAAAGTTTTTAGCTTAAAGTTTAAAACTTGAAATTCATAACTTCACAACTTCAAGATCTTAACTTTAAGATAAATCAGAAAGTTTTTAGCTTAAAGTTTAAAACTTGCAATTCATAACTTCACAACTTCAAGATCTTAACTTTAAGATAAATCAGAACTTAGTATCTTAAAGTTTAAAACTTGAAATTCATAACTTCACAACTTCAAGATCTTAACTTTAAGATAAATCAGAAAGTTTTTAGCTTAAAGTTTAAAACTTGCAATTCATAACTTCACAACTTCAAGATCTTAACTTTAAGATAAATCAGAAAGTTTTTAGCTTAAAGTTTAAAACTTGCAATTCATAACTTCACAACTTCAAGATCTTAACTTTAAGATAAATCAGAACTTAGTATCTTAAAGTTTAAAACTTGCAATTCATAACTTCACAACTTCAAGATCTTAACTTTAAGATAAATCAGAAAGTTTTTAGCTTAAAGTTTAAAACTTGAAATTCATAACTTCACAACTTCAAGATCTTAACTTTAAGATAAATCAGAAAGTTTTTAGCTTAAAGTTTAAAACTTGAAATTCATAACTTCACAACTTCAAGATCTTAACTTTAAGATAAATCAGAACTTAGTATCTTAAAGTTTAAAACTTGAAATTCATAACTTCACAACTTCAAGATCTTAACTTTAAGATAAATCAGAAAGTTTTTAGCTTAAAGTTTAAAACTTGCAATTCATAACTTCACAACTTCAAGATCTTAACTTTAAGATAAATCAGAAAGTTTTTAGCTTAAAGTTTAAAACTTGCAATTCATAACTTCACAACTTCAAGATCTTAACTTTAAGATAAATCAGAAAGTTTTTAGCTTAAAGTTTAAAACTTGAAATTCATAACTTCAGAACTTCAAGATCTTAACTTTAAGATAAATCAGAAAGTTTTTAGCTTAAAGTTTAAAACTTGCAATTCATAACTTCACAACTTCAAGATCTTAACTTTAAGATAAATCAGAAAGTTTTTAGCTTAAAGTTTAAAACTTGCAATTCATAACTTCACAACTTCAAGATCTTAACTTTAAGATAAATCAGAAAGTTTTTAGCTTAAAGTTTAAAACTTGAAATTCATAACTTCACAACTTCAAGATCTTAACTTTAAGATAAATCAGAACTTAGTATCTTAAAGTTTAAAACTTGAAATTCATGACTTCACAACTTCAAGATCTTAACTTTAAGATAAATCAGAAAGTTTTTAGCTTAAAGTTTAAAACTTGAAATTCATAACTTCACAACTTCAAGATCTTAACTTTAAGATAAATCAGAAAGTTTTTAGCTTAAAGTTTAAAACTTGAAATTCATAACTTCACAACTTCAAGATCTTAACTTTAAGATAAATCAGAAAGTTTTTAGCTTAAAGTTTAAAACTTGAAATTCATAACTTCACAACTTCAAGATCTTAACTTTAAGATAAATCAGAACTTAGTATCTTAAAGTTTAAAACTTGAAATTCATAACTTCACAACTTCAAGATCTTAACTTTAAGATAAATCAGAAAGTTTTTAGCTTAAAGTTTAAAACTTGCAATTCATAACTTCACAACTTCAAGATCTTAACTTTAAGATAAATCAGAACTTAGTATCTTAAAGTTTAAAACTTGAAATTCATAACTTCACAACTTCAAGATCTTAACTTTAAGATAAATCAGAAAGTTTTTAGCTTAAAGTTTAAAACTTGAAATTCATAACTTCACAACTTCAAGATCTTAACTTTAAGATAAATCAGAAAGTTTTTAGCTTAAAGTTTAAAACTTGAAATTCATAACTTCACAACTTCAAGATCTTAACTTTAAGATAAATCAGAACTTAGTATCTTAAAGTTTAAAACTTGAAATTCATAACTTCACAACTTCAAGATCTTAACTTTAAGATAAATCAGAAAGTTTTTAGCTTAAAGTTTAAAACTTGCAATTCATAACTTCACAACTTCAAGATCTTAACTTTAAGATAAATCAGAAAGTTTTTAGCTTAAAGTTTAAAACTTGCAATTCATAACTTCACAACTTCAAGATCTTAACTTTAAGATAAATCAGAAAGTTTTTAGCTTAAAGTTTAAAACTTGCAATTCATAACTTCACAACTTCAAGATCTTAACTTTAAGATAAATCAGAACTTAGTATCTTAAAGTTTAAAACTTGAAATTCATAACTTCACAACTTCAAGATCTTAACTTTAAGATAAATCAGAAAGTTTTTAGCTTAAAGTTTAAAACTTGCAATTCATAACTTCACAACTTCAAGATCTTAACTTTAAGATAAATCAGAAAGTTTTTAGCTTAAAGTTTAAAACTTGCAATTCATAACTTCACAACTTCAAGATCTTAACTTTAAGATAAATCAGAACTTAGTATCTTAAAGTTTAAAACTTGCAATTCATAACTTCACAACTTCAAGATCTTAACTTTAAGATAAATCAGAAAATTTTTAGCTTAAAGTTTAAAACTTGCAATTCATAACTTCACAACTTCAAGATCTTAACTTTAAGATAAATCAGAAAGTTTTTAGCTTAAAGTTTAAAACTTGCAATTCATAACTTCACAACTTCAAGATCTTAACTTTAAGATAAATCAGAACTTAGTATCTTAAAGTTTAAAACTTGAAATTCATAACTTCACAACTTCAAGATCTTAACTTTAAGATAAATCAGAACTTAGTATCTTAAAGTTTAAAACTTGAAATTCATAACTTCACAACTTCAAGATCTTAACTTTAAGATAAATCAGAAAGTTTTTAGCTTAAAGTTTAAAACTTGAAATTCATAACTTCACAACTTCAAGATCTTAACTTTAAGATAAATCAGAAAGTTTTTAGCTTAAAGTTTAAAACTTGAAATTCATAACTTCACAACTTCAAGATCTTAACTTTAAGATAAATCAGAAAGTTTTTAGCTTAAAGTTTAAAACTTGCAATTCATAACTTCACAACTTCAAGATCTTAACTTTAAGATAAATCAGAAAGTTTTTAGCTTAAAGTTTAAAACTTGAAATTCATAACTTCACAACTTCAAGATCTTAACTTTAAGATAAATCAGAACTTAGTATCTTAAAGTTTAAAACTTGAAATTCATAACTTCACAACTTCAAGATCTTAACTTTAAGATAAATCAGAAAGTTTTTAGCTTAAAGTTTAAAACTTGCAATTCATAACTTCACAACTTCAAGATCTTAACTTTAAGATAAATCAGAACTTAGTATCTTAAAGTTTAAAACTTGCAATTCATAACTTCAGAACTTCAAGATCTTAACTTTAAGATAAATCAGAAAGTTTTTAGCTTAAAGTTTAAAACTTGCAATTCATAACTTCACAACTTCAAGATCTTAACTTTAAGATAAATCAGAACTTAGTATCTTAAAGTTTAAAACTTGAAATTCATAACTTCACAACTTCAAGATCTTAACTTTAAGATAAATCAGAAAGTTTTTAGCTTAAAGTTTAAAACTTGAAATTCATAACTTCACAACTTCAAGATCTTAACTTTAAGATAAATCAGAAAGTTTTTAGCTTAAAGTTTAAAACTTGCAATTCATAACTTCACAACTTCAAGATCTTAACTTTAAGATAAATCAGAAAGTTTTTAGCTTAAAGTTTAAAACTTGAAATTCATAACTTCACAACTTCAAGATCTTAACTTTAAGATAAATCAGAAAGTTTTTAGCTTAAAGTTTAAAACTTGCAATTCATAACTTCACAACTTCAAGATCTTAACTTTAAGATAAATCAGAACTTAGTATCTTTAAGTTTAAAACTTGAAATTCATAACTTCACAACTTCAAGATCTTAACTTTAAGATAAATCAGAAAGTTTTTAGCTTAAAGTTTAAAACTTGCAATTCATAACTTCACAACTTCAAGATCTTAACTTTAAGATAAATCAGAACTTAGTATCTTAAAGTTTAAAACTTGAAATTCATAACTTCACAACTTCAAGATCTTAACTTTAAGATAAATCAGAAAGTTTTTAGCTTAAAGTTTAAAACTTGCAATTCATAACTTCACAACTTCAAGATCTTAACTTTAAGATAAATCAGAAAGTTTTTAGCTTAAAGTTTAAAACTTGAAATTCATAACTTCACAACTTCAAGATCTTAACTTTAAGATAAATCAGAAAGTTTTTAGCTTAAAGTTTAAAACTTGCAAGTCATAACTTCACAACTTCAAGATCTTAACTTTAAGATAAATCAGAAAGTTTTTAGCTTAAAGTTTAAAACTTGAAATTCATAACTTCACAACTTCAAGATCTTAACTTTAAGATAAATCAGAAAGTTTTTAGCTTAAAGTTTAAAACTTGCAATTCATAACTTCACAACTTCAAGATCTTAACTTTAAGATAAATCAGAAAGTTTTTAGCTTAAAGTTTAAAACTTGCAATTCATAACTTCACAACTTCAAGATCTTAACTTTAAGATAAATCAGAAAGTTTTTAGCTTAAAGTTTAAAACTTGAAATTCATAACTTCACAACTTCAAGATCTTAACTTTAAGATAAATCAGAAAGTTTTTAGCTTAAAGTTTAAAACTTGCAATTCATAACTTCACAACTTCAAGATCTTAACTTTAAGATAAATCAGAAAGTTTTTAGCTTAAAGTTTAAAACTTGAAATTCATAACTTCACAACTTCAAGATCTTAACTTTAAGATAAATCAGAAAGTTTTTAGCTTAAAGTTTAAAACTTGCAATTCATAACTTCACAACTTCAAGATCTTAACTTTAAGATAAATCAGAAAGTTTTTAGCTTAAAGTTTAAAACTTGAAATTCATAACTTCACAACTTCAAGATCTTAACTTTAAGATAAATCAGAAAGTTTTTAGCTTAAAGTTTAAAACTTGCAATTCATAACTTCACAACTTCAAGATCTTAACTTTAAGATAAATCAGAACTTAGTATCTTTAAGTTTAAAACTTGAAATTCATAACTTCACAACTTCAAGATCTTAACTTTAAGATAAATCAGAAAGTTTTTAGCTTAAAGTTTAAAACTTGCAATTCATAACTTCACAACTTCAAGATCTTAACTTTAAGATAAATCAGAACTTAGTATCTTAAAGTTTAAAACTTGAAATTCATAACTTCACAACTTCAAGATCTTAACTTTAAGATAAATCAGAAAGTTTTTAGCTTAAAGTTTAAAACTTGCAATTCATAACTTCACAACTTCAAGATCTTAACTTTAAGATAAATCAGAAAGTTTTTAGCTTAAAGTTTAAAACTTGAAATTCATAACTTCACAACTTCAAGATCTTAACTTTAAGATAAATCAGAAAGTTTTTAGCTTAAAGTTTAAAACTTGCAATTCATAACTTCACAACTTCAAGATCTTAACTTTAAGATAAATCAGAAAGTTTTTAGCTTAAAGTTTAAAACTTGAAATTCATAACTTCACAACTTCAAGATCTTAACTTTAAGATAAATCAGAAAGTTTTTAGCTTAAAGTTTAAAACTTGCAATTCATAACTTCACAACTTCAAGATCTTAACTTTAAGATAAATCAGAAAGTTTTTAGCTTAAAGTTTAAAACTTGCAATTCATAACTTCACAACTTCAAGATCTTAACTTTAAGATAAATCAGAAAGTTTTTAGCTTAAAGTTTAAAACTTGAAATTCATAACTTCACAACTTCAAGATCTTAACTTTAAGATAAATCAGAAAGTTTTTAGCTTAAAGTTTAAAACTTGCAATTCATAACTTCACAACTTCAAGATCTTAACTTTAAGATAAATCAGAACTTAGTATCTTAAAGTTTAAAACTTGCAATTCATAACTTCACAACTTCAAGATCTTAACTTTAAGATAAATCAGAAAGTTTTTAGCTTAAAGTTTAAAACTTGAAATTCATAACTTCACAACTTCAAGATCTTAACTTTAAGATAAATCAGAACTTAGTATCTTAAAGTTTAAAACTTGAAATTCATAACTTCACAACTTCAAGATCTTAACTTTAAGATAAATCAGAAAGTTTTTAGTAAAAAGTTTAAAACTTGCAATTCATAACTTCACAACTTCAAGATCTTAACTTTAAGATAAATCAGAACTTAGTATCTTAAAGTTTAAAACTTGAAATTCATAACTTCACAACTTCAAGATCTTAACTTTAAGATAAATCAGAAAGTTTTTAGCTTAAAGTTTAAAACTTGAAATTCATAACTTCACAACTTCAAGATCTTAACTTTAAGATAAATCAGAAAGTTTTTAGCTTAAAGTTTAAAACTTGAAATTCATAACTTCACAACTTCAAGATCTTAACTTTAAGATAAATCAGAAAGTTTTTAGCTTAAAGTTTAAAACTTGCAATTCATAACTTCACAACTTCAAGATCTTAACTTTAAGATAAATCAGAAAGTTTTTAGCTTAAAGTTTAAAACTTGAAATTCATAACTTCACAACTTCAAGATCTTAACTTTAAGATAAATCAGAAAGTTTTTAGCTTAAAGTTTAAAACTTGCAATTCATAACTTCACAACTTCAAGATCTTAACTTTAAGATAAATCAGAACTTAGTATCTTAAAGTTTAAAACTTGAAATTCATAACTTCACAACTTCAAGATCTTAACTTTAAGATAAATCAGAAAGTTTTTAGCTTAAAGTTTAAAACTTGCAATTCATAACTTCACAACTTCAAGATCTTAACTTTAAGATAAATCAGAACTTAGTATCTTAAAGTTTAAAACTTGAAATTCATAACTTCACAACTTCAAGATCTTAACTTTAAGATAAATCAGAAAGTTTTTAGCTTAAAGTTTAAAACTTGAAATTCATAACTTCACAACTTCAAGATCTTAACTTTAAGATAAATCAGAAAGTTTTTAGCTTAAAGTTTAAAACTTGAAATTCATAACTTCACAACTTCAAGATCTTAACTTTAAGATAAATCAGAACTTAGTATCTTAAAGTTTAAAACTTGAAATTCATAACTTCACAACTTCAAGATCTTAACTTTAAGATAAATCAGAAAGTTTTTAGCTTAAAGTTTAAAACTTGAAATTCATAACTTCACAACTTCAAGATCTTAACTTTAAGATAAATCAGAAAGTTTTTAGCTTAAAGTTTAAAACTTGCAATTCATAACTTCACAACTTCAAGATCTTAACTTTAAGATAAATCAGAACTTAGTATCTTAAAGTTTAAAACTTGCAATTCATAACTTCACAACTTCAAGATCTTAACTTTAAGATAAATCAGAACTTAGTATCTTAAAGTTTAAAACTTGAAATTCATAACTTCACAACTTCAAGATCTTAACTTTAAGATAAATCAGAACTTAGTATCTTAAAGTTTAAAACTTGAAATTCATAACTTCACAACTTCAAGATCTTAACTTTAAGATAAATCAGAAAGTTTTTAGCTTAAAGTTTAAAACTTGCAATTCATAACTTCACAACTTCAAGATCTTAACTTTAAGATAAATCAGAAAGTTTTTAGCTTAAAGTTTAAAACTTGAAATTCATAACTTCACAACTTCAAGATCTTAACTTTAAGATAAATCAGAAAGTTTTTAGCTTAAAGTTTAAAACTTGCAATTCATAACTTCACAACTTCAAGATCTTAACTTTAAGATAAATCAGAACTTAGTATCTTAAAGTTTAAAACTTGAAATTCATAACTTCATAACTTCAAGATCTTAACTTTAAGATAAATCAGAAAGTTTTTAGCTTAAAGTTTAAAACTTGAAATTCATAATTTCACAACTTCAAGATCTTAACTTTAAGATAAATCAGAAAGTTTTTAGCTTAAAGTTTAAAACTTGCAATTCATAACTTCACAACTTCAAGATCTTAACTTTAAGATAAATCAGAACTTAGTATCTTAAAGTTTAAAACTTGAAATTCATAACTTCACAACTTCAAGATCTTAACTTTAAGATAAATCAGAAAGTTTTTAGCTTAAAGTTTAAAACTTGCAATTCATAACTTCACAACTTCAAGATCTTAACTTTAAGATAAATCAGAAAGTTTTTAGCTTAAAGTTTAAAACTTGCAATTCATAACTTCACAACTGCAAGATCTTAACTTTAAGATAAATCAGAAAGTTTTTAGCTTAAAGTTTAAAACTTGAAATTCATAACTTCACAACTTCAAGATCTTAACTTTAAGATAAATCAGAAAGTTTTTAGCTTAAAGTTTAAAACTTGAAATTCATAACTTCACAACTTCAAGATCTTAACTTTAAGATAAATCAGAAAGTTTTTAGCTTAAAGTTTAAAACTTGCAATTCATAACTTCACAACTTCAAGATCTTAACTTTAAGATAAATCAGAAAGTTTTTAGCTTAAAGTTTAAAACTTGCAATTCATAACTTCACAACTTCAAGATCTTAACTTTAAGATAAATCAGAAAGTTTTTAGCTTAAAGTTTAAAACTTGAAATTCATAACTTCACAACTTCAAGATCTTAACTTTAAGATAAATCAGAACTTAGTATCTTAAAGTTTAAAACTTGAAATTCATAACTTCACAACTTCAAGATCTTAACTTTAAGATAAATCAGAAAGTTTTTAGCTTAAAGTTTAAAACTTGCAATTCATAACTTCACAACTTCAAGATCTTAACTTTAAGATAAATCAGAACTTAGTATCTTAAAGTTTAAAACTTGAAATTCATAACTTCACAACTTCAAGATCTTAACTTTAAGATAAATCAGAAAGTTTTTAGCTTAAAGTTTAAAACTTGCAATTCATAACTTCACAACTTCAAGATCTTAACTTTAAGATAAATCAGAAAGTTTTTAGCTTAAAGTTTAAAACTTGCAATTCATAACTTCACAACTTCAAGATCTTAACTTTAAGATAAATCAGAAAGTTTTTAGCTTAAAGTTTAAAACTTGCAATTCATAACTTCACAACTTCAAGATCTTAACTTTAAGATAAATCAGAACTTAGTATCTTAAAGTTTAAAACTTGAAATTCATAACTTCACAACTTCAAGATCTTAACTTTAAGATAAATCAGAAAGTTTTTAGCTTAAAGTTTAAAACTTGAAATTCATAACTTCACAACTTCAAGATCTTAACTTTAAGATAAATCAGAAAGTTTTTAGCTTAAAGTTTAAAACTTGCAATTCATAACTTCACAACTTCAAGATCTTAACTTTAAGATAAATCAGAAAGTTTTTAGCTTAAAGTTTAAAACTTGCAATTCATAACTTCACAACTTCAAGATCTTAACTTTAAGATAAATCAGAACTTAGTATCTTAAAGTTTAAAACTTGAAATTCATAACTTCACAACTTCAAGATCTTAACTTTAAGATAAATCAGAAAGTTTTTAGCTTAAAGTTTAAAACTTGAAATTCATAACTTCACAACTTCAAGATCTTAACTTTAAGATAAATCAGAACTTAGTATCTTAAAGTTTAAAACTTGCAATTCATAACTTCACAACTTCAAGATCTTAACTTTAAGATAAATCAGAAAGTTTTTAGCTTAAAGTTTAAAACTTGCAATTCATAACTTCACAACTTCAAGATCTTAACTTTAAGATAAATCAGAAAGTTTTTAGCTTAAAGTTTAAAACTTGCAATTCATAACTTCACAACTTCAAGATCTTAACTTTAAGATAAATCAGAAAGTTTTTAGCTTAAAGTTTAAAACTTGCAATTCATAACTTCACAACTTCAAGATCTTAACTTTAAGATAAATCAGAAAGTTTTTAGCTTAAAGTTTAAAACTTGAAATTCATAACTTCACAACTTCAAGATCTTAACTTTAAGATAAATCAGAACTTAGTATCTTAAAGTTTAAAACTTGAAATTCATAACTTCACAACTTCAAGATCTTAACTTTAAGATAAATCAGAAAGTTTTTAGCTTAAAGTTTAAAACTTGAAATTCATAACTTCACAACTTCAAGATCTTAACTTTAAGATAAATCAGAAAGTTTTTAGCTTAAAGTTTAAAACTTGCAATTCATAACTTCACAACTTCAAGATCTTAACTTTAAGATAAATCAGAAAGTTTTTAGCTTAAAGTTTAAAACTTGCAATTCATAACTTCACAACTTCAAGATCTTAACTTTAAGATAAATCAGAAAGTTTTTAGCTTAAAGTTTAAAACTTGAAATTCATAACTTCACAACTTCAAGATCTTAACTTTAAGATAAATCAGAACTTAGTATCTTAAAGTTTAAAACTTGCAATTCATAACTTCACAACTTCAAGATCTTAACTTTAAGATAAATCAGAAAGTTTTTAGCTTAAAGTTTAAAACTTGAAATTCATAACTTCACAACTTCAAGATCTTAACTTTAAGATAAATCAGAACTTAGTATCTTAAAGTTTAAAACTTGAAATTCATAACTTCACAACTTCAAGATCTTAACTTTAAGATAAATCAGAAAGTTTTTAGCTTAAAGTTTAAAACTTGAAATTCATAACTTCACAACTTCAAGATCTTAACTTTAAGATAAATCAGAAAGTTTTTAGCTTAAAGTTTAAAACTTGCAATTCATAACTTCACAACTTCAAGATCTTAACTTTAAGATAAATCAGAACTTAGTATCTTAAAGTTTAAAACTTGAAATTCATAACTTCACAACTTCAAGATCTTAACTTTAAGATAAATCAGAAAGTTTTTAGCTTAAAGTTTAAAACTTGCAATTCATAACTTCACAACTTCAAGATCTTAACTTTAAGATAAATCAGAAAGTTTTTAGCTTAAAGTTTAAAACTTGAAATTCATAACTTCACAACTTCAAGATCTTAACTTTAAGATAAATCAGAACTTAGTATCTTAAAGTTTAAAACTTGAAATTCATAACTTCACAACTTCAAGATCTTAACTTTAAGATAAATCAGAACTTAGTATCTTAAAGTTTAAAACTTGAAATTCATAACTTCACAACTTCAAGATCTTAACTTTAAGATAAATCAGAACTTAGTATCTTAAAGTTTAAAACTTGAAATTCATAACTTCACAACTTCAAGATCTTAACTTTAAGATAAATCAGAAAGTTTTTAGCTTAAAGTTTAAAACTTGCAATTCATAACTTCACAACTTCAAGATCTTAACTTTAAGATAAATCAGAACTTAGTATCTTAAAGTTTAAAACTTGAAATTCATAACTTCACAACTTCAAGATCTTAACTTTAAGATAAATCAGAACTTAGTATCTTAAAGTTTAAAACTTGAAATTCATAACTTCACAACTTCAAGATCTTAACTTTAAGATAAATCAGAAAGTTTTTAGCTTAAAGTTTAAAACTTGCAATTCATAACTTCACAACTTCAAGATCTTAACTTTAAGATAAATCAGAACTTAGTATCTTAAAGTTTAAAACTTGCAATTCATAACTTCACAACTTCAAGATCTTAACTTTAAGATAAATCAGAAAGTTTTTAGCTTAAAGTTTAAAACTTGAAATTCATAACTTCACAACTTCAAGATCTTAACTTTAAGATAAATCAGAAAGTTTTTAGCTTAAAGTTTAAAACTTGAAATTCATAACTTCACAACTTCAAGATCTTAACTTTAAGATAAATCAGAAAGTTTTTAGCTTAAAGTTTAAAACTTGAAATTCATAACTTCACAACTTCAAGATCTTAACTTTAAGATAAATCAGAACTTAGTATCTTAAAGTTTAAAACTTGCAATTCATAACTTCACAACTTCAAGATCTTAACTTTAAGATAAATCAGAACTTAGTATCTTAAAGTTTAAAACTTGAAATTCATAACTTCACAACTTCAAGATCTTAACTTTAAGATAAATCAGAAAGTTTTTAGCTTAAAGTTTAAAACTTGAAATTCATAACTTCACAACTTCAAGATCTTAACTTTAAGATAAATCAGAACTTAGTATCTTAAAGTTTAAAACTTGAAATTCATAACTTCACAACTTCAAGATCTTAACTTTAAGATAAATCAGAAAGTTTTTAGCTTGAAGTTTAAAACTTGCAATTCATAACTTCACAACTTCAAGATCTTAACTTTAAGATAAATCAGAAAGTTTTTAGCTTAAAGTTTAAAACTTGCAATTCATAACTTCACAACTTCAAGATCTTAACTTTAAGATAAATCAGAAAGTTTTTAGCTTAAAGTTTAAAACTTGCAATTCATAACTTCACAACTTCAAGATCTTAACTTTAAGATAAATCAGAAAGTTTTTAGCTTAAAGTTTAAAACTTGAAATTCATAACTTCACAACTTCAAGATCTTAACTTTAAGATAAATCAGAACTTAGTATCTTAAAGTTTAAAACTTGAAATTCATAACTTCACAACTTCAAGATCTTAACTTTAAGATAAATCAGAAAGTTTTTAGCTTAAAGTTTAAAACTTGAAATTCATAACTTCACAACTTCAAGATCTTAACTTTAAGATAAATCAGAAAGTTTTTAGCTTAAAGTTTAAAACTTGCAATTCATAACTTCACAACTTCAAGATCTTAACTTTAAGATAAATCAGAAAGTTTTTAGCTTAAAGTTTAAAACTTGCAATTCATAACTTCACAACTTCAAGATCTTAACTTTAAGATAAATCAGAAAGTTTTTAGCTTAAAGTTTAAAACTTGAAATTCATAACTTCACAACTTCAAGATCTTAACTTTAAGATAAATCAGAACTTAGTATCTTAAAGTTTAAAACTTGCAATTCATAACTTCACAACTTCAAGATCTTAACTTTAAGATAAATCAGAAAGTTTTTAGCTTAAAGTTTAAAACTTGAAATTCATAACTTCACAACTTCAAGATCTTAACTTTAAGATAAATCAGAACTTAGTATCTTAAAGTTTAAAACTTGAAATTCATAACTTCACAACTTCAAGATCTTAACTTTAAGATAAATCAGAAAGTTTTTAGCTTAAAGTTTAAAACTTGAAATTCATAACTTCAAAACTTCAAGATCTTAACTTTAAGATAAATCAGAAAGTTTTTAGCTTAAAGTTTAAAACTTGCAATTCATAACTTCACAACTTCAAGATCTTAACTTTAAGATAAATCAGAACTTAGTATCTTAAAGTTAAAAACTTGAAATTCATAACTTCACAACTTCAAGATCTTAACTTTAAGATAAATCAGAAAGTTTTTAGCTTAAAGTTTAAAACTTGAAATTCATAACTTCACAACTTCAAGATCTTAACTTTAAGATAAATCAGAAAGTTTTTAGCTTAAAGTTTAAAACTTGAAATTCATAACTTCACAACTTCAAGATCTTAACTTTAAGATAAATCAGAACTTAGTATCTTAAAGTTTAAAACTTGAAATTCATAACTTCACAACTTCAAGATCTTAACTTTAAGATAAATCAGAACTTAGTATCTTAAAGTTTAAAACTTGAAATTCATAACTTCACAACTTCAAGATCTTAACTTTAAGATAAATCAGAAAGTTTTTAGCTTAAAGTTTAAAACTTGCAATTCATAACTTCACAACTTCAAGATCTTAACTTTAAGATAAATCAGAACTTAGTATCTTAAAGTTTAAAACTTGAAATTCATAACTTCACAACTTCAAGATCTTAACTTTAAGATAAATCAGAAAGTTTTTAGCTTAAAGTTTAAAACTTGCAATTCATAACTTCACAACTTCAAGATCTTAACTTTAAGATAAATCAGAAAGTTTTTAGCTTAAAGTTTAAAACTTGCAATTCATAACTTCACAACTGCAAGATCTTAACTTTAAGATAAATCAGAAAGTTTTTAGCTTAAAGTTTAAAACTTGAAATTCATAACTTCACAACTTCAAGATCTTAACTTTAAGATAAATCAGAAAGTTTTTAGCTTAAAGTTTAAAACTTGAAATTCATAACTTCACAACTTCAAGATCTTAACTTTAAGATAAATCAGAAAGTTTTTAGCTTAAAGTTTTATAACTTGCAATTCATAACTTCACAACTTCAAGATCTTAACTTTAAGATAAATCAGAAAGTTTTTAGCTTAAAGTTTAAAACTTGCAATTCATAACTTCACAACTTCAAGATCTTAACTTTAAGATAAATCAGAAAGTTTTTAGCTTAAAGTTTAAAACTTGAAATTCATAACTTCACAACTTCAAGATCTTAACTTTAAGATAAATCAGAACTTAGTATCTTAAAGTTTAAAACTTGAAATTCATAACTTCACAACTTCAAGATCTTAACTTTAAGATAAATCAGAAAGTTTTTAGCTTAAAGTTTAAAACTTGCAATTCATAACTTCACAACTTCAAGATCTTAACTTTAAGATAAATCAGAACTTAGTATCTTAAAGTTTAAAACTTGAAATTCATAACTTCACAACTTCAAGATCTTAACTTTAAGATAAATCAGAAAGTTTTTAGCTTAAAGTTTAAAACTTGCAATTCATAACTTCACAACTTCAAGATCTTAACTTTAAGATAAATCAGAACTTAGTATCTTAAAGTTTAAAACTTGAAATTCATAACTTCACAACTTCAAGATCTTAACTTTAAGATAAATCAGAAAGTTTTTAGCTTAAAGTTTAAAACTTGAAATTCATAACTTCACAACTTCAAGATCTTAACTTTAAGATAAATCAGAAAGTTTTTAGCTTAAAGTTTAAAACTTGAAATTCATAACTTCACAACTTCAAGATCTTAACTTTAAGATAAATCAGAACTTAGTATCTTAAAGTTTAAAACTTGAAATTCATAACTTCACAACTTCAAGATCTTAACTTTAAGATAAATCAGAAAGTTTTTAGCTTAAAGTTTAAAACTTGAAATTCATAACTTCACAACTTCAAGATCTTAACTTTAAGATAAATCAGAAAGTTTTTAGCTTAAAGTTTAAAACTTGCAATTCATAACTTCACAACTTCAAGATCTTAACTTTAAGATAAATCAGAACTTAGTATCTTAAAGTTTAAAACTTGCAATTCATAACTTCACAACTTCAAGATCTTAACTTTAAGATAAATCAGAACTTAGTATCTTAAAGTTTAAAACTTGAAATTCATAACTTCACAACTTCAAGATCTTAACTTTAAGATAAATCAGAACTTAGTATCTTAAAGTTTAAAACTTGAAATTCATAACTTCACAACTTCAAGATCTTAACTTTAAGATAAATCAGAAAGTTTTTAGCTTAAAGTTTAAAACTTGCAATTCATAACTTCACAACTTCAAGATCTTAACTTTAAGATAAATCAGAAAGTTTTTAGCTTAAAGTTTAAAACTTGAAATTCATAACTTCACAACTTCAAGATCTTAACTTTAAGATAAATCAGAAAGTTTTTAGCTTAAAGTTTAAAACTTGCAATTCATAACTTCACAACTTCAAGATCTTAACTTTAAGATAAATCAGAACTTAGTATCTTAAAGTTTAAAACTTGAAATTCATAACTTCACAACTTCAAGATCTTAACTTTAAGATAAATCAGAAAGTTTTTAGCTTAAAGTTTAAAACTTGAAATTCATAACTTCACAACTTCAAGATCTTAACTTTAAGATAAATCAGAAAGTTTTTAGCTTAAAGTTTAAAACTTGCAATTCATAACTTCACAACTTCAAGATCTTAACTTTAAGATAAATCAGAACTTAGTATCTTAAAGTTTAAAACTTGAAATTCATAACTTCACAACTTCAAGATCTTAACTTTAAGATAAATCAGAAAGTTTTTAGCTTAAAGTTTAAAACTTGCAATTCATAACTTCACAACTTCAAGATCTTAACTTTAAGATAAATCAGAAAGTTTTTAGCTTAAAGTTTAAAACTTGCAATTCATAACTTCACAACTGCAAGATCTTAACTTTAAGATAAATCAGAAAGTTTTTAGCTTAAAGTTTAAAACTTGAAATTCATAACTTCACAACTTCAAGATCTTAACTGTAAGATAAATCAGAAAGTTTTTAGCTTAAAGTTTAAAACTTGAAATTCATAACTTCACAACTTCAAGATCTTAACTTTAAGATAAATCAGAAAGTTTTTAGCTTAAAGTTTAAAACTTGCAATTCATAACTTCACAACTTCAAGATCTTAACTTTAAGATAAATCAGAAAGTTTTTAGCTTAAAGTTTAAAACTTGCAATTCATAACTTCACAACTTCAAGATCTTAACTTTAAGATAAATCAGAAAGTTTTTAGCTTAAAGTTTAAAACTTGAAATTCATAACTTCACAACTTCAAGATCTTAACTTTAAGATAAATCAGAACTTAGTATCTTAAAGTTTAAAACTTGAAATTCATAACTTCACAACTTCAAGATCTTAACTTTAAGATAAATCAGAAAGTTTTTAGCTTAAAGTTTAAAACTTGCAATTCATAACTTCACAACTTCAAGATCTTAACTTTAAGATAAATCAGAACTTAGTATCTTAAAGTTTAAAACTTGAAATTCATAACTTCACAACTTCAAGATCTTAACTTTAAGATAAATCAGAAAGTTTTTAGCTTAAAGTTTAAAACTTGCAATTCATAACTTCACAACTTCAAGATCTTAACTTTAAGATAAATCAGAAAGTTTTTAGCTTAAAGTTTAAAACTTGCAATTCATAACTTCACAACTTCAAGATCTTAACTTTAAGATAAATCAGAAAGTTTTTAGCTTAAAGTTTAAAACTTGCAATTCATAACTTCACAACTTCAAGATCTTAACTTTAAGATAAATCAGAACTTAGTATCTTAAAGTTTAAAACTTGAAATTCATAACTTCACAACTTCAAGATCTTAACTTTAAGATAAATCAGAAAGTTTTTAGCTTAAAGTTTAAAACTTGAAATTCATAACTTCACAACTTCAAGATCTTAACTTTAAGATAAATCAGAAAGTTTTTAGCTTAAAGTTTAAAACTTGCAATTCATAACTTCACAACTTCAAGATCTTAACTTTAAGATAAATCAGAAAGTTTTTAGCTTAAAGTTTAAAACTTGCAATTCATAACTTCACAACTTCAAGATCTTAACTTTAAGATAAATCAGAACTTAGTATCTTAAAGTTTAAAACTTGAAATTCATAACTTCACAACTTCAAGATCTTAACTTTAAGATAAATCAGAAAGTTTTTAGCTTAAAGTTTAAAACTTGAAATTCATAACTTCACAACTTCAAGATCTTAACTTTAAGATAAATCAGAACTTAGTATCTTAAAGTTTAAAACTTGCAATTCATAACTTCACAACTTCAAGATCTTAACTTTAAGATAAATCAGAAAGTTTTTAGCTTAAAGTTTAAAACTTGCAATTCATAACTTCACAACTTCAAGATCTTAACTTTAAGATAAATCAGAAAGTTTTTAGCTTAAAGTTTAAAACTTGCAATTCATAACTTCACAACTTCAAGATCTTAACTTTAAGATAAATCAGAAAGTTTTTAGCTTAAAGTTTAAAACTTGCAATTCATAACTTCACAACTTCAAGATCTTAACTTTAAGATAAATCAGAAAGTTTTTAGCTTAAAGTTTAAAACTTGAAATTCATAACTTCACAACTTCAAGATCTTAACTTTAAGATAAATCAGAACTTAGTATCTTAAAGTTTAAAACTTGAAATTCATAACTTCACAACTTCAAGATCTTAACTTTAAGATAAATCAGAAAGTTTTTAGCTTAAAGTTTAAAACTTGAAATTCATAACTTCACAACTTCAAGATCTTAACTTTAAGATAAATCAGAAAGTTTTTAGCTTAAAGTTTAAAACTTGCAATTCATAACTTCACAACTTCAAGATCTTAACTTTAAGATAAATCAGAAAGTTTTTAGCTTAAAGTTTAAAACTTGCAATTCATAACTTCACAACTTCAAGATCTTAACTTTAAGATAAATCAGAAAGTTTTTAGCTTAAAGTTTAAAACTTGAAATTCATAACTTCACAACTTCAAGATCTTAACTTTAAGATAAATCAGAACTTAGTATCTTAAAGTTTAAAACTTGCAATTCATAACTTCACAACTTCAAGATCTTAACTTTAAGATAAATCAGAAAGTTTTTAGCTTAAAGTTTAAAACTTGAAATTCATAACTTCACAACTTCAAGATCTTAACTTTAAGATAAATCAGAACTTAGTATCTTAAAGTTTAAAACTTGAAATTCATAACTTCACAACTTCAAGATCTTAACTTTAAGATAAATCAGAAAGTTTTTAGCTTAAAGTTTAAAACTTGAAATTCATAACTTCACAACTTCAAGATCTTAACTTTAAGATAAATCAGAAAGTTTTTAGCTTAAAGTTTAAAACTTGCAATTCATAACTTCACAACTTCAAGATCTTAACTTTAAGATAAATCAGAACTTAGTATCTTAAAGTTTAAAACTTGAAATTCATAACTTCACAACTTCAAGATCTTAACTTTAAGATAAATCAGAAAGTTTTTAGCTTAAAGTTTAAAACTTGCAATTCATAACTTCACAACTTCAAGATCTTAACTTTAAGATAAATCAGAAAGTTTGTAACGGTTAAAATTCCTCAAGAATTTTTCCCAAATGTGACGTTAATAATTGATGTTACATTAATTTCTAACCAAAGATGTTAATTAAAACGACGAAGAAAAATAAAGATGGAATAAGCGCCACTCGATTTCGGTTAAAAAGGAAGACGTCGTTATGAAAGATTAGACAACTCGTTTAAAGGGGAAATCGAGAAATCACGAGCTATCTTTGTAATCTTGCCGGCTAGCTTGGAAGATAATTAATTAGCTTAGCTAATTAGTGGTTATAATATTTGTGTACCTGTTTTTTAATACAATGGTGTTTTTGGTAAAATTTTGCTAATTTTATTAGTTTAAAAACGTTTTGTTTTATATGAGCTTGTGTACTCTAGTGGTTATACCACGGGCTCCGCCACAGTTACTTTACGTTCGAATCTTGTATTCGTATTATTTTTTTTGTTTATGAATTGTTTTGGGATTATTTTACGAGTTTTTTTGGATATGTTATAAAATTTTTTTATTAGCATTCAAAAAGTTTCTACTACGCTGGTAAAATATTAATAAGGTAAAACTTTAATACCTATTAATTTGGTTCTCGAGTCGTAGAAAAAAAATATTTTTGTTGAAAACTGCTCATTACTTTCTTAAGTAGTTTTCTGTTTTTGGTTTTTCTACCCTGTACCATTTTTTTTGGAGGAGGAAGGGAAATTTCAAGTTGAAATTTTTTTGAAAATTTTCTTATTGTGTTTTTTTCGAATCTCATCCATCATGAAAGTGGATAGATTATTAGGAGATGAACTCTCCTATGAATTAGAAGTGAGAGGGATTGAGGCGGAAAGCCTCACAGTGAGCAAAAAGCGTTCTTTGTTAAGAGATGCCATTCGAAAGAATGCGCAAATTATTCGTTTTGTGGGTGATGTAAACACCGAATTAGGTATTTCGTCTACCAAATTATCTGAATTGGCTAAGGAAATTCAAGCGCTCGATCGAGCAAACATCAAAAATGACGAAGAACGAATAAGAGCACGTCTCTTGCACGTCCAGCGTCGCTTGGTGAATATTTTCTCCCCAGATTTTCAGTCCGAGGTAAATCGTCTTTCTACAATAGTAGACGAATTATTAATGAACCTCACTCTCGCATGTAGGGCTGAAAATATTTCGGACGATCAGGAAGTCGATTTAATATCACTTTCTGATTCGATCCTGGATGAACCTATTCCCTCCGAGATGGACGTCATGAGTCCACCTCTTGATTTTTCGGTCCCCAGAGCACATTTTACACCACCTTTGCCCAGGGTGACAAATTCTCGGCTGATTGATCTTGAATTAAACACGAATTTACCTAACGGTTCTCGTGCTGCCTCAGTTATTCAAACCCAACCTGTTCCAGACGAACAATTACATCAAAATGTAGAATCGATTATAAGGCGTTTGAGCTCAGTTGATATGAGTACCGTACATAATTCTACCGCACGGCGAGTCTCTTTCAATGACCGTCAGGAAAATCGTGATACTAGTTTTAGTTCTCCTAAAGAGGCTAAACAATTTACCGACCCAACACCACAAAATTTTGGGAAAATTCCACCTATTTGTCTTTGGAACGTCCAGTTCGACGGAACTAGTAGTGTGACTACATTTTTAGAAAATATTGAAGAGCTTCGTGAGTCACGGGGTGTTTCTAAAGCCCAGCTCTTTCAATCTGCTATCGAACTATTTAAAGGGGATGCTCGAACTTGGTTTCGACCCCGCAAACATTTATTTAAAGATTGGGATGACCTAGTTTTTCAACTAAGGAAATCATTTTTACCGCCTGGCTACGAGTCGCGTCTCGAGTCAGAGATTAAAAAAAGAACACAAGGCTCCGACGAGAAATTAGTGTTGTATATTTCTGTCATGGAGAACTTGTACCGTAAACTGTCGAATATTCCATCTGAAAATATCAGAGTCGACACGATTAGGGGAAATTTGCTCCCACACATCCAACGAGGTATGTCATGTCTAACCATCAACACGATTGAACAACTGATCGATTGTGGTCGAATGGTAGAGGAAAGCGAATACCGCGCACGATTCTATTGCCCACCTTCAGGGGTAAAAGGTTTCACAGTGGAACCTGAGTCTGTTTATAAAAGATACTCCAGTAACCAATCTGGCCGAGTAAACGTTATTTCAGACCAGGCCACCCACGGTACTTCGACTATTAACACTCCTTCCTCGATAGATAGTAAGTGTTGGAATTGCGGGCGACCAGGCCATCAACGGTCGTCCTGCAGGCAACAAAAGCGAGTTTTGTGTTTCCGCTGTGGTAGAGTAGGATTTACCGTTGCTTCATGTCCTACGTGTTCGGAAAACCGAAACGCGAGCCACTAACTGGTCGGTTAGTGTCTCGTTCCTTTAATCCGACCAAACAAAAGATCCTGTTAGATTATATCCTCTCACATGGCGACAACGATGACAGAAGACCACACTTAAAGGTCACAGTTTTTGGTCGAGTTATGTTAGGACTCCTGGACTCGGGTAGTTCACTTACTGTGGTCGGTCAGTCTGGTCTGGCTACATTTTTAGGTTTAGGTTTAAAGTTGGATACTTCCAAAAATTTATCGTGTGTAGTAGCTAATGTTCAGGACTGTCGGACCATTGGGATGTTGAAGGTCCCTATGTGTTTAATGGGACGAGTCAGGGTCATTGATGTTTATGTGTTGGAGAATCTGTCATCGAAGCTCATATTAGGTATGGACTTCTGGAGAGAGATGGATGTAGTCCCGGATTTACATCGAGATGTTTGGCATTTTGGCGATTCTATTGCTCTATCTTCCGTTTCGGCTTTAGGAGAATTATCAACTCTCTCTTCTGAGCAAACTTCTCTGCTAAATAAGTTACTCGAGGAGAAATTTTCTGAAATGGGTACCGGTCTCGGTTGCACTACTGTAGCCGAGCATAAAATTAACATCAAACCCGATGTCAAACCAATTAAGAGACGTTACTATCCAGTCCCGCCTTTTAAGCAAAAGATCCTTGACGACGAGGTTCAGAAAATGCTGGAAATGGACGTCATAGAACCGTCAAAAAGTTCTTGGTCATTTCCAGTTATCTTGGTGCCAAAGTCAGGTGGCAAAGAGTATCGCTTTTGTGTTGATTATCGAGCACTGAATGCCGTAACGGAGAAAGACGCATACCCACTTCCCTATATCTCTGCCATCCTAGATAGGTTAAGAGGAGCCAAGTACATAAGCAGCCTCGATATTAAGAGCGCCTACTGGCAAATCTCTGTGAGTCCATCTTCACGAGAGTACACTGCTTTCACCGTGCCAGGTAGAGGTTTGTACCAGTTTAAAAAGATGCCATTTGGTCTAACGAACGCACCTGCCAACTGGCAGAGGCTAATTGACACGGTACTGGGTGTCGACCTCGAACCCTTCGTCCATGTTTACCTGGACGATATTATCGTTATTTCCCCCGACTTTAACTCACATCTAGATATTTTACGAAAAGTTTTTGATAGGCTTACTGCCGCTGGCTTAACTTTAAGTCAGGAAAAATGTAAATTTTGTCGCCCGTCGTTAAAATATCTAGGGTATGTAGTCGATTCGAACGGTCTACGGACCGATGTGGAAAAAGTCGAGGCGATTATGAATGTCCCGTCTCCCGCTAACCCTACCGAGATTAGGAGGTTCCTGGGCATGGCCAGTTGGTATCGGCGGTTCGTGCCGAATTTTTCAACCATCATTGCGCCCATGACCCGGTTGATTCAAAAGAGAGTGCCTTTCAAGTGGGATAATTGTTGTGAGCAGGCCTTTAACCATCTTAAGAGCTGCCTCGTTACAGCTCCAATATTGACCTGTCCCGATTTCGCTCAGCCTTTCACCCTGCAGTGCGACGCCTCAGCCTACGGCCTCGGCGCAGTACTCACACAGAGCTTCGACGGTGTAGAGAAGGTGCTTTGCTTCCTCTCTAGATCGCTAACTAAACCAGAGCAGAAATATTCCACCACAGAGCGAGAATGCTTGAGCGTTATCTGGGCAATTGAAAAGTTGCGCCATTATCTTGAGGGTACCCACTTTACGGTCATCACCGACCATGCCTCCCTAATCTGGTTGAATAATTTGAAGGACCCAACTGGTAAGTTGGCTAGGTGGGCGTTGCGTCTCCAACCTTTCGATTATACCATCGTCCATCGAAAGGGGAAAGACCACGTCGTGCCTGATTTTTTGTCGCGTTCCGTGCCGGTGGCACCTATTCAGGTGGCCCCTCCGGTCGACGATTTTAGTGGCACAGAGGATGCCTGGTATTTGAGAATGCGACAACGGGTTGAGGAACACCCGAACAGGTACCCCCAGTGGAGATTGGAGGACAATCGCCTTTTCAAGTACGTCAAGGTCCGTATCCCTGAGTTGAGTCAGGAGGCGGAAAACTGGAAAGTGGTTGTCCCCAAGGAAGGTCGTCTGGTTTTTCTACGTCAGTGCCATGATGAGCCTACCGCAGGTCATGCGGGTATATACAAAACCTACTGGAGGTTGCATCATAGGTACTACTGGCCTAAGATGAAGAACGATGTGGCCAGGTACGTCAGATCTTGTCGAGTTTGTGCGGAGCAGAAGCCCGAACAGAAAGCCCCTGCCGGGTTAATGGGTTCTAGCCCCGAGGTCACACGCCCTTGGCAATCCATCTCGTTGGATTTCGTTGGTCCCTTACCTCGTTCCTCGTCTGGTTACACCCACATCTTGGTAGTGACCGACTATTTTAGCAAATATGTCCTACTATTTGCAGTTCGTACCGCTACCGCACGGTCACTAGCCAAGAATGTGGAAGAGGGTGTCTTTTTAGTGTACGGCGTACCGGAGACTATCATCTGCGATAACGGCGTGCAAATGCGCAGTAACGAGTTCCGTCAGCTTTGCGAGCGGTATCGTGCTAAGATACAGTACACAGCTTTGTACTACCCTAGAGCCGACCCCACGGAAAGGGTGAACAAGGTGGTGAAAACCATGCTGTCCTCTTACGTGAAGGACAACCACCGCCGTTGGGATACGTACTTAGCTGCGATAGCGTGCGCCATCCGTACGTCGAGACACGAGACCATCGATTTTAGCCCCTATTTCGTAAACTTCGGACGAGAGTATGTCAGTTCGGGTGACCACCATCTACACCCCGAACAACAACATCATGAGGACGAAATTCATAAGCGTTCTGCCGGTTTTCGAAAAATGTTCGAAACGATCCGTGATAGGTTGCGCGCGGCACACGATCGCAACAAACGCGTCTACGACCTACGCCGTAGACCTGCACAGTTTGTTGTTGGTCAATTGGTTTGGCGGAGGAATAAAGTTCACTCCGATGCCTCCAAGTTCTTTTCGGCCAAACTAGCACCTACTTTTGTTGGGCCTTACAGGGTCAAAAAGAAAACCGGTAGTGTCACTTATGAACTCGAGGACGACCACGGCAATTCAACAGGCATCTGGCACGTACAGGATCTGAAACCCCAGATAGACGACGAGTATATATAGTTTTTTTGTTTTATCGTTTGTATATATCTTTCTTTGTATATATTTTTCTGTTTTGTCGTTCCGAGTTACCTTTTGTTTTGTTTATCTATCGTATCGAAGGTCCGAACATCTGGACAGCTTTACATCTTCACCATCGGTAAAGTTCCTATTATATTTCCCGTACCGTTGGTTTTCTCGTTTTGTAGAAACTTTACCTCTTTCCAAGTAAAGGGGGAGTGTAACGATTTAAAATTTGCCGCCGGGTTCTTTGGGTTTTGGAACCAGTGACCGTTGGTACGAGGGAGGAAAAATGCGCAGGAGTCGGTTCGCGGGACTTGACTTGATACGTTGGCTCGAGTAAGAGGTGATTTTGTGTGTGTTGTGCAAAAATTTTGTGAAGCCGGATTTTGGAGAAGAATTGGTTAGTTAATACCATCCAGTAGCGAACTGGGATTATCTTCTCGAATCCGTAGGATTGGGAAGCTCATTTTTTTCTGATTATTTTACCGGGAGCTCTCATCCGCCTTTATGGGATTCGAAGCTGAACAAATTTTGCATCGGCCGCAGATCAACGAAATTTGAGGTATCATTTTTTTTTGGTTGGTAATTTATTGTAATAATTATTAATTATTTGATTGAGTTGATTCTCAAAATTTGTACATTTTGTATAAATATTCCGTGATTTCGGTTGATAATCAACATATGGGTGATAACATTTTTGTGTGGTCCGCCATTATTTTGTTAGTTCTTTGCGGGACTGCGCGTAAGATATTTGCGCTTTATATTTGAGCAATTATTATTTTCATTTACAGAATTTCTTCGTTGTTCAAAATTTTCCGTATGCCCTGAACTCATTGCTGGTTTTTTTTTTGTTTAATTAATTATCTTCCAAGCTAGCCGGCAAGATTACAAAGATAGCTCGTGATTTCTCGATTTCCCCTTTAAACGAGTTGTCTAATCTTTCATAACGACGTCTTCCTTTTTAACCGAAATCGAGTGGCGCTTATTCCATCTTTATTTTTCTTCGTCGTTTTAATTAACATCTTTGGTTAGAAATTAATGTAACATCAATTATTAACGTCACATTTGGGAAAAATTCTTGAGGAATTTTAACCGTTACAAGTTTTTAGCTTAAAGTTTAAAACTTGAAATTCATAACTTCACAACTTCAAGATCTTAACTTTAAGATAAATCAGAACTTAGTATCTTAAAGTTTAAAACTTGAAATTCATAACTTCACAACTTCAAGATCTTAACTTTAAGATAAATCAGAACTTAGTATCTTAAAGTTTAAAACTTGAAATTCATAACTTCACAACTTCAAGATCTTAACTTTAAGATAAATCAGAACTTAGTATCTTAAAGTTTAAAACTTGAAATTCATAACTTCACAACTTCAAGATCTTAACTTTAAGATAAATCAGAAAGTTTTTAGCTTAAAGTTTAAAACTTGCAATTCATAACTTCACAACTTCAAGATCTTAACTTTAAGATAAATCAGAACTTAGTATCTTAAAGTTTAAAACTTGAAATTCATAACTTCACAACTTCAAGATCTTAACTTTAAGATAAATCAGAACTTAGTATCTTAAAGTTTAAAACTTGAAATTCATAACTTCACAACTTCAAGATCTTAACTTTAAGATAAATCAGAAAGTTTTTAGCTTAAAGTTTAAAACTTGCAATTCATAACTTCACAACTTCAAGATCTTAACTTTAAGATAAATCAGAACTTAGTATCTTAAAGTTTAAAACTTGCAATTCATAACTTCACAACTTCAAGATCTTAACTTTAAGATAAATCAGAAAGTTTTTAGCTTAAAGTTTAAAACTTGAAATTCATAACTTCACAACTTCAAGATCTTAACTTTAAGATAAATCAGAAAGTTTTTAGCTTAAAGTTTAAAACTTGAAATTCATAACTTCACAACTTCAAGATCTTAACTTTAAGATAAATCAGAAAGTTTTTAGCTTAAAGTTTAAAACTTGAAATTCATAACTTCACAACTTCAAGATCTTAACTTTAAGATAAATCAGAACTTAGTATCTTAAAGTTTAAAACTTGCAATTCATAACTTCACAACTTCAAGATCTTAACTTTAAGATAAATCAGAACTTAGTATCTTAAAGTTTAAAACTTGAAATTCATAACTTCACAACTTCAAGATCTTAACTTTAAGATAAATCAGAAAGTTTTTAGCTTAAAGTTTAAAACTTGAAATTCATAACTTCACAACTTCAAGATCTTAACTTTAAGATAAATCAGAACTTAGTATCTTAAAGTTTAAAACTTGCAATTCATAACTTCACAACTTCAAGATCTTAACTTTAAGATAAATCAGAAAGTTTTTAGCTTGAAGTTTAAAACTTGCAATTCATAACTTCACAACTTCAAGATCTTAACTTTAAGATAAATCAGAAAGTTTTTAGCTTAAAGTTTAAAACTTGCAATTCATAACTTCACAACTTCAAGATCTTAACTTTAAGATAAATCAGAAAGTTTTTAGCTTAAAGTTTAAAACTTGCAATTCATAACTTCACAACTTCAAGATCTTAACTTTAAGATAAATCAGAAAGTTTTTAGCTTAAAGTTTAAAACTTGAAATTCATAACTTCACAACTTCAAGATCTTAACTTTAAGATAAATCAGAACTTAGTATCTTAAAGTTTAAAACTTGAAATTCATAACTTCACAACTTCAAGATCTTAACTTTAAGATAAATCAGAAAGTTTTTAGCTTAAAGTTTAAAACTTGAAATTCATAACTTCACAACTTCAAGATCTTAACTTTAAGATAAATCAGAAAGTTTTTAGCTTAAAGTTTAAAACTTGCAATTCATAACTTCACAACTTCAAGATCTTAACTTTAAGATAAATCAGAAAGTTTTTAGCTTAAAGTTTAAAACTTGCAATTCATAACTTCACAACTTCAAGATCTTAACTTTAAGATAAATCAGAAAGTTTTTAGCTTAAAGTTTAAAACTTGAAATTCATAACTTCACAACTTCAAGATCTTAACTTTAAGATAAATCAGAACTTAGTATCTTAAAGTTTAAAACTTGCAATTCATAACTTCACAACTTCAAGATCTTAACTTTAAGATAAATCAGAAAGTTTTTAGCTTAAAGTTTAAAACTTGAAATTCATAACTTCACAACTTCAAGATCTTAACTTTAAGATAAATCAGAACTTAGTATCTTAAAGTTTAAAACTTGAAATTCATAACTTCACAACTTCAAGATCTTAACTTTAAGATAAATCAGAAAGTTTTTAGCTTAAAGTTTAAAACTTGAAATTCATAACTTCAAAACTTCAAGATCTTAACTTTAAGATAAATCAGAAAGTTTTTAGCTTAAAGTTTAAAACTTGCAATTCATAACTTCACAACTTCAAGATCTTAACTTTAAGATAAATCAGAACTTAGTATCTTAAAGTTAAAAACTTGAAATTCATAACTTCACAACTTCAAGATCTTAACTTTAAGATAAATCAGAAAGTTTTTAGCTTAAAGTTTAAAACTTGCAATTCATAACTTCACAACTTCAAGATCTTAACTTTAAGATAAATCAGAAAGTTTTTAGCTTAAAGTTTAAAACTTGAAATTCATAACTTCACAACTTCAAGATCTTAACTTTAAGATAAATCAGAACTTAGTATCTTAAAGTTTAAAACTTGAAATTCATAACTTCACAACTTCAAGATCTTAACTTTAAGATAAATCAGAACTTAGTATCTTAAAGTTTAAAACTTGAAATTCATAACTTCACAACTTCAAGATCTTAACTTTAAGATAAATCAGAAAGTTTTTAGCTTAAAGTTTAAAACTTGCAATTCATAACTTCACAACTTCAAGATCTTAACTTTAAGATAAATCAGAACTTAGTATCTTAAAGTTTAAAACTTGAAATTCATAACTTCACAACTTCAAGATCTTAACTTTAAGATAAATCAGAAAGTTTTTAGCTTAAAGTTTAAAACTTGCAATTCATAACTTCACAACTTCAAGATCTTAACTTTAAGATAAATCAGAAAGTTTTTAGCTTAAAGTTTAAAACTTGCAATTCATAACTTCACAACTGCAAGATCTTAACTTTAAGATAAATCAGAAAGTTTTTAGCTTAAAGTTTAAAACTTGAAATTCATAACTTCACAACTTCAAGATCTTAACTTTAAGATAAATCAGAAAGTTTTTAGCTTAAAGTTTAAAACTTGAAATTCATAACTTCACAACTTCAAGATCTTAACTTTAAGATAAATCAGAAAGTTTTTAGCTTAAAGTTTAAAACTTGCAATTCATAACTTCACAACTTCAAGATCTTAACTTTAAGATAAATCAGAAAGTTTTTAGCTTAAAGTTTAAAACTTGCAATTCATAACTTCACAACTTCAAGATCTTAACTTTAAGATAAATCAGAAAGTTTTTAGCTTAAAGTTTAAAACTTGAAATTCATAACTTCACAACTTCAAGATCTTAACTTTAAGATAAATCAGAACTTAGTATCTTAAAGTTTAAAACTTGAAATTCATAACTTCACAACTTCAAGATCTTAACTTTAAGATAAATCAGAAAGTTTTTAGCTTAAAGTTTAAAACTTGCAATTCATAACTTCACAACTTCAAGATCTTAACTTTAAGATAAATCAGAACTTAGTATCTTAAAGTTTAAAACTTGAAATTCATAACTTCACAACTTCAAGATCTTAACTTTAAGATAAATCAGAAAGTTTTTAGCTTAAAGTTTAAAACTTGCAATTCATAACTTCACAACTTCAAGATCTTAACTTTAAGATAAATCAGAAAGTTTTTAGCTTAAAGTTTAAAACTTGCAATTCATAACTTCACAACTTCAAGATCTTAACTTTAAGATAAATCAGAAAGTTTTTAGCTTAAAGTTTAAAACTTGCAATTCATAACTTCACAACTTCAAGATCTTAACTTTAAGATAAATCAGAACTTAGTATCTTAAAGTTTAAAACTTGAAATTCATAACTTCACAACTTCAAGATCTTAACTTTAAGATAAATCAGAAAGTTTTTAGCTTAAAGTTTAAAACTTGAAATTCATAACTTCACAACTTCAAGATCTTAACTTTAAGATAAATCAGAAAGTTTTTAGCTTAAAGTTTAAAACTTGCAATTCATAACTTCACAACTTCAAGATCTTAACTTTAAGATAAATCAGAAAGTTTTTAGCTTAAAGTTTAAAACTTGCAATTCATAACTTCACAACTTCAAGATCTTAACTTTAAGATAAATCAGAACTTAGTATCTTAAAGTTTAAAACTTGAAATTCATAACTTCACAACTTCAAGATCTTAACTTTAAGATAAATCAGAAAGTTTTTAGCTTAAAGTTTAAAACTTGAAATTCATAACTTCACAACTTCAAGATCTTAACTTTAAGATAAATCAGAACTTAGTATCTTAAAGTTTAAAACTTGCAATTCATAACTTCACAACTTCAAGATCTTAACTTTAAGATAAATCAGAAAGTTTTTAGCTTAAAGTTTAAAACTTGCAATTCATAACTTCACAACTTCAAGATCTTAACTTTAAGATAAATCAGAAAGTTTTTAGCTTAAAGTTTAAAACTTGCAATTCATAACTTCACAACTTCAAGATCTTAACTTTAAGATAAATCAGAAAGTTTTTAGCTTAAAGTTTAAAACTTGCAATTCATAACTTCACAACTTCAAGATCTTAACTTTAAGATAAATCAGAAAGTTTTTAGCTTAAAGTTTAAAACTTGAAATTCATAACTTCACAACTTCAAGATCTTAACTTTAAGATAAATCAGAACTTAGTATCTTAAAGTTTAAAACTTGAAATTCATAACTTCACAACTTCAAGATCTTAACTTTAAGATAAATCAGAAAGTTTTTAGCTTAAAGTTTAAAACTTGAAATTCATAACTTCACAACTTCAAGATCTTAACTTTAAGATAAATCAGAAAGTTTTTAGCTTAAAGTTTAAAACTTGCAATTCATAACTTCACAACTTCAAGATCTTAACTTTAAGATAAATCAGAAAGTTTTTAGCTTAAAGTTTAAAACTTGCAATTCATAACTTCACAACTTCAAGATCTTAACTTTAAGATAAATCAGAAAGTTTTTAGCTTAAAGTTTAAAACTTGAAATTCATAACTTCACAACTTCAAGATCTTAACTTTAAGATAAATCAGAACTTAGTATCTTAAAGTTTAAAACTTGCAATTCATAACTTCACAACTTCAAGATCTTAACTTTAAGATAAATCAGAAAGTTTTTAGCTTAAAGTTTAAAACTTGAAATTCATAACTTCACAACTTCAAGATCTTAACTTTAAGATAAATCAGAACTTAGTATCTTAAAGTTTAAAACTTGAAATTCATAACTTCACAACTTCAAGATCTTAACTTTAAGATAAATCAGAAAGTTTTTAGCTTAAAGTTTAAAACTTGAAATTCATAACTTCACAACTTCAAGATCTTAACTTTAAGATAAATCAGAAAGTTTTTAGCTTAAAGTTTAAAACTTGCAATTCATAACTTCACAACTTCAAGATCTTAACTTTAAGATAAATCAGAACTTAGTATCTTAAAGTTTAAAACTTGAAATTCATAACTTCACAACTTCAAGATCTTAACTTTAAGATAAATCAGAAAGTTTTTAGCTTAAAGTTTAAAACTTGCAATTCATAACTTCACAACTTCAAGATCTTAACTTTAAGATAAATCAGAAAGTTTTTAGCTTAAAGTTTAAAACTTGAAATTCATAACTTCACAACTTCAAGATCTTAACTTTAAGATAAATCAGAACTTAGTATCTTAAAGTTTAAAACTTGAAATTCATAACTTCACAACTTCAAGATCTTAACTTTAAGATAAATCAGAACTTAGTATCTTAAAGTTTAAAACTTGAAATTCATAACTTCACAACTTCAAGATCTTAACTTTAAGATAAATCAGAACTTAGTATCTTAAAGTTTAAAACTTGAAATTCATAACTTCACAACTTCAAGATCTTAACTTTAAGATAAATCAGAAAGTTTTTAGCTTAAAGTTTAAAACTTGCAATTCATAACTTCACAACTTCAAGATCTTAACTTTAAGATAAATCAGAACTTAGTATCTTAAAGTTTAAAACTTGAAATTCATAACTTCACAACTTCAAGATCTTAACTTTAAGATAAATCAGAACTTAGTATCTTAAAGTTTAAAACTTGAAATTCATAACTTCACAACTTCAAGATCTTAACTTTAAGATAAATCAGAAAGTTTTTAGCTTAAAGTTTAAAACTTGCAATTCATAACTTCACAACTTCAAGATCTTAACTTTAAGATAAATCAGAACTTAGTATCTTAAAGTTTAAAACTTGCAATTCATAACTTCACAACTTCAAGATCTTAACTTTAAGATAAATCAGAAAGTTTTTAGCTTAAAGTTTAAAACTTGAAATTCATAACTTCACAACTTCAAGATCTTAACTTTAAGATAAATCAGAAAGTTTTTAGCTTAAAGTTTAAAACTTGAAATTCATAACTTCACAACTTCAAGATCTTAACTTTAAGATAAATCAGAAAGTTTTTAGCTTAAAGTTTAAAACTTGAAATTCATAACTTCACAACTTCAAGATCTTAACTTTAAGATAAATCAGAACTTAGTATCTTAAAGTTTAAAACTTGCAATTCATAACTTCACAACTTCAAGATCTTAACTTTAAGATAAATCAGAACTTAGTATCTTAAAGTTTAAAACTTGAAATTCATAACTTCACAACTTCAAGATCTTAACTTTAAGATAAATCAGAAAGTTTTTAGCTTAAAGTTTAAAACTTGAAATTCATAACTTCACAACTTCAAGATCTTAACTTTAAGATAAATCAGAACTTAGTATCTTAAAGTTTAAAACTTGCAATTCATAACTTCACAACTTCAAGATCTTAACTTTAAGATAAATCAGAAAGTTTTTAGCTTAAAGTTTAAAACTTGCAATTCATAACTTCACAACTTCAAGATCTTAACTTTAAGATAAATCAGAAAGTTTTTAGCTTAAAGTTTAAAACTTGCAATTCATAACTTCACAACTTCAAGATCTTAACTTTAAGATAAATCAGAAAGTTTTTAGCTTAAAGTTTAAAACTTGCAATTCATAACTTCACAACTTCAAGATCTTAACTTTAAGATAAATCAGAAAGTTTTTAGCTTAAAGTTTAAAACTTGAAATTCATAACTTCACAACTTCAAGATCTTAACTTTAAGATAAATCAGAACTTAGTATCTTAAAGTTTAAAACTTGCAATTCATAACTTCACAACTTCAAGATCTTAACTTTAAGATAAATCAGAAAGTTTTTAGCTTAAAGTTTAAAACTTGCAATTCATAACTTCACAACTTCAAGATCTTAACTTTAAGATAAATCAGAAAGTTTTTAGCTTAAAGTTTAAAACTTGCAATTCATAACTTCACAACTTCAAGATCTTAACTTTAAGATAAATCAGAAAGTTTTTAGCTTAAAGTTTAAAACTTGCAATTCATAACTTCACAACTTCAAGATCTTAACTTTAAGATAAATCAGAAAGTTTTTAGCTTAAAGTTTAAAACTTGAAATTCATAACTTCACAACTTCAAGATCTTAACTTTAAGATAAATCAGAACTTAGTATCTTAAAGTTTAAAACTTGCAATTCATAACTTCACAACTTCAAGATCTTAACTTTAAGATAAATCAGAAAGTTTTTAGCTTAAAGTTTAAAACTTGCAATTCATAACTTCACAACTTCAAGATCTTAACTTTAAGATAAATCAGAAAGTTTTTAGCTTAAAGTTTAAAACTTGAAATTCATAACTTCACAACTTCAAGATCTTAACTTTAAGATAAATCAGAACTTAGTATCTTAAAGTTTAAAACTTGCAATTCATAACTTCACAACTTCAAGATCTTAACTTTAAGATAAATCAGAAAGTTTTTAGCTTAAAGTTTAAAACTTGAAATTCATAACTTCACAACTTCAAGATCTTAACTTTAAGATAAATCAGAACTTAGTATCTTAAAGTTTAAAACTTGAAATTCATAACTTCACAACTTCAAGATCTTAACTTTAAGATAAATCAGAAAGTTTTTAGCTTAAAGTTTAAAACTTGAAATTCATAACTTCAAAACTTCAAGATCTTAACTTTAAGATAAATCAGAAAGTTTTTAGCTTAAAGTTTAAAACTTGCAATTCATAACTTCACAACTTCAAGATCTTAACTTTAAGATAAATCAGAACTTAGTATCTTAAAGTTAAAAACTTGAAATTCATAACTTCACAACTTCAAGATCTTAACTTTAAGATAAATCAGAAAGTTTTTAGCTTAAAGTTTAAAACTTGCAATTCATAACTTCACAACTTCAAGATCTTAACTTTAAGATAAATCAGAAAGTTTTTAGCTTAAAGTTTAAAACTTGAAATTCATAACTTCACAACTTCAAGATCTTAACTTTAAGATAAATCAGAACTTAGTATCTTAAAGTTTAAAACTTGAAATTCATAACTTCACAACTTCAAGATCTTAACTTTAAGATAAATCAGAACTTAGTATCTTAAAGTTTAAAACTTGAAATTCATAACTTCACAACTTCAAGATCTTAACTTTAAGATAAATCAGAAAGTTTTTAGCTTAAAGTTTAAAACTTGCAATTCATAACTTCACAACTTCAAGATCTTAACTTTAAGATAAATCAGAACTTAGTATCTTAAAGTTTAAAACTTGAAATTCATAACTTCACAACTTCAAGATCTTAACTTTAAGATAAATCAGAAAGTTTTTAGCTTAAAGTTTAAAACTTGCAATTCATAACTTCACAACTTCAAGATCTTAACTTTAAGATAAATCAGAAAGTTTTTAGCTTAAAGTTTAAAACTTGCAATTCATAACTTCACAACTGCAAGATCTTAACTTTAAGATAAATCAGAAAGTTTTTAGCTTAAAGTTTAAAACTTGAAATTCATAACTTCACAACTTCAAGATCTTAACTTTAAGATAAATCAGAAAGTTTTTAGCTTAAAGTTTAAAACTTGAAATTCATAACTTCACAACTTCAAGATCTTAACTTTAAGATAAATCAGAAAGTTTTTAGCTTAAAGTTTAAAACTTGCAATTCATAACTTCACAACTTCAAGATCTTAACTTTAAGATAAATCAGAAAGTTTTTAGCTTAAAGTTTAAAACTTGCAATTCATAACTTCACAACTTCAAGATCTTAACTTTAAGATAAATCAGAAAGTTTTTAGCTTAAAGTTTAAAACTTGAAATTCATAACTTCACAACTTCAAGATCTTAACTTTAAGATAAATCAGAACTTAGTATCTTAAAGTTTAAAACTTGAAATTCATAACTTCACAACTTCAAGATCTTAACTTTAAGATAAATCAGAAAGTTTTTAGCTTAAAGTTTAAAACTTGCAATTCATAACTTCACAACTTCAAGATCTTAACTTTAAGATAAATCAGAACTTAGTATCTTAAAGTTTAAAACTTGAAATTCATAACTTCACAACTTCAAGATCTTAACTTTAAGATAAATCAGAAAGTTTTTAGCTTAAAGTTTAAAACTTGCAATTCATAACTTCACAACTTCAAGATCTTAACTTTAAGATAAATCAGAAAGTTTTTAGCTTAAAGTTTAAAACTTGCAATTCATAACTTCACAACTTCAAGATCTTAACTTTAAGATAAATCAGAAAGTTTTTAGCTTAAAGTTTAAAACTTGCAATTCATAACTTCACAACTTCAAGATCTTAACTTTAAGATAAATCAGAACTTAGTATCTTAAAGTTTAAAACTTGAAATTCATAACTTCACAACTTCAAGATCTTAACTTTAAGATAAATCAGAAAGTTTTTAGCTTAAAGTTTAAAACTTGAAATTCATAACTTCACAACTTCAAGATCTTAACTTTAAGATAAATCAGAAAGTTTTTAGCTTAAAGTTTAAAACTTGCAATTCATAACTTCACAACTTCAAGATCTTAACTTTAAGATAAATCAGAAAGTTTTTAGCTTAAAGTTTAAAACTTGCAATTCATAACTTCACAACTTCAAGATCTTAACTTTAAGATAAATCAGAACTTAGTATCTTAAAGTTTAAAACTTGAAATTCATAACTTCACAACTTCAAGATCTTAACTTTAAGATAAATCAGAAAGTTTTTAGCTTAAAGTTTAAAACTTGAAATTCATAACTTCACAACTTCAAGATCTTAACTTTAAGATAAATCAGAACTTAGTATCTTAAAGTTTAAAACTTGCAATTCATAACTTCACAACTTCAAGATCTTAACTTTAAGATAAATCAGAAAGTTTTTAGCTTAAAGTTTAAAACTTGCAATTCATAACTTCACAACTTCAAGATCTTAACTTTAAGATAAATCAGAAAGTTTTTAGCTTAAAGTTTAAAACTTGCAATTCATAACTTCACAACTTCAAGATCTTAACTTTAAGATAAATCAGAAAGTTTTTAGCTTAAAGTTTAAAACTTGCAATTCATAACTTCACAACTTCAAGATCTTAACTTTAAGATAAATCAGAAAGTTTTTAGCTTAAAGTTTAAAACTTGAAATTCATAACTTCACAACTTCAAGATCTTAACTTTAAGATAAATCAGAACTTAGTATCTTAAAGTTTAAAACTTGAAATTCATAACTTCACAACTTCAAGATCTTAACTTTAAGATAAATCAGAAAGTTTTTAGCTTAAAGTTTAAAACTTGAAATTCATAACTTCACAACTTCAAGATCTTAACTTTAAGATAAATCAGAAAGTTTTTAGCTTAAAGTTTAAAACTTGCAATTCATAACTTCACAACTTCAAGATCTTAACTTTAAGATAAATCAGAAAGTTTTTAGCTTAAAGTTTAAAACTTGCAATTCATAACTTCACAACTTCAAGATCTTAACTTTAAGATAAATCAGAAAGTTTTTAGCTTAAAGTTTAAAACTTGAAATTCATAACTTCACAACTTCAAGATCTTAACTTTAAGATAAATCAGAACTTAGTATCTTAAAGTTTAAAACTTGCAATTCATAACTTCACAACTTCAAGATCTTAACTTTAAGATAAATCAGAAAGTTTTTAGCTTAAAGTTTAAAACTTGAAATTCATAACTTCACAACTTCAAGATCTTAACTTTAAGATAAATCAGAACTTAGTATCTTAAAGTTTAAAACTTGAAATTCATAACTTCACAACTTCAAGATCTTAACTTTAAGATAAATCAGAAAGTTTTTAGCTTAAAGTTTAAAACTTGAAATTCATAACTTCACAACTTCAAGATCTTAACTTTAAGATAAATCAGAAAGTTTTTAGCTTAAAGTTTAAAACTTGCAATTCATAACTTCACAACTTCAAGATCTTAACTTTAAGATAAATCAGAACTTAGTATCTTAAAGTTTAAAACTTGAAATTCATAACTTCACAACTTCAAGATCTTAACTTTAAGATAAATCAGAAAGTTTTTAGCTTAAAGTTTAAAACTTGCAATTCATAACTTCACAACTTCAAGATCTTAACTTTAAGATAAATCAGAAAGTTTTTAGCTTAAAGTTTAAAACTTGAAATTCATAACTTCACAACTTCAAGATCTTAACTTTAAGATAAATCAGAACTTAGTATCTTAAAGTTTAAAACTTGAAATTCATAACTTCACAACTTCAAGATCTTAACTTTAAGATAAATCAGAACTTAGTATCTTAAAGTTTAAAACTTGAAATTCATAACTTCACAACTTCAAGATCTTAACTTTAAGATAAATCAGAACTTAGTATCTTAAAGTTTAAAACTTGAAATTCATAACTTCACAACTTCAAGATCTTAACTTTAAGATAAATCAGAAAGTTTTTAGCTTAAAGTTTAAAACTTGCAATTCATAACTTCACAACTTCAAGATCTTAACTTTAAGATAAATCAGAACTTAGTATCTTAAAGTTTAAAACTTGAAATTCATAACTTCACAACTTCAAGATCTTAACTTTAAGATAAATCAGAACTTAGTATCTTAAAGTTTAAAACTTGAAATTCATAACTTCACAACTTCAAGATCTTAACTTTAAGATAAATCAGAAAGTTTTTAGCTTAAAGTTTAAAACTTGCAATTCATAACTTCACAACTTCAAGATCTTAACTTTAAGATAAATCAGAACTTAGTATCTTAAAGTTTAAAACTTGCAATTCATAACTTCACAACTTCAAGATCTTAACTTTAAGATAAATCAGAAAGTTTTTAGCTTAAAGTTTAAAACTTGAAATTCATAACTTCACAACTTCAAGATCTTAACTTTAAGATAAATCAGAAAGTTTTTAGCTTAAAGTTTAAAACTTGAAATTCATAACTTCACAACTTCAAGATCTTAACTTTAAGATAAATCAGAAAGTTTTTAGCTTAAAGTTTAAAACTTGAAATTCATAACTTCACAACTTCAAGATCTTAACTTTAAGATAAATCAGAACTTAGTATCTTAAAGTTTAAAACTTGCAATTCATAACTTCACAACTTCAAGATCTTAACTTTAAGATAAATCAGAACTTAGTATCTTAAAGTTTAAAACTTGAAATTCATAACTTCACAACTTCAAGATCTTAACTTTAAGATAAATCAGAAAGTTTTTAGCTTAAAGTTTAAAACTTGAAATTCATAACTTCACAACTTCAAGATCTTAACTTTAAGATAAATCAGAACTTAGTATCTTAAAGTTTAAAACTTGCAATTCATAACTTCACAACTTCAAGATCTTAACTTTAAGATAAATCAGAAAGTTTTTAGCTTAAAGTTTAAAACTTGCAATTCATAACTTCACAACTTCAAGATCTTAACTTTAAGATAAATCAGAAAGTTTTTAGCTTAAAGTTTAAAACTTGCAATTCATAACTTCACAACTTCAAGATCTTAACTTTAAGATAAATCAGAAAGTTTTTAGCTTAAAGTTTAAAACTTGCAATTCATAACTTCACAACTTCAAGATCTTAACTTTAAGATAAATCAGAAAGTTTTTAGCTTAAAGTTTAAAACTTGAAATTCATAACTTCACAACTTCAAGATCTTAACTTTAAGATAAATCAGAACTTAGTATCTTAAAGTTTAAAACTTGCAATTCATAACTTCACAACTTCAAGATCTTAACTTTAAGATAAATCAGAAAGTTTTTAGCTTAAAGTTTAAAACTTGCAATTCATAACTTCACAACTTCAAGATCTTAACTTTAAGATAAATCAGAAAGTTTTTAGCTTAAAGTTTAAAACTTGCAATTCATAACTTCACAACTTCAAGATCTTAACTTTAAGATAAATCAGAAAGTTTTTAGCTTAAAGTTTAAAACTTGCAATTCATAACTTCACAACTTCAAGATCTTAACTTTAAGATAAATCAGAAAGTTTTTAGCTTAAAGTTTAAAACTTGAAATTCATAACTTCACAACTTCAAGATCTTAACTTTAAGATAAATCAGAACTTAGTATCTTAAAGTTTAAAACTTGAAATTCATAACTTCACAACTTCAAGATCTTAACTTTAAGATAAATCAGAAAGTTTTTAGCTTAAAGTTTAAAACTTGAAATTCATAACTTCACAACTTCAAGATCTTAACTTTAAGATAAATCAGAAAGTTTTTAGCTTAAAGTTTAAAACTTGCAATTCATAACTTCACAACTTCAAGATCTTAACTTTAAGATAAATCAGAAAGTTTTTAGCTTAAAGTTTAAAACTTGCAATTCATAACTTCACAACTTCAAGATCTTAACTTTAAGATAAATCAGAAAGTTTTTAGCTTAAAGTTTAAAACTTGAAATTCATAACTTCACAACTTCAAGATCTTAACTTTAAGATAAATCAGAACTTAGTATCTTAAAGTTTAAAACTTGCAATTCATAACTTCACAACTTCAAGATCTTAACTTTAAGATAAATCAGAAAGTTTTTAGCTTAAAGTTTAAAACTTGAAATTCATAACTTCACAACTTCAAGATCTTAACTTTAAGATAAATCAGAACTTAGTATCTTAAAGTTTAAAACTTGAAATTCATAACTTCACAACTTCAAGATCTTAACTTTAAGATAAATCAGAAAGTTTTTAGCTTAAAGTTTAAAACTTGAAATTCATAACTTCAAAACTTCAAGATCTTAACTTTAAGATAAATCAGAAAGTTTTTAGCTTAAAGTTTAAAACTTGCAATTCATAACTTCACAACTTCAAGATCTTAACTTTAAGATAAATCAGAACTTAGTATCTTAAAGTTAAAAACTTGAAATTCATAACTTCACAACTTCAAGATCTTAACTTTAAGATAAATCAGAAAGTTTTTAGCTTAAAGTTTAAAACTTGCAATTCATAACTTCACAACTTCAAGATCTTAACTTTAAGATAAATCAGAAAGTTTTTAGCTTAAAGTTTAAAACTTGAAATTCATAACTTCACAACTTCAAGATCTTAACTTTAAGATAAATCAGAACTTAGTATCTTAAAGTTTAAAACTTGAAATTCATAACTTCACAACTTCAAGATCTTAACTTTAAGATAAATCAGAACTTAGTATCTTAAAGTTTAAAACTTGAAATTCATAACTTCACAACTTCAAGATCTTAACTTTAAGATAAATCAGAAAGTTTTTAGCTTAAAGTTTAAAACTTGCAATTCATAACTTCACAACTTCAAGATCTTAACTTTAAGATAAATCAGAACTTAGTATCTTAAAGTTTAAAACTTGAAATTCATAACTTCACAACTTCAAGATCTTAACTTTAAGATAAATCAGAAAGTTTTTAGCTTAAAGTTTAAAACTTGCAATTCATAACTTCACAACTTCAAGATCTTAACTTTAAGATAAATCAGAAAGTTTTTAGCTTAAAGTTTAAAACTTGCAATTCATAACTTCACAACTGCAAGATCTTAACTTTAAGATAAATCAGAAAGTTTTTAGCTTAAAGTTTAAAACTTGAAATTCATAACTTCACAACTTCAAGATCTTAACTTTAAGATAAATCAGAAAGTTTTTAGCTTAAAGTTTAAAACTTGAAATTCATAACTTCACAACTTCAAGATCTTAACTTTAAGATAAATCAGAAAGTTTTTAGCTTAAAGTTTAAAACTTGCAATTCATAACTTCACAACTTCAAGATCTTAACTTTAAGATAAATCAGAAAGTTTTTAGCTTAAAGTTTAAAACTTGCAATTCATAACTTCACAACTTCAAGATCTTAACTTTAAGATAAATCAGAAAGTTTTTAGCTTAAAGTTTAAAACTTGAAATTCATAACTTCACAACTTCAAGATCTTAACTTTAAGATAAATCAGAACTTAGTATCTTAAAGTTTAAAACTTGAAATTCATAACTTCACAACTTCAAGATCTTAACTTTAAGATAAATCAGAAAGTTTTTAGCTTAAAGTTTAAAACTTGCAATTCATAACTTCACAACTTCAAGATCTTAACTTTAAGATAAATCAGAACTTAGTATCTTAAAGTTTAAAACTTGAAATTCATAACTTCACAACTTCAAGATCTTAACTTTAAGATAAATCAGAAAGTTTTTAGCTTAAAGTTTAAAACTTGCAATTCATAACTTCACAACTTCAAGATCTTAACTTTAAGATAAATCAGAAAGTTTTTAGCTTAAAGTTTAAAACTTGCAATTCATAACTTCACAACTTCAAGATCTTAACTTTAAGATAAATCAGAAAGTTTTTAGCTTAAAGTTTAAAACTTGCAATTCATAACTTCACAACTTCAAGATCTTAACTTTAAGATAAATCAGAACTTAGTATCTTAAAGTTTAAAACTTGAAATTCATAACTTCACAACTTCAAGATCTTAACTTTAAGATAAATCAGAAAGTTTTTAGCTTAAAGTTTAAAACTTGAAATTCATAACTTCACAACTTCAAGATCTTAACTTTAAGATAAATCAGAAAGTTTTTAGCTTAAAGTTTAAAACTTGCAATTCATAACTTCACAACTTCAAGATCTTAACTTTAAGATAAATCAGAAAGTTTTTAGCTTAAAGTTTAAAACTTGCAATTCATAACTTCACAACTTCAAGATCTTAACTTTAAGATAAATCAGAACTTAGTATCTTAAAGTTTAAAACTTGAAATTCATAACTTCACAACTTCAAGATCTTAACTTTAAGATAAATCAGAAAGTTTTTAGCTTAAAGTTTAAAACTTGAAATTCATAACTTCACAACTTCAAGATCTTAACTTTAAGATAAATCAGAACTTAGTATCTTAAAGTTTAAAACTTGCAATTCATAACTTCACAACTTCAAGATCTTAACTTTAAGATAAATCAGAAAGTTTTTAGCTTAAAGTTTAAAACTTGCAATTCATAACTTCACAACTTCAAGATCTTAACTTTAAGATAAATCAGAAAGTTTTTAGCTTAAAGTTTAAAACTTGCAATTCATAACTTCACAACTTCAAGATCTTAACTTTAAGATAAATCAGAAAGTTTTTAGCTTAAAGTTTAAAACTTGCAATTCATAACTTCACAACTTCAAGATCTTAACTTTAAGATAAATCAGAAAGTTTTTAGCTTAAAGTTTAAAACTTGAAATTCATAACTTCACAACTTCAAGATCTTAACTTTAAGATAAATCAGAACTTAGTATCTTAAAGTTTAAAACTTGAAATTCATAACTTCACAACTTCAAGATCTTAACTTTAAGATAAATCAGAAAGTTTTTAGCTTAAAGTTTAAAACTTGAAATTCATAACTTCACAACTTCAAGATCTTAACTTTAAGATAAATCAGAAAGTTTTTAGCTTAAAGTTTAAAACTTGCAATTCATAACTTCACAACTTCAAGATCTTAACTTTAAGATAAATCAGAAAGTTTTTAGCTTAAAGTTTAAAACTTGCAATTCATAACTTCACAACTTCAAGATCTTAACTTTAAGATAAATCAGAAAGTTTTTAGCTTAAAGTTTAAAACTTGAAATTCATAACTTCACAACTTCAAGATCTTAACTTTAAGATAAATCAGAACTTAGTATCTTAAAGTTTAAAACTTGCAATTCATAACTTCACAACTTCAAGATCTTAACTTTAAGATAAATCAGAAAGTTTTTAGCTTAAAGTTTAAAACTTGAAATTCATAACTTCACAACTTCAAGATCTTAACTTTAAGATAAATCAGAACTTAGTATCTTAAAGTTTAAAACTTGAAATTCATAACTTCACAACTTCAAGATCTTAACTTTAAGATAAATCAGAAAGTTTTTAGCTTAAAGTTTAAAACTTGAAATTCATAACTTCACAACTTCAAGATCTTAACTTTAAGATAAATCAGAAAGTTTTTAGCTTAAAGTTTAAAACTTGCAATTCATAACTTCACAACTTCAAGATCTTAACTTTAAGATAAATCAGAACTTAGTATCTTAAAGTTTAAAACTTGAAATTCATAACTTCACAACTTCAAGATCTTAACTTTAAGATAAATCAGAAAGTTTTTAGCTTAAAGTTTAAAACTTGCAATTCATAACTTCACAACTTCAAGATCTTAACTTTAAGATAAATCAGAAAGTTTTTAGCTTAAAGTTTAAAACTTGAAATTCATAACTTCACAACTTCAAGATCTTAACTTTAAGATAAATCAGAACTTAGTATCTTAAAGTTTAAAACTTGAAATTCATAACTTCACAACTTCAAGATCTTAACTTTAAGATAAATCAGAACTTAGTATCTTAAAGTTTAAAACTTGAAATTCATAACTTCACAACTTCAAGATCTTAACTTTAAGATAAATCAGAACTTAGTATCTTAAAGTTTAAAACTTGAAATTCATAACTTCACAACTTCAAGATCTTAACTTTAAGATAAATCAGAAAGTTTTTAGCTTAAAGTTTAAAACTTGCAATTCATAACTTCACAACTTCAAGATCTTAACTTTAAGATAAATCAGAACTTAGTATCTTAAAGTTTAAAACTTGAAATTCATAACTTCACAACTTCAAGATCTTAACTTTAAGATAAATCAGAACTTAGTATCTTAAAGTTTAAAACTTGAAATTCATAACTTCACAACTTCAAGATCTTAACTTTAAGATAAATCAGAAAGTTTTTAGCTTAAAGTTTAAAACTTGCAATTCATAACTTCACAACTTCAAGATCTTAACTTTAAGATAAATCAGAACTTAGTATCTTAAAGTTTAAAACTTGCAATTCATAACTTCACAACTTCAAGATCTTAACTTTAAGATAAATCAGAAAGTTTTTAGCTTAAAGTTTAAAACTTGAAATTCATAACTTCACAACTTCAAGATCTTAACTTTAAGATAAATCAGAAAGTTTTTAGCTTAAAGTTTAAAACTTGAAATTCATAACTTCACAACTTCAAGATCTTAACTTTAAGATAAATCAGAAAGTTTTTAGCTTAAAGTTTAAAACTTGAAATTCATAACTTCACAACTTCAAGATCTTAACTTTAAGATAAATCAGAACTTAGTATCTTAAAGTTTAAAACTTGCAATTCATAACTTCACAACTTCAAGATCTTAACTTTAAGATAAATCAGAACTTAGTATCTTAAAGTTTAAAACTTGAAATTCATAACTTCACAACTTCAAGATCTTAACTTTAAGATAAATCAGAAAGTTTTTAGCTTAAAGTTTAAAACTTGAAATTCATAACTTCACAACTTCAAGATCTTAACTTTAAGATAAATCAGAACTTAGTATCTTAAAGTTTAAAACTTGCAATTCATAACTTCACAACTTCAAGATCTTAACTTTAAGATAAATCAGAAAGTTTTTAGCTTAAAGTTTAAAACTTGCAATTCATAACTTCACAACTTCAAGATCTTAACTTTAAGATAAATCAGAAAGTTTTTAGCTTAAAGTTTAAAACTTGCAATTCATAACTTCACAACTTCAAGATCTTAACTTTAAGATAAATCAGAAAGTTTTTAGCTTAAAGTTTAAAACTTGCAATTCATAACTTCACAACTTCAAGATCTTAACTTTAAGATAAATCAGAAAGTTTTTAGCTTAAAGTTTAAAACTTGAAATTCATAACTTCACAACTTCAAGATCTTAACTTTAAGATAAATCAGAACTTAGTATCTTAAAGTTTAAAACTTGAAATTCATAACTTCACAACTTCAAGATCTTAACTTTAAGATAAATCAGAAAGTTTTTAGCTTAAAGTTTAAAACTTGAAATTCATAACTTCACAACTTCAAGATCTTAACTTTAAGATAAATCAGAAAGTTTTTAGCTTAAAGTTTAAAACTTGCAATTCATAACTTCACAACTTCAAGATCTTAACTTTAAGATAAATCAGAAAGTTTTTAGCTTAAAGTTTAAAACTTGCAATTCATAACTTCACAACTTCAAGATCTTAACTTTAAGATAAATCAGAAAGTTTTTAGCTTAAAGTTTAAAACTTGAAATTCATAACTTCACAACTTCAAGATCTTAACTTTAAGATAAATCAGAACTTAGTATCTTAAAGTTTAAAACTTGCAATTCATAACTTCACAACTTCAAGATCTTAACTTTAAGATAAATCAGAAAGTTTTTAGCTTAAAGTTTAAAACTTGAAATTCATAACTTCACAACTTCAAGATCTTAACTTTAAGATAAATCAGAACTTAGTATCTTAAAGTTTAAAACTTGAAATTCATAACTTCACAACTTCAAGATCTTAACTTTAAGATAAATCAGAAAGTTTTTAGCTTAAAGTTTAAAACTTGAAATTCATAACTTCAAAACTTCAAGATCTTAACTTTAAGATAAATCAGAAAGTTTTTAGCTTAAAGTTTAAAACTTGCAATTCATAACTTCACAACTTCAAGATCTTAACTTTAAGATAAATCAGAACTTAGTATCTTAAAGTTAAAAACTTGAAATTCATAACTTCACAACTTCAAGATCTTAACTTTAAGATAAATCAGAAAGTTTTTAGCTTAAAGTTTAAAACTTGCAATTCATAACTTCACAACTTCAAGATCTTAACTTTAAGATAAATCAGAAAGTTTTTAGCTTAAAGTTTAAAACTTGAAATTCATAACTTCACAACTTCAAGATCTTAACTTTAAGATAAATCAGAACTTAGTATCTTAAAGTTTAAAACTTGAAATTCATAACTTCACAACTTCAAGATCTTAACTTTAAGATAAATCAGAACTTAGTATCTTAAAGTTTAAAACTTGAAATTCATAACTTCACAACTTCAAGATCTTAACTTTAAGATAAATCAGAAAGTTTTTAGCTTAAAGTTTAAAACTTGCAATTCATAACTTCACAACTTCAAGATCTTAACTTTAAGATAAATCAGAACTTAGTATCTTAAAGTTTAAAACTTGAAATTCATAACTTCACAACTTCAAGATCTTAACTTTAAGATAAATCAGAACTTAGTATCTTAAAGTTTAAAACTTGAAATTCATAACTTCACAACTTCAAGATCTTAACTTTAAGATAAATCAGAAAGTTTTTAGCTTAAAGTTTAAAACTTGCAATTCATAACTTCACAACTTCAAGATCTTAACTTTAAGATAAATCAGAACTTAGTATCTTAAAGTTTAAAACTTGCAATTCATAACTTCACAACTTCAAGATCTTAACTTTAAGATAAATCAGAAAGTTTTTAGCTTAAAGTTTAAAACTTGCAATTCATAACTTCACAACTTCAAGATCTTAACTTTAAGATAAATCAGAACTTAGTATCTTAAAGTTTAAAACTTGCAATTCATAACTTCACAACTTCAAGATCTTAACTTTAAGATAAATCAGAAAGTTTTTAGCTTAAAGTTTAAAACTTGCAATTCATAACTTCACAACTTCAAGATCTTAACTTTAAGATAAATCAGAACTTAGTATCTTAAAGTTTAAAACTTGAAATTCATAACTTCACAACTTCAAGATCTTAACTTTAAGATAAATCAGAAAGTTTTTAGCTTAAAGTTTAAAACTTGAAATTCATAACTTCACAACTTCAAGATCTTAACTTTAAGATAAATCAGAAAGTTTTTAGCTTAAAGTTTAAAACTTGAAATTCATAACTTCACAACTTCAAGATCTTAACTTTAAGATAAATCAGAAAGTTTTTAGCTTAAAGTTTAAAACTTGAAATTCATAACTTCACAACTTCAAGATCTTAACTTTAAGATAAATCAGAACTTAGTATCTTAAAGTTAAGATCTTGAAATTCATAACTTCACAACTTCAAGATCTTAACTTTAAGATAAATCAGAACTTAGTATCTTAAAGTTTAAAACTTGAAATTCATAACTTCACAACTTCAAGTTCTTAACTTTAAGATAAATCAGAAAGTTTTTAGCTTAAAGTTTAAAACTTGCAATTCATAACTTCACAACTTCAAGATCTTAACTTTAAGATAAATCAGAACTTAGTATCTTAAAGTTTAAAACTTGCAATTCATAACTTCACAACTTCAAGATCTTAACTTTAAGATAAATCAGAAAGTTTTTAGCTTAAAGTTTAAAACTTGCAATTCATAACTTCACAACTTCATGATCTTAACTTTAAGATAAATCAGAACTTAGTATCTTAAAGTTTAAAACTTGCAATTCATAACTTCACAACTTCAAGATCTTAACTTTAAGATAAATCAGAAAGTTTTTAGCTTAAAGTTTAAAACTTGAAATTCATAACTTCACAACTTCAAGATCTTAACTTTAAGATAAATCAGAACTTAGTATCTTAAAGTTTAAAACTTGCAATTCATAACTTCACAACTTCAAGATCTTAACTTTAAGATAAATCAGAACTTAGTATCTTAAAGTTTAAAACTTGAAATTCATAACTTCACAACTTCAAGATCTTAACTTTAAGATAAATCAGAAAGTTTTTAGCTTAAAGTTTAAAACTTGAAATTCATAACTTCACAACTTCAAGATCTTAACTTTAAGATAAATCAGAACTTAGTATCTTAAAGTTTAAAACTTGCAATTCATAACTTCACAACTTCAAGATCTTAACTTTAAGATAAATCAGAAAGTTTTTAGCTTAAAGTTTAAAACTTGCAATTCATAACTTCACAACTTCAAGATCTTAACTTTAAGATAAATCAGAAAGTTTTTAGCTTAAAGTTTAAAACTTGCAATTCATAACTTCACAACTTCAAGATCTTAACTTTAAGATAAATCAGAAAGTTTTTAGCTTAAAGTTTAAAACTTGCAATTCATAACTTCACAACTTCAAGATCTTAACTTTAAGATAAATCAGAAAGTTTTTAGCTTAAAGTTTAAAACTTGAAATTCATAACTTCACAACTTCAAGATCTTAACTTTAAGATAAATCAGAACTTAGTATCTTAAAGTTTAAAACTTGAAATTCATAACTTCACAACTTCAAGATCTTAACTTTAAGATAAATCAGAAAGTTTTTAGCTTAAAGTTTAAAACTTGAAATTCATAACTTCACAACTTCAAGATCTTAACTTTAAGATAAATCAGAAAGTTTTTAGCTTAAAGTTTAAAACTTGCAATTCATAACTTCACAACTTCAAGATCTTAACTTTAAGATAAATCAGAAAGTTTTTAGCTTAAAGTTTAAAACTTGCAATTCATAACTTCACAACTTCAAGATCTTAACTTTAAGATAAATCAGAAAGTTTTTAGCTTAAAGTTTAAAACTTGAAATTCATAACTTCACAACTTCAAGATCTTAACTTTAAGATAAATCAGAACTTAGTATCTTAAAGTTTAAAACTTGCAATTCATAACTTCACAACTTCAAGATCTTAACTTTAAGATAAATCAGAAAGTTTTTAGCTTAAAGTTTAAAACTTGAAATTCATAACTTCACAACTTCAAGATCTTAACTTTAAGATAAATCAGAACTTAGTATCTTAAAGTTTAAAACTTGAAATTCATAACTTCACAACTTCAAGATCTTAACTTTAAGATAAATCAGAAAGTTTTTAGCTTAAAGTTTAAAACTTGAAATTCATAACTTCAAAACTTCAAGATCTTAACTTTAAGATAAATCAGAAAGTTTTTAGCTTAAAGTTTAAAACTTGCAATTCATAACTTCACAACTTCAAGATCTTAACTTTAAGATAAATCAGAACTTAGTATCTTAAAGTTAAAAACTTGAAATTCATAACTTCACAACTTCAAGATCTTAACTTTAAGATAAATCAGAAAGTTTTTAGCTTAAAGTTTAAAACTTGCAATTCATAACTTCACAACTTCAAGATCTTAACTTTAAGATAAATCAGAAAGTTTTTAGCTTAAAGTTTAAAACTTGAAATTCATAACTTCACAACTTCAAGATCTTAACTTTAAGATAAATCAGAACTTAGTATCTTAAAGTTTAAAACTTGAAATTCATAACTTCACAACTTCAAGATCTTAACTTTAAGATAAATCAGAACTTAGTATCTTAAAGTTTAAAACTTGAAATTCATAACTTCACAACTTCAAGATCTTAACTTTAAGATAAATCAGAAAGTTTTTAGCTTAAAGTTTAAAACTTGCAATTCATAACTTCACAACTTCAAGATCTTAACTTTAAGATAAATCAGAACTTAGTATCTTAAAGTTTAAAACTTGAAATTCATAACTTCACAACTTCAAGATCTTAACTTTAAGATAAATCAGAACTTAGTATCTTAAAGTTTAAAACTTGAAATTCATAACTTCACAACTTCAAGATCTTAACTTTAAGATAAATCAGAAAGTTTTTAGCTTAAAGTTTAAAACTTGCAATTCATAACTTCACAACTTCAAGATCTTAACTTTAAGATAAATCAGAACTTAGTATCTTAAAGTTTAAAACTTGCAATTCATAACTTCACAACTTCAAGATCTTAACTTTAAGATAAATCAGAAAGTTTTTAGCTTAAAGTTTAAAACTTGCAATTCATAACTTCACAACTTCAAGATCTTAACTTTAAGATAAATCAGAACTTAGTATCTTAAAGTTTAAAACTTGCAATTCATAACTTCACAACTTCAAGATCTTAACTTTAAGATAAATCAGAAAGTTTTTAGCTTAAAGTTTAAAACTTGCAATTCATAACTTCACAACTTCAAGATCTTAACTTTAAGATAAATCAGAACTTAGTATCTTAAAGTTTAAAACTTGAAATTCATAACTTCACAACTTCAAGATCTTAACTTTAAGATAAATCAGAAAGTTTTTAGCTTAAAGTTTAAAACTTGAAATTCATAACTTCACAACTTCAAGATCTTAACTTTAAGATAAATCAGAAAGTTTTTAGCTTAAAGTTTAAAACTTGAAATTCATAACTTCACAACTTCAAGATCTTAACTTTAAGATAAATCAGAAAGTTTTTAGCTTAAAGTTTAAAACTTGAAATTCATAACTTCACAACTTCAAGATCTTAACTTTAAGATAAATCAGAACTTAGTATCTTAAAGTTAAGATCTTGAAATTCATAACTTCACAACTTCAAGATCTTAACTTTAAGATAAATCAGAACTTAGTATCTTAAAGTTTAAAACTTGAAATTCATAACTTCACAACTTCAAGTTCTTAACTTTAAGATAAATCAGAAAGTTTTTAGCTTAAAGTTTAAAACTTGCAATTCATAACTTCACAACTTCAAGATCTTAACTTTAAGATAAATCAGAACTTAGTATCTTAAAGTTTAAAACTTGCAATTCATAACTTCACAACTTCAAGATCTTAACTTTAAGATAAATCAGAAAGTTTTTAGCTTAAAGTTTAAAACTTGCAATTCATAACTTCACAACTTCATGATCTTAACTTTAAGATAAATCAGAACTTAGTATCTTAAAGTTTAAAACTTGCAATTCATAACTTCACAACTTCAAGATCTTAACTTTAAGATAAATCAGAAAGTTTTTAGCTTAAAGTTTAAAACTTGCAATTCATAACTTCACAACTTCAAGATCTTAACTTTAAGATAAATCAGAACTTAGTATCTTAAAGTTTAAAACTTGAAATTCATAACTTCACAACTTCAAGATCTTAACTTTAAGATAAATCAGAAAGTTTTTAGCTTAAAGTTTAAAACTTGAAATTCATAACTTCACAACTTCAAGATCTTAACTTTAAGATAAATCAGAACTTAGTATCTTAAAGTTTAAAACTTGAAATTCATAACTTCACAACTTCAAGATCTTAACTTTAAGATAAATCAGAACTTAGTATCTTAAAGTTTAAAACTTGAAATTCATAACTTCACAACTTCAAGATCTTAACTTTAAGATAAATCAGAAAGTTTTTAGCTTAAAGTTTAAAACTTGAAATTCATAACTTCACAACTTCAAGATCTTAACTTTAAGATAAATCAGAAAGTTTTTAGCTTAAAGTTTAAAACTTGCAATTCATAACTTCACAACTTCAAGATCTTAACTTTAAGATAAATCAGAAAGTTTTTAGCTTAAAGTTTAAAACTTGAAATTCATAACTTCACAACTTCAAGATCTTAACTTTAAGATAAATCAGAAAGTTTTTAGCTTAAAGTTTAAAACTTGCAATTCATAACTTCACAACTTCAAGATCTTAACTTTAAGATAAATCAGAAAGTTTTTAGCTTAAAGTTTAAAACTTGAAATTCATAACTTCACAACTTCAAGATCTTAACTTTAAGATAAATCAGAAAGTTTTTAGCTTAAAGTTTAAAACTTGAAATTCATAACTTCACAACTTCAAGATCTTAACTTTAAGATAAATCAGAACTTAGTATCTTAAAGTTTAAAACTTGAAATTCATAACTTCACAACTTCAAGATCTTAACTTTAAGATAAATCAGAAAGTTTTTAGCTTAAAGTTTAAAACTTGAAATTCATAACTTCACAACTTCAAGATCTTAACTTTAAGATAAATCAGAAAGTTTTTAGCTTAAAGTTTAAAACTTGCAATTCATAACTTCACAACTTCAAGATCTTAACTTTAAGATAAATCAGAAAGTTTTTAGCTTAAAGTTTAAAACTTGAAATTCATAACTTCACAACTTCAAGATCTTAACTTTAAGATAAATCAGAAAGTTTTTAGCTTAAAGTTTAAAACTTGCAATTCATAACTTCACAACTTCAAGATCTTAACTTTAAGATAAATCAGAACTTAGTATCTTAAAGTTTAAAACTTGAAATTCATAACTTCACAACTTCAAGATCTTAACTTTAAGATAAATCAGAACTTAGTATCTTAAAGTTTAAAACTTGAAATTCATAACTTCACAACTTCAAGATCTTAACTTTAAGATAAATCAGAAAGTTTTTAGCTTAAAGTTTAAAACTTGAAATTCATAACTTCACAACTTCAAGATCTTAACTTTAAGATAAATCAGAAAGTTTTTAGCTTAAAGTTTAAAACTTGCAATTCATAACTTCACAACTTCAAGATCTTAACTTTAAGATAAATCAGAAAGTTTTTAGCTTAAAGTTTAAAACTTGAAATTCATAACTTCACAACTTCAAGATCTTAACTTTAAGATAAATCAGAAAGTTTTTAGCTTAAAGTTTAAAACTTGAAATTCATAACTTCACAACTTCAAGATCTTAACTTTAAGATAAATCAGAAAGTTTTTAGCTTAAAGTTTAAAACTTGAAATTCATAACTTCACAACTTCAAGATCTTAACTTTAAGATAAATCAGAAAGTTTTTAGCTTAAAGTTTAAAACTTGAAATTCATAACTTCACAACTTCAAGATCTTAACTTTAAGATAAATCAGAACTTAGTATCTTAAAGTTTAAAACTTGAAATTCATAACTTCACAACTTCAAGATCTTAACTTTAAGATAAATCAGAAAGTTTTTAGCTTAAAGTTTAAAACTTGAAATTCATAACTTCACAACTTCAAGATCTTAACTTTAAGATAAATCAGAAAGTTTTTAGCTTAAAGTTTAAAACTTGCAATTCATAACTTCACAACTTCAAGATCTTAACTTTAAGATAAATCAGAACTTAGTATCTTAAAGTTTAAAACTTGAAATTCATAACTTCACAACTTCAAGATCTTAACTTTAAGATAAATCAGAAAGTTTTTAGCTTAAAGTTTAAAACTTGAAATTCATAACTTCACAACTTCAAGATCTTAACTTTAAGATAAATCAGAACTTAGTATCTTAAAGTTTAAAACTTGAAATTCATAACTTCACAACTTCAAGATCTTAACTTTAAGATAAATCAGAAAGTTTTTAGCTTAAAGTTTAAAACTTGAAATTCATAACTTCACAACTTCAAGATCTTAACTTTAAGATAAATCAGAAAGTTTTTAGCTTAAAGTTTAAAACTTGCAATTCATAACTTCACAACTTCAAGATCTTAACTTTAAGATAAATCAAAAAGTTTTTAGCTTAAAGTTTAAAACTTGCAATTCATAACTTCACAACTTCAAGATCTTAACTTTAAGATAAATCAGAAAGTTTTTAGCTTAAAGTTTAAAACTTGAAATTCATAACTTCACAACTTCAAGATCTTAACTTTAAGATAAATCATAAAGTTTTTAGCTTAAAGTTTAAAACTTGCAATTCATAACTTCACAACTTCAAGATCTTAACTTTAAGATAAATCAGAACTTAGTATCTTAAAGTTTAAAACTTGAAATTCATAACTTCACAACTTCAAGATCTTAACTTTAAGATAAATCAGAAAGTTTTTAGCTTAAAGTTTAAAACTTGCAATTCATAACTTCACAACTTCAAGATCTTAACTTTAAGATAAATCAGAAAGTTTTTAGCTTAAAGTTTAAAACTTGAAATTCATAACTTCACAACTTCAAGATCTTAACTTTAAGATAAATCAGAAAGTTTTTAGCTTAAAGTTTAAAACTTGCAATTCATAACTTCACAACTTCAAGATCTTAACTTTAAGATAAATCAGAACTTAGTATCTTAAAGTTTAAAACTTGCAATTCATAACTTCACAACTTCAAGTTTTTAACTTTAAGATAAATCAGAACTTAGTATCTTAAAGTTTAAAACTTGAAATTCATAACTTCACAACTTCAAGATCTTAACTTTAAGATAAATCAGAACTTAGTATCTTAAAGTTTAAAACTTGAAATTCATAACTTCACAACTTCAAGATCTTAACTTTAAGATAAATCAGAAAGTTTTTAGCTTAAAGTTTAAAACTTGCAATTCATAACTTCACAACTTCAAGATCTTAACTTTAAGATAAATCAGAACTTAGTATCTTAAAGTTTAAAACTTGCAATTCATAACTTCACAACTTCAAGATCTTAACTTTAAGATAAATCAGAACTTAGTATCTTAAAGTTTAAAACTTGAAATTCATAACTTCACAACTTCAAGATCTTAACTTTAAGATAAATCAGAAAGTTTTTAGCTTAAAGTTTAAAACTTGCAATTCATAACTTCACAACTTCAAGATCTTAACTTTAAGATAAATCAGAACTTAGTATCTTAAAGTTTAAAACTTGAAATTCATAACTTCACAACTTCAAGATCTTAACTTTAAGATAAATCAGAAAGTTTTTAGCTTAAAGTTTAAAACTTGAAATTCATAACTTCACAACTTCAAGATCTTAACTTTAAGATAAATCAGAAAGTTTTTAGCTTAAAGTTTAAAACTTGAAATTCATAACTTCACAACTTCAAGATCTTAACTTTAAGATAAATCAGAAAGTTTTTAGCTTAAAGTTTAAAACTTGCAATTCATAACTTCACAACTTCAAGATCTTAACTTTAAGATAAATCAGAAAGTTTTTAGCTTAAAGTTTAAAACTTGAAATTCATAACTTCACAACTTCAAGATCTTAACTTTAAGATAAATCAGAACTTAGTATCTTAAAGTTTAAAACTTGCAATTCATAACTTCACAACTTCAAGATCTTAACTTTAAGATAAATCAGAAAGTTTTTAGCTTAAAGTTTAAAACTTGAAATTCATAACTTCACAACTTCAAGATCTTAACTTTAAGATAAATCAGAACTTAGTATCTTAAAGTTTAAAACTTGCAATTCATAACTTCACAACTTCAAGATCTTAACTTTAAGATAAATCAGAAAGTTTTTAGCTTAAAGTTTAAAACTTGAAATTCATAACTTCACAACTTCAAGATCTTAACTTTAAGATAAATCAGAAAGTTTTTAGCTTAAAGTTTAAAACTTGAAATTCATAACTTCACAACTTCAAGATCTTAACTTTAAGATAAATCAGAAAGTTTTTAGCTTAAAGTTTAAAACTTGAAATTCATAACTTCACAACTTCAAGATCTTAACTTTAAGATAAATCAGAAAGTTTTTAGCTTAAAGTTTAAAACTTGCAATTCATAACTTCACAACTTCAAGATCTTAACTTTAAGATAAATCAGAAAGTTTTTAGCTTAAAGTTTAAAACTTGAAATTCATAACTTCACAACTTCAAGATCTTAACTTTAAGATAAATCAGAACTTAGTATCTTAAAGTTTAAAACTTGCAATTCATAACTTCACAACTTCAAGATCTTAACTTTAAGATAAATCAGAAAGTTTTTAGCTTAAAGTTTAAAACTTGAAATTCATAACTTCACAACTTCAAGATCTTAACTTTAAGATAAATCAGAACTTAGTATCATAAAGTTTAAAACTTGAAATTCATAACTTCACAACTTCAAGATCTTAACTTTAAGATAAATCAGAACTTAGTATCTTAAAGTTTAAAACTTGAAATTCATAACTTCACAACTTCAAGATCTTAACTTTAAGATAAATCAGAAAGTTTTTAGCTTAAAGTTTAAAACTTGCAATTCATAACTTCACAACTTCAAGATCTTAACTTTAAGATAAATCAGAAAGTTTTTAGCTTAAAGTTTAAAACTTGAAATTCATAACTTCACAACTTCAAGATCTTAACTTTAAGATAAATCAGAACTTAGTATCTTAAAGTTTAAAACTTGCAATTCATAACTTCACAACTTCAAGATCTTAACTTTAAGATAAATCAGAAAGTTTTTAGCTTAAAGTTTAAAACTTGCAATTCATAACTTCACAACTTCAAGATCTTAACTTTAAGATAAATCAGAACTTAGTATCTTAAAGTTTAAAACTTGAAATTCATAACTTCACAACTTCAAGATCTTAACTTTAAGATAAATCAGAAAGTTTTTAGCTTAAAGTTTAAAACTTGAAATTCATAACTTCACAACTTCAAGATCTTAACTTTAAGATAAATCAGAAAGTTTTTAGCTTAAGGTTTAAAACTTGAAATTCATAACTTCACAACTTCAAGATCTTAACTTTAAGATAAATCAGAAAGTTTTTAGCTTAAAGTTTAAAACTTGCAATTCATAACTTCACAACTTCAAGATCTTAACTTTAAGATAAATCAGAAAGTTTTTAGCTTAAAGTTTAAAACTTGAAATTCATAACTTCACAACTTCAAGATCTTAACTTTAAGATAAATCAGAAAGTTTTTAGCTTAAAGTTTAAAACTTGAAATTCATAACTTCACAACTTCAAGATCTTAACTTTAAGATAAATCAGAACTTAGTATCTTAAAGTTTAAAACTTGCAATTCATAACTTCACAACTTCAAGATCTTAACTTTAAGATAAATCAGAAAGTTTTTAGCTTAAAGTTTAAAACTTGAAATTCATAACTTCACAACTTCAAGATCTTAACTTTAAGATAAATCAGAAAGTTTTTAGCTTAAAGTTTAAAACTTGCAATTCATAACTTCACAACTTCAAGATCTTAACTTTAAGATAAATCAGAAAGTTTTTAGCTTAAAGTTTAAAACTTGAAATTCATAACTTCACAACTTCAAGATCTTAACTTTAAGATAAATCAGAACTTAGTATCTTAAAGTTTAAAACTTGCAATTCATAACTTCACAACTTCAAGATCTTAACTTTAAGATAAATCAGAAAGTTTTTAGCTTAAAGTTTAAAACTTGAAATTCATAACTTCACAACTTCAAGATCTTAACTTTAAGATAAATCAGAACTTAGTATCTTAAAGTTTAAAACTTGAAATTCATAACTTCACAACTTCAAGATCTTAACTTTAAGATAAATCAGAACTTAGTATCTTAAAGTTTAAAACTTGAAATTCATAACTTCACAACTTCAAGATCTTAACTTTAAGATAAATCAGAAAGTTTTTAGCTTAAAGTTTAAAACTTGCAATTCATAACTTCACAACTTCAAGATCTTAACTTTAAGATAAATCAGAAAGTTTTTAGCTTAAAGTTTAAAACTTGAAATTCATAACTTCACAACTTCAAGATCTTAACTTTAAGATAAATCAGAACTTAGTATCTTAAAGTTTAAAACTTGCAATTCATAACTTCACAACTTCAAGATCTTAACTTTAAGATAAATCAGAAAGTTTTTAGCTTAAAGTTTAAAACTTGCAATTCATAACTTCACAACTTCAAGATCTTAACTTTAAGATAAATCAGAACTTAGTATCTTAAAGTTTAAAACTTGAAATTCATAACTTCACAACTTCAAGATCTTAACTTTAAGATAAATCAGAAAGTTTTTAGCTTAAAGTTTAAAACTTGAAATTCAAAACTTCACAACTTCAAGATCTTAACTTTAAGATAAATCAGAAAGTTTTTAGCTTAAGGTTTAAAACTTGAAATTCATAACTTCACAACTTCAAGATCTTAACTTTAAGATAAATCAGAAAGTTTTTAGCTTAAAGTTTAAAACTTGCAATTCATAACTTCACAACTTCAAGATCTTAACTTTAAGATAAATCAGAAAGTTTTTAGCTTAAAGTTTAAAACTTGAAATTCATAACTTCACAACTTCAAGATCTTAACTTTAAGATAAATCAGAAAGTTTTTAGCTTAAAGTTTAAAACTTGCAATTCATAACTTCACAACTTCAAGATCTTAACTTTAAGATAAATCAGAACTTAGTATCTTAAAGTTTAAAACTTGAAATTCATAACTTCACAACTTCAAGATCTTAACTTTAAGATAAATCAGAAAGTTTTTAGCTTAAAGTTTAAAACTTGAAATTCATAACTTCACAACTTCAAGATCTTAACTTTAAGATAAATCAGAAAGTTTTTAGCTTAAAGTTTAAAACTTGAAATTCATAACTTCACAACTTCAAGATCTTAACTTTAAGATAAATCAGAAAGTTTTTAGCTTAAAGTTTAAAACTTGCAATTCATAACTTCACAACTTCAAGATCTTAACTTTAAGATAAATCAGAACTTAGTATCTTAAAGTTTAAAACTTGAAATTCATAACTTCACAACTTCAAGATCTTAACTTTAAGATAAATCAGAAAGTTTTTAGCTTAAAGTTTAAAACTTGCAATTCATAACTTCACAACTTCAAGATCTTAACTTTAAGATAAATCAGAACTTAGTATCTTAAAGTTTAAAACTTGCAATTCATAACTTCACAACTTCAAGATTTTAACTTTAAGATAAATCAGAACTTAGTATCTTAAAGTTTAAAACTTGAAATTCATAACTTCACAACTTCAAGATCTTAACTTTAAGATAAATCAGAACTTAGTATCTTAAAGTTTAAAACTTGAAATTCATAACTTCACAACTTCAAGATCTTAACTTTAAGATAAATCAGAAAGTTTTTAGCTTAAAGTTTAAAACTTGCAATTCATAACTTCACAACTTCAAGATCTTAACTTTAAGATAAATCAGAACTTAGTATCTTAAAGTTTAAAACTTGCAATTCATAACTTCACAACTTCAAGATCTTAACTTTAAGATAAATCAGAACTTAGTATCTTAAAGTTTAAAACTTGAAATTCATAACTTCACAACTTCAAGATCTTAACTTTAAGATAAATCAGAAAGTTTTTAGCTTAAAGTTTAAAACTTGCAATTCATAACTTCACAACTTCAAGATCTTAACTTTAAGATAAATCAGAACTTAGTATCTTAAAGTTTAAAACTTGAAATTCATAACTTCACAACTTCAAGATCTTAACTTTAAGATAAATCAGAAAGTTTTTAGCTTAAAGTTTAAAACTTGAAATTCATAACTTCACAACTTCAAGATCTTAACTTTAAGATAAATCAGAAAGTTTTTAGCTTAAAGTTTAAAACTTGAAATTCATAACTTCACAACTTCAAGATCTTAACTTTAAGATAAATCAGAAAGTTTTTAGCTTAAAGTTTAAAACTTGCAATTCATAACTTCACAACTTCAAGATCTTAACTTTAAGATAAATCAGAAAGTTTTTAGCTTAAAGTTTAAAACTTGAAATTCATAACTTCACAACTTCAAGATCTTAACTTTAAGATAAATCAGAACTTAGTATCTTAAAGTTTAAAACTTGCAATTCATAACTTCACAACTTCAAGATCTTAACTTTAAGATAAATCAGAAAGTTTTTAGCTTAAAGTTTAAAACTTGAAATTCATAACTTCACAACTTCAAGATCTTAACTTTAAGATAAATCAGAACTTAGTATCTTAAAGTTTAAAACTTGAAATTCATAACTTCACAACTTCAAGATCTTAACTTTAAGATAAATCAGAACTTAGTATCTTAAAGTTTAAAACTTGAAATTCATAACTTCACAACTTCAAGATCTTAACTTTAAGATAAATCAGAAAGTTTTTAGCTTAAAGTTTAAAACTTGCAATTCATAACTTCACAACTTCAAGATCTTAACTTTAAGATAAATCAGAAAGTTTTTAGCTTAAAGTTTAAAACTTGAAATTCATAACTTCACAACTTCAAGATCTTAACTTTAAGATAAATCAGAACTTAGTATCTTAAAGTTTAAAACTTGCAATTCATAACTTCACAACTTCAAGATCTTAACTTTAAGATAAATCAGAAAGTTTTTAGCTTAAAGTTTAAAACTTGCAATTCATAACTTCACAACTTCAAGATCTTAACTTTAAGATAAATCAGAACTTAGTATCTTAAAGTTTAAAACTTGAAATTCATAACTTCACAACTTCAAGATCTTAACTTTAAGATAAATCAGAAAGTTTTTAGCTTAAAGTTTAAAACTTGAAATTCATAACTTCACAACTTCAAGATCTTAACTTTAAGATAAATCAGAAAGTTTTTAGCTTAAGGTTTAAAACTTGCAATTCATAACTTCACAACTTCAAGATCTTAACTTTAAGATAAATCAGAAAGTTTTTAGCTTAAAGTTTAAAACTTGCAATTCATAACTTCACAACTTCAAGATCTTAACTTTAAGATAAATCAGAAAGTTTTTAGCTTAAAGTTTAAAACTTGAAATTCATAACTTCACAACTTCAAGATCTTAACTTTAAGATAAATCAGAAAGTTTTTAGCTTAAAGTTTAAAACTTGAAATTCATAACTTCACAACTTCAAGATCTTAACTTTAAGATAAATCAGAACTTAGTATCTTAAAGTTTAAAACTTGCAATTCATAACTTCACAACTTCAAGATCTTAACTTTAAGATAAATCAGAAAGTTTTTAGCTTAAAGTTTAAAACTTGAAATTCATAACTTCACAACTTCAAGATCTTAACTTTAAGATAAATCAGAACTTAGTATCTTAAAGTTTAAAACTTGAAATTCATAACTTCACAACTTCAAGATCTTAACTTTAAGATAAATCAGAAAGTTTTTAGCTTAAAGTTTAAAACTTGCAATTCATAACTTCACAACTTCAAGATCTTAACTTTAAGATAAATCAGAACTTAGTATCTTAAAGTTTAAAACTTGCAATTCATAACTTCACAACTTCAAGATCTTAACTTTAAGATAAATCAGAAAGTTTTTAGCTTAAAGTTTAAAACTTGCAATTCATAACTTCACAACTTCAAGATCTTAACTTTAAGATAAATCAGAACTTAGTATCTTAAAGTTTAAAACTTGCAATTCATAACTTCACAACTTCAAGATCTTAACTTTAAGATAAATCAGAAAGTTTTTAGCTTAAAGTTTAAAACTTGCAATTCATAACTTCACAACTTCAAGATCTTAACTTTAAGATAAATCAGAACTTAGTATCTTAAAGTTTAAAACTTGAAATTCATAACTTCACAACTTCAAGATCTTAACTTTAAGATAAATCAGAAAGTTTTTAGCTTAAAGTTTAAAACTTGAAATTCATAACTTCACAACTTCAAGATCTTAACTTTAAGATAAATCAGAAAGTTTTTAGCTTAAAGTTTAAAACTTGAAATTCATAACTTCACAACTTCAAGATCTTAACTTTAATATAAATCAGAAAGTTTTTAGCTTAAAGTTTAAAACTTGAAATTCATAACTTCACAACTTCAAGATCTTAACTTTAAGATAAATCAGAACTTAGTATCTTAAAGTTTAAAACTTGAAATTCATAACTTCACAACTTCAAGATCTTAACTTTAAGATAAATCAGAACTTAGTATCTTAAAGTTTAAAACTTGAAATTCATAACTTCACAACTTCAAGTTCTTAACTTTAAGATAAATCAGAAAGTTTTTAGCTTAAAGTTTAAAACTTGCAATTCATAACTTCACAACTTCAAGATCTTAACTTTAAGATAAATCAGAACTTAGTATCTTAAAGTTTAAAACTTGCAATTCATAACTTCACAACTTCAAGATCTTAACTTTAAGATAAATCAGAAAGTTTTTAGCTTAAAGTTTAAAACTTGCAATTCATAACTTCACAACTTCAAGATCTTAACTTTAAGATAAATCAGAACTTAGTATCTTAAAGTTTAAAACTTGAAATTCATAACTTCACAACTTCAAGATCTTAACTTTAAGATAAATCAGAAAGTTTTTAGCTTAAAGTTTAAAACTTGAAATTCATAACTTCACAACTTCAAGATCTTAACTTTAAGATAAATCAGAACTTAGTATCTTAAAGTTTAAAACTTGAAATTCATAACTTCACAACTTCAAGATCTTAACTTTAAGATAAATCAGAACTTAGTATCTTAAAGTTTAAAACTTGAAATTCATAACTTCACAACTTCAAGATCTTAACTTTAAGATAAATCAGAAAGTTTTTAGCTTAAAGTTTAAAACTTGAAATTCATAACTTCACAACTTCAAGATCTTAACTTTAAGATAAATCAGAAAGTTTTTAGCTTAAAGTTTAAAACTTGCAATTCATAACTTCACAACTTCAAGATCTTAACTTTTAGATAAATCAGAAAGTTTTTAGCTTAAAGTTTAAAACTTGAAATTCATAACTTCACAACTTCAAGATCTTAACTTTAAGATAAATCAGAAAGTTTTTAGCTTAAAGTTTAAAACTTGCAATTCATAACTTCACAACTTCAAGATCTTAACTTTAAGATAAATCAGAAAGTTTTTAGCTTAAAGTTTAAAACTTGAAATTCATAACTTCACAACTTCAAGATCTTAACTTTAAGATAAATCAGAAAGTTTTTAGCTTAAAGTTTAAAACTTGAAATTCATAACTTCACAACTTCAAGATCTTAACTTTAAGATAAATCAGAACTTAGTATCTTAAAGTTTAAAACTTGAAATTCATAACTTCACAACTTCAAGATCTTAACTTTAAGATAAATCAGAAAGTTTTTAGCTTAAAGTTTAAAACTTGAAATTCATAACTTCACAACTTCAAGATCTTAACTTTAAGATAAATCAGAAAGTTTTTAGCTTAAAGTTTAAAACTTGCAATTCATAACTTCACAACTTCAAGATCTTAACTTTAAGATAAATCAGAAAGTTTTTAGCTTAAAGTTTAAAACTTGAAATTCATAACTTCACAACTTCAAGATCTTAACTTTAAGATAAATCAGAAAGTTTTTAGCTTAAAGTTTAAAACTTGCAATTCATAACTTCACAACTTCAAGATCTTAACTTTAAGATAAATCAGAAAGTTTTTAGCTTAAAGTTTAAAACTTGCAATTCATAACTTCACAACTTCAAGATCTTAACTTTAAGATAAATCAGAACTTAGTATCTTAAAGTTTAAAACTTGAAATTCATAACTTCACAACTTCAAGATCTTAACTTTAAGATAAATCAGAAAGTTTTTAGCTTAAAGTTTAAAACTTGAAATTCATAACTTCACAACTTCAAGATCTTAACTTTAAGATAAATCAGAAAGTTTTTAGCTTAAAGTTTAAAACTTGCAATTCATAACTTCACAACTTCAAGATCTTAACTTTAAGATAAATCAGAAAGTTTTTAGCTTAAAGTTTAAAACTTGAAATTCATAACTTCACAACTTCAAGATCTTAACTTTAAGATAAATCAGAAAGTTTTTAGCTTAAAGTTTAAAACTTGAAATTCATAACTTCACAACTTCAAGATCTTAACTTTAAGATAAATCAGAAAGTTTTTAGCTTAAAGTTTAAAACTTGAAATTCATAACTTCACAACTTCAAGATCTTAACTTTAAGATAAATCAGAAAGTTTTTAGCTTAAAGTTTAAAACTTGAAATTCATAACTTCACAACTTCAAGATCTTAACTTTAAGATAAATCAGAACTTAGTATCTTAAAGTTTAAAACTTGAAATTCATAACTTCACAACTTCAAGATCTTAACTTTAAGATAAATCAGAACTTAGTATCTTAAAGTTTAAAACTTGAAATTCATAACTTCACAACTTCAAGATCTTAACTTTAAGATAAATCAGAAAGTTTTTAGCTTAAAGTTTAAAACTTGCAATTCATAACTTCACAACTTCAAGATCTTAACTTTAAGATAAATCAGAAAGTTTTTAGCTTAAAGTTTAAAACTTGCAATTCATAACTTCACAACTTCAAGATCTTAACTTTAAGATAAATCAGAACTTAGTATCTTAAAGTTTAAAACTTGAAATTCATAACTTCACAACTTCAAGATCTTAACTGTAAGATAAATCAGAAAGTTTTTAGCTTAAAGTTTAAAACTTGAAATTCATAACTTCACAACTTCAAGATCTTAACTTTAAGATAAATCAGAACTTAGTATCTTAAAGTTTAAAACTTGAAATTCATAACTTCACAACTTCAAGATCTTAACTTTAAGATAAATCAGAAAGTTTTTAGCTTAAAGTTTAAAACTTGAAATTCATAACTTCACAACTTCAAGATCTTAACTTTAAGATAAATCAGAAAGTTTTTAGCTTAAAGTTTAAAACTTGCAATTCATAACTTCACAACTTCAAGATCTTAACTTTAAGATAAATCAGAAAGTTTTTAGCTTAAAGTTTAAAACTTGCAATTCATAACTTCACAACTTCAAGATCTTAACTTTAAGATAAATCAGAAAGTTTTTAGCTTAAAGTTTAAAACTTGAAATTCATAACTTCACAACTTCAAGATCTTAACTTTAAGATAAATCAGAAAGTTTTTAGCTTAAAGTTTAAAACTTGCAATTCATAACTTCACAACTTCAAGATCTTAACTTTAAGATAAATCAGAACTTAGTATCTTAAAGTTTAAAACTTGAAATTCATAACTTCACAACTTCAAGATCTTAACTTTAAGATAAATCAGAAAGTTTTTAGCTTAAAGTTTAAAACTTGCAATTCATAACTTCACAACTTCAAGATCTTAACTTTAAGATAAATCAGAAAGTTTTTAGCTTAAAGTTTAAAACTTGAAATTCATAACTTCACAACTTCAAGATCTTAACTTTAAGATAAATCAGAAAGTTTTTAGCTTAAAGTTTAAAACTTGCAATTCATAACTTCACAACTTCAAGATCTTAACTTTAAGATAAATCAGAACTTAGTATCTTAAAGTTTAAAACTTGCAATTCATAACTTCACAACTTCAAGTTTTTAACTTTAAGATAAATCAGAACTTAGTATCTTAAAGTTTAAAACTTGAAATTCATAACTTCACAACTTCAAGATCTTAACTTTAAGATAAATCAGAACTTAGTATCTTAAAGTTTAAAACTTGAAATTCATAACTTCACAACTTCAAGATCTTAACTTTAAGATAAATCAGAAAGTTTTTAGCTTAAAGTTTAAAACTTGCAATTCATAACTTCACAACTTCAAGATCTTAACTTTAAGATAAATCAGAACTTAGTATCTTAAAGTTTAAAACTTGCAATTCATAACTTCACAACTTCAAGATCTTAACTTTAAGATAAATCAGAACTTAGTATCTTAAAGTTTAAAACTTGAAATTCATAACTTCACAACTTCAAGATCTTAACTTTAAGATAAATCAGAAAGTTTTTAGCTTAAAGTTTAAAACTTGCAATTCATAACTTCACAACTTCAAGATCTTAACTTTAAGATAAATCAGAACTTAGTATCTTAAAGTTTAAAACTTGAAATTCATAACTTCACAACTTCAAGATCTTAACTTTAAGATAAATCAGAAAGTTTTTAGCTTAAAGTTTAAAACTTGAAATTCATAACTTCACAACTTCAAGATCTTAACTTTAAGATAAATCAGAAAGTTTTTAGCTTAAAGTTTAAAACTTGAAATTCATAACTTCACAACTTCAAGATCTTAACTTTAAGATAAATCAGAAAGTTTTTAGCTTAAAGTTTAAAACTTGCAATTCATAACTTCACAACTTCAAGATCTTAACTTTAAGATAAATCAGAAAGTTTTTAGCTTAAAGTTTAAAACTTGAAATTCATAACTTCACAACTTCAAGATCTTAACTTTAAGATAAATCAGAACTTAGTATCTTAAAGTTTAAAACTTGCAATTCATAACTTCACAACTTCAAGATCTTAACTTTAAGATAAATCAGAAAGTTTTTAGCTTAAAGTTTAAAACTTGAAATTCATAACTTCACAACTTCAAGATCTTAACTTTAAGATAAATCAGAACTTAGTATCTTAAAGTTTAAAACTTGAAATTCATAACTTCACAACTTCAAGATCTTAACTTTAAGATAAATCAGAACTTAGTATCTTAAAGTTTAAAACTTGAAATTCATAACTTCACAACTTCAAGATCTTAACTTTAAGATAAATCAGAAAGTTTTTAGCTTAAAGTTTAAAACTTGCAATTCATAACTTCACAACTTCAAGATCTTAACTTTAAGATAAATCAGAAAGTTTTTAGCTTAAAGTTTAAAACTTGAAATTCATAACTTCACAACTTCAAGATCTTAACTTTAAGATAAATCAGAAAGTTTTTAGCTTAAAGTTTAAAACTTGAAATTCATAACTTCACAACTTCAAGATCTTAACTTTAAGATAAATCAGAAAGTTTTTAGCTTAAAGTTTAAAACTTGCAATTCATAACTTCACAACTTCAAGATCTTAACTTTAAGATAAATCAGAACTTAGTATCTTAAAGTTTAAAACTTGAAATTCATAACTTCACAACTTCAAGATCTTAACTTTAAGATAAATCAGAAAGTTTTTAGCTTAAAGTTTAAAACTTGAAATTCATAACTTCACAACTTCAAGATCTTAACTTTAAGATAAATCAGAAAGTTTTTAGCTTAAAGTTTAAAACTTGCAATTCATAACTTCACAACTTCAAGATCTTAACTTTAAGATAAATCAGAAAGTTTTTAGCTTAAAGTTTAAAACTTGCAATTCATAACTTCACAACTTCAAGATCTTAACTTTAAGATAAATCAGAAAGTTTTTAGCTTAAAGTTTAAAACTTGAAATTCATAACTTCACAACTTCAAGATCTTAACTTTAAGATAAATCAGAAAGTTTTTAGCTTAAAGTTTAAAACTTGAAATTCATAACTTCACAACTTCAAGATCTTAACTTTAAGATAAATCAGAACTTAGTATCTTAAAGTTTAAAACTTGCAATTCATAACTTCACAACTTCAAGATCTTAACTTTAAGATAAATCAGAAAGTTTTTAGCTTAAAGTTTAAAACTTGAAATTCATAACTTCACAACTTCAAGATCTTAACTTTAAGATAAATCAGAAAGTTTTTAGCTTAAAGTTTAAAACTTGCAATTCATAACTTCACAACTTCAAGATCTTAACTTTAAGATAAATCAGAACTTAGTATCTTAAAGTTTAAAACTTGAAATTCATAACTTCACAACTTCAAGATCTTAACTTTAAGATAAATCAGAAAGTTTTTAGCTTAAAGTTTAAAACTTGAAATTCATAACTTCACAACTTCAAGATCTTAACTTTAAGATAAATCAGAAAGTTTTTAGCTTAAAGTTTAAAACTTGCAATTCATAACTTCACAACTTCAAGATCTTAACTTTAAGATAAATCAGAAAGTTTTTAGCTTAAAGTTTAAAACTTGAAATTCATAACTTCACAACTTCAAGATCTTAACTTTAAGATAAATCAGAAAGTTTTTAGCTTAAAGTTTAAAACTTGAAATTCATAACTTCACAACTTCAAGATCTTAACTTTAAGATAAATCAGAAAGTTTTTAGCTTAAAGTTTAAAACTTGCAATTCATAACTTCACAACTTCAAGATCTTAACTTTAAGATAAATCAGAACTTAGTATCTTAAAGTTTAAAACTTGCAATTCATAACTTCACAACTTCAAGATCTTAACTTTAAGATAAATCAGAACTTAGTATCTTAAAGTTTAAAACTTGAAATTCATAACTTCACAACTTCAAGATCTTAACTTTAAGATAAATCAGAACTTAGTATCTTAAAGTTTAAAACTTGAAATTCATAACTTCACAACTTCAAGATCTTAACTTTAAGATAAATCAGAAAGTTTTTAGCTTAAAGTTTAAAACTTGCAATTCATAACTTCACAACTTCAAGATCTTAACTTTAAGATAAATCAGAACTTAGTATCTTAAAGTTTAAAACTTGCAATTCATAACTTCACAACTTCAAGATCTTAACTTTAAGATAAATCAGAACTTAGTATCTTAAAGTTTAAAACTTGAAATTCATAACTTCACAACTTCAAGATCTTAACTTTAAGATAAATCAGAAAGTTTTTAGCTTAAAGTTTAAAACTTGCAATTCATAACTTCACAACTTCAAGATCTTAACTTTAAGATAAATCAGAACTTAGTATCTTAAAGTTTAAAACTTGAAATTCATAACTTCACAACTTCAAGATCTTAACTTTAAGATAAATCAGAAAGTTTTTAGCTTAAAGTTTAAAACTTGAAATTCATAACTTCACAACTTCAAGATCTTAACTTTAAGATAAATCAGAAAGTTTTTAGTTTAAAGTTTAAAACTTGAAATTCATAACTTCACAACTTCAAGATCTTAACTTTAAGATAAATCAGAAAGTTTTTAGCTTAAAGTTTAAAACTTGCAATTCATAACTTCACAACTTCAAGATCTTAACTTTAAGATAAATCAGAAAGTTTTTAGCTTAAAGTTTAAAACTTGAAATTCATAACTTCACAACTTCAAGATCTTAACTTTAAGATAAATCAGAACTTAGTATCTTAAAGTTTAAAACTTGCAATTCATAACTTCACAACTTCAAGATCTTAACTTTAAGATAAATCAGAAAGTTTTTAGCTTAAAGTTTAAAACTTGCAATTCATAACTTCACAACTTCAAGATCTTAACTTTAAGATAAATCAGAACTTAGTATCTTAAAGTTTAAAACTTGAAATTCATAACTTCACAACTTCAAGATCTTAACTTTAAGATAAATCAGAAAGTTTTTAGCTTAAAGTTTAAAACTTGAAATTCATAACTTCACAACTTCAAGATCTTAACTTTAAGATAAATCAGAACTTAGTATCTTAAAGTTTAAAACTTGAAATTCATAACTTCACAACTTCAAGATCTTAACTTTAAGATAAATCAGAAAGTTTTTAGCTTAAAGTTTAAAACTTGAAATTCATAACTTCACAACTTCAAGATCTTAACTTTAAGATAAATCAGAACTTAGTATCTTAAAGTTTAAAACTTGAAATTCATAACTTCACAACTTCAAGATCTTAACTTTAAGATAAATCAGAAAGTTTTTAGCTTAAAGTTTAAAACTTGAAATTCATAACTTCACAACTACAAGATCTTAACTTTAAGATAAATCAGAAAGTTTTTAGCTTAAAGTTTAAAACTTGCAATTCATAACTTCACAACTTCAAGATCTTAACTTTAAGATAAATCAGAAAGTTTTTAGCTTAAAGTTTAAAACTTGCAATTCATAACTTCACAACTTCAAGATCTTTACTTTAAGATAAATCAGAAAGTTTTTAGCTTAAAGTTTAAAACTTGAAATTCATAACTTCACAACTTCAAGATCTTAACTTTAAGATAAATCAGAACTTAGTATCTTAAAGTTTAAAACTTGAAATTCATAACTTCACAACTTCAAGATCTTAACTTTAAGATAAATCAGAAAGTTTTTAGCTTAAAGTTTAAAACTTGCAATTCATAACTTCACAACTTCAAGATCTTAACTTTAAGATAAATCAGAAAGTTTTTAGCTTAAAGTTTAAAACTTGCAATTCATAACTTCACAACTTCAAGATCTTAACTTTAAGATAAATCAGAAAGTTTTTAGCTTAAAGTTTAAAACTTGCAATTCATAACTTCACAACTTCAAGATCTTAACTTTAAGATAAATCAGAACTTAGTATCTTAAAGTTTAAAACTTGAAATTCATAACTTCACAACTTCAAGATCTTAACTTTAAGATAAATCAGAAAGTTTTTAGCTTAAAGTTTAAAACTTGAAATTCATAACTTCACAACTTCAAGATCTTAACTTTAAGATAAATCAGAAAGTTTTTAGCATAAAGTTTAAAACTTGAAATTCATAACTTCACAACTTCAAGATCTTAACTTTAAGATAAATCAGAAAGTTTTTAGCTTAAAGTTTAAAACTTGCAATTCATAACTTCACAACTTCAAGATCTTAACTTTAAGATAAATCAGAAAGTTTTTAGCTTAAAGTTTAAAACTTGAAATTCATAACTTCACAACTTCAAGATCTTAACTTTAAGATAAATCAGAAAGTTTTTAGCTTAAAGTTTAAAACTTGCAATTCATAACTTCACAACTTCAAGATCTTAACTTTAAGATAAATCAGAACTTAGTATCTTAAAGTTTAAAACTTGAAATTCATAACTTCACAACTTCAAGATCTTAACTTTAAGATAAATCAGAAAGTTTTTAGCTTAAAGTTTAAAACTTGAAATTCATAACTTCACAACTTCAAGATCTTAACTTTAAGATAAATCAGAAAGTTTTTAGCTTAAAGTTTAAAACTTGCAATTCATAACTTCACAACTTCAAGATCTTAACTTTAAGATAAATCAGAAAGTTTTTAGCTTAAAGTTTAAAACTTGAAATTCATAACTTCACAACTTCAAGATCTTAACTTTAAGATAAATCAGAAAGTTTTTAGCTTAAAGTTTAAAACTTGCAATTCATAACTTCACAACTTCAAGATCTTAACTTTAAGATAAATCAGAACTTAGTATCTTAAAGTTTAAAACTTGAAATTCATAACTTCACAACTTCAAGATCTTAACTTTAAGATAAATCAGAAAGTTTTTAGCTTAAAGTTTAAAACTTGAAATTCATAACTTCACAACTTCAAGATCTTAACTTTAAGATAAATCAGAACTTAGTATCTTAAAGTTTAAAACTTGAAATTCATAACTTCACAACTTCAAGATCTTAACTTTAAGATAAATCAGAAAGTTTTTAGCTTAAAGTTTAAAACTTGCAATTCATAACTTCACAACTTCAAGATCTTAACTTTAAGATAAATCAGAACTTAGTATCTTAAAGTTTAAAACTTGAAATTCATAACTTCACAACTTCAAGATCTTAACTTTAAGATAAATCAGAAAGTTTTTAGCTTAAAGTTTAAAACTTGAAATTCATAACTTCACAACTTCAAGATCTTAACTTTAAGATAAATCAGAACTTAGTATCTTAAAGTTTAAAACTTGAAATTCATAACTTCACAACTTCAAGATCTTAACTTTAAGATAAATCAGAAAGTTTTTAGCTTAAAGTTTAAAACTTGAAATTCATAACTTCACAACTTCAAGATCTTAACTTTAAGATAAATCAGAAAGTTTTTAGCTTAAAGTTTAAAACTTGCAATTCATAACTTCACAACTTCAAGATCTTAACTTTAAGATAAATCAGAAAGTTTTTAGCTTAAAGTTTAAAACTTGAAATTCATAACTTCACAACTTCAAGATCTTAACTTTAAGATAAATCAGAAAGTTTTTAGCTTAAAGTTTAAAACTTGCAATTCATAACTTCACAACTTCAAGATCTTAACTTTAAGATAAATCAGAAAGTTTTTAGCTTAAAGTTTAAAACTTGCAATTCATAACTTCACAACTTCAAGATCTTAACTTTAAGATAAATCAGAACTTAGTATCTTAAAGTTTAAAACTTGAAATTCATAACTTCACAACTTCAAGATCTTAACTTTAAGATAAATCAGAACTTAGTATCTTAAAGTTTAAAACTTGAAATTCATAACTTCACAACTTCAAGATCTTAACTTTAAGATAAATCAGAAAGTTTTTAGCTTAAAGTTTAAAACTTGCAATTCATAACTTCACAACTTCAAGATCTTAACTTTAAGATAAATCAGAAAGTTTTTAGCTTAAAGTTTAAAACTTGAAATTCATAACTTCACAACTTCAAGATCTTAACTTTAAGATAAATCAGAAAGTTTTTAGCTTAAAGTTTAAAACTTGCAATTCATAACTTCACAACTTCAAGATCTTAACTTTAAGATAAATCAGAAAGTTTTTAGCTTAAAGTTTAAAACTTGAAATTCATAACTTCACAACTTCAAGATCTTAACTTTAAGATAAATCAGAAAGTTTTTAGCTTAAAGTTTAAAACTTGCAATTCATAACTTCACAACTTCAAGATCTTAACTTTAAGATAAATCAGAACTTAGTATCTTAAAGTTTAAAACTTGAAATTCATAACTTCACAACTTCAAGATCTTAACTTTAAGATAAATCAGAAAGTTTTTAGCTTAAAGTTTAAAACTTGAAATTCATAACTTCACAACTTCAAGATCTTAACTTTAAGATAAATCAGAAAGTTTTTAGCTTAAAGTTTAAAACTTGCAATTCATAACTTCACAACTTCAAGATCTTAACTTTAAGATAAATCAGAAAGTTTTTAGCTTAAAGTTTAAAACTTGAAATTCATAACTTCACAACTTCAAGATCTTAACTTTAAGATAAATCAGAAAGTTTTTAGCTTAAAGTTTAAAACTTGAAATTCATAACTTCACAACTTCAAGATCTTAACTTTAAGATAAATCAGAACTTAGTATCTTAAAGTTTAAAACTTGCAATTCATAACTTCACAACTTCAAGATCTTAACTTTAAGATAAATCAGAACTTAGTATCTTAAAGTTTAAAACTTGAAATTCATAACTTCACAACTTCAAGATCTTAACTTTAAGATAAATCAGAACTTAGTATCTTAAAGTTTAAAACTTGAAATTCATAACTTCACAACTTCAAGATCTTAACTTTAAGATAAATCAGAAAGTTTTTAGCTTAAAGTTTAAAACTTGCAATTCATAACTTCACAACTTCAAGATCTTAACTTTAAGATAAATCAGAAAGTTTTTAGCTTAAAGTTTAAAACTTGAAATTCATAACTTCACAACTTCAAGATCTTAACTTTAAGATAAATCAGAAAGTTTTTAGCTTAAAGTTTAAAACTTGCAATTCATAACTTCACAACTTCAAGATCTTAACTTTAAGATAAATCAGAAAGTTTTTAGCTTAAAGTTTAAAACTTGAAATTCATAACTTCACAACTTCAAGATCTTAACTTTAAGATAAATCAGAAAGTTTTTAGCTTAAAGTTTAAAACTTGCAATTCATAACTTCACAACTTCAAGATCTTAACTTTAAGATAAATCAGAACTTAGTATCTTAAAGTTTAAAACTTGAAATTCATAACTTCACAACTTCAAGATCTTAACTTTAAGATAAATCAGAAAGTTTTTAGCTTAAAGTTTAAAACTTGAAATTCATAACTTCACAACTTCAAGATCTTAACTTTAAGATAAATCAGAAAGTTTTTAGCTTAAAGTTTAAAACTTGCAATTCATAACTTCACAACTTCAAGATCTTAACTTTAAGATAAATCAGAAAGTTTTTAGCTTAAAGTTTAAAACTTGAAATTCATAACTTCACAACTTCAAGATCTTAACTTTAAGATAAATCAGAAAGTTTTTAGCTTAAAGTTTAAAACTTGAAATTCATAACTTCACAACTTCAAGATCTTAACTTTAAGATAAATCAGAACTTAGTATCTTAAAGTTTAAAACTTGCAATTCATAACTTCACAACTTCAAGATCTTAACTTTAAGATAAATCAGAACTTAGTATCTTAAAGTTTAAAACTTGAAATTCATAACTTCACAACTTCAAGATCTTAACTTTAAGATAAATCAGAACTTAGTATCTTAAAGTTTAAAACTTGAAATTCATAACTTCACAACTTCAAGATCTTAACTTTAAGATAAATCAGAAAGTTTTTAGCTTAAAGTTTAAAACTTGCAATTCATAACTTCACAACTTCAAGATCTTAACTTTAAGATAAATCAGAAAGTTTTTAGCTTAAAGTTTAAAACTTGCAATTCATAACTTCACAACTTCAAGATCTTAACTTTAAGATAAATCAGAACTTAGTATCTTAAAGTTTAAAACTTGAAATTCATAACTTCACAACTTCAAGATCTTAACTTTAAGATAAATCAGAAAGTTTTTAGCTTAAAGTTTAAAACTTGCAATTCATAACTTCACAACTTCAAGATCTTAACTTTAAGATAAATCAGAACTTAGTATCTTAAAGTTTAAAACTTGAAATTCATAACTTCACAACTTCAAGATCTTAACTTTAAGATAAATCAGAAAGTTTTTAGCTTAAAGTTTAAAACTTGCAATTCATAACTTCACAACTTCAAGATCTTAACTTTAAGATAAATCAGAAAGTTTTTAGCTTAAAGTTTAAAACTTGCAATTCATAACTTCACAACTTCAAGATCTTAACTTTAAGATAAATCAGAAAGTTTTTAGCTTAAAGTTTAAAACTTGAAATTCATAACTTCACAACTTCAAGATCTTAACTTTAAGATAAATCAGAACTTAGTATCTTAAAGTTTAAAACTTGAAATTCATAACTTCACAACTTCAAGATCTTAACTTTAAGATAAATCAGAAAGTTTTTAGCTTAAAGTTTAAAACTTGAAATTCATAACTTCACAACTACAAGATCTTAACTTTAAGATAAATCAGAAAGTTTTTAGCTTAAAGTTTAAAACTTGCAATTCATAACTTCACAACTTCAAGATCTTAACTTTAAGATAAATCAGAAAGTTTTTAGCTTAAAGTTTAAAACTTGCAATTCATAACTTCACAACTTCAAGATCTTTACTTTAAGATAAATCAGAAAGTTTTTAGCTTAAAGTTTAAAACTTGAAATTCATAACTTCACAACTTCAAGATCTTAACTTTAAGATAAATCAGAACTTAGTATCTTAAAGTTTAAAACTTGAAATTCATAACTTCACAACTTCAAGATCTTAACTTTAAGATAAATCAGAAAGTTTTTAGCTTAAAGTTTAAAACTTGCAATTCATAACTTCACAACTTCAAGATCTTAACTTTAAGATAAATCAGAAAGTTTTTAGCTTAAAGTTTAAAACTTGCAATTCATAACTTCACAACTTCAAGATCTTAACTTTAAGATAAATCAGAAAGTTTTTAGCTTAAAGTTTAAAACTTGAAATTCATAACTTCACAACTTTAAGATCTTAACTTTAAGATAAATCAGAACTTAGTATCTTAAAGTTTAAAACTTGAAATTCATAACTTCACAACTTCAAGATCTTAACTTTAAGATAAATCAGAAAGTTTTTAGCTTAAAGTTTAAAACTTGAAATTCATAACTTCACAACTTCAAGATCTTAACTTTAAGATAAATCAGAAAGTTTTTAGCATAAAGTTTAAAACTTGAAATTCATAACTTCACAACTTCAAGATCTTAACTTTAAGATAAATCAGAAAGTTTTTAGCTTAAAGTTTAAAACTTGCAATTCATAACTTCACAACTTCAAGATCTTAACTTTAAGATAAATCAGAAAGTTTTTAGCTTAAAGTTTAAAACTTGAAATTCATAACTTCACAACTTCAAGATCTTAACTTTAAGATAAATCAGAAAGTTTTTAGCTTAAAGTTTAAAACTTGCAATTCATAACTTCACAACTTCAAGATCTTAACTTTAAGATAAATCAGAACTTAGTATCTTAAAGTTTAAAACTTGAAATTCATAACTTCACAACTTCAAGATCTTAACTTTAAGATAAATCAGAAAGTTTTTAGCTTAAAGTTTAAAACTTGAAATTCATAACTTCACAACTTCAAGATCTTAACTTTAAGATAAATCAGAAAGTTTTTAGCTTAAAGTTTAAAACTTGCAATTCATAACTTCACAACTTCAAGATCTTAACTTTAAGATAAATCAGAAAGTTTTTAGCTTAAAGTTTAAAACTTGAAATTCATAACTTCACAACTTCAAGATCTTAACTTTAAGATAAATCAGAAAGTTTTTAGCTTAAAGTTTAAAACTTGCAATTCATAACTTCACAACTTCAAGATCTTAACTTTAAGATAAATCAGAACTTAGTATCTTAAAGTTTAAAACTTGAAATTCATAACTTCACAACTTCAAGATCTTAACTTTAAGATAAATCAGAAAGTTTTTAGCTTAAAGTTTAAAACTTGAAATTCATAACTTCACAACTTCAAGATCTTAACTTTAAGATAAATCAGAACTTAGTATCTTAAAGTTTAAAACTTGAAATTCATAACTTCACAACTTCAAGATCTTAACTTTAAGATAAATCAGAAAGTTTTTAGCTTAAAGTTTAAAACTTGCAATTCATAACTTCACAACTTCAAGATCTTAACTTTAAGATAAATCAGAACTTAGTATCTTAAAGTTTAAAACTTGAAATTCATAACTTCACAACTTCAAGATCTTAACTTTAAGATAAATCAGAAAGTTTTTAGCTTAAAGTTTAAAACTTGAAATTCATAACTTCACAACTTCAAGATCTTAACTTTAAGATAAATCAGAACTTAGTATCTTAAAGTTTAAAACTTGAAATTCATAACTTCACAACTTCAAGATCTTAACTTTAAGATAAATCAGAAAGTTTTTAGCTTAAAGTTTAAAACTTGAAATTCATAACTTCACAACTTCAAGATCTTAACTTTAAGATAAATCAGAAAGTTTTTAGCTTAAAGTTTAAAACTTGCAATTCATAACTTCACAACTTCAAGATCTTAACTTTAAGATAAATCAGAAAGTTTTTAGCTTAAAGTTTAAAACTTGAAATTCATAACTTCACAACTTCAAGATCTTAACTTTAAGATAAATCAGAAAGTTTTTAGCTTAAAGTTTAAAACTTGCAATTCATAACTTCACAACTTCAAGATCTTAACTTTAAGATAAATCAGAAAGTTTTTAGCTTAAAGTTTAAAACTTGCAATTCATAACTTCACAACTTCAAGATCTTAACTTTAAGATAAATCAGAACTTAGTATCTTAAAGTTTAAAACTTGAAATTCATAACTTCACAACTTCAAGATCTTAACTTTAAGATAAATCAGAACTTAGTATCTTAAAGTTTAAAACTTGAAATTCATAACTTCACAACTTCAAGATCTTAACTTTAAGATAAATCAGAAAGTTTTTAGCTTAAAGTTTAAAACTTGCAATTCATAACTTCACAACTTCAAGATCTTAACTTTAAGATAAATCAGAAAGTTTTTAGCTTAAAGTTTAAAACTTGAAATTCATAACTTCACAACTTCAAGATCTTAACTTTAAGATAAATCAGAAAGTTTTTAGCTTAAAGTTTAAAACTTGCAATTCATAACTTCACAACTTCAAGATCTTAACTTTAAGATAAATCAGAAAGTTTTTAGCTTAAAGTTTAAAACTTGAAATTCATAACTTCACAACTTCAAGATCTTAACTTTAAGATAAATCAGAAAGTTTTTAGCTTAAAGTTTAAAACTTGCAATTCATAACTTCACAACTTCAAGATCTTAACTTTAAGATAAATCAGAACTTAGTATCTTAAAGTTTAAAACTTGAAATTCATAACTTCACAACTTCAAGATCTTAACTTTAAGATAAATCAGAAAGTTTTTAGCTTAAAGTTTAAAACTTGAAATTCATAACTTCACAACTTCAAGATCTTAACTTTAAGATAAATCAGAAAGTTTTTAGCTTAAAGTTTAAAACTTGCAATTCATAACTTCACAACTTCAAGATCTTAACTTTAAGATAAATCAGAAAGTTTTTAGCTTAAAGTTTAAAACTTGAAATTCATAACTTCACAACTTCAAGATCTTAACTTTAAGATAAATCAGAAAGTTTTTAGCTTAAAGTTTAAAACTTGAAATTCATAACTTCACAACTTCAAGATCTTAACTTTAAGATAAATCAGAACTTAGTATCTTAAAGTTTAAAACTTGCAATTCATAACTTCACAACTTCAAGATCTTAACTTTAAGATAAATCAGAACTTAGTATCTTAAAGTTTAAAACTTGAAATTCATAACTTCACAACTTCAAGATCTTAACTTTAAGATAAATCAGAACTTAGTATCTTAAAGTTTAAAACTTGAAATTCATAACTTCACAACTTCAAGATCTTAACTTTAAGATAAATCAGAAAGTTTTTAGCTTAAAGTTTAAAACTTGCAATTCATAACTTCACAACTTCAAGATCTTAACTTTAAGATAAATCAGAAAGTTTTTAGCTTAAAGTTTAAAACTTGAAATTCATAACTTCACAACTTCAAGATCTTAACTTTAAGATAAATCAGAAAGTTTTTAGCTTAAAGTTTAAAACTTGCAATTCATAACTTCACAACTTCAAGATCTTAACTTTAAGATAAATCAGAAAGTTTTTAGCTTAAAGTTTAAAACTTGAAATTCATAACTTCACAACTTCAAGATCTTAACTTTAAGATAAATCAGAAAGTTTTTAGCTTAAAGTTTAAAACTTGCAATTCATAACTTCACAACTTCAAGATCTTAACTTTAAGATAAATCAGAACTTAGTATCTTAAAGTTTAAAACTTGAAATTCATAACTTCACAACTTCAAGATCTTAACTTTAAGATAAATCAGAAAGTTTTTAGCTTAAAGTTTAAAACTTGAAATTCATAACTTCACAACTTCAAGATCTTAACTTTAAGATAAATCAGAAAGTTTTTAGCTTAAAGTTTAAAACTTGCAATTCATAACTTCACAACTTCAAGATCTTAACTTTAAGATAAATCAGAAAGTTTTTAGCTTAAAGTTTAAAACTTGAAATTCATAACTTCACAACTTCAAGATCTTAACTTTAAGATAAATCAGAACTTAGTATCTTAAAGTTTAAAACTTGAAATTCATAACTTCACAACTTCAAGATCTTAACTTTAAGATAAATCAGAAAGTTTTTAGCTTAAAGTTTAAAACTTGCAATTCATAACTTCACAACTTCAAGATCTTAACTTTAAGATAAATCAGAAAGTTTTTAGCTTAAAGTTTAAAACTTGAAATTCATAACTTCACAACTTCAAGATCTTAACTTTAAGATAAATCAGAACTTAGTATCTTAAAGTTTAAAACTTGAAATTCATAACTTCACAACTTCAAGATCTTAACTTTAAGATAAATCAGAAAGTTTTTAGCTTAAAGTTTAAAACTTGCAATTCATAACTTCACAACTTCAAGATCTTAACTTTAAGATAAATCAGAAAGTTTTTAGCTTAAAGTTTAAAACTTGCAATTCATAACTTCACAACTTCAAGATCTTAACTTTAAGATAAATCAGAACTTAGTATCTTAAAGTTTAAAACTTGAAATTCATAACTTCACAACTTCAAGATCTTAACTTTAAGATAAATCAGAAAGTTTTTAGCTTAAAGTTTAAAACTTGCAATTCATAACTTCACAACTTCAAGATCTTAACTTTAAGATAAATCAGAACTTAGTATCTTAAAGTTTAAAACTTGAAATTCATAACTTCACAACTTCAAGATCTTAACTTTAAGATAAATCAGAAAGTTTTTAGCTTAAAGTTTAAAACTTGCAATTCATAACTTCACAACTTCAAGATCTTAACTTTAAGATAAATCAGAAAGTTTTTAGCTTAAAGTTTAAAACTTGCAATTCATAACTTCACAACTTCAAGATCTTAACTTTAAGATAAATCAGAAAGTTTTTAGCTTAAAGTTTAAAACTTGAAATTCATAACTTCACAACTTCAAGATCTTAACTTTAAGATAAATCAGAAAGTTTTTAGCTTAAAGTTTAAAACTTGCAATTCATAACTTCACAACTTCAAGATCTTAACTTTAAGATAAATCAGAAAGTTTTTAGCTTAAAGTTTAAAACTTGAAATTCATAACTTCACAACTTCAAGATCTTAACTTTAAGATAAATCAGAACTTAGTATCTTAAAGTTTAAAACTTGAAATTCATAACTTCACAACTTCAAGATCTTAACTTTAAGATAAATCAGAAAGTTTTTAGCTTAAAGTTTAAAACTTGCAATTCATAACTTCACAACTTCAAGATCTTAACTTTAAGATAAATCAGAAAGTTTTTAGCTTAAAGTTTAAAACTTGAAATTCATAACTTCACAACTTCAAGATCTTAACTTTAAGATAAATCAGAACTTAGTATCTTAAAGTTTAAAACTTGCAATTCATAACTTCACAACTTCAAGATCTTAACTTTAAGATAAATCAGAACTTAGTATCTTAAAGTTTAAAACTTGAAATTCATAACTTCACAACTTCAAGATCTTAACTTTAAGATAAATCAGAAAGTTTTTAGCTTAAAGTTTAAAACTTGAAATTCATAACTTCACAACTTCAAGATCTTAACTTTAAGATAAATCAGAACTTAGTATCTTAAAGTTTAAAACTTGAAATTCATAACTTCACAACTTCAAGATCTTAACTTTAAGATAAATCAGAAAGTTTTTAGCTTAAAGTTTAAAACTTGAAATTCATAACTTCACAACTTCAAGATCTTAACTTTAAGATAAATCAGAAAGTTTTTAGCTTAAAGTTTAAAACTTGCAATTCATAACTTCACAACTTCAAGATCTTAACTTTAAGATAAATCAGAAAGTTTTTAGCTTAAAGTTTAAAACTTGCAATTCATAACTTCACAACTTCAAGATCTTAACTTTAAGATAAATCAGAAAGTTTTTAGCTTAAAGTTTAAAACTTGAAATTCATAACTTCACAACTTCAAGATCTTAACTTTAAGATAAATCAGAACTTAGTATCTTAAAGTTTAAAACTTGAAATTCATAACTTCACAACTTCAAGATCTTAACTTTAAGATAAATCAGAAAGTTTTTAGCTTAAAGTTTAAAACTTGAAATTCATAACTTCACAACTTCAAGATCTTAACTTTAAGATAAATCAGAACTTAGTATCTTAAAGTTTAAAACTTGCAATTCATAACTTCACAACTTCAAGATCTTAACTTTAAGATAAATCAGAACTTAGTATCTTAAAGTTTAAAACTTGCAATTCATAACTTCACAACTTCAAGATCTTAACTTTAAGATAAATCAGAAAGTTTTTAGCTTAAAGTTTAAAACTTGAAATTCATAACTTCACAACTTCAAGATCTTAACTTTAAGATAAATCAGAAAGTTTTTAGCTTAAAGTTTAAAACTTGAAATTCATAACTTCACAACTTCAAGATCTTAACTTTAAGATAAATCAGAAAGTTTTTAGCTTAAAGTTTAAAACTTGAAATTCATAACTTCACAACTTCAAGATCTTAACTTTAAGATAAATCAGAAAGTTTTTAGCTTAAAGTTTAAAACTTGAAATTCATAACTTCACAACTTCAAGATCTTAACTTTAAGATAAATCAGAAAGTTTTTAGCTTAAAGTTTAAAACTTGCAATTCATAACTTCACAACTTCAAGATCTTAACTTTAAGATAAATCAGAAAGTTTTTAGCTTAAAGTTTAAAACTTGAAATTCATAACTTCACAACTTCAAGATCTTAACTTTAAGATAAATCAGAAAGTTTTTAGCTTAAAGTTTAAAACTTGCAATTCATAACTTCACAACTTCAAGATCTTAACTTTAAGATAAATCAGAAAGTTTTTAGCTTAAAGTTTAAAACTTGAAATTCATAACTTCACAACTTCAAGATCTTAACTTTAAGATAAATCAGAAAGTTTTTAGCTTAAAGTTTAAAACTTGAAATTCATAACTTCACAACTTCAAGATCTTAACTTTAAGATAAATCAGAAAGTTTTTAGCTTAAAGTTTAAAACTTGAAATTCATAACTTCACAACTTCAAGATCTTAACTTTAAGATAAATCAGAAAGTTTTTAGCTTAAAGTTTAAAACTTGCAATTCATAACTTCACAACTTCAAGATCTTAACTTTAAGATAAATCAGAAAGTTTTTAGCTTAAAGTTTAAAACTTGAAATTCATAACTTCACAACTTCAAGATCTTAACTTTAAGATAAATCAGAAAGTTTTTAGCTTAAAGTTTAAAACTTGCAATTCATAACTTCACAACTTCAAGATCTTAACTTTAAGATAAATCAGAAAGTTTTTAGCTTAAAGTTTAAAACTTGAAATTCATAACTTCACAACTTCAAGATCTTAACTTTAAGATAAATCAGAAAGTTTTTAGCTTAAAGTTTAAAACTTGCAATTCATAACTTCACAACTTCAAGATCTTAACTTTAAGATAAATCAGAACTTAGTATCTTAAAGTTTAAAACTTGAAATTCATAACTTCACAACTTCAAGATCTTAACTTTAAGATAAATCAGAAAGTTTTTAGCTTAAAGTTTAAAACTTGCAATTCATAACTTCACAACTTCAAGATCTTAACTTTAAGATAAATCAGAACTTAGTATCTTAAAGTTTAAAACTTGAAATTCATAACTTCACAACTTCAAGATCTTAACTTTAAGATAAATCAGAAAGTTTTTAGCTTAAAGTTTAAAACTTGAAATTCATAACTTCACAACTTCAAGATCTTAACTTTAAGATAAATCAGAAAGTTTTTAGCTTAAAGTTTAAAACTTGAAATTCATAACTTCACAACTTCAAGATCTTAACTTTAAGATAAATCAGAAAGTTTTTAGCTTAAAGTTTAAAACTTGAAATTCATAACTTCACAACTTCAAGATCTTAACTTTAAGATAAATCAGAAAGTTTTTAGCTTAAAGTTTAAAACTTGAAATTCATAACTTCACAACTTCAAGATCTTAACTTTAAGATAAATCAGAAAGTTTTTAGCTTAAAGTTTAAAACTTGCAATTCATAACTTCACAACTTCAAGATCTTAACTTTAAGATAAATCAGAAAGTTTTTAGCTTAAAGTTTAAAACTTGAAATTCATAACTTCACAACTTCAAGATCTTAACTTTAAGATAAATCAGAAAGTTTTTAGCTTAAAGTTTAAAACTTGCAATTCATAACTTCACAACTTCAAGATCTTAACTTTAAGATAAATCAGAAAGTTTTTAGCTTAAAGTTTAAAACTTGCAATTCATAACTTCACAACTTCAAGATCTTAACTTTAAGATAAATCAGAAAGTTTTTAGCTTAAAGTTTAAAACTTGAAATTCATAACTTCACAACTTCAAGATCTTAACTTTAAGATAAATCAGAAAGTTTTTAGCTTAAAGTTTAAAACTTGCAATTCATAACTTCACAACTTCAAGATCTTAACTTTAAGATAAATCAGAACTTAGTATCTTAAAGTTTAAAACTTGAAATTCATAACTTCACAACTTCAAGATCTTAACTTTAAGATAAATCAGAAAGTTTTTAGCTTAAAGTTTAAAACTTGAAATTCATAACTTCACAACTTCAAGATCTTAACTTTAAGATAAATCAGAAAGTTTTTAGCTTAAAGTTTAAAACTTGAAATTCATAACTTCACAACTTCAAGATCTTAACTTTAAGATAAATCAGAAAGTTTTTAGCTTAAAGTTTAAAACTTGCAATTCATAACTTCACAACTTCAAGATCTTAACTTTAAGATAAATCAGAAAGTTTTTAGCTTAAAGTTTAAAACTTGAAATTCATAACTTCACAACTTCAAGATCTTAACTTTAAGATAAATCAGAAAGTTTTTAGCTTAAAGTTTAAAACTTGCAATTCATAACTTCACAACTTCAAGATCTTAACTTTAAGATAAATCAGAAAGTTTTTAGCTTAAAGTTTAAAACTTGCAATTCATAACTTCACAACTTCAAGATCTTAACTTTAAGATAAATCAGAAAGTTTTTAGCTTAAAGTTTAAAACTTGAAATTCATAACTTCACAACTTCAAGATCTTAACTTTAAGATAAATCAGAACTTAGTATCTTAAAGTTTAAAACTTGAAATTCATAACTTCACAACTTCAAGATCTTAACTTTAAGATAAATCAGAAAGTTTTTAGCTTAAAGTTTAAAACTTGCAATTCATAACTTCACAACTTCAAGATCTTAACTTTAAGATAAATCAGAACTTAGTATCTTAAAGTTTAAAACTTGAAATTCATAACTTCACAACTTCAAGATCTTAACTTTAAGATAAATCAGAAAGTTTTTAGCTTAAAGTTTAAAACTTGAAATTCATAACTTCACAACTTCAAGATCTTAACTTTAAGATAAATCAGAAAGTTTTTAGCTTAAAGTTTAAAACTTGCAATTCATAACTTCACAACTTCAAGATCTTAACTTTAAGATAAATCAGAACTTAGTATCTTAAAGTTTAAAACTTGAAATTCATAACTTCACAACTTCAAGATCTTAACTTTAAGATAAATCAGAACTTAGTATCTTAAAGAAAAAATGGTTGCATTTGTTTAAGTGTTCAGAGATACCTGTTTTGTTAGATCCTCTCTTAGCATCCCCAACGTGTTGCGACAATCTCTTTGAGAGGAGCTGGCCTGTCTGCCCAACGTACGTTTTATTACATTCACACACGATTTTATAAATAACTCCGCTTCTATATTTTTTAGGAATTGTGTCTTTTACTTTAGAAAAGAGTATATTTGCCAGTTTAAAGTTGGAGTAAAAGGCGAGGCGGATCTCATCCTTAGTGATGAAATCTTTAAGAATCTCCTTGATTCTACTGGACAAACTTGGATGGTAGGTTAGTTTATGGAAACGTGTGGTGGCTCGGGGTGAGCCATCGTCTAGAGGTCTTGGTGTTGGGGTCCGTACCCTACTCAACCCGAAGAGGGCCCGTTGAACTAATCGTAATGGATAATCGTTCCTTCTTAATTGTTCTTTTAGTTCCATAAGTCGGATATTTTGGAATTTGGGACTCACACAGGTAATGATTCGTAATTTCAGGGTGTTTATCACTCCCATTTTCTGTTGTAGGGGATGCGATGTGTTGAAGTTCAATAGTCTGTCTGTTGAGGAAGGCTTGATGTAGAGGTCAGTGTGCATCGTTCCATGTTCTTCTCTACACACCAACAAGTCCAAAAAGGGGATCTTTCCATCCTTCTCAAGTTCATACGTGAACTTCAGTAACGGGTCATAGCTATTTAAGATGTCGAGGCTCGTTTGTATTTTATTTGATGGTACTGCCAATAACATGTCATCTACGTAAAGCATGAGGAAGGGCAAAGTAAATTCAATGGCACCCAGGAAGTTCATCAAAAGATCATGCATTACGAAATTAGCAAAGATTGGGCTACATGGATCGCCCATAGCAGATCCCACAAGTTGTGAATAGAAAAGTCCATCGTATTGAAAATAACTATTGTTAAAAATTACCTCTATCATTTCCATGAAGACATTTTTAGGAATGGTTGTGTGTTGATTGATGAGGTCCCAATTGTTTGTCATGGAGGCGATGACTGCCTCTTTAGAAACGTTCGTGAACAACGAGGTCACATCGAATGACACCAATACATAGTCGACAGGCAAGGTAGAGCTGGTGATGGTTTCCATCGCCTTTCGTGTGTTACTCACGTTGAACGGGAAAGCTGGGATCACATTTATGAGTATAGAATTTATGTATTTCGCCAACGGTATCGATGGTGAACCAATGCAACTAATCACCGGTCGTAAGGGGATGTTTGGTTTATGGGCCTTAGGTAAGCCATATGCTCGGGGCGGTCTTGCGTTGTATATAATTAATTGTTTCTTTTCAGGTTTGGTAATCCAACCACCATCAAATAGTTTGTTAATCATGAAGTTGAATTTGGATTGGATAGAGTTAGTGGGATCCTTTTTGAGTACCTTATAGGTGTTGGTGTCGTCAAAGAGATTGGTCATTTTTGACCTATAATCGACTTTGTCCATAATCACGGTGGAGTTGCCTTTATCTGCTCTGAGAACCACGATGTCTGGATTTTGTTTGAGGAAGCGTTTCGTGGTGTTGATTTGTTCCATAATATGGTTGTTGTCACGATTAATACCTTGTTTGTTACACAGATTGTGAGTAACATTTAAGATTTGGCTTCTCAAAGCGTTTTTATTAACTTGTGACGTATTTAGGCTGTTGGTTATGTAATCAACCTCTGCCAAAAAGACGTGCATCGGGAACTCCTTAAGACGGGGCGTTACTGTAAACTTGGGGCCCAGCGAGACGGTGTTGAGCACAACTTCAGGGATGGAGGTGGTCGATTTGTTAAGCACCCAAGAGGCATTACCTAGTGTGTTGGATTTTCTTTCTTGGGTTAATTTATGGAATTTTCTTTCATTGCTACCTCTAACTCGTAAAAACAAAGGTTGGATACCTTGATTATTACTATCGAGGAAGCTTTGTACCAAGTGATGCGGTAGGATTGAGGTAAGATACAATTTATTTCTGTTGAGGACTTCTTTAAGATGTTTTATTTCTGTGCAGACCATGTGAATGTGGACATTGAGAATACCGTCCCTAAACCGTTTGATGACGTTTTGTGCACTACGGAGTACCTCGCGATCAGGTATCAGTTTACTAGATAAGCTGGAAACATTTCGTTGTATAAAGTTAGGGGACACGTTTGTCGTTCTGCAACGGAGCAGGAACACCCGTCTATTCTTTGCCTTGGCGAGCTTACGTGAAACCTTCCTTGTGTCTATCATGGCTATCCTGGCTTCTCGACCAAATTCTGTTTCGATGGTATTGAAAAAACCCATGTTACAGTGGTATAGAGTTCTCTCTCCAGTCACGAACGAAATAAGGGATCTTGGGTTAGAGGAGAGACGGAATAAATAAAACGCAGTTTACTCTATCGACATGTTTCGAACCGAGGTGTCGGTCATCTTCAGGACTGTAATAAATAAATATGTTATACATAGATGTACAGTGTAAGGTTCTATTTTGAAATACAGTAATTAATAACTTAATAAAAATTATGAAGTTTTTACGAAATTTGAGAGTTGATTCATACCTTTAGAGTGGATGTTATGGCGAATTCCGTAATTATGTATAACATATAATGTCGAGAGCCAAAACAGGTGTATTAGCCAGCAAGCAATGGTATGTACGAACATCCGAATAAAACAGAACACACAAAATATAGAAAGGTTTACAGGTGGTAAAAATAGCGAGGCAAAATGTCCGCATTACAGCTTAAAAACCAAGATATAGGACCAACCAGGCAAGTTAACAATAACATAAGGAACCCAAAATGTCCTGGTCCTACCTGTCAACAACTTAAAAACTAAAAAGTCAAAAAACAAACACAAGATAAACATTGAAAATAAAAGTCTTTGGCATTCAAACTTCGCGCCAAACGACACGTCACTCCTATCGCGAGCCACTGCGGTGCAATTAGTTCAAATAAATCATCTGTCACTGCACTGAATAGTTTTGTAGGTTAATGACCTCTTGTTTTGGTGTTGTAAATTTGTAGTAGCGCTTTGTAGGAAGCATTAATAGGCTCAAAGTCAGTCAACTTGTTCACATTATCACTCTCCTCCGCTATGTAGGCAGCCTCCAAGAAAGCTCTTTTGGGAAAATTCGGTTCTTCGGCCAATATAGTGACATCATCTCCCTGGAAAATATCGAAACATGTCGATAGAGTAAACTGCGTTTTATTTATTCCGTCTCTCCTCTAACCCAAGATCCCTTATTTCGTTCGTGACTGGAGAGAGAACTCTATACCACTTTAAGATACTAAGTTCTGATTTATCTTAAAGTTAAGATCTTGAAGTTGTGAAGTTATGAATTTCAAGTTTTAAACTTTAAGCTAAAAACTTTCTGATTTATCTTAAAGTTAAGATCTTGAAGTTGTGAAGTTATGAATTTCAAGTTTTAAACTTTAAGATACTAAGTTCTGATTTATCTTAAAGTTAAGATCTTTACAGTTGTGAAGTTATGAATTTCAAGTTTTAAACTTTAAGCTAAAAACTTTCTGATTTATCTTAAAGTTAAGATCTTGAAGTTGTGAAGTTATGAATTTCAAGTTTTAAACTTTAAGATACTAAGTTCTGATTTATCTTAAAGTTAAGATCTTGAAGTTGTGAAGTTATGAATTTCAAGTTTTAAACTTTAAGATACTAAGTTCTGATTTATCTTAAAGTTAAGATCTTGAAGTTGTGAAGTTATGAATTTCAAGTTTTAAACTTTAAGATACTAAGTTCTGATTTATCTTAAAGTTAAGATCTTGAAGTTGTGAAGTTATGAATTTCAAGTTTTAAACTTTAAGATACTAAGTTCTGATTTATCTTAAAGTTAAGTTCTTTAAGTTGTGAAGTTATGAATTTCAAGTTTTAAACTTTAAGATACTAAGTTCTGATTTATCTTAAAGTTAAGATCTTGAAGTTGTGAAGTTATGAATTTCAAGTTTTAAACTTTAAGATACTAAGTTCTAATTTATCTTAAAGTTAAGATCTTGAAGTTGTGAAGTTATGAATTTGAAGTTTTAAACTTTAAGATACTAAGTTCTGATTTATCTTAAAGTTAAGATCTTGAAATTGTGAAGTTATGAATTTTAAGTTTTAAACTTTAAGCTAAAAACTTTCTGATTTATCTTAAAGTTAAGATCTTGAAGTTGTGAAGTTATGAATTTCAAGTTTTAAACTTTAGGATACTAAGTTCTGATTTATCTTAAAGTTAAGATCTTGAAGTTGTGAAGTTATGAATTTCAAGTTTTAAACTTTAAGATACTAAGTTCTAATTTATCTTAAAGTTAAGATCTTGAAGTTGTGAAGTTATGAATTTCAAGTTTTAAACTTTAAGCTAAAAAGTTTCTGATTTATCTTAAAGTTAAGATCTTGAAGTTGTGAAGTTATGAATTTCAAGTTTTAAACTTTAAGATACTAAGTTCTGATTTATCTTAAAGTTAAGATCTTGAAGTTGTGAAGTTATGAATTTCAAGTTTTAAACTTTTAGATACTAAGTTCTGATTTATCTTAAAGTTAAGATCTTGAAGTTGTGAAGTTATGAATTTCAAGTTTTAAACTTTAAGATACTAAGTTCTGATTTATCTTAAAGTTAAGATCTTGAAGTTGTGAAGTTATGAATTTCAAGTTTTAAACTTTAAGATACTAAGTTCTAATTTATCTTAAAGTTAAGATCTTGAAGTTGTGAAGTTATGAATTTCAAGTTTTAAACTTTAAGATACTAAGTTCTGATTTATCTTAAAGTTAAGATCTTGAAGTTGTGAAGTTATGAATTTCAAGTTTTAAACTTTAAGATACTAAGTTCTGATTTATCTTAAAGTTAAGATCTTGAAGTTGTGAAGTTATGAATTTCAAGTTTTAAACTTTAAGATACTAAGTTCTGATTTATCTTAAAGTTAAGATCTTGAAGTTGTGAAGTTATGAATTTCAAGTTTTAAACTTTAAGATACTAAGTTCTGATTTATCTTAAAGTTAAGATCTTGAAGTTGTGAAGTTATGAATTTCAAGTTTTAAACTTTAAGCTAAAAACTTTCTGATTTATCTTAAAGTTAAGATCTTGAAGTTGTGAAGGTATGAATTTCAAGTTTTAAACTTTAAGATACTAAGTTCTGATTTATCTTAAAGTTAAGATCTTGAAGTTGTGAAGTTATGAATTTCAAGTTTTAAACTTTAAGATACTAAGTTCTGATTTATCTTAAAGTTAAGATCTTGAAGTTGTGAAGTTATGAATTTCAAGTTTTAAACTTTAAGATACTAAGTTCTGATTTATCTTAAAGTTAAGATCTTGAAGTTGTGAAGTTATGAATTTCAAGTTTTAAACTTTAAGATACTAAGTTCTGATTTATCTTAAAGTTAAGATCTTTAAGTTGTGAAGTTATGAATTTCAAGTTTTAAACTTTAAGATACTAAGTTCTGATTTATCTTAAAGTTAAGATCTTGAAGTTGTGAAGTTATGAATTTCAAGTTTTAAACTTTAAGATACTAAGTTCTAATTTATCTTAAAGTTAAGATCTTGAAGTTGTGAAGTTATGAATTTGAAGTTTTAAACTTTAAGATACTAAGTTCTGATTTATCTTAAAGTTAAGATCTTGAAGTTGTGAAGTTATGAATTTTAAGTTTTAAACTTTAAGATACTAAGTTCTAATTTATCTTAAAGTTAAGATCTTGAAGTTGTGAAGTTATGAATTTCAAGTTTTAAACTTTAAGCTAAAAACTTTCTGATTTATCTTAAAGTTAAGATCTTGAAGTTGTGAAGTTATGAATTTCAAGTTTTAAACTTTAGGATACTAAGTTCTGATTTATCTTAAAGTTAAGATCTTGAAGTTGTGAAGTTATGAATTTCAAGTTTTAAACTTTTAGATACTAAGTTCTAATTTATCTTAAAGTTAAGATCTTGAAGTTGTGAAGTTATGAATTTCAAGTTTTAAACTTTAAGCTAAAAAGTTTCTGATTTATCTTAAAGTTAAGATCTTGAAGTTGTGAAGTTATGAATTTCAAGTTTTAAACTTTAAGATACTAAGTTCTGATTTATCTTAAAGTTAAGATCTTGAAGTTGTGAAGTTATGAATTTCAAGTTTTAAACTTTTAGATACTAAGTTCTGATTTATCTTAAAGTTAAGATCTTGAAGTTGTGAAGTTATGAATTTCAAGTTTTAAACTTTAAGATACTAAGTTCTGATTTATCTTAAAGTTAGGATCTTGAAGTTGTGAAGTTATGAATTTCAAGTTTTAAACTTTAAGATACTAAGTTCTAATTTATCTTAAAGTTAAGATCTTGAAGTTGTGAAGTTATGAATTTCAAGTTTTAAACTTTAAGATACTAAGTTCTGATTTATCTTAAAGTTAAGATCTTGAAGTTGTGAAGTTATGAATTTCAAGTTTTAAACTTTAAGATACTAAGTTCTGATTTATCTTAAAGTTAAGATCTTGAAGTTGTGAAGTTATGAATTTCAAGTTTTAAACTTTAAGATACTAAGTTCTGATTTATCTTAAAGTTAAGATCTTGAAGTTGTGAAGTTATGAATTTCAAGTTTTAAACTTTAAGCTAAAAACTTTCTGATTTATCTTAAAGTTAAGATCTTGAAGTTGTGAAGGTATGAATTTCAAGTTTTAAACTTTAAGATACTAAGTTCTGATTTATCTTAAAGTTAAGATCTTGAAGTTGTGAAGTTATGAATTTCAAGTTTTAAACTTTAAGATACTAAGTTCTGATTTATCTTAAAGTTAAGATCTTGAAGTTGTGAAGTTATGAATTTCAAGTTTTAAACTTTAAGATACTAAGTTCTGATTTATCTTAAAGTTAAGATCTTGAAGTTGTGAAGTTATGAATTTCAAGTTTTAAACTTTAAGATACTAAGTTCTGATTTATCTTAAAGTTAAGATCTTTAAGTTGTGAAGTTATGAATTTCAAGTTTTAAACTTTAAGATACTAAGTTCTGATTTATCTTAAAGTTAAGATCTTGAAGTTGTGAAGTTATGAATTTCAAGTTTTAAACTTTAAGATACTAAGTTCTAATTTATCTTAAAGTTAAGATCTTGAAGTTGTGAAGTTATGAATTTCAAGTTTTAAACTTTAAGCTAAAAAGTTTCTGATTTATCTTAAAGTTAAGATCTTGAAGTTGTGAAGTTATGAATTTCAAGTTTTAAACTTTAAGATACTAAGTTCTGATTTATCTTAAAGTTAAGATCTTGAAGTTGTGAAGTTATGAATTTCAAGTTTTAAACTTTTAGATACTAAGTTCTGATTTATCTTAAAGTTAAGATCTTGAAGTTGTGAAGTTATGAATTTCAAGTTTTAAACTTTAAGATACTAAGTTCTGATTTATCTTAAAGTTAAGATCTTGAAGTTGTGAAGTTATGAATTTCAAGTTTTAAACTTTAAGATACTAAGTTCTAATTTATCTTAAAGTTAAGATCTTGAAGTTGTGAAGTTATGAATTTCAAGTTTTAAACTTTAAGATACTAAGTTCTGATTTATCTTAAAGTTAAGATCTTGAAGTTGTGAAGTTATGAATTTCAAGTTTTAAACTTTAAGATACTAAGTTCTGATTTATCTTAAAGTTAAGATCTTGAAGTTGTGAAGTTATGAATTTCAAGTTTTAAACTTTAAGATACTAAGTTCTGATTTATCTTAAAGTTAAGATCTTGAAGTTGTGAAGTTATGAATTTCAAGTTTTAAACTTTAAGATACTAAGTTCTGATTTATCTTAAAGTTAAGATCTTGAAGTTGTGAAGTTATGAATTTCAAGTTTTAAACTTTAAGCTAAAAACTTTCTGATTTATCTTAAAGTTAAGATCTTGAAGTTGTGAAGGTATGAATTTCAAGTTTTAAACTTTAAGATACTAAGTTCTGATTTATCTTAAAGTTAAGATCTTGAAGTTGTGAAGTTATGAATTTCAAGTTTTAAACTTTAAGATACTAAGTTCTGATTTATCTTAAAGTTAAGATCTTGAAGTTGTGAAGTTATGAATTTCAAGTTTTAAACTTTAAGATACTAAGTTCTGATTTATCTTAAAGTTAAGATCTTGAAGTTGTGAAGTTATGAATTTCAAGTTTTAAACTTTAAGATACTAAGTTCTGATTTATCTTAAAGTTAAGATCTTTAAGTTGTGAAGTTATGAATTTCAAGTTTTAAACTTTAAGATACTAAGTTCTGATTTATCTTAAAGTTAAGATCTTGAAGTTGTGAAGTTATGAATTTCAAGTTTTAAACTTTAAGATACTAAGTTCTAATTTATCTTAAAGTTAAGATCTTGAAGTTGTGAAGTTATGAATTTGAAGTTTTAAACTTTAAGATACTAAGTTCTGATTTATCTTAAAGTTAAGATCTTGAAGTTGTGAAGTTATGAATTTTAAGTTTTAAACTTTAAGATACTAAGTTCTAATTTATCTTAAAGTTAAGATCTTGAAGTTGTGAAGTTATGAATTTCAAGTTTTAAACTTTAAGCTAAAAACTTTCTGATTTATCTTAAAGTTAAGATCTTGAAGTTGTGAAGTTATGAATTTCAAGTTTTAAACTTTAGGATACTAAGTTCTGATTTATCTTAAAGTTAAGATCTTGAAGTTGTGAAGTTATGAATTTCAAGTTTTAAACTTTTAGATACTAAGTTCTAATTTATCTTAAAGTTAAGATCTTGAAGTTGTGAAGTTATGAATTTCAAGTTTTAAACTTTAAGCTAAAAAGTTTCTGATTTATCTTAAAGTTAAGATCTTGAAGTTGTGAAGTTATGAATTTCAAGTTTTAAACTTTAAGATACTAAGTTCTGATTTATCTTAAAGTTAAGATCTTGAAGTTGTGAAGTTATGAATTTCAAGTTTTAAACTTTTAGATACTAAGTTCTGATTTATCTTAAAGTTAAGATCTTGAAGTTGTGAAGTTATGAATTTCAAGTTTTAAACTTTAAGATACTAAGTTCTGATTTATCTTAAAGTTAGGATCTTGAAGTTGTGAAGTTATGAATTTCAAGTTTTAAACTTTAAGATACTAAGTTCTAATTTATCTTAAAGTTAAGATCTTGAAGTTGTGAAGTTATGAATTTCAAGTTTTAAACTTTAAGATACTAAGTTCTGATTTATCTTAAAGTTAAGATCTTGAAGTTGTGAAGTTATGAATTTCAAGTTTTAAACTTTAAGATACTAAGTTCTGATTTATCTTAAAGTTAAGATCTTGAAGTTGTGAAGTTATGAATTTCAAGTTTTAAACTTTAAGATACTAAGTTCTGATTTATCTTAAAGTTAAGATCTTGAAGTTGTGAAGTTATGAATTTCAAGTTTTAAACTTTAAGCTAAAAACTTTCTGATTTATCTTAAAGTTAAGATCTTGAAGTTGTGAAGGTATGAATTTCAAGTTTTAAACTTTAAGATACTAAGTTCTGATTTATCTTAAAGTTAAGATCTTGAAGTTGTGAAGTTATGAATTTCAAGTTTTAAACTTTAAGATACTAAGTTCTGATTTATCTTAAAGTTAAGATCTTGAAGTTGTGAAGTTATGAATTTCAAGTTTTAAACTTTAAGATACTAAGTTCTGATTTATCTTAAAGTTAAGATCTTGAAGTTGTGAAGTTATGAATTTCAAGTTTTAAACTTTAAGATACTAAGTTCTGATTTATCTTAAAGTTAAGATCTTTAAGTTGTGAAGTTATGAATTTCAAGTTTTAAACTTTAAGATACTAAGTTCTGATTTATCTTAAAGTTAAGATCTTGAAGTTGTGAAGTTATGAATTTCAAGTTTTAAACTTTAAGATACTAAGTTCTAATTTATCTTAAAGTTAAGATCTTGAAGTTGTGAAGTTATGAATTTGAAGTTTTAAACTTTAAGATACTAAGTTCTGATTTATCTTAAAGTTAAGATCTTGAAGTTGTGAAGTTATGAATTTTAAGTTTTAAACTTTAAGATACTAAGTTCTAATTTATCTTAAAGTTAAGATCTTGAAGTTGTGAAGTTATGAATTTCAAGTTTTAAACTTTAAGCTAAAAACTTTCTGATTTATCTTAAAGTTAAGATCTTGAAGTTGTGAAGTTATGAATTTCAAGTTTTAAACTTTAGGATACTAAGTTCTGATTTATCTTAAAGTTAAGATCTTGAAGTTGTGAAGTTATGAATTTCAAGTTTTAAACTTTTAGATACTAAGTTCTAATTTATCTTAAAGTTAAGATCTTGAAGTTGTGAAGTTATGAATTTCAAGTTTTAAACTTTAAGCTAAAAAGTTTCTGATTTATCTTAAAGTTAAGATCTTGAAGTTGTGAAGTTATGAATTTCAAGTTTTAAACTTTAAGATACTAAGTTCTGATTTATCTTAAAGTTAAGATCTTGAAGTTGTGAAGTTATGAATTTCAAGTTTTAAACTTTTAGATACTAAGTTCTGATTTATCTTAAAGTTAAGATCTTGAAGTTGTGAAGTTATGAATTTCAAGTTTTAAACTTTAAGATACTAAGTTCTGATTTATCTTAAAGTTAGGATCTTGAAGTTGTGAAGTTATGAATTTCAAGTTTTAAACTTTAAGATACTAAGTTCTAATTTATCTTAAAGTTAAGATCTTGAAGTTGTGAAGTTATGAATTTCAAGTTTTAAACTTTAAGATACTAAGTTCTGATTTATCTTAAAGTTAAGATCTTGAAGTTGTGAAGTTATGAATTTCAAGTTTTAAACTTTAAGATACTAAGTTCTGATTTATCTTAAAGTTAAGATCTTGAAGTTGTGAAGTTATGAATTTCAAGTTTTAAACTTTAAGATACTAAGTTCTGATTTATCTTAAAGTTAAGATCTTGAAGTTGTGAAGTTATGAATTTCAAGTTTTAAACTTTAAGATACTAAGTTCTGATTTATCTTAAAGTTAAGATCTTGAAGTTGTGAAGTTATGAATTTCAAGTTTTAAACTTTAAGATACTAAGTTCTGATTTATCTTAAAGTTAAGATCTTGAAGTTGTGAAGTTATGAATTTCAAGTTTTAAACTTTAAGATACTAAGTTCTGATTTATCTTAAAGTTAAGATCTTGAAGTAGTGAAGTTATGAATTTCAAGTTTTAAACTTTAAAATACTAAGTTCTGATTTATCTTAAAGTTAAGATCTTGAAGTTGTGAAGTTATGAATTTCAAGTTTTAAACTTTAAGATACTAAGTTCTGATTTATCTTAAAGTTAAGATCTTGAAGTTGTGAAGTTATGAATTTTAAGTTTTAAACTTTAAGATACTAAGTTCTAATTTATCTTAAAGTTAAGATCTTGAAGTTGTGAAGTTATGAATTTCAAGTTTTAAACTTTAAGCTAAAAACTTTCTGATTTATCTTAAAGTTAAGATCTTGAAGTTGTGAAGTTATGAATTTCAAGTTTTAAACTTTAGGATACTAAGTTCTGATTTACCTTAAAGTTAAGATCTTGAAGTTGTGAAGTTATGAATTTCAAGTTTTAAACTTTTAGATACTAAGTTCTAATTTATCTTAAAGTTAAGATCTTGAAGTTGTGAAGTTATGAATTTCAAGTTTTAAACTTTAAGCTAAAAAGTTTCTGATTTATCTTAAAGTTAAGATCTTGAAGTTGTGAAGTTATGAATTTCAAGTTTTAAACTTTAAGATACTAAGTTCTGATTTATCTTAAAGTTAAGATCTTGAAGTTGTGAAGTTATGAATTTCAAGTTTTAAACTTTTAGATACTAAGTTCTGATTTATCTTAAAGTTAAGATCTTGAAGTTGTGAAGTTATGAATTTCAAGTTTTAAACTTTAAGATACTAAGTTCTGATTTATCTTAAAGTTAAGATCTTGAAGTTGTGAAGTTATGAATTTCAAGTTTTAAACTTTAAGATACTAAGTTCTAATTTATCTTAAAGTTAAGATCTTGAAGTTGTGAAGTTATGAATTTCAAGTTTTAAACTTTAAGATACTAAGTTCTGATTTATCTTAAAGTTAAGATCTTGAAGTTGTGAAGTTATGAATTTCAAGTTTTAAACTTTAAGATACTAAGTTCTGATTTATCTTAAAGTTAAGATCTTGAAGTTGTGAAGTTATGAATTTCAAGTTTTAAACTTTAAGATACTAAGTTCTGATTTATCTTAAAGTTAAGATCTTGAAGTTGTGAAGTTATGAATTTCAAGTTTTAAACTTTAAGATACTAAGTTCTGATTTATCTTAAAGTTAAGATCTTGAAGTTGTGAAGTTATGAATTTCAAGTTTTAAACTTTAAGATCCTAAGTTCTGATTTATCTTAAAGTTAAGATCTTGAAGTTGTGAAGTTATGAATTTCAAGTTTTAAACTTTAAGATACTAAGTTCTGATTTATCTTAAAGTTAAGATCTTGAAGTAGTGAAGTTATGAATTTCAAGTTTTAAACTTTAAAATACTAAGTTCTGATTTATCTTAAAGTTAAGATCTTGAAGTTGTGAAGTTATGAATTTCAAGTTTTAAACTTTAAGATACTAAGTTCTGATTTATCTTAAAGTTAAGATCTTGAAGTTGTGAAGTTATGAATTTCAAGTTTTAAACTTTAAGATACTAAGTTCTGATTTATCTTAAAGTTAAGATCTTGAAGTTGTGAAGTTATGAATTTCAAGTTTTACACTTTAAGATACTAAGTTCTGATTTATCTTAAAGTTAAGATCTTGAAGTTGTGAAGTTATGAATTTTAAGTTTTAAACTTTAAGATACTAAGTTCTAATTTATCTTAAAGTTAAGATCTTGAAGTTGTGAAGTTATGAATTTCAAGTTTTAAACTTTAAGCTAAAAACTTTCTGATTTATCTTAAAGTTAAGATCTTGAAGTTGTGAAGTTATGAATTTCAAGTTTTAAACTTTAAGATACTAAGTTCTGATTTTTCTTAAAGTTAGGATCTTGAAGTTGTGAAGTTATGAATTTCAAGTTTTAAACTTTGTGATATTAAGTTCTGATTTATCTTAAAGTTAAGATCTTGAAGTTGTGAAGTTATGAATTTCAAGTTTTAAACTTTAGGATACTAAGTTCAGATTTATCTTAAAGTTAAGATCTAGAAGTTGTGAAGTTATGAATTTCAAGTTTTAAACTTTAAGATACTAAGTTCTAATTTATCTTAAAGTTAAGATCTTGAAGTTGTGAAGTTATGAATTTCAAGTTTTAAACTTTAAGCTAAAAACTTTCTGATTTATCTTAAAGTTAAGATCTTGAAGTTGTGAAGTTATGAATTTCAAGTTTTAAACTTTAAGATACTAAGTTCTGATTTATCTTAAAGTTAAGATCTTGAAGTTGTGAAGTTATGAATTTCAAGTTTTAAACTTTGAGATACTAAGTTCTGATTTATCTTAAAGTTAAGATCTTGAAGTTGTGAAGTTATGAATTTCAAGTTTTAAACTTTAAGATACTAAGTTCTGATTTATCTTAAAGTTAAGATCTTGAAGTTGTGAAGTTATGAATTTCAAGTTTTAAACTTTAAGATACTAAGTTCTAATTTATCTTAAAGTTAAGATCTTGAAGTTGTGAAATTATGAATTTCAAGTTTTAAACTTTAAGATACTAAGTTCTGATTTATCTTAAAGTTAAGATCTTGAAGTTGTGAAGTTATGAATTTCAAGTTTTAAACTTTAAGATACTAAGTTCTGATTTATCTTAAAGTTAAGATCTTGAAGTTGTGAAGTTATGAATTTCAAGTTTTAAACTTTAAGATACTAAGTTCTGATTTATCTTAAAGTTAAGATCTTGAAGTTGTGAAGTTATGAATTTCAAGTTTTAAACTTTAATATACTAAGTTCTGATTTATCTTAAAGTTAAGATCTTGAAGTTGTGAAGTTATGAATTTCAAGTTTTAAACTTTAAGATACTAAGTTCTGATTTATCTTAAAGTTAAGATCTTGAAGTTGTGAAGTTATGAATTTCAAGTTTTAAACTTTAAGATACTAAGTTCTGATTTATCTTAAAGTTAAGATCTTGAAGTTGTGAAGTTATGAATTTCAAGTTTTAAACTTTAAGATACTAAGTTCTGATTTATCTTAAAGTTAAGATCTTGAAGTTGTGAAGTTATGAATTTCAAGTTTTACTAGTAACTTTAAGATACTAAGTTCTGATTTATCTTAAAGTTAAGATCTTGAAGTTGTGAAGTTATGAATTTCAAGTTTTAAACTTTAAGATACTAAGTTCTGATTTATCTTAAAGTTAAGATCTTTAAGTTGTGAAGTTATGAATTTCAAGTTTTAAACTTTAAGATACTAAGTTCTGATTTATCTTAAAGTTAAGATCTTGAAGTTGTGAAGTTATGAATTTCAAGTTTTAAACTTTAAGATACTAAGTTCTGATTTATCTTAAAGTTAAGATCTTTAAGTTGTGAAGTTATGAATTTCAAGTTTTAAACTTTAAGATACTAAGTTCTGATTTATCTTAAAGTTAAGATCTTGAAGTTGTGAAGTTATGAATTTCAAGTTTTAAACTTTAAGATACAAAGTTCTGATTTATCTTAAAGTTAAGATTTTGAAGTTGTGAAGTTATGAATTACAAGTTTTAAACTTTAAGATACTAAGTTCTGATTTATCTTAAAGTTAAGATCTTGAAGTTGTGAAGTTATGAATTTCAAGTTTTAAACTTTAAGCTAAAAACTTTCTGATTTATCTTAAAGTTAAGATCTTGAAGTTGTGAAGTTATGAATTTCAAGTTTTAAACTTTAAGATACTAAGTTCTGATTTATCTTAAAGTTAAGATCTTTACAGTTGTGAAGTTATGAATTTCAAGTTTTAAACTTTAAGCTAAAAACTTTCTGATTTATCTTAAAGTTAAGATCTTGAAGTTGTGAAGTTATGAATTTCAAGTTTTACACTTTAAGATACTAAGTTCTGATTTATCTTAAAGTTAAGATCTTGAAGTTGTGAAGTTATGAATTTCAAGTTTTAAACTTTAAGATACTAAGTTCTGATTTATCTTAAAGTTAAGATCTTGAAGTTGTGAAGTTATGAATTTCAAGTTTTAAACTTTAAGATACTAAGTTCTGATTTATCTTAAAGTTAAGATCTTGAAGTTGTGAAGTTATGAATTTCAAGTTTTAAACTTTAAGATACTAAGTTCTGATTTATCTTAAAGTTAAGTTCTTTAAGTTGTGAAGTTATGAATTTCAAGTTTTAAACTTTAAGATACTAAGTTCTGATTTATCTTAAAGTTAAGATCTTGAAGTTGTGAAGTTATGAATTTCAAGTTTTAAACTTTAAGATACTAAGTTCTGATTTTTCTTAAAGTTAGGATCTTGAAGTTGTGAAGTTATGAATTTCAAGTTTTAAACTTTGTGATATTAAGTTCTGATTTATCTTAAAGTTAAGATCTTGAAGTTGTGAAGTTATGAATTTCAAGTTTTAAACTTTAGGATACTAAGTTCAGATTTATCTTAAAGTTAAGATCTAGAAGTTGTGAAGTTATGAATTTCAAGTTTTAAACTTTAAGATACTAAGTTCTAATTTATCTTAAAGTTAAGATCTTGAAGTTGTGAAGTTATGAATTTCAAGTTTTAAACTTTAAGCTAAAAACTTTCTGATTTATCTTAAAGTTAAGATCTTGAAGTTGTGAAGTTATGAATTTCAAGTTTTAAACTTTAAGATACTAAGTTCTGATTTATCTTAAAGTTAAGATCTTGAAGTTGTGAAGTTATGAATTTCAAGTTTTAAACTTTGAGATACTAAGTTCTGATTTATCTTAAAGTTAAGATCTTGAAGTTGTGAAGTTATGAATTTCAAGTTTTAAACTTTAAGATACTAAGTTCTGATTTATCTTAAAGTTAAGATCTTGAAGTTGTGAAGTTATGAATTTCAAGTTTTAAACTTTAAGATACTAAGTTCTAATTTATCTTAAAGTTAAGATCTTGAAGTAGTGAAGTTATGAATTTCAAGTTTTAAACTTTAAGATACTAAGTTCTGATTTATCTTAAAGTTAAGATCTTGAAGTTGTGAAGTTATGAATTTCAAGTTTTAAACTTTAAGATACTAAGTTCTGATTTATCTTAAAGTTAAGATCTTGAAGTTGTGAAGTTATGAATTTCAAGTTTTAAACTTTAAGATACTAAGTTCTGATTTATCTTAAAGTTAAGATCTTGAAGTTGTGAAGTTATGAATTTCAAGTTTTAAACTTTAAGATACTAAGTTCTGATTTATCTTAAAGTTAAGATCTTGAAGTTGTGAAGTTATGAATTTCAAGTTTTAAACTTTAAGATACTAAGTTCTGATTTATCTTAAAGTTAAGATCTTGAAGTTGTGAAGTTATGAATTTCAAGTTTTAAACTTTAAGATACTAAGTTCTGATTTATCTTAAAGTTAAGATCTTGAAGTTGTGAAGTTATGAATTTCAAGTTTTAAACTTTAAGATACTAAGTTCTGATTTATCTTAAAGTTAAGATCTTGAAGTTGTGAAGTTATGAATTTCAAGTTTTACTAGTAACTTTAAGATACTAAGTTCTGATTTATCTTAAAGTTAAGATCTTGAAGTTGTGAAGTTATGAATTTCAAGTTTTAAACTTTAAGATACTAAGTTCTGATTTATCTTAAAGTTAAGATCTTTAAGTTGTGAAGTTATGAATTTCAAGTTTTAAACTTTAAGATACTAAGTTCTGATTTATCTTAAAGTTAAGATCTTGAAGTTGTGAAGTTATGAATTTCAAGTTTTAAACTTTAAGATACTAAGTTCTGATTTATCTTAAAGTTAAGATCTTTAAGTTGTGAAGTTATGAATTTCAAGTTTTAAACTTTAAGATACTAAGTTCTGATTTATCTTAAAGTTAAGATCTTGAAGTTGTGAAGTTATGAATTTCAAGTTTTAAACTTTAAGATACTAAGTTCTGATTTATCTTGAAGTTAAGATCTTGAAGTTGTGAAGTTATTAATTTCAAGTTTTAAACTTTAAGATACAAAGTTCTGATTTATCTTAAAGTTAAGATTTTGAAGTTGTGAAGTTATGAATTTCAAGTTTTAAACTTTAAGATACTAAGTTCTGATTAATCTTAAAGTTAAGATCTTGAAGTTGTGAAGTTATGAATTTCAAGTTTTAAACTTTAAGCTAAAAACTTTCTGATTTATCTTAAAGTTAAGATCTTGAAGTTGTGAAGTTATGAATTTCAAGTTTTAAACTTTAAGATACTAAGTTCTGATTTATCTTAAAGTTAAGATCTTGAAGTTGTGAAGTTTTGAATTTCAAGTTTTAAACTTTAAGATACTAAGTTTTGATTTATCTTAAAGTTAAGATCTTGAAGTTGTGAAGTTATGAATTTCAAGTTTTAAACTTTAAGATACTAAGTTCTGATTTATCTTAAAGTTAAGATCTTGAAGTTGTGAAGTTATGAATTGCAAGTTTTAAACTTTAAGCTAAAAACTTTCTGATTTATCTTAAAGTTAAGATCTTGAAGTTGTGAAGTTATGAATTTCAAGTTTTAAACTTTAAGATACTAAGTTCTGATTTATCTTAAAGTTAAGATCTTGAAGTTGTGAAGTTATGAATTTCAAGTTTTAAACTTTAAGATACTAAGTTCTGATTTATCTTAAAGTTAAGATCTTGAAGTTGTGAAGTTATGAATTTCAAGTTTTAAACTTTAAGATACTAAGTTCTGATTTATCTTAAAGTTAAGATCTTGAAGTTGTGAAGTTATGAATTTCAAGTTTTAAACTTTAAGATACTAAGTTCTGATTTATCTTAAAGTTAAGATCTTGAAGTTGTGTAGTTATGAATTTCAAGTTTTAAACTTTAAGCTAAAAACTTTCTGATTTATCTTAATGTTAAGATCTTTAAGTTGTGAAGTTATGAATTTCAAGTTTTAAACTTTGAGATACTAAGTTCTGATTTATCTTAAAGTTAAGATCTTGAAGTTGTGAAGTTATGAATTTCAAGTTTTAAACTTTAAGATACTAAGTTCTGATTTATCTTAAAGTTAAGATCTTGAAGTTGTGAAGTTATGAATTTCAAGTTTTAAACTTTAAGATACTAAGTTCTGATTTATCTTAAAGTTAAGATCTTGAAGTTGTGAAGTTATGAATTTCAAGTTTTAAACTTTAAGATACTAAGTTCTGATTTATCTTAAAGTTAAGATCTTGAAGTTGTGAAGTTATGAATTTCAAGTTTTAAACTTTAAGCTATAAACTTTCTGATTTATCTTAAAGTTAAGATCTTGAAGTTGTGAAGTTATGAATTTCAAGTTTTAAACTTTAAGATATTAATTCTGATTTATCTTAAAGTTAAGATCTTGAAGTTGTGAAGTTATGAATTTCAAGTTTTAAACTTTAAGATACTAAGTTCTGATTTATCTTAAAGTTAAGATCTTGAAGTTGTGAAGTTATGAATTTCAAGTTTTAAACTTTAAGATACTAAGTTCTGATTTATCTTAAAGTTAAGATCTTGAAGTTGTGAAGTTATGAATTTCAAGTTTTAAACTTTAAGATACTAAGTTCTGATTTATCTTAAAGTTAAGATCTTGAAGTTGTGAAGTTATGAATTTCAAGTTTTAAACTTTAGGATACTAAGTTCTGATTTATCTTAAAGTTAAGATCTTGAAGTTGTGAAGTTATGAATTTCAAGTTTTAAACTTTTAGATACTAAGTTCTAATTTATCTTAAAGTTAAGATCTTGAAGTTGTGAAGTTATGAATTTCAAGTTTTAAACTTTAAGCTAAAAAGTTTCTGATTTATCTTAAAGTTAAGATCTTGAAGTTGTGAAGTTATGAATTTCAAGTTTTAAACTTTAAGATACTAAGTTCTGATTTATCTTAAAGTTAAGATCTTGAAGTTGTGAAGTTATGAATTTCAAGTTTTAAACTTTTAGATACTAAGTTCTGATTTATCTTAAAGTTAAGATCTTGAAGTTGTGAAGTTATGAATTTCAAGTTTTAAACTTTAAGATACTAAGTTCTGATTTATCTTAAAGTTAAGATCTTGAAGTTGTGAAGTTATGAATTTCAAGTTTTAAACTTTAAGATACTAAGTTCTAATTTATCTTAAAGTTAAGATCTTGAAGTTGTGAAGTTATGAATTTCAAGTTTTAAACTTTAAGATACTAAGTTCTGATTTATCTTAAAGTTAAGATCTTGAAGTTGTGAAGTTATGAATTTCAAGTTTTAAACTTTAAGATACTAAGTTCTGATTTATCTTAAAGTTAAGATCTTGAAGTTGTGAAGTTATGAATTTCAAGTTTTAAACTTTAAGATACTAAGTTCTGATTTATCTTAAAGTTAAGATCTTGAAGTTGTGAAGTTATGAATTTCAAGTTTTAAACTTTAAGATACTAAGTTCTGATTTATCTTAAAGTTAAGATCTTGAAGTTGTGAAGTTATGAATTTCAAGTTTTAAACTTTAAGATACTAAGTTCTGATTTATCTTAAAGTTAAGATCTTGAAGTTGTGAAGTTATGAATTTCAAGTTTTAAACTTTAAGATACTAAGTTCTGATTTATCTTAAAGTTAAGATCTTGAAGTAGTGAAGTTATGAATTTCAAGTTTTAAACTTTAAAATACTAAGTTCTGATTTATCTTAAAGTTAAGATCTTGAAGTTGTGAAGTTATGAATTTCAAGTTTTAAACTTTAAGATACTAAGTTCTGATTTATCTTAAAGTTAAGATCTTGAAGTTGTGAAGTTATGAATTTCAAGTTTTAAACTTTAAGATACTAAGTTCTGATTTATCTTAAAGTTAAGATCTTGAAGTTGTGAAGTTATGAATTTCAAGTTTTACACTTTAAGATACTAAGTTCTGATTTATCTTAAAGTTAAGATCTTGAAGTTGTGAAGTTATGAATTTTAAGTTTTAAACTTTAAGATACTAAGTTCTAATTTATCTTAAAGTTAAGATCTTGAAGTTGTGAAGTTATGAATTTCAAGTTTTAAACTTTAAGCTAAAAACTTTCTGATTTATCTTAAAGTTAAGATCTTGAAGTTGTGAAGTTATGAATTTCAAGTTTTAAACTTTAAGATACTAAGTTCTGATTTTTCTTAAAGTTAGGATCTTGAAGTTGTGAAGTTATGAATTTCAAGTTTTAAACTTTGTGATATTAAGTTCTGATTTATCTTAAAGTTAAGATCTTGAAGTTGTGAAGTTATGAATTTCAAGTTTTAAACTTTAGGATACTAAGTTCTGATTTATCTTAAAGTTAAGATCTAGAAGTTGTGAAGTTATGAATTTCTAGTTTTAAACTTTAAGATACTAAGTTCTAATTTATCTTAAAGTTAAGATCTTGAAGTTGTGAAGTTATGAATTTCAAGTTTTAAACTTTAAGCTAAAAACTTTCTGATTTATCTTAAAGTTAAGATCTTGAAGTTGTGAAGTTATGAATTTCAAGTTTTAAACTTTAAGATACTAAGTTCTGATTTATCTTAAAGTTAAGATCTTGAAGTTGTGAAGTTATGAATTTCAAGTTTTAAACTTTGAGATACTAAGTTCTGATTTATCTTAAAGTTAAGATCTTGAAGTTGTGAAGTTATGAATTTCAAGTTTTAAACTTTAAGATACTAAGTTCTGATTTATCTTAAAGTTAAGATCTTGAAGTTGTGAAGTTATGAATTTCAAGTTTTAAACTTTAAGATACTAAGTTCTAATTTATCTTAAAGTTAAGATCTTGAAGTTGTGAAGTTATGAATTTCAAGTTTTAAACTTTAAGATACTAAGTTCTGATTTATCTTAAAGTTAAGATCTTGAAGTTGTGAAGTTATGAATTTCAAGTTTTAAACTTTAAGATACTAAGTTCTGATTTATCTTAAAGTTAAGATCTTGAAGTTGTGAAGTTATGAATTTCAAGTTTTAAACTTTAAGATACTAAGTTCTGATTTATCTTAAAGTTAAGATCTTGAAGTTGTGAAGTTATGAATTTCAAGTTTTAAACTTTAAGATACTAAGTTCTGATTTATCTTAAAGTTAAGATCTTGAAGTTGTGAAGTTATGAATTTCAAGTTTTAAACTTTAAGATACTAAGTTCTGATTTATCTTAAAGTTAAGATCTTGAAGTTGTGAAGTTATGAATTTCAAGTTTTAAACTTTAAGATACTAAGTTCTGATTTATCTTAAAGTTAAGATCTTGAAGTAGTGAAGTTATGAATTTCAAGTTTTAAACTTTAAGATACTAAGTTCTGATTTATCTTAAAGTTAAGATCTTGAAGTTGTGAAGTTATGAATTTCAAGTTTTAAACTTTAAGATACTAAGTTCTGATTTATCTTAAAGTTAAGATCTTGAAGTTGTGAAGTTATGAATTTCAAGTTTTAAACTTTAAGATACTAAGTTCTGATTTATCTTAAAGTTAAGATCTTGAAGTTGTGAAGTTATGAATTTCAAGTTTTAAACTTTAAGATACTAAGTTCTGATTTATCTTAAAGTTAAGATCTTGAAGTTGTGAAGTTATGAATTTCAAGTTTTAAACTTTAAGATACTAAGTTTTGATTTATCTTAAAGTTAAGATCTTGAAGTTGTGAAGTTATGAATTTCAAGTTTTAAACTTTAAGATACTAAGTTCTGATTTATCTTAAAGTTAAGATCTTGAAGTTGTGAAGTTATGAATTTCAAGTTTTAAACTTTAAGATACTAAGTTCTGATTTATCTTAAAGTTAAGATCTTTAAGTTGTGAAGTTATGAATTTCAAGTTTTAAACTTTAAGATACTAAGTTCTGATTTATCTTAAAGTTAAGATCTTGAAGTTGTGAAGTTATGAATTTCTAGTTTTAAACTTTAAGATACTAAGTTCTGATTTATCTTAAAGTTAAGATCTTGAAGTTGTGAAGTTATGAATTCCAAGTTTTAAACTTTAAGATACTAAGTTCTGATTTATCTTAAAGTTAAGATCTTGAAGTTGTGAAGTTATGAATTTCAAGTTTTAAACTTTAAGATACTAAGTTCTGATTTATCTTAAAATTAAGATCTTGAAGTTGTGAAGTTATGAATTTCAAGTTTTAACCTTTAAGATACTAAGTTCTGATTTATCTTAAAGTTAAGATCTTGAAGTTGTGAAGTTATGAATTTCAAGTTTTAAACTTTAAGATACTAAGTTCTGATTTATCTTAAAGTTAAGATCTTGAAGTTGTGAAGTTATGAATTTCAAGTTTTACTAGTAACTTTAAGATACTAAGTTCTGATTTATCTTAAAGTTAAGATCTTGAAGTTGTGAAGTTATGAATTTCAAGTTTTAAACTTTAAGATACTAAGTTCTGATTTATCTTAAAGTTAAGATCTTTAAGTTGTGAAGTTATGAATTTCAAGTTTTAAACTTTAAGATACTAAGTTCTGATTTATCTTAAAGTTAAGATCTTGAAGTTGTGAAGTTATGAATTTCAAGTTTTAAACTTTAAGATACTAAGTTCTGATTTATCTTAAAGTTAAGATCTTTAAGTTGTGAAGTTATGAATTTCAAGTTTTAAACTTTAAGATACTAAGTTCTGATTTATCTTAAAGTTAAGATCTTGAAGTAGTGAAGTTATGAATTTCAAGTTTTAAACTTTAAAATACTAAGTTCTGATTTATCTTAAAGTTAAAATCTTGAAGTTGTGAAGTTATGAATTTCAAGTTTTAAACTTTAAGATACTAAGTTCTGATTTATCTTAAAGTTAAGATCTTGAAGTTGTGAAGTTATGAATTTCAAGTTTTAAACTTTAAGATACTAAGTTCTGATTTATCTTAAAGTTAAGATCTTGAAGTTGTGAAGTTATGAATTTCAAGTTTTACACTTTAAGATACTAAGTTCTGATTTATCTTAAAGTTAAGATCTTGAAGTTGTGAAGTTATGAATTTTAAGTTTTAAACTTTAAGATACTAAGTTCTAATTTATCTTAAAGTTAAGATCTTGAAGTTGTGAAGTTATGAATTTCAAGTTTTAAACTTTAAGCTAAAAACTTTCTGATTTATCTTAAAGTTAAGATCTTGAAGTTGTGAAGTTATGAATTTCAAGTTTTAAACTTTAAGATACTAAGTTCTGATTTTTCTTAAAGTTAGGATCTTGAAGTTGTGAAGTTATTAATTTCAAGTTTTAAACTTTGTGATATTAAGTTCTGATTTATCTTAAAGTTAAGATCTTGAAGTTGTGAAGTTATGAATTTCAAGTTTTAAACTTTAGGATACTAAGTTCTGATTTATCTTAAAGTTAAGATCTAGAAGTTGTGAAGTTATGAATTTCAAGTTTTAAACTTTAAGATACTAAGTTCTAATTTATCTTAAAGTTAAGATCTTGAAGTTGTGAAGTTATGAATTTCAAGTTTTAAACCTTAAGCTAAAAACTTTCTGATTTATCTTAAAGTTTGGATCTTGAAGTTGTGAAGTTATGAATTTCAAGTTTTAAACTTTAAGATACTAAGTTCTGATTTATCTTAAAGTTAAGATCTTGAAGTTGTGAAGTTATGAATTTCAAGTTTTAAACTTTGAGATACTAAGTTCTGATTTATCTTAAAGTTAAGATCTTGAAGTTGTGAAGTTATGAATTTCAAGTTTTAAACTTTAAGATACTAAGTTCTGATTTATCTTAAAGTTAAGATCTTGAAGTTGTGAAGTTATGAATTTCAAGTTTTAAACTTTAAGATACTAAGTTCTAATTTATCTTAAAGTTAAGATCTTGAAGTTGTGAAGTTATGAATTTCAAGTTTTAAACTTTAAGATACTAAGTTCTGATTTATCTTAAAGTTAAGATCTTGAAGTTGTGAAGTTATGAATTTCAAGTTTTAAACTTTAAGATACTAAGTTCTGATTTATCTTAAAGTTAAGATCTTGAAGTTGTGAAGTTATGAATTTCAAGTTTTAAACTTTAAGATACTAAGTTCTGATTTATCTTAAAGTTAAGATCTTGAAGTTGTGAAGTTATGAATTTCAAGTTTTAAACTTTAAGATACTAAGTTCTGATTTATCTTAAAGTTAAGATCTTGAAGTTGTGAAGTTATGAATTTCAAGTTTTAAACTTTAAGATACTAAGTTCTGATTTATCTTAAAGTTAAGATCTTGAAGTAGTGAAGTTATGAATTTCAAGTTTTAAACTTTAAGATACTAAGTTCTGATTTATCTTAAAGTTAAGATCTTGAAGTTGTGAAGTTATGAATTTCAAGTTTTAAACTTTAAGATACTAAGTTCTGATTTATCTTAAAGTTAAGATCTTGAAGTTGTGAAGTTATGAATTTCAAGTTTTAAACTTTAAGATACTAAGTTCTGATTTATCTTAAAGTTAAGATCTTGAAGTTGTGAAGTTATGAATTTCAAGTTTTACACTTTAAGATACTAAGTTATGATTTATCTTAAAGTTAAGATCTTGAAGTTGTGAAGTTATGAATTTCAAGTTTTAAACTTTAAGATACTAAGTTTTGATTTATCTTAAAGTTAAGATCTTGAAGTTGTGAAGTTATGAATTTCAAGTTTTAAACTTTAAGATACTAAGTTCTGATTTATCTTAAAGTTAAGATCTTGAAGTTGTGAAGTTATGAATTTCAAGTTTTAAACTTTAAGATACTAAGTTCTGATTTATCTTAAAGTTAAGATCTTTAAGTTGTGAAGTTATGAATTTCAAGTTTTAAACTTTAAGATACTAAGTTCTGATTTATCTTAAAGTTAAGATCTTGAAGTTGTGAAGTTATGAATTTCTAGTTTTAAACTTTAAGATACTAAGTTCTGATTTATCTTAAAGTTAAGATCTTGAAGTTGTGAAGTTATGAATTCCAAGTTTTAAACTTTAAGATACTAAGTTCTGATTTATCTTAAAGTTAAGATCTTGAAGTTGTGAAGTTATGAATTTCAAGTTTTAAACTTTAAGCTAAAAACTTTCTGATTTATCTTAAAGTTAAGATCTTGAAGTTGTGAAGTTATGAATTTCAAGTTTTAAACTTTAAGATACTAAGTTCTGATTTATCTTAAAGTTAAGATCTTGAAGTTGTGAAGTTATGAATTTCAAGTTTTACTAGTAACTTTAAGATACTAAGTTCTGATTTATCTTAAAGTTAAGATCTTGAAGTTGTGAAGTTATGAATTTCAAGTTTTAAACTTTAAGATACTAAGTTCTGATTTATCTTAAAGTTAAGATCTTTAAGTTGTGAAGTTAATAATTTCAAGTTTTAAACTTTAAGATACTAAGTTCTGATTTATCTTAAAGTTAAGATCTTGAAGTTGTGAAGTTATGAATTTCAAGTTTTAAACTTTAAGATACTAAGTTCTGATTTATCTTAAAGTTAAGATCTTTAAGTTGTGGAGTTATGAATTTCAAGTTTTAAACTTTAAGATACTAAGTTCTGATTTATCTTAAAGTTAAGATCTTGAAGTTGTGAAGTTATGAATTTCAAGTTTTAAACTTTAAGATACTAAGTTCTGATTTATCTTAAAGTTAAGATCTTGAAGTTGTGAAGTTATGAATTTCAAGTTTTAAACTTTAAGATACTAAGTTCTGATTTATCTTAACTTTAAGCTCTGGAAGTTGTGAAGTTATGAATTTCAAGTTTTAAACTTTAAGATACTAAGTTCTGATTTATCTTAAAATTAAGATCTTGAAGTTGTGAAGTTATGAATTTCAAGTTTTAAACTTTAAGATACTAAGTTCTGATTTATCTTAAAGTTAAGATCTTGAAGTTGTGAAGTTTTGAATTTCAAGTTTTAAACTTTAAGATACTAAGTTTTGATTTATCTTAAAGTTAAGATCTTGAAGTTGTGAAGTTATGAATTTCAAGTTTTAAACTTTAAGATACTAAGTTCTGATTTATCTTAAAGTTAAGATCTTGAAGTTGTGAAGTTATGAATTTCAAGTTTTAAACTTTAAGATACTAAGTTCTGATTTATCTTAAAGTTAAGATCTTGAAGTTGTGAAGTTATGAATTTCAAGTTTTAAACTTTAAGATACTAAGTTCTGATTTATCTTAAAGTTAAGATCTTGAAGTTGTGAAGTTATGAATTTCAAGTTTTAAACTTTAAGATACTAAGTTCTGATTTATCTTAAAGTTAAGATCTTGAAGTTGTGAAGTTATGAATTTCAAGTTTTAAACTTTAAGATACTAAGTTCTGATTTATCTTAAAGTTAAGATCTTGAAGTTGTGAAGTTATGAATTTCAAGTTTTAAACTTTAAGATACTAAGTTCTGATTTATCTTAAAGTTAAGATCTTTAAGTTGTGAAGTTATGAATTTCAAGTTTTAAACTTTAAGCTAAAAACTTTCTGATTTATCTTAAAGTTAAGATCTTTAAGTTGTGAAGTTATGAATTTCAAGTTTTAAACTTTGAGATACTAAGTTCTGATTTATCTTAAAGTTAAGATCTTGAAGTTGTGAAGTTATGAATTTCAAGTTTTAAACTTTAAGATACTAAGTTCTGATTTATCTTAAAGTTAAGATCTTGAAGTTGTGAAGTTATGAATTTCAAGTTTTAAACTTTAAGATACTAAGTTCTGATTTATCTTAAAGTTAAGATCTTGAAGTTGTGAAGTTATGAATTTCAAGTTTTAAACTTTAAGATACTAAGTTCTGATTTATCTTAAAGTTAAGATCTTGAAGTTGTGAAGTTATGAATTTCAAGTTTTAAACTTTGAGATACTAAGTTCTGATTTATCTTAAAGTTAAGATCTTGAAGTTGTGAAGTTATGAATTTCAAGTTTTAAACTTTAAGATACTAAGTTCTGATTTATCTTAAAGTTAAGATCTTGAAGTTGTGAAGTTATGAATTTCAAGTTTTAAACTTTAAGATACTAAGTTCTAATTTATCTTAAAGTTAAGATCTTGAAGTTGTGAAGTTATGAATTTCAAGTTTTAAACTTTAAGATACTAAGTTCTGATTTATCTTAAAGTTAAGATCTTGAAGTTGTGAAGTTATGAATTTCAAGTTTTAAACTTTAAGATACTAAGTTCTGATTTATCTTAAAGTTAAGATCTTGAAGTTGTGAAGTTATGAATTTCAAGTTTTAAACTTTAAGATACTAAGTTCTGATTTATCTTAAAGTTAAGATCTTGAAGTTGTGAAGTTATGAATTTCAAGTTTTGAACTTTAAGATACTAAGTTCTGATTTATCTTAAAGTTAAGATCTTGAAGTTGTGAAGTTATGAATTTCAAGTTTTAAACTTTAAGATACTAAGTTCTGATTTATCTTAAAGTTAAGATCTTGAAGTTGTGAAGTTATGAATTTCAAGTTTTAAACTTTAAGATACTAAGTTCTGATTTATCTTAAAGTTAAGATCTTGAAGTAGTGAAGTTATGAATTTCAAGTTTTAAACTTTAAGATACTAAGTTCTGATTTATCTTAAAGTTAAGATCTTGAAGTTGTGAAGTTATGAATTTCAAGTTTTAAACTTTAAGATACTAAGTTCTGATTTATCTTAAAGTTAAGATCTTGAAGTTGTGAAGTTATGAATTTCAAGTTTTAAACTTTAAGATACTAAGTTCTGATTTATCTTAAAGTTAAGATCTTGAAGTTGTGAAGTTATGAATTTCAAGTTTTAAACTTTAAGATACTAAGTTCTGATTTATCTTAAAGTTAAGATCTTGAAGTTGTGAAGTTATGAATTTCAAGTTTTAAACTTTAAGATACTAAGTTTTGATTTATCTTAAAGTTAAGATCTTGAAGTTGTGAAGTTATGAATTTCAAGTTTTAAACTTTAAGATACTAAGTTCTGATTTATCTTAAAGTTAAGATCTTGAAGTTGTGAAGTTATGAATTTCAAGTTTTAAACTTTAAGATACTAAGTTCTGATTTATCTTAAAGTTAAGATCTTTAAGTTGTGAAGTTATGAATTTCAAGTTTTAAACTTTAAGATACTAAGTTCTGATTTATCTTAAAGTTAAGATCTTGAAGTTGTGAAGTTATGAATTTCTAGTTTTAAACTTTAAGATACTAAGTTCTGATTTATCTTAAAGTTAAGATCTTGAAGTTGTGAAGTTATGAATTCCAAGTTTTAAACTTTAAGATACTAAGTTCTGATTTATCTTAAAGTTAAGATCTTGAAGTTGTGAAGTTATGAAGTTCAAGTTTTAAACTTTAAGATACTAAGTTCTGATTTATCTTAAAGTTAAGATCTTGAAGTTGTGAAGTTATGAATTTCAAGTTTTAAACTTTAAGATACTAAGTTCTGATTTATCTTAAAGTTAAGATCTTGAAGTTGTGAAGTTATGAATTTCAAGTTTTAAACTTTAAGATACTAAGTTCTGATTCATCTTAAAGTTAAGATCTTGAAGTTGTGAAGTTATGAATTTCAAGTTTTACTAGTAACTTTAAGATAATAAGTTCTGATTTATCTTAAAGTTAAGATCTTGAAGTTGTGAAGTTATGAATTTCAAGTTTTAAACTTTAAGATACTAAGTTCTGATTTATCTTAAAGTTAAGATCTTTAAGTTGTGAAGTTAATAATTTCAAGTTTTAAACTTTAAGATACTAAGTTCTGATTTATCTTAAAGTTAAGATCTTGAAGTTGTGAAGTTATGAATTTCAAGTTTTAAACTTTAAGATACTAAGTTCTGATTTATCTTAAAGTTAAGATCTTTAAGTTGTGAAGTTATGAATTTCAAGTTTTAAACTTTAAGATACTAAGTTCTGATTTATCTTAAAGTTAAGATCTTGAAGTTGTGAAGTTATGAATTTCAAGTTTTAAACTTTAAGATACTAAGTTCTGATTTATCTTAAAGTTAAGATCTTGAAGTTGTGAAGTTATGAATTTCAAGTTTTAAACTTTAAGATACTAAGTTCTGATTTATCTTAACGTTAAGCTCTGGAAGTTGTGAAGTTATGAATTTCAAGTTTTAAACTTTAAGATACTAAGTTCTGATTTATCTTAAAATTAAGATCTTGAAGTTGTGAAGTTATGAATTTCAAGTTTTAAACTTTAAGATACTAAGTTCTGATTTATCTTAAAGTTAAGATCTTGAAGTTGTGAAGTTTTGAATTTCAAGTTTTAAACTTTAAGATACTAAGTTCTGATTTATCTTAAAGTTAAGATCTTGAAGTTGTGAAGTTATGAATTTCAAGTTTTAAACTTTAAGATACTAAGTTCTGATTTATCTTAAAGTTAAGATCTTGAAGTTGTGAAGTTATGAATTTCAAGTTTTAAACTTTAAGATACTAAGTTCTGATTTATCTTAAAGTTAAGATCTTGAAGTTGTGAAGTTATGAATTTCAAGTTTTAAACTTTTTAGATACTAAGTTCTGATTTATCTTAAAGTTAAGATCTTGAAGTTGTGAAGTTATGAATTTCAAGTTTTAAACTTTAAGATACTAAGTTCTGATTTATCTTAAAGTTAAGATCTTGAAGTTGTGAAGTTATGAATTTCAAGTTTTAAACTTTAAGATACTAAGTTCTGATTTATCTTAAAGTTAAGATCTTGAAGTTGTGAAGTTATGAATTTCAAGTTTTAAACTTTAAGATACTAAGTTCTAATTTATCTTAAAGTTAAGATCTTGAAGTTGTGAAGTTATGAATTTCAAGTTTTAAACTTTAAGCTAAAAACTTTCTGATTTATCTTAAAGTTAAGATCTTGAAGTTGTGAAGTTATGAATTTCAAGTTTTAAACTTTAAGATACACAGTTCTGATTTATCTTAAAGTTAAGATCTTGAAGTTGTGAAGTTATGAATTTCAAGTTTTAAACTTTAAGATACTAAGTTCTGATTTATCTTAAAGTTAAGATCTTGAAGTTGTGAAGTTATGAATTTCAAGTTTTAAACTTTAAGATACTAAGTTCTGATTTATCTTAAAGTTAAGATCTTGAAGTTGTGAAGTTATGAATTTCAAGTTTTAAACTTTAAGATACTAAGTTCTGATTTATCTTAAAGTTAAGATCTTGAAGTTGTGAAGTTATGAATTTCAAGTTTTAAACTTTAAGCTATAAACTTTCTGATTTATCTTAAAGTTAAGATCTTGAAGTTGTGAAGTTATGAATTTCAAGTTTTAAACTTTAAGATATTAATTCTGATTTATCTTAAAGTTAAGATCTTGAAGTTGTGAAGTTATGAATTTCAAGTTTTAAACTTTAAGATACTAAGTTCTGATTTATCTTAAAGTTAAGATCTTGAAGTTGTGAAGTTATGAATTTCAAGTTTTAAACTTTAAGATACTAAGTTCTGATTTATCTTAAAGTTAAGATCTTGAAGTTGTGAAGTTATGAATTTCAAGTTTTAAACTTTAAGATACTAAGTTCTGATTTATCTTAAAGTTAAGATCTTGAAGTTGTGAAGTTATGAATTTCAAGTTTTAAACTTTAAGATACTAAGCTCTGATTTATCTTAAAGTTAAGATCTTGAAGTTGTGAAGTTATGAATTTCAAGTTTTAAACTTTAAGATACTAAGTTCTGATTTATCTTAAAGTTAAGATCTTGAAGTTGTGAAGTTATGAATTTCAAGTTTTAAACTTTAAGATACTAAGTTCTGATTTATCTTAAAGTTAAGATCTTGAAGTTGTGAAGTTATGAATTTCAAGTTTTAAACTTTAAGATACTAAGTTCTGATTTATCTTAAAGTTAAGATCTTGAAGTTGTGAAGTTATGAATTTCAAGTTTTAAACTTTAAGATACTAAGTTCTGATTTATCTTAAAGTTAAGATCTTGAAGTTGTGAAGTTATGAATTTCAAGTTTTAAACTTTAAGATACTAAGTTCTGATTTATCTTAAAGTTAAGATCTTGAAGTTGTGAAGTTATGAATTTCAAGTTTTACTAGTAACTTTAAGATACTAAGTTCTGATTTATCTTAAAGTTAAGATCTTGAAGTTGTGAAGTTATGAATTTCAAGTTTTAAACTTTAAGATACTAAGTTCTGATTTATCTTAAAGTTAAGATCTTTAAGTTGTGAAGTTATGAATTTCAAGTTTTAAACTTTAAGATACTAAGTTCTGATTTATCTTAAAGTTAAGATCTTGAAGTTGTGAAGTTATGAATTTCAAGTTTTAAACTTTAAGATACTAAGTTCTGATTTATCTTAAAGTTAAGATCTTTAAGTTGTGAAGTTATGAATTTCAAGTTTTAAACTTTAAGATACTAAGTTCTGATTTATCTTAAAGTTAAGATCTTGAAGTTGTGAAGTTATGAATTTCAAGTTTTAAACTTTAAGATACTAAGTTCTGATTTATCTTAAAGTTAAGATCTTGAAGTTGTGAAGTTATGAATTTCAAGTTTTAAACTTTAAGATACTAAGTTCTGATTTATCTTAACGTTAAGCTCTGGAAGTTGTGAAGTTATGAATTTCAAGTTTTAAACTTTAAGATACTAAGTTCTGATTTATCTTAAAGTTAAGATCTTGAAGTTGTGAAGTTATGAATTTCAAGTTTTAAACTTTAAGATACTAAGTTCTGATTTATCTTAAAGTTAAGATCTTTAAGTTGTGAAGTTATGAATTTCAAGTTTTAAACTTTAAGATACTAAGTTCTGATTTATCTTAAAGTTAAGATCTTGAAGTTGTGAAGTTATGAATTTCAAGTTTTAAACTTTAAGATACTAAGTTCTGATTTATCTTAAAGTTAAGATCTTGAAGTTGTGAAGTTATGAATTTCAAGTTTTAACCTTTAAGATACTAAGTTCTGATTTATCTTAACGTTAAGCTCTGGAAGTTGTGAAGTTATGAATTTCAAGTTTTAAACTTTAAGATACTAAGTTCTGATTTATCTTAAAATTAAGATCTTGAAGTTGTGAAGTTATGAATTTCAAGTTTTAAACTTTGAGATACTAAGTTCTGATTTATCTTAAAGTTAAGATCTTGAAGTTGTGAAGTTATGAATTTCAATTTTTAAACTTTAAGATACTAAGTTTTGATTTATCTTAAAGTTAAGATCTTGAAGTTGTGAAGTTATGAATTTCAAGTTTTAAACTTTAAGATACTAAGTTCTGATTTATCTTAAAGTTAAGATCTTGAAGTTGTGAAGTTATGAATTTCAAGTTTTAAACTTTAAGATACTAAGTTCTGATTTATCTTAAAGTTAAGATCTTGAAGTTGTGAAGTTATGAATTTCAAGTTTTAAACTTTAAGATACTAAGTTCTGATTTATCTTAAAGTTAAGATCTTGAAGTTGTGAAGTTATGAATTTCAAGTTTTAAACTTTAAGATACTAAGTTCTGATTTATCTTAAAGTTAAGATCTTGAAGTTGTGAAGTTATGAATTTCAAGTTTTAAACTTTAAGATATTAATTCTGATTTATCTTAAAGTTAAGATCTTGAAGTTGTGAAGTTATGAATTTCAAGTTTTAAACTTTAAGATACTAAGTTCTGATTTATCTTAAAGTTAAGATCTTGAAGTTGTGAAGTTATGAATTTCAAGTTTTAAACTTTAAGATACTAAGTTCTGATTTATCTTAAAGTTAAGATCTTGAAGTTGTGAAGTTATGAATTTCAAGTTTTAAACTTTAAGATACTAAGTTCAAATTTATCTTAAAGTTAAGATCTTGAAGTTGTGAAGTTATGAATTTCAAGTTTTAAACTTTAAGATACTAAGCTCTGATTTATCTTAAAGTTAAGATCTTGAAGTTGTGAAGTTATGAATTTCAAGTTTTAAACTTTAAGATACTAAGTTCTGATTTATCTTAAAGTTAAGATCTTGAAGTTGTGAAGTTATGAATTTCAAGTTTTAAACTTTAAGATACTAATTTCTGATTTATCTTAAAGTTAAGATCTTGAAGTTGTGAAGTTATGAATTTCAAGTTTTAAACTTTAAGATACTAAGTTCTGATTTATCTTAAAGTTAAGATCTTGAAGTTGTGAAGTTATGAATTTCAAGTTTTAAACTTTAAGCTACTAAGTTCTGATTTATCTTAAAGTTAAGATCTTGAAGTTGTGAAGTTATGAATTTCAAGTTTTAAACTTTAAGATACTAAGTTCTGATTTATCTTAAAGTTAAGATCTTGAAGTTGTGAAGTTATGAATTTCAAGTTTTCCTAGTAACTTTAAGATACTAAGTTCTGATTTATCTTAAAGTTAAGATCTTGAAGTTGTGAAGTTATGAATTTCAAGTTTTAAACTTTAAGATACTAAGTTCTGATTTATCTTAAAGTTAAGATCTTTAAGTTGTGAAGTTATGAATTTCAAGTTTTAAACTTTAAGATACTAAGTTCTGATTTATCTTAAAGTTAAGATCTTGAAGTTGTGAAGTTATGAATTTCAAGTTTTAAACTTTAAGATACTAAGTTCTGATTTATCTTAAAGTTAAGATCTTGAAGTTGTGAAGTTATGAATTTCAAGTTTTAAACTTTAAGATACTAAGTTCTGATTTATCTTAAAGTTAAGATCTTGAAGTTGTGAAGTTATGAATTTCAAGTTTTAAACTTTAAGATACTAAGTTCTGATTTATCTTAAAGTTAAGATCTTGAAGTTGTGAAGTTATGAATTTCAAGTTTTAAACTTTAAGATACTAAGTTCTGATTTATCTTAAAGTTAAGATCTTTAAGTTGTGAAGTTATGAATTTCAAGTTTTAAACTTTAAGCTAAAAACTTTCTGATTTATCTTAATGTTAAGATCTTTAAGTTGTGAAGTTATGAATTTCAAGTTTTAAACTTTGAGATACTAAGTTCTGATTTATCTTAAAGTTAAGATCTTGAAGTTGTGAAGTTATGAATTTCAAGTTTTAAACTTTAAGATACTAAGTTCTGATTTATCTTAAAGTTAAGATCTTGAAGTTGTGAAGTTATGAATTTCAAGTTTTAAACTTTAAGATACTAAGTTCTGATTTATCTTAAAGTTAAGATCTTGAAGTTGTGAAGTTATGAATTTCAAGTTTTAAACTTTAAGATACTAAGTTCTGATTTATCTTAAAGTTAAGATCTTGAAGTTGTGAAGTTATGAATTTCAAGTTTTAAACTTTAAGCTAAAAACTTTCTGATTTATCTTAAAGTTAAGATCTTGAAGTTGTGAAGTTATGAATTTCAAGTTTTAAACTTTAAGATATTAATTCTGATTTATCTTAAAGTTAAGATCTTGAAGTTGTGAAGTTATGAATTTCAAGTTTTAAACTTTAAGATACTAAGTTCTGATTTATCTTAAAGTTAAGATCTTGAAGTTGTGAAGTTATGAATTTCAAGTTTTAAACTTTAAGATACTAAGTTCTGATTTATCTTAAAGTTAAGATCTTGAAGTTGTGAAGTTATGAATTTCAAGTTTTAAACTTTAAGATACTAAGTTCTGATTTATCTTAAAGTTAAGATCTTGAAGTTGTGAAGTTATGAATTTCAAGTTTTAAACTTTAAGATACTAAGCTCTGATTTATCTTAAAGTTAAGATCTTGAAGTTGTGAAGTTATGAATTTCAAGTTTTAAACTTTAAGATACTAAGTTCTGATTTATCTTAAAGTTAAGATCTTGAAGTTGTGAAGTTATGAATTTCAAGTTTTAAACTTTAAGACTCTAAGTTCTGATTTATCTTAAAGTTAAGATCTTGAAGTTGTGAAGTTATGAATTTCAAGTTTTAAACTTTAAGATACTAAGTTCTGATTTATCTTAAAGTTAAGATCTTGAAGTTGTGAAGTTATGAATTTCAAGTTTTAAACTTTAAGATACTAAGTTCTGATTTATCTTAAAGTTAAGATCTTGAAGTTGTGAAGTTATGAATTTCAAGTTTTAAACTTTAAGATACTAAGTTCTGATTTATCTTAAAGTTAAGATCTTGAAGTTGTGAAGTTATGAATTTCAAGTTTTACTAGTAACTTTAAGATACTAAGTTCTGATTTATCTTAAAGTTAAGATCTTGAAGTTGTGAAGTTATGAATTTCAAGTTTTAAACTTTAAGATACTAAGTTCTGATTTATCTTAAAGTTAAGATCTTTAAGTTGTGAAGTTATGAATTTCAAGTTTTAAACTTTAAGATACTAAGTTCTGATTTATCTTAAAGTTAAGATCTTGAAGTTGTGAAGTTATGAATTTCAAGTTTTAAACTTTAAGATACTAAGTTCTGATTTATCTTAAAGTTAAGATCTTTAAGTTGTGAAGTTATGAATTTCAAGTTTTAAACTTTAAGATACTAAGTTCTGATTTATCTTAAAGTTAAGATCTTGAAGTTGTGAAGTTATGAATTTCAAGTTTTAAACTTTAAGATACTAAGTTCTGATTTATCTTAAAGTTAAGATCTTGAAGTTGTGAAGTTATGAATTTCAAGTTTTAAACTTTAAGATACTAAGTTCTGATTTATCTTAACGTTAAGCTCTGGAAGTTGTGAAGTTATGAATTTCAAGTTTTAAACTTTAAGATACTAAGTTCTGATTTATCTTAAAGTTAAGATCTTGAAGTTGTGAAGTTATGAATTTCAAGTTTTAAACTTTAAGATACTAAGTTCTGATTTATCTTAAAGTTAAGATCTTTAAGTTGTGAAGTTATGAATTTCAAGTTTTAAACTTTAAGATACTAAGTTCTGATTTATCTTAAAGTTAAGATCTTGAAGTTGTGAAGTTATGAATTTCAAGTTTTAAACTTTAAGATACTAAGTTCTGATTTATCTTAAAGTTAAGATCTTGAAGTTGTGAAGTTATGAATTTCAAGTTTTAAACTTTAAGATACTAAGTTCTGATTTATCTTAACGTTAAGCTCTGGAAGTTGTGAAGTTATGAATTTCAAGTTTTAAACTTTAAGATACTAAGTTCTGATTTATCTTAAAATTAAGATCTTGAAGTTGTGAAGTTATGAATTTCAAGTTTTAAACTTTGAGATACTAAGTTCTGATTTATCTTAAAGTTAAGATCTTGAAGTTGTGAAGTTATGAATTTCAATTTTTAAACTTTAAGATACTAAGTTTTGATTTATCTTAAAGTTAAGATCTTGAAGTTGTGAAGTTATGAATTTCAAGTTTTAAACTTTAAGATACTAAGTTCTGATTTATCTTAAAGTTAAGATCTTGAAGTTGTGAAGTTATGAATTTCAAGTTTTAAACTTTAAGATACTAAGTTCTGATTTATCTTAAAGTTAAGATCTTGAAGTTGTGAAGTTATGAATTTCAAGTTTTAAACTTTAAGATACTAAGTTCTGATTTATCTTAAAGTTAAGATCTTGAAGTTGTGAAGTTATGAATTTCAAGTTTTAAACTTTAAGATACTAAGTTCTGATTTATCTTAAAGTTAAGATCTTGAAGTTGTGAAGTTATGAATTTCAAGTTTTAAACTTTAAGATATTAATTCTGATTTATCTTAAAGTTAAGATCTTGAAGTTGTGAAGTTATGAATTTCAAGTTTTAAACTTTAAGATACTAAGTTCTGATTTATCTTAAAGTTAAGATCTTGAAGTTGTGAAGTTATGAATTTCAAGTTTTAAACTTTAAGATACTAAGTTCTGATTTATCTTAAAGTTAAGATCTTGAAGTTGTGAAGTTATGAATTTCAAGTTTTAAACTTTAAGATACTAAGTTCTAATTTATCTTAAAGTTAAGATCTTGAAGTTGTGAAGTTATGAATTTCAAGTTTTAAACTTTAAGATACTAAGCTCTGATTTATCTTAAAGTTAAGATCTTGAAGTTGTGAAGTTATGAATTTCAAGTTTTAAACTTTAAGATACTAAGTTCTGATTTATCTTAAAGTTAAGATCTTGAAGTTGTGAAGTTATGAATTTCAAGTTTTAAACTTTAAGATACTAATTTCTGATTTATCTTAAAGTTAAGATCTTGAAGTTGTGAAGTTATGAATTTCAAGTTTTAAACTTTAAGATACTAAGTTCTGATTTATCTTAAAGTTAAGATCTTGAAGTTGTGAAGTTATGAATTTCAAGTTTTAAACTTTAAGATACTAAGTTCTGATTTATCTTAAAGTTAAGATCTTGAAGTTGTGAAGTTATGAATTTCAAGTTTTAAACTTTAAGATACTAAGTTCTGATTTATCTTAAAGTTAAGATCTTGAAGTTGTGAAGTTATGAATTTCAAGTTTTCCTAGTAACTTTAAGATACTAAGTTCTGATTTATCTTAAAGTTAAGATCTTGAAGTTGTGAAGTTATGAATTTCAAGTTTTAAACTTTAAGATACTAAGTTCTGATTTATCTTAAAGTTAAGATCTTTAAGTTGTGAAGTTATGAATTTCAAGTTTTAAACTTTAAGATACTAAGTTCTGATTTATCTTAAAGTTAAGATCTTGAAGTTGTGAAGTTATGAATTTCAAGTTTTAAACTTTAAGATACTAAGTTCTGATTTATCTTAAAGTTAAGATCTTTAAGTTGTGAAGTTATGAATTTCAAGTTTTAAACTTTAAGATACTAAGTTCTGATTTATCTTAAAGTTAAGATCTTGAAGTTGTGAAGTTATGAATTTCAAGTTTTAAACTTTAAGATACTAAGTTCTGATTTATCTTAAAGTTAAGATCTTGAAGTTGTGAAGTTATGAATTTCAAGTTTTAAACTTTAAGATACTAAGTTCTGATTTATCTTAAAGTTAAGATCTTGAAGTTGTGAAGTTATGAATTTCAAGTTTTCCTAGTAACTTTAAGATACTAAGTTCTGATTTATCTTAAAGTTAAGATCTTGAAGTTGTGAAGTTATGAATTTCAAGTTTTAAACTTTAAGATACTAAGTTCTGATTTATCTTAAAGTTAAGATCTTTAAGTTGTGAAGTTATGAATTTCAAGTTTTAAACTTTAAGATACTAAGTTCTGATTTATCTTAAAGTTAAGATCTTGAAGTTGTGAAGTTATGAATTTCAAGTTTTAAACTTTAAGATACTAAGTTCTGATTTATCTTAAAGTTAAGATCTTTAAGTTGTGAAGTTATGAATTTCAAGTTTTAAACTTTAAGATACTAAGTTCTGATTTATCTTAAAGTTAAGATCTTGAAGTTGTGAAGTTATGAATTTCAAGTTTTAAACTTTAAGATACTAAGTTCTGATTTATCTTAAAGTTAAGATCTTGAAGTTGTGAAGTTATGAATTTCAAGTTTTAAACTTTAAGATACTAAGTTCTGATTTATCTTAACGTTAAGCTCTGGAAGTTGTGAAGTTATGAATTTCAAGTTTTAAACTTTAAGATACTAAGTTCTGATTTATCTTAAAATTAAGATCTTGAAGTTGTGAAGTTATGAATTTCAAGTTTTAAACTTTAAGATACTAAGTTCTGATTTATCTTAAAGTTAAGATCTTGAAGTTGTGAAGTTATGAATTTCAAGTTTTAAACTTTAAGATACTAAGTTTTGATTTATCTTAAAGTTAAGATCTTGAAGTTGTGAAGTTATGAATTTCAAGTTTTAAACTTTAAGATACTAAGTTCTGATTTATCTTAAAGTTAAGATCTTGAATCTTGAAGTTGTGAAGTTATGAATTTCAAGTTTTAAACTTTAAGATACTAAGTTCTGATTTATCTTAAAGTTAAGATCTTGAAGTTGTGAAGTTATGAATTTCAAGTTTTAAACTTTAAGATACTAAGTTCTGATTTATCTTAAAGTTAAGATCTTGAAGTTGTGAAGTTATGAATTTCAAGTTTTAAACTTTAAGATACTAAGTTCTGATTTATCTTAAAGTTAAGATCTTGAAGTTGTGAAGTTATGAATTTCAAGTTTTAAACTTTAAGATACTAAGTTCTGATTTATCTTAAAGTTAAGATCTTGAAGTTGTGAAGTTATGAATTTCAAGTTTTAAACTTTAAGATACTAAGTTCTGATTTATCTTAAAGTTAAGATCTTGAAGTTGTGAAGTTATGAATTTCAAGTTTTAAACTTTAAGATACTAAGTTCTGATTTATCTTAAAGTTAAGATCTTGAAATTGTGAAGTTATGAATTTCAAGTTTTAAACTTTAAGATACTAAGGTCTGATTTATCTTAAAGTTAAGATCTTGAAGTTGTGAAGTTATGAATTTCAAGTTTTAAACTTTAAGATACTAAGTTCTGATTTATCTTAAAGTTAAGATCTTGAAGTTGTGAAGTTATGAATTTCAAGTTTTAAACTTTAAGATACTAAGTTCTGATTTATCTTAAAGTTAAGATCTTGAAGTTGTGAAGTTATGAATTTCAAGTTTTAAACTTTAAGATACTAAGTTCTGATTTATCTTAAAGTTAAGATCTTGAAGTTGTGAAGTTATGAATTTCAAGTTTTAAACTTTAAGATACTAAGTTCTGATTTATCTTAAAGTTAAGATCTTGAAGTTGTGAAGTTATGAATTTCAAGTTTTAAACTTTAAGATACTAAGTTCTGATTTATCTTAAAGTTAAGATCTTGAAGTTGTGAAGTTATGAATTTCAAGTTTTAAACTTTAAGATACTAAGTTCTGATTTATCTTAAAGTTAAGATCTTGAAGTTGTGAAGTTATGAATTTCAAGTTTTAAACTTTAAGATACTAAGTTCTGATTTATCTTAAAGTTAAGATCTTGAAGTTGTGAAGTTATGAATTTCAAGTTTTAAACTTTAAGATACTAAGTTCTGATTTATCTTAAAGTTAAGATCTTGAAGTTGTGAAGTTATGAATTTCAAGTTTTAAACTTTAAGATACTAAGTTCTGATTTATCTTAAAGTTAAGATCTTGAAGTTGTGAAGTTATGAATTTCAAGTTTTAAACTTTAAGATACTAAGTTCTGATTTATCTTAAAGTTAAGATCTTTAAGTTGTGAAGTTATGAATTTCAAGTTTTAAACTTTAAGATACTAAGTTCTGATTTATCTTAAAGTTAAGATCTTGAAGTTGTGAAGTTATGAATTTCAAGTTTTAAACTTTAAGATACTAAGTTCTGATTTATCTTAAAGTTAAGATCTTGAAGTTGTGAAGTTATGAATTTCAAGTTTTAAACTTTAAGATACTAAGTTCTGATTTATCTTAAAGTTAAGATCTTGAAGTTGTGAAGTTATGAATTTCAAGTTTTAAACTTTAAGATACTAAGTTCTGATTTATCTTAAAGTTAAGATCTTTAAGTTGTGAAGTTATGAATTTCAAGTTTTAAACTTTAAGATACTAAGTTCTGATTTATCTTAAAGTTAAGATCTTGAAGTTGTGAAGTTATGAATTTCAAGTTTTAAACTTTAAGATACTAAGTTCTGATTTATCTTAAAGTTAAGATCTTGAAGTTGTGAAGTTATGAATTTCAAGTTTTAAACTTTAAGCTAAAAACTTTCTGATTTATCTTAAAGTTAAGATCTAGAAGTTGTGAAGTTATGAATTTCAAGTTTTAAACTTTAAGATACTAAGTTCTGATTTATCTTAAAGTTAAGATCTTGAAGTTGTGAAGTTATGAATTTCAAGTTTTAAACTTTAAGATACTAAGTTCTGATTTATCTTAAAGTTAAGATCTTGAAGTTGTGAAGTTATGAATTTCAAGTTTTAAACTTTAAGCTAAAAACTTTCTGATTTATCTTAAAGTTAAGATCTTGAAGTTGTGAAGTTATGAATTTCAAGTTTTAAACTTTAAGATACTAAGTTCTGATTTATCTTAAAGTTAAAATCTTTAAGTTGTGAAGTTATGAATTTCAAGTTTTAAACTTTAAGATACTAAGTTCTGATTTATCTTAAAGTTAAGATCTTGAAGTTGTGAAGTTATGAATTTCAAGTTTTAAACTTTAAGATACTAAGTTCTAATTTATCTTAAAGTTAAGAACTTGAAGTTGTGAAGTTATGAATTTCAAGTTTTAAACTTTAAGATACTAAGTTCTGATTTATCTTAAAGTTAAGATCTTTAAGTTGTGAAGTTATGAATTTCAAGTTTTAAACTTTTAGCTAAAAACTTTCTGATTTATCTTAAAGTTAAGATCTTGAAGTTGTGAAGTTATGAATTTCAAGTTTTAAACTTTAAGATACTAAGTTCTGATTTATCTTAAAGTTAGGATCTTGAAGTTGTGAAGTTATGAATTTCAAGTTTTAAACTTTGAGATACTAAGTTCTGATTTATCTTAAAGTTAAGATCTTGAAGTTGTGAAGTTATGAAATTCAAGTTTTAAACTTTAAGATACTAAGTTCTGATTTATCTTAAAGTTAAGATCTTGAAGTTGTGAAGTTACGAATTTCAAGTTTTAAACTTTAAGATACTAAGTTCTAATTTATCTTAAAGTTAAGATCTTGAAGTTGTGAAGTTATGAATTTCAAGTTTTAAACTTTAAGCTAAAAACTTTCTGATTTATCTTAAAGTTAAGATCTTGAAGTTGTGAAGTTATGAATTTCAAGTTTTAAACTTTAAGATACTAAGTTCTGATTTATCTTAAAGTTAAGATCTTGAAGTTGTGAAGTTATGAATTTCAAGTTTTAAACTTTGAGACACTAAGTTCTGATTTATCTTAAAGTTAAGATCTTGAAGTTGTGAAGTTATGAATTTCAAGTTTTAAACTTTAAGATACTAAGTTCTGATTTATCTTAAAGTTAAGATCTTGAAGTTGTGAAGTTATGAATTTCAAGTTTTAAACTTTAAGATACTAAGTTCTAATTTATCTTAAAGTTAAGATCTTGAAGTTGTGAAGTTTAGAATTTCAAGTTTTATACTTTAAGATACTAAGTTCTGATTTATCTTAAAGTTAAGATCTTGAAGTTGTGAAGTTATGAATTTCAAGTTTTAAACTTTAAGATACTAAGTTCTGATTTATCTTAAAGTTAAGATCTTGAAGTTGTGAAGTTATGAATTTCAAGTTTTAAACTTTAAGATACTAAGTTCTGATTTATCTTAAAGTTAAGATCTTGAAGTTGTGAAGTTATGAATTTCAAGTTTTAAACTTTAAGATACTAAGTTCTGATTTATCTTAAAGTTAAGATCTTGAAGTTGTGAAGTTATGAATTTCAAGTTTTAAACTTTAAGATACTAAGTTCTGATTTATCTTAAAGTTAAGATCTTGAAGTAGTGAAGTTATGAATTTCAAGTTATAAACTTTAAGATACTAAGTTCTGATTTATCTTAAAGTTAAGATCTTGAAGTTGTGAAGTTATGAATTTCAAGTTTTAAACTTTAAGATACTAAGTTCTGATTTATCTTAAAGTTAAGATCTTGAAGTTGTGAAGTTATGAATTTCAAGTTTTAAACTTTAAGATACTAAGTTCTGATTTATCTTAAAGTTAAGATCTTGAAGTTGTGAAGTTATGAATTTCAAGTTTTAAGCTTTAAGATACTAAGTTCTGATTTATCTTAAAGTTAAGATCTTGAAGTTGTGAAGTTATGAATTTCAAGTTTTAAACTTTAAGATACTAAGTTCTGATTTATCTTAAAGTTAAGATCTTGAAGTTGTGAAGTTATGAATTTCAAGTTTTAAACTTTAAGATACTAAGTTCTGATTTATCTTAAAGTTAAGATCTTGAAGTTGTGAAGTTATGAATTTCAAGTTTTAAACTTTAAGATACTAAGTTCTGATTTATCTTAAAGTTAAGATCTTGAAGTTGTGAAGTTATGAATTTCAAGTTTTAAACTTTAAGATACTAAGTTCTGATTTATCTTAAAGTTAAGATCTTGAAGTTGTGAAGTTATGAATTTCAAGTTTTAAACTTTAAGATACTAAGTTCTGATTTATCTTAAAGTTAAGATCTTGAAGTTGTGAAGTTATGAATTTCAAGTTTTAAACTTTAAGATACTAAGTTCTGATTTATCTTAAAGTTAAGATCTTGAAGTTGTGAAGTTATGAATTTCAAGTTTTAAACTTTAAGATACTAAGTTCTGATTTATCTTAAAGTTAAGATCTTGAAATTGTGAAGTTATGAATTTCAAGTTTTAAACTTTAAGATACTAAGGTCTGATTTATCTTAAAGTTAAGATCTTGAAGTTGTGAAGTTATGAATTTCAAGTTTTAAACTTTAAGATACTAAGTTCTGATTTATCTTAAAGTTAAGATCTTGAAGTTGTGAAGTTATGAATTTCAAGTTTTAAACTTTAAGATACTAAGTTCTGATTTATCTTAAAGTTAAGATCTTGAAGTTGTGAAGTTATGAATTTCAAGTTTTAAACTTTAAGATACTAAGTTCTGATTTATCTTAAAGTTAAGATCTTGAAGTTGTGAAGTTATGAATTTCAAGTTTTAAACTTTAAGATACTAAGTTCTGATTTATCTTAAAGTTAAGATCTTGAAGTTGTGAAGTTATGAATTTCAAGTTTTAAACTTTAAGATACTAAGTTCTGATTTATCTTAAAGTTAAGATCTTGAAGTTGTGAAGTTATGAATTTCAAGTTTTAAACTTTAAGATACTAAGTTCTGATTTATCTTAAAGTTAAGATCTTGAAGTTGTGAAGTTATGAATTTCAAGTTTTAAACTTTAAGATACTAAGTTCTAATTTATCTTAAAGTTAAGATCTTGAAGTTGTGAAGTTATGAATTTCAAGTTTTAAACTTTAAGATACAAAGTTCTGATTTATCTTAAAGTTAAGATCTTGCAGTTGTGAAGTTATGAATTTCAAGTTTTAAACTTTAAGATACTAAGTTCTGATTTATCTTAAAGTTAAGATCTTGAAGTTGTGAAGTTATGAATTTCAAGTTTTAAACTTTAAGATACTAAGTTCTGATTTATCTTAAAGTTAAGATCTTGAAGTTGTGAAGTTATGAATTTCAAGTTTTAAACTTTAAGATACTAAGTTCTGATTTATCTTAAAGTTAAGATCTTGAAGTTGTGAAGTTATGAATTTCAAGTTTTAAACTTTAAGATACTAAGTTCTGATTTATCTTAAAGTTAAGATCTTTAAGTTGTGAAGTTTGAATTTCAAGTTTTAAACTTTAAGATACTAAGTTCTGATTTATCTTAAAGTTAAGATCTTGAAGTTGTGAAGTTATGAATTTCAAGTTTTAAACTTTAAGATACTAAGTTCTGATTTATCTTAAAGTTAAGATCTTGAAGTTGTGAAGTTATGAATTTCAAGTTTTAAACTTTAAGATACTAAGTTCTGATTTATCTTAAAGTTAAGATCTTGAAGTTGTGAAGTTATGAATTTCAAGTTTTAAACTTTAAGATACTAAGTTCTGATTTATCTTAAAGTTAAGATCTTGAAGTTGTGAAGTTATGAATTTCAAGTTTTAAACTTTAAGATACTAAGTTCTGATTTATCTTAAAGTTAAGATCTTGAAGTTGTGAAGTTATGAATTTCAAGTTTTAAACTTTAAGCTAAAAACTTTCTGATTTATCTTAAAGTTAAGATCTTGAAGTTGTGAAGTTATGAATTTCAAGTTTTAAACTTTAAGATACTAAGTTCTGATTTATCTTAAAGTTAAGATCTTGAAGTTGTGAAGTTATGAATTTCAAGTTTTAAACTTTAAGCTAAAAACTTTCTGATTTATCTTAAAGTTAAGATCTTGAAGTTGTGAAGTTATGAATTTCAAGTTTTAAACTTTAAGATACTAAGTTCTGATTTATCTTAAAGTTAAGATCTTGAAGTTGTGAAGTTATGAATTTCAAGTTTTAAACTTTAAGATACTAAGTTCTGATTTATCTTAAAGTTAAGATCTTGAAGTTGTGAAGTTATGAATTTCAAGTTTTAAACTATAAGATACTAAGTTCTGATTTATCTTAAAGTTAAGATCTTGAAGTTGTGAAGTTATGAATTTCAAGTTTTAAACTTTAAGATACTAAGTTCTGATTTATCTTAAAGTTAAGATCTTTAAGTTGTGAAGTTATGAATTTCAAGTTTTAAACTTTAAGATACTAAGTTCTGATTTATCTTAAAGTTAAGATCTTGAAGTTGTGAAGTTATGAATTTCAAGTTTTAAACTTTAAGGTACTAAGTTCTGATTTATCTTAAAGTTAAGATCTTGAAGTTGTGAAGTTATGAATTTCAAGTTTTAAACTATAAGCTAAAAACTTTCTGATTTATCTTAAAGTTAAGATCTTGAAGTTGTGAAGTTATGGATTTAAAGTTTTAAACTTTAAGATACTAAGTTCTGATTTATCTTAAAGTTAAGATCTTGAAGTTGTGAAGTTATGAATTTCAAGTTTTAAACTTTAAGCTAAAAACTTTCTGATTTATCTTAAAGTTAAGATCTTGAAGTTGTGAAGTTATGAATTTCAAGTTTTAAACTTTAAGATACTAAGTTCTGATTTATCTTAAAGTTAAGATCTTGAAGTTCTGAAGTTCTGAATTTCAAGTTTTAAACTTTAAGCTAAAAACTTTCTGATTTATCTTAAAGTTAAGATCTTGAAGTTGTGAAGTTATGAATTTCAAGTTTTAAACTTTAAGATACTAAGTTCTAATTTATCTTAAAGTTAAGATCTTGAAGTTGTGAAGTTATGAATTTCAAGTTTTAAACTTTAAGATACTAAGTTCTGATTTATCTTAAAGTTAAGATCTTGAAGTTGTGAAGTTATGAATTTCAAGTTTTAAACTTTAAGATACTAAGTTCTGATTTATCTTAAAGTTAAGATCTTGAAGTTGTGAAGTTATGAATTTCAAGTTTTAAACTTTAAGATACTAAGTTCTGATTTATCTTAAAGTTAAGATCTTGAAGTTGTGAAGTTATGAATTTCAAGTTTTAAACTTTAAGATACTAAGTTCTGATTTATCTTAAAGTTAAGATCTTGAAGTTGTGAAGTTATGAATTTCAAGTTTTAAACTTTAAGATACTAAGTTCTGATTTATCTTAAAGTTAAGATCTTTAAGTTGTGAAGTTTGAATTTCAAGTTTTAAACTTTAAGATACTAAGTTCTGATTTATCTTAAAGTTAAGATCTTGAAGTTGTGAAGTTATGAATTTCAAGTTTTAAACTTTAAGATACTAAGTTCTGATTTATCTTAAAGTTAAGATCTTGAAGTTGTGAAGTTATGAATTTCAAGTTTTAAACTTTAAGATACTAAGTTCTGATTTATCTTAAAGTTAAGATCTTGAAGTTGTGAAGTTATGAATTTCAAGTTTTAAACTTTAAGATACTAAGTTCTGATTTATCTTAAAGTTAAGATCTTGAAGTTGTGAAGTTATGAATTTCAAGTTTTAAACTTTAAGATACTAAGTTCTGATTTATCTTAAAGTTAAGATCTTGAAGTTGTGAAGTTATGAATTTCAAGTTTTAAACTTTAAGCTAAAAACTTTCTGATTTATCTTAAAGTTAAGATCTTGAAGTTGTGAAGTTATGAATTTCAAGTTTTAAACTTTAAGATACTAAGTTCTAATTTATCTTAAAGTTAAGATCTTGAAGTTGTGAAGTTATGAATTTCAAGTTTTAAACTTTAAGATACAAAGTTCTGATTTATCTTAAAGTTAAGATCTTGCAGTTGTGAAGTTATGAATTTCAAGTTTTAAACTTTAAGATAATAAGTTCTGATTTATCTTAAAGTTAAGATCTTGAAGTTGTGAAGTTATGAATTTCAAGTTTTAAACTTTAAGATACAAAGTTCTGATTTATCTTAAAGTTAAGATCTTGCAGTTGTGAAGTTATGAATTTCAAGTTTTAAACTTTAAGATAATAAGTTCTGATTTATCTTAAAGTTAAGATCTTGAAGTTGTGAAGTTATGAATTTCAAGTTTTAAACTTTAAGATACTAAGTTCTGATTTATCTTAAAGTTAAGATCTTGAAGTTGTGAAGTTATGAATTTCAAGTTTTAAACTTTAAGATACTAAGTTCTGATTTATCTTAAAGTTAAGATCTTGAAGTTGTGAAGTTATGAATTTCAAGTTTTAAACTATAAGATACTAAGTTCTAATTTATCTTAAAGTTAAGATCTTGAAGTTGTGAAGTTATGAATTTCAAGTTTTAAACTTTAAGATACAAAGTTCTGATTTATCTTAAAGTTAAGATCTTGCAGTTGTGAAGTTATGAATTTCAAGTTTTAAACTTTAAGATACTAAGTTCTGATTTATCTTAAAGTTAAGATCTTGAAGTTGTGAAGTTATGAATTTCAAGTTTTAAACTTTAAGATACTAAGTTCTGATTTATCTTAAAGTTAAGATCTTGAAGTTGTGAAGTTATGAATTTCAAGTTTTAAACTTTAAGATACTAAGTTCTGATTTATCTTAAAGTTAAGATCTTGAAGTTGTGAAGTTATGAATTTCAAGTTTTAAACTTTAAGATACTAAGTTCTGATTTATCTTAAAGTTAAGATCTTTAAGTTGTGAAGTTTGAATTTCAAGTTTTAAACTTTAAGATACTAAGTTCTGATTTATCTTAAAGTTAAGATCTTGAAGTTGTGAAGTTATGAATTTCAAGTTTTAAACTTTAAGATACTAAGTTCTGATTTATCTTAAAGTTAAGATCTTGAAGTTGTGAAGTTATGAATTTCAAGTTTTAAACTTTAAGATACTAAGTTCTGATTTATCTTAAAGTTAAGATCTTGAAGTTGTGAAGTTATGAATTTCAAGTTTTAAACTTTAAGATACTAAGTTCTGATTTATCTTAAAGTTAAGATCTTGAAGTTGTGAAGTTATGAATTTCAAGTTTTAAACTTTAAGATACTAAGTTCTGATTTATCTTAAAGTTAAGATCTTGAAGTTGTGAAGTTATGAATTTCAAGTTTTAAACTTTAAGCTAAAAACTTTCTGATTTATCTTAAAGTTAAGATCTTGAAGTTGTGAAGTTATGAATTTCAAGTTTTAAACTTTAAGATACTAAGTTCTGATTTATCTTAAAGTTAAGATCTTGAAGTTGTGAAGTTATGAATTTCAAGTTTTAAACTTTAAGCTAAAAACTTTCTGATTTATCTTAAAGTTAAGATCTTGAAGTTGTGAAGTTATGAATTTCAAGTTTTAAACTTTAAGATACTAAGTTCTGATTTATCTTAAAGTTAAGATCTTGAAGTTGTGAAGTTATGAATTACAAGTTTTAAACTTTAAGATACTAAGTTCTGATTTATCTTAAAGTTAAGATCTTGAAGTTGTGAAGTTATGAATTTCAAGTTTTAAACTATAAGATACTAAGTTCTGATTTATCTTAAAGTTAAGATCTTGAAGTTGTGAAGTTATGAATTTCAAGTTTTAAACTTTAAGATACTAAGTTCTGATTTATCTTAAAGTTAAGATCTTTAAGTTGTGAAGTTATGAATTTCAAGTTTTAAACTTTAAGATACTAAGTTCTGATTTATCTTAAAGTTAAGATCTTGAAGTTGTGAAGTTATGAATTTCAAGTTTTAAACTTTAAGGTACTAAGTTCTGATTTATCTTAAAGTTAAGATCTTGAAGTTGTGAAGTTATGAATTTCAAGTTTTAAACTATAAGCTAAAAACTTTCTGATTTATCTTAAAGTTAAGATCTTGAAGTTGTGAAGTTATGAATTTAAAGTTTTAAACTTTAAGATACTAAGTTCTGATTTATCTTAAAGTTAAGATCTTGAAGTTGTGAAGTTATGAATTTCAAGTTTTAAACTTTAAGCTAAAAACTTTCTGATTTATCTTAAAGTTAAGATCTTGAAGTTGTGAAGTTATGAATTTCAAGTTTTAAACTTTAAGATACTAAGTTCTGATTTATCTTAAAGTTAAGATCTTGAAGTTCTGAAGTTATGAATTTCAAGTTTTAAACTTTAAGCTAAAAACTTTCTGATTTATCTTAAAGTTAAGATCTTGAAGTTGTGAAGTTATGAATTTCAAGTTTTAAACTTTAAGATACTAAGTTCTAATTTATCTTAAAGTTAAGATCTTGAAGTTGTGAAGTTATGAATTTCAAGTTTTAAACTTTAAGATACTAAGTTCTGATTTATCTTAAAGTTAAGATCTTGACGTTGTGGAGTTATGAATTTCAAGTTTTAAACTTTAAGATACTAAGTTCTGATTTATCTTAAAGTTAAGATCTTGAAGTTGTGAAGTTATGAATTTCAAGTTTTAAACTTTAAGATACTAAGTTCTGATTTATCTTAAAGTTAAGATCTTGAAGTTGTGAAGTTATGAATTTCAAGTTTTAAACTTTAAGATACTAAGTTCTGATTTATCTTAAAGTTAAGATCTTGAAGTTGTGAAGTTATGAATTTCAAGTTTTAAACTTTAAGATACTAAGTTCTGATTTATCTTAAAGTTAAGATCTTTAAGTTGTGAAGTTTGAATTTCAAGTTTTAAACTTTAAGATACTAAGTTCTGATTTATCTTAAAGTTAAGATCTTGAAGTTGTGAAGTTATGAATTTCAAGTTTTAAACTTTAAGATACTAAGTTCTGATTTATCTTAAAGTTAAGATCTTGAAGTTGTGAAGTTATGAATTTCAAGTTTTAAACTTTAAGATACTAAGTTCTGATTTATCTTAAAGTTAAGATCTTGAAGTTGTGAAGTTATGAATTTCAAGTTTTAAACTTTAAGATACTAAGTTCTGATTTATCTTAAAGTTAAGATCTTGAAGTTGTGAAGTTATGAATTTCAAGTTTTAAACTTTAAGATACTAAGTTCTGATTTATCTTAAAGTTAAGATCTTGAAGTTGTGAAGTTATGAATTTCAAGTTTTAAACTTTAAGCTAAAAACTTTCTGATTTATCTTAAAGTTAAGATCTTGAAGTTGTGAAGTTATGAATTTCAAGTTTTAAACTTTAAGATACTAAGTTCTGATTTATCTTAAAGTTAAGATCTTGAAGTTGTGAAGTTATGAATTTCAAGTTTTAAACTTTAAGCTAAAAACTTTCTGATTTATCTTAAAGTTAAGATCTTGTAGTTGTGAAGTTATGAATTTCAAGTTTTAAACTTTAAGATACTAAGTTCTGATTTATCTTAAAGTTAAGATCTTGAAGTTGTGAAGTTATGAATTACAAGTTTTAAACTTTAAGATACTAAGTTCTGATTTATCTTAAAGTTAAGATCTTGAAGTAGTGAAGTTATGAATTTCAAGTTATAAACTTTAAGATACTAAGTTCTGATTTATCTTAAAGTTAAGATCTTGAAGTTGTGAAGTTATGAATTTCTAGTTTTAAACTTTAAGATACTAAGTTCTGATTTATCTTAAAGTTAAGATCTTGAAGTTGTGAAGTTATGAATTTCAAGTTTTAAACTTTAAGATACTAAGTTCTGATTTATCTTAAAGTTAAGATCTTGAAGTTGTGAAGTTATGAATTTCAAGTTTTAAACTTTAAGATACTAAGTTCTGATTTATCTTAAAGTTAAGATCTTGAAGTAGTGAAGTTATGAATTTCAAGTTATAAACTTTAAGATACTAAGTTCTGATTTATCTTAAAGTTAAGATCTTGAAGTTGTGAAGTTATGAATTTCAAGTTTTAAACTTTAAGATACTAAGTTCTGATTTATCTTAAAGTTAAGATCTTGAAGTTATGAATTATAGTTTTAAACTTTAAGATACTAAGTTCTGATTTATCTTAAAGTTAAGATCTTGAAGTTGTGAAGTTATGAATTTCAAGTTTTAAGCTTTAAGATACTAAGTTCTGATTTATCTTAAAGTTAAGATCTTGAAGTTGTGAAGTTATGAATTTCAAGTTTTAAACTTTAAGATACTAAGTTCTGATTTATCTTAAAGTTAAGATCTTGAAGTTGTGAAGTTATGAATTTCAAGTTTTAAACTTTAAGATACTAAGTTCTGATTTATCTTAAAGTTAAGATCTTGAAGTTGTTAAGTTATGAATTTCAAGTTTTAAACTTTAAGATACTAAGTTCTGATTTATCTTAAAGTTAAGATCTTGAAGTTGTGAAGTTATGAATTTCAAGTTTTAAACTTTAAGATACTAAGTTCTGATTTATCTTAAAGTTAAGATCTTGAAGTTGTGAAGTTATGAATTTCAAGTTTTAAACTTTAAGATACTAAGTTCTGATTTATCTTAAAGTTAAGATCTTGAAGTTGTGAAGTTATGAATTTCAAGTTTTAAACTTTAAGATACTAAGTTCTGATTTATCTTAAAGTTAAGATCTTGAAGTTGTGAAGTTATGAATTTCAAGTTTTAAACTTTAAGATACTAAGTTCTGATTTATCTTAAAGTTAAGATCTTGAAATTGTGAAGTTATGAATTTCAAGTTTTAAACTTTAAGATACTAAGGTCTGATTTATCTTAAAGTTAAGATCTTGAAGTTGTGAAGTTATGAATTTCAAGTTTTAAACTTTAAGATACTAAGTTCTGATTTATCTTAAAGTTAAGATCTTGAAGTTGTGAAGTTATGAATTTCAAGTTTTAAACTTTAAGATACTAAGTTCTGATTTATCTTAAAGTTAAGATCTTGAAGTTGTGAAGTTATGAATTTCAAGTTTTAAACTTTAAGATACTAAGTTCTGATTTATCTTAAAGTTAAGATCTTGAAGTTGTGAAGTTATGAATTTCAAGTTTTAAACTTTAAGATACTAAGTTCTGATTTATCTTAAAGTTAAGATCTTGAAGTTGTGAAGTTATGAATTTCAAGTTTTAAACTTTAAGATACTAAGTTCTGATTTATCTTAAAGTTAAGATCTTGAAGTTGTGAAGTTATGAATTTCAAGTTTTAAACTTTAAGATACTAAGTTCTGATTTATCTTAAAGTTAAGATCTTGAAGTTGTGAAGTTATGAATTTCAAGTTTTAAACTTTAAGATACTAAGTTCTAATTTATCTTAAAGTTAAGATCTTGAAGTTGTGAAGTTATGAATTTCAAGTTTTAAACTTTAAGATACAAAGTTCTGATTTATCTTAAAGTTAAGATCTTGCAGTTGTGAAGTTATGAATTTCAAGTTTTAAACTTTAAGATAATAAGTTCTGATTTATCTTAAAGTTAAGATCTTGAAGTTGTGAAGTTATGAATTTCAAGTTTTAAACTTTAAGATACTAAGTTCTGATTTATCTTAAAGTTAAGATCTTGAAGTTGTGAAGTTATGAATTTCAAGTTTTAAACTTTAAGATACTAAGTTCTGATTTATCTTAAAGTTAAGATCTTGAAGTTGTGAAGTTATGAATTTCAAGTTTTAAACTATAAGATACTAAGTTCTGATTTATCTTAAAGTTAAGATCTTTAAGTTGTGAAGTTTGAATTTCAAGTTTTAAACTTTAAGATACTAAGTTCTGATTTATCTTAAAGTTAAGATCTTGAAGTTGTGAAGTTATGAATTTCAAGTTTTAAACTTTAAGATACTAAGTTCTGATTTATCTTAAAGTTAAGATCTTGAAGTTGTGAAGTTATGAATTTCAAGTTTTAAACTTTAAGATACTAAGTTCTGATTTATCTTAAAGTTAAGATCTTGAAGTTGTGAAGTTATGAATTTCAAGTTTTAAACTTTAAGATACTAAGTTCTGATTTATCTTAAAGTTAAGATCTTGAAGTTGTGAAGTTATGAATTTCAAGTTTTAAACTTTAAGATACTAAGTTCTGATTTATCTTAAAGTTAAGATCTTGAAGTTGTGAAGTTATGAATTTCAAGTTTTAAACTTTAAGCTAAAAACTTTCTGATTTATCTTAAAGTTAAGATCTTGAAGTTGTGAAGTTATGAATTTCAAGTTTTAAACTTTAAGATACTAAGTTCTGATTTATCTTAAAGTTAAGATCTTGAAGTTGTGAAGTTATGAATTTCAAGTTTTAAACTTTAAGCTAAAAACTTTCTGATTTATCTTAAAGTTAAGATCTTGAAGTTGTGAAGTTATGAATTTCAAGTTTTAAACTTTAAGATACTAAGTTCTGATTTATCTTAAAGTTAAGATCTTGAAGTTGTGAAGTTATGAATTACAAGTTTTAAACTTTAAGATACTAAGTTCTGATTTATCTTAAAGTTAAGATCTTGAAGTTGTGAAGTTATGAATTTCAAGTTTTAAACTATAAGATACTAAGTTCTGATTTATCTTAAAGTTAAGATCTTGAAGTTGTGAAGTTATGAATTTCAAGTTATAAACTTTAAGATACTAAGTTCTGATTTATCTTAAAGTTAAGATCTTTAAGTTGTGAAGTTATGAATTTCAAGTTTTAAACTTTAAGATACTAAGTTCTGATTTATCTTAAAGTTAAGATCTTGAAGTTGTGAAGTTATGAATTTCAAGTTTTAAATCTTTAAGGTACTAAGTTCTGATTTATCTTAAAGTTAAGATCTTGAAGTTGTGAAGTTATGGATTTAAAGTTTTAAACTTTAAGATACTAAGTTCTGATTTATCTTAAAGTTAATATCTTGAAGTTGTGAAGTTATGAATTTCAAGTTTTAAACTTTAAGCTAAAAACTTTCTGATTTATCTTAAAGTTAAGATCTTGAAGTTGTGAAGTTATGAATTTCAAGTTTTAAACTTTAAGATACTAAGTTCTGATTTATCTTAAAGTTAAGATCTTGAAGTTGTGAAGTTATGAATTTCAAGTTTTAAACTTTAAGCTAAAAACTTTCTGATTTATCTTAAAGTTAAGATCTTGAAGTTGTGAAGTTATGAATTTCAAGTTTTAAACTTTAAGATACTAAGTTCTAATTTATCTTAAAGTTAAGATCTTGAAGTTGTGAAGTTATGAATTTCAAGTTTTAAACTTTAAGATACTAAGTTCTGATTTATCTTAAAGTTAAGATCTTGAAGTTGTGAAGTTATGAATTTCAAGTTTTAAACTTTAAGATACTAAGTTCTGATTTATCTTAAAGTTAAGATCTTGAAGTTGTGAAGTTATGAATTTCAAGTTTTAAACTTTAAGATACTAAGTTCTGATTTATCTTAAAGTTAAGATCTTGAAGTTGTGAAGTTATGAATTTCAAGTTTTAAACTTTAAGATACTAAGTTCTGATTTATCTTAAAGTTAGAATCTTGAAGTTGTGAAGTTATGAATTTCAAGTTTTAAACTTTAAGATACTAAGTTCTGATTTATCTTAAAGTTAAGATCTTTAAGTTGTGAAGTTTGAATTTCAAGTTTTAAACTTTCAGATACTAAGTTCTGATTTATCTTAAAGTTAAGATCTTGAAGTTGTGAAGTTATGAATTTCAAGTTTTAAACTTTAAGATACTAAGTTCTGATTTATCTTAAAGTTAAGATCTTGAAGTTGTGAAGTTATGAATTTCAAGTTTTAAACTTTAAGATACTAAGTTCTGAGTTATCTTAAAGTTAAGATCTTGAAGTTGTGAAGTTATGAATTTCAAGTTTTAAACTTTAAGATACTAAGTTCTGATTTATCTTAAAGTTAAGATCTTGAAGTTGTGAAGTTATGAATTTCAAGTTTTAAACTTTAAGATACTAAGTTCTGATTTATCTTAAAGTTAAGATCTTGAAGTTGTGAAGTTATGAATTTCAAGTTTTAAACTTTAAGCTAAAAACTTTCTGATTTATCTTAAAGTTAAGATCTTGAAGTTGTGAAGTTATGAATTTCAAGTTTTAAACTTTAAGATACTAAGTTCTGATTTATCTTAAAGTTAAGATCTTGAAGTTGTGAAGTTATGAATTTCAAGTTTTAAACTTTAAGCTAAAAACTTTCTGATTTATCTTAAAGTTAAGATCTTGTAGTTGTGAAGTTATGAATTTCAAGTTTTAAACTTTAAGATACTAAGTTCTGATTTATCTTAAAGTTAAGATCTTGAAGTTGTGAAGTTATGAATTTCAAGTTTTAAGCTTTAAGATACTAAGTTCTGATTTATCTTAAAGTTAAGATCTTGAAGTTGTGAAGTTATGAATTTCAAGTTTTAAACTTTAAGATACTAAGTTCTGATTTATCTTAAAGTTAAGATCTTGAAGTTGTGAAGTTATGAATTTCAAGTTTTAAACTTTAAGATACTAAGTTCTGATTTATCTTAAAGTTAAGATCTTGAAGTTGTTAAGTTATGAATTTCAAGTTTTAAACTTTAAGATACTAAGTTCTGATTTATCTTAAAGTTAAGATCTTGAAGTTGTGAAGTTATGAATTTCAAGTTTTAAACTTTAAGATACTAAGTTCTGATTTATCTTAAAGTTAAGATCTTGAAGTTGTGAAGTTATGAATTTCAAGTTTTAAACTTTAAGATACTAAGTTCTGATTTATCTTAAAGTTAAGATCTTGAAGTTGTGAAGTTATGAATTTCAAGTTTTAAACTTTAAGATACTAAGTTCTGATTTATCTTAAAGTTAAGATCTTGAAGTTGTGAAGTTATGAATTTCAAGTTTTAAACTTTAAGATACTAAGTTCTGATTTATCTTAAAGTTAAGATCTTGAAATTGTGAAGTTATGAATTTCAAGTTTTAAACTTTAAGATACTAAGGTCTGATTTATCTTAAAGTTAAGATCTTGAAGTTGTGAAGTTATGAATTTCAAGTTTTAAACTTTAAGATACTAAGTTCTGATTTATCTTAAAGTTAAGATCTTGAAGTTGTGAAGTTATGAATTTCAAGTTTTAAACTTTAAGATACTAAGTTCTGATTTATCTTAAAGTTAAGATCTTGAAGTTGTGAAGTTATGAATTTCAAGTTTTAAACTTTAAGATACTAAGTTCTGATTTATCTTAAAGTTAAGATCTTGAAGTTGTGAAGTTATGAATTTCAAGTTTTAAACTTTAAGATACTAAGTTCTGATTTATCTTAAAGTTAAGATCTTGAAGTTGTGAAGTTATGAATTTCAAGTTTTAAACTTTAAGATACTAAGTTCTGATTTATCTTAAAGTTAAGATCTTGAAGTTGTGAAGTTATGAATTTCAAGTTTTAAACTTTAAGATACTAAGTTCTGATTTATCTTAAAGTTAAGATCTTGAAGTTGTGAAGTTATGAATTTCAAGTTTTAAACTTTAAGATACTAAGTTCTAATTTATCTTAAAGTTAAGATCTTGAAGTTGTGAAGTTATGAATTTCAAGTTTTAAACTTTAAGATACAAAGTTCTGATTTATCTTAAAGTTAAGATCTTGCAGTTGTGAAGTTATGAATTTCAAGTTTTAAACTTTAAGATAATAAGTTCTGATTTATCTTAAAGTTAAGATCTTGAAGTTGTGAAGTTATGAATTTCAAGTTTTAAACTTTAAGATACTAAGTTCTGATTTATCTTAAAGTTAAGATCTTGAAGTTGTGAAGTTATGAATTTCAAGTTTTAAACTTTAAGATACTAAGTTCTGATTTATCTTAAAGTTAAGATCTTGAAGTTGTGAAGTTATGAATTTCAAGTTTTAAACTATAAGATACTAAGTTCTGATTTATCTTAAAGTTAAGATCTTTAAGTTGTGAAGTTTGAATTTCAAGTTTTAAACTTTAAGATACTAAGTTCTGATTTATCTTAAAGTTAAGATCTTGAAGTTGTGAAGTTATGAATTTCAAGTTTTAAACTTTAAGATACTAAGTTCTGATTTATCTTAAAGTTAAGATCTTGAAGTTGTGAAGTTATGAATTTCAAGTTTTAAACTTTAAGATACTAAGTTCTGATTTATCTTAAAGTTAAGATCTTGAAGTTGTGAAGTTATGAATTTCAAGTTTTAAACTTTAAGATACTAAGTTCTGATTTATCTTAAAGTTAAGATCTTGAAGTTGTGAAGTTATGAATTTCAAGTTTTAAACTTTAAGATACTAAGTTCTGATTTATCTTAAAGTTAAGATCTTGAAGTTGTGAAGTTATGAATTTCAAGTTTTAAACTTTAAGCTAAAAACTTTCTGATTTATCTTAAAGTTAAGATCTTGAAGTTGTGAAGTTATGAATTTCAAGTTTTAAACTTTAAGATACTAAGTTCTGATTTATCTTAAAGTTAAGATCTTGAAGTTGTGAAGTTATGAATTTCAAGTTTTAAACTTTAAGCTAAAAACTTTCTGATTTATCTTAAAGTTAAGATCTTGAAGTTGTGAAGTTATGAATTTCAAGTTTTAAACTTTAAGATACTAAGTTCTGATTTATCTTAAAGTTAAGATCTTGAAGTTGTGAAGTTATGAATTACAAGTTTTAAACTTTAAGATACTAAGTTCTGATTTATCTTAAAGTTAAGATCTTGAAGTTGTGAAGTTATGAATTTCAAGTTTTAAACTATAAGATACTAAGTTCTGATTTATCTTAAAGTTAAGATCTTGAAGTTGTGAAGTTATGAATTTCAAGTTATAAACTTTAAGATACTAAGTTCTGATTTATCTTAAAGTTAAGATCTTTAAGTTGTGAAGTTATGAATTTCAAGTTTTAAACTTTAAGATACTAAGTTCTGATTTATCTTAAAGTTAAGATCTTGAAGTTGTGAAGTTATGAATTTCAAGTTTTAAATCTTTAAGGTACTAAGTTCTGATTTATCTTAAAGTTAAGATCTTGAAGTTGTGAAGTTATGGATTTAAAGTTTTAAACTTTAAGATACTAAGTTCTGATTTATCTTAAAGTTAAGATCTTGAAGTTGTGAAGTTATGAATTTCAAGTTTTAAACTTTAAGCTAAAAACTTTCTGATTTATCTTAAAGTTAAGATCTTGAAGTTGTGAAGTTATGAATTTCAAGTTTTAAACTTTAAGATACTAAGTTCTGATTTATCTTAAAGTTAAGATCTTGAAGTTGTGAAGTTATGAATTTCAAGTTTTAAACTTTAAGCTAAAAACTTTCTGATTTATCTTAAAGTTAAGATCTTGAAGTTGTGAAGTTATGAATTTCAAGTTTTAAACTTTAAGATACTAAGTTCTAATTTATCTTAAAGTTAAGATCTTGAAGTTGTGAAGTTATGAATTTCAAGTTTTAAACTTTAAGATACTAAGTTCTGATTTATCTTAAAGTTAAGATCTTGAAGTTGTGAAGTTATGAATTTCAAGTTTTAAACTTTAAGATACTAAGTTCTGATTTATCTTAAAGTTAAGATCTTGAAGTTGTGAAGTTATGAATTTCAAGTTTTAAACTTTAAGATACTAAGTTCTGATTTATCTTAAAGTTAAGATCTTGAAGTTGTGAAGTTATGAATTTCAAGTTTTAAACTTTAAGATACTAAGTTCTGATTTATCTTAAAGTTAGAATCTTGAAGTTGTGAAGTTATGAATTTCAAGTTTTAAACTTTAAGATACTAAGTTCTGATTTATCTTAAAGTTAAGATCTTTAAGTTGTGAAGTTTGAATTTCAAGTTTTAAACTTTCAGATACTAAGTTCTGATTTATCTTAAAGTTAAGATCTTGAAGTTGTGAAGTTATGAATTTCAAGTTTTAAACTTTAAGATACTAAGTTCTGATTTATCTTAAAGTTAAGATCTTGAAGTTGTGAAGTTATGAATTTCAAGTTTTAAACTTTAAGATACTAAGTTCTGAATTATCTTAAAGTTAAGATCTTGAAGTTGTGAAGTTATGAATTTCAAGTTTTAAACTTTAAGATACTAAGTTCTGATTTATCTTAAAGTTAAGATCTTGAAGTTGTGAAGTTATGAATTTCAAGTTTTAAACTTTAAGATACTAAGTTCTGATTTATCTTAAAGTTAAGATCTTGAAGTTGTGAAGTTATGAATTTCAAGTTTTAAACTTTAAGCTAAAAACTTTCTGATTTATCTTAAAGTTAAGATCTTGAAGTTGTGAAGTTATGAATTTCAAGTTTTAAACTTTAAGATACTAAGTTCTGATTTATCTTAAAGTTAAGATCTTGAAGTTGTGAAGTTATGAATTTCAAGTTTTAAACTTTAAGCTAAAAACTTTCTGATTTATCTTAAAGTTAAGATCTTGTAGTTGTGAAGTTATGAATTTCAAGTTTTAAACTTTAAGATACTAAGTTCTGATTTATCTTAAAGTTAAGATCTTGAAGTTGTGAAGTTATGAATTACAAGTTTTAAACTTTAAGATACTAAGTTCTGATTTATCTTAAAGTTAAGATCTTGAAGTTGTGAAGTTATGAATTTCAAGTTTTAAACTTTAAGATACTAAGTTCTGATTTATCTTAAAGTTAAGATCTTGAAGTTGTGAAGTTATGAATTTCAAGTTTTAAACTTTAAGATACTAAGTTCTGATTTATCTTAAAGTTAAGATCTTGAAGTTGTGAAGTTATGAATTTCAAGTTTTAAACTTTAAGATACTAAGTTCTGATTTATCTTAAAGTTAAGATCTTGAAGTTGTGAAGTTATGAATTTCAAGTTTTAAACTTTAAGATACTAAGTTCTGATTTATCTTAAAGTTAAGATCTTGCAGTTGTGAAGTTATGAATTTCAAGTTTTAAACTTTAAGATACTAAGTTCTGATTTATCTTAAAGTTAAGATCTTGAAGTTGTGAAGTTATGAATTTCAAGTTTTAAACTTTAAGATACTAAGTTCTGATTTATCTTAAAGTTAAGATCTTGAAGTTGTGAAGTTATGAATTTCAAGTTTTAAACTTTAAGATACTAAGTTCTGATTTATCTTAAAGTTAAGATCTTGAAGTTGTGAAGTTATGAATTTCAAGTTTTAAACTTTAAGATACTAAGTTCTGATTTATCTTAAAGTTAAGATCTTTAAGTTGTGAAGTTTGAATTTCAAGTTTTAAACTTTAAGATACTAAGTTCTGATTTATCTTAAAGTTAAGATCTTGAAGTTGTGAAGTTATGAATTTCAAGTTTTAAACTTTAAGATACTAAGTTCTGATTTATCTTAAAGTTAAGATCTTGAAGTTGTGAAGTTATGAATTTCAAGTTTTAAACTTTAAGATACTAAGTTCTGATTTATCTTAAAGTTAAGATCTTGAAGTTGTGAAGTTATGAATTTCAAGTTTTAAACTTTAAGATACTAAGTTCTGATTTATCTTAAAGTTAAGATCTTGAAGTTGTGAAGTTATGAATTTCAAGTTTTAAACTTTAAGATACTAAGTTCTGATTTATCTTAAAGTTAAGATCTTGAAGTTGTGAAGTTATGAATTTCAAGTTTTAAACTTTAAGCTAAAAACTTTCTGATTTATCTTAAAGTTAAGATCTTGAAGTTGTGAAGTTATGAATTTCAAGTTTTAAACTTTAAGATACTAAGTTCTGATTTATCTTAAAGTTAAGATCTTGAAGTTGTGAAGTTATGAATTTCAAGTTTTAAACTTTAAGCTAAAAACTTTCTGATTTATCTTAAAGTTAAGATCTTGAAGTTGTGAAGTTATGAATTTCAAGTTTTAAACTTTAAGATACTAAGTTCTGATTTATCTTAAAGTTAAGATCTTGAAGTTGTGAAGTTATGAATTACAAGTTTTAAACTTTAAGATACTAAGTTCTGATTTATCTTAAAGTTAAGATCTTGAAGTTGTGAAGTTATGAATTTCAAGTTTTAAACTATAAGATACTAAGTTCTGATTTATCTTAAAGTTAAGATCTTGAAGTTGTGAAGTTATGAATTTCAAGTTTTAAACTTTAAGATACTAAGTTCTGATTTATCTTAAAGTTAAGATCTTTAAGTTGTGAAGTTATGAATTTCAAGTTTTAAACTTTAAGATACTAAGTTCTGATTTATCTTAAAGTTAAGATCTTGAAGTTGTGAAGTTATGAATTTCAAGTTTTAAACTTTAAGGTACTAAGTTCTGATTTATCTTAAAGTTAAGATCTTGAAGTTGTGAAGTTATGGATTTAAAGTTTTAAGCTTTAAGATACTAAGTTCTGATTTATCTTAAAGTTAAGATCTTGAAGTTGTGAAGTTATGAATTTCAAGTTTTAAACTTTAAGCCTAAAACTTTCTGATTTATCTTAAAGTTAAGATCTTGAAGTTGTGAAGTTATGAATTTCAAGTTTTAAACTTTAAGATACTAAGTTCTGATTTATCTTAAAGTTAAGATCTTGAAGTTGTGAAGTTATGAATTTCAAGTTTTAAACTTTAAGCTAAAAACTTTCTGATTTATCTTAAAGTTAAGATCTTGAAGTTGTGAAGTTATGAATTTCAAGTTTTAAACTTTAAGATACTAAGTTCTAATTTATCTTAAAGTTAAGATCTTGAAGTTGTGAAGTTATGAATTTCAAGTTTTAAACTTTAAGATACTAAGTTCTGATTTATCTTAAAGTTAAGATCTTGAAGTTGTGAAGTTATGAATTTCAAGTTTTAAACTTTAAGATACTAAGTTCTGATTTATCTTAAAGTTAGGATCTTGAAGTTGTGAAGTTATGAATTTCAAGTTTTAAACTTTAAGATACTAAGTTCTGATTTATCTTAAAGTTAAGATCTTGAAGTTGTGAAGTTATGAATTTCAAGTTTTAAACTTTAAGATACTAAGTTCTGATTTATCTTGAAGTTAAGATCTTTAAGTTGTGAAGTTTGAATTTCAAGTTTTAAACTTTAAGATACTAAGTTCTGATTTATCTTAAAGTTAAGATCTTGAAGTTGTGAAGTGATGAATTTCAAGTTTTAAACTTTAAGATACTAAGTTCTGATTTATCTTAAAGTTAAGATCTTGAAGTTGTGAAGTTATGAATTTCAAGTTTTAAACTTTAAGATACTAAGTTCTGAGTTATCTTAAAGTTAAGATCTTGAAGTTGTGAAGTTATGAATTTCAAGTTTTAAACTTTAAGATACTAAGTTCTGATTTATCTTAAAGTTAAGATCTTGAAGTTGTGAAGTTATGAATTTCAAGTTTTAAACTTTAAGATACTAAGTTCTGATTTATCTTAAAGTTAAGATCTTGAAGTTGTGAAGTTATGAATTTCAAGTTTTAAACTTTAAGCTAAAAACTTTCTGATTTATCTTAAAGTTAAGATCTTGAAGTTGTGAAGTTATGAATTTCAAGTTTTAAACTTTAAGATACTAAGTTCTGATTTATCTTAAAGTTAAGATCTTGAAGTTGTGAAGTTTTGAATTTCAAGTTTTAAACTTTAAGCTAAAAACTTTCTGATTTATCTTAAAGTTAAGATCTTGTAGTTGTGAAGTTATGAATTTCAAGTTTTAAACTTTAAGATACTAAGTTCTGATTTATCTTAAAGTTAAGATCTTGAAGTTGTGAAGTTATGAATTACAAGTTTTAAACTTTAAGATACTAAGTTCTGATTTATCTTAAAGTTAAGATCTTGAAGTTGTGAAGTTATGAATTTCAAGTTTTAAACTTTAAGATACTAAGTTCTGATTTATCTTAAAGTTAAGATCTTGAAGTTGTGAAGTTATGAATTTCAAGTTTTAAACTTTAAGATACTAAGTTCTGATTTATCTTAAAGTTAAGATCTTGAAGTTGTGAAGTTATGAATTTCAAGTTTTAAACTTTAAGGTACTAAGTTCTGATTTATCTTAAAGTTAAGATCTTGAAGTTGTGAAGTTATGAATTTCAAGTTTTAAACTATAAGCTAAAAACTTTCTGATTTATCTTAAAGTTAAGATCTTGAAGTTGTGAAGTTATGAATTTCAAGTTTTAAACTTTAAGATACTAAGTTCTGATTTATCTTAAAGTTAAGATCTTGAAGTTGTGAAGTTATGAATTTCAAGTTTTAAACTTTAAGATACCAAGTTCTGATTTATCTTAAAGTTAAGATCTTGAAGTTGTGAAGTTATGAATTTCAAGTTTTAAACTTTAAGATACTAAGTTCTGATTTATCTTAAAGTTAAGATCTTTAAGTTGTGAAGTTATGAATTTCAAGTTTTAAACTTTAAAATACTAAGTTCTGATTTATCTTAAAGTTAAGATCTTGAAGTTGTGAAGTTATGAATTTCAAGTTTTAAACTTTAAGATACTAAGTTCTGATTTATCTCAAAAAGTTAAGATCTTGAAGTTGTGAAGTTATGAATTTCAAGTTTTAAACTTTAAGATACTAAGTTCTGATTTATCTTAAAGTTAAGATCTTGAAGTTGTGAAGTTATGAATTTCAAGTTTTAAACTTTAAGATACTAAGTTCTGGTTTATCTTAAAGTTAAGATCTTGAAGTTGTGAAGTTATGAATTTCAAGTTTTAAACTTTAAGATACTAAGTTCTGATTTATCTTAAAGTTAAGATCTTGAAGTTGTGAAGTTATGAATTACAAGTTTTAAACTTTAAGATACTAAGTTCTGATTTATCTTAAAGTTAAGATCTTGAAGTTGTGAAGTTATGAATTTCAAGTTTTAAACTATAAGATACTAAGTTCTGATTTATCTTAAAGTTAAGATCTTGAAGTTGTGAAGTTATGAATTTCAAGTTATAAACTTTAAGATACTAAGTTCTGATTTATCTTAAAGTTAAGATCTTTAAGTTGTGAAGTTATGAATTTCAAGTTTTAAACTTTAAGATACTAAGTTCTGATTTATCTTAAAGTTAAGATCTTGAAGTTGTGAAGTTATGAATTTCAAGTTTTAAACTTTAAGGTACTAAGTTCTGATTTATCTTAAAGTTAAGATCTTGAAGTTGTGAAGTTATGGATTTAAAGTTTTAAACTTTAAGATACTAAGTTCTGATTTATCTTAAAGTTAAGATCTTGAAGTTGTGAAGTTATGAATTTCAAGTTTTAAACTTTAAGCTAAAAACTTTCTGATTTATCTTAAAGTTAAGATCTTGAAGTTGTGAAGTTATGAATTTCAAGTTTTAAACTTTAAGATACTAAGTTCTGATTTATCTTAAAGTTAAGATCTTGAAGTTGTGAAGTTATGAATTTCAAGTTTTAAACTTTAAGCTAAAAACTTTCTGATTTATCTTAAAGTTAAGATCTTGAAGTTGTGAAGTTATGAATTTCAAGTTTTAAACTTTAAGATACTAAGTTCTAATTTATCTTAAAGTTAAGATCTTGAAGTTGTGAAGTTATGAATTTCAAGTTTTAAACTTTAAGATACTAAGTTCTGATTAATCTTAAAGTTAAGATCTTGAAGTTGTGAAGTTATGAATTTCAAGTTTTAAACTTTAAGATACTAAGTTCTGATTTATCTTAAAGTTAAAATCTTGAAGTTGTGAAGTTATGAATTTCAAGTTTTAAACTTTAAGATACTAAGTTCTGATTTATCTTAAAGTTAAGATCTTGAAGTTGTGAAGTTATGAATTTCAAGTTTTAAACTTTAAGATACTAAGTTCTGATTTATCTTAAAGTTAGAATCTTGAAGTTGTGAAGTTATGAATTTCAAGTTTTAAACTTTAAGATACTAAGTTCTGATTTATCTTAAAGTTAAGATCTTTAAGTTGTGAAGTTTGAATTTCAAGTTTTAAACTTTCAGATACTAAGTTCTGATTTATCTTAAAGTTAAGATCTTGAAGTTGTGAAGTTATGAATTTCAAGTTTTAAACTTTAAGATACTAAGTTCTGATTTATCTTAAAGTTAAGATCTTGAAGTTGTGAAGTTATGAATTTCAAGTTTTAAACTTTAAGATACTAAGTTCTGAGTTATCTTAAAGTTAAGATCTTGAAGTTGTGAAGTTATGAATTTCAAGTTTTAAACTTTAAGATACTAAGTTCTGATTTATCTTAAAGTTAAGATCTTGAAGTTGTGAAGTTATGAATTTCAAGTTTTAAACTTTAAGATACTAAGTTCTGATTTATCTTAAAGTTAAGATCTTGAAGTTGTGAAGTTATGAATTTCAAGTTTTAAACTTTAAGCTAAAAACTTTCTGATTTATCTTAAAGTTAAGATCTTGAAGTTGTGAAGTTATGAATTTCAAGTTTTAAACTTTAAGATACTAAGTTCTGATTTATCTTAAAGTTAAGATCTTGAAGTTGTGAAGTTATGAATTTCAAGTTTTAAACTTTAAGCTAAAAACTTTCTGATTTATCTTAAAGTTAAGATCTTGTAGTTGTGAAGTTATGAATTTCAAGTTTTAAACTTTAAGATACTAAGTTCTGATTTATCTTAAAGTTAAGATCTTGAAGTTGTGAAGTTATGAATTACAAGTTTTAAACTTTAAGATACTAAGTTCTGATTTATCTTAAAGTTAAGATCTTGAAGTTGTGAAGTTATGAATTTCAAGTTTTAAACTTTAAGATACTAAGTTCTGATTTATCTTAAAGTTAAGATCTTGAAGTTGTGAAGTTATGAATTTCAAGTTTTAACCTTTAAGATACTAAGTTCTGATTTATCTTAAAGTTAAGATCTTGAAGTTGTGAAGTTATGAATTTCAAGTTTTAAACTTTAAGATACTAAGTTCTGATTTATCTTAAAGTTAAGATCTTGAAGTTGTGAAGTTATGAATTTCAAGTTTTAAACTTTAAGATACTAAGTTCTGATTTATCTTAAAGTTAAGATCTTGCAGTTGTGAAGTTATGAATTTCAAGTTTTAAACTTTAAGATACTAAGTTCTGATTTATCTTAAAGTTAAGATCTTGAAGTTGTGAAGTTATGAATTTCAAGTTTTAAACTTTAAGATACTAAGTTCTGATTTATCTTAAAGTTAAGATCTTGAAGTTGTGAAGTTATGAATTTCAAGTTTTAAACTTTAAGATACTAAGTTCTGATTTATCTTAAAGTTAAGATCTTGAAGTTGTGAAGTTATGAATTTCAAGTTTTAAACTTTAAGATACTAAGTTCTGATTTATCTTAAAGTTAAGATCTTTAAGTTGTGAAGTTTGAATTTCAAGTTTTAAACTTTAAGATACTAAGTTCTGATTTATCTTAAAGTTAAGATCTTGAAGTTGTGAAGTTATGAATTTCAAGTTTTAAACTTTAAGATACTAAGTTCTGATTTATCTTAAAGTTAAGATCTTGAAGTTGTGAAGTTATGAATTTCAAGTTTTAAACTTTAAGATACTAAGTTCTGATTTATCTTAAAGTTAAGATCTTGAAGTTGTGAAGTTATGAATTTCAAGTTTTAAACTTTAAGATACTAAGTTCTGATTTATCTTAAAGTTAAGATCTTGAAGTTGTGAAGTTATGAATTTCAAGTTTTAAACTTTAAGATACTAAGTTCTGATTTATCTTAAAGTTAAGATCTTGAAGTTGTGAAGTTATGAATTTCAAGTTTTAAACTTTAAGCTAAAAACTTTCTGATTTATCTTAAAGTTAAGATCTTGAAGTTGTGAAGTTATGAATTTCAAGTTTTAAACTTTAAGATACTAAGTTCTGATTTATCTTAAAGTTAAGATCTTGAAGTTGTGAAGTTATGAATTTCAAGTTTTAAACTTTAAGCTAAAAACTTTCTGATTTATCTTAAAGTTAAGATCTTGAAGTTGTGAAGTTATGAATTTCAAGTTTTAAACTTTAAGATACTAAGTTCTGATTTATCTTAAAGTTAAGATCTTGAAGTTGTGAAGTTATGAATTACAAGTTTTAAACTTTAAGATACTAAGTTCTGATTTATCTTAAAGTTAAGATCTTGAAGTTGTGAAGTTATGAATTTCAAGTTTTAAACTATAAGATACTAAGTTCTGATTTATCTTAAAGTTAAGATCTTGAAGTTGTGAAGTTATGAATTTCAAGTTTTAAACTTTAAGATACTAAGTTCTGATTTATCTTAAAGTTAAGATCTTTAAGTTGTGAAGTTATGAATTTCAAGTTTTAAACTTTAAGATACTAAGTTCTGATTTATCTTAAAGTTAAGATCTTGAAGTTGTGAAGTTATGAATTTCAAGTTTTAAACTTTAAGGTACTAAGTTCTGATTTATCTTAAAGTTAAGATCTTGAAGTTGTGAAGTTATGGATTTAAAGTTTTAAACTTTAAGATACTAAGTTCTGATTTATCTTAAAGTTAAGATCTTGAAGTTGTGAAGTTATGAATTTCAAGTTTTAAACTTTAAGCTAAAAACTTTCTGATTTATCTTAAAGTTAAGATCTTGAAGTTGTGAAGTTATGAATTTCAAGTTTTAAACTTTAAGATACTAAGTTCTGATTTATCTTAAAGTTAAGATCTTGAAGTTGTGAAGTTATGAATTTCAAGTTTTAAACTTTAAGCTAAAAACTTTCTGATTTATCTTAAAGTTAAGATCTTGAAGTTGTGAAGTTATGAATTTCAAGTTTTAAACTTTAAGATACTAAGTTCTAATTTATCTTAAAGTTAAGATCTTGAAGTTGTGAAGTTATGAATTTCAAGTTTTAAACTTTAAGATACTAAGTTCTGATTTATCTTAAAGTTAAGATCTTGAAGTTGTGAAGTTATGAATTTCAAGTTTTAAACTTTAAGATACTAAGTTCTGATTTATCTTAAAGTTAGGATCTTGAAGTTGTGAAGTTATGAATTTCAAGTTTTAAACTTTAAGATACTAAGTTCTGATTTATCTTAAAGTTAAGATCTTGAAGTTGTGAAGTTATGAATTTCAAGTTTTAAACTTTAAGATACTAAGTTCTGATTTATCTTAAAGTTAAGATCTTTAAGTTGTGAAGTTTGAATTTCAAGTTTTAAACTTTAAGATACTAAGTTCTGATTTATCTTAAAGTTAAGATCTTGAAGTTGTGAAGTGATGAATTTCAAGTTTTAAACTTTAAGATACTAAGTTCTGATTTATCTTAAAGTTAAGATCTTGAAGTTGTGAAGTTATGAATTTCAAGTTTTAAACTTTAAGATACTAAGTTCTGAGTTATCTTAAAGTTAAGATCTTGAAGTTGTGAAGTTATGAATTTCAAGTTTTAAACTTTAAGATACTAAGTTCTGATTTATCTTAAAGTTAAGATCTTGAAGTTGTGAAGTTATGAATTTCAAGTTTTAAACTTTAAGATACTAAGTTCTGATTTATCTTAAAGTTAAGATCTTGAAGTTGTGAAGTTATGAATTTCAAGTTTTAAACTTTAAGCTAAAAACTTTCTGATTTATCTTAAAGTTAAGATCTTGAAGTTGTGAAGTTATGAATTTCAAGTTTTAAACTTTAAGATACTAAGTTCTGATTTATCTTAAGGTTAAGATCTTGAAGTTGTGAAGTTATGAATTTCAAGTTTTAAACTTTAAGCTAAAAACTTTCTGATTTATCTTAAAGTTAAGATCTTGTAGTTGTGAAGTTATGAATTTCAAGTTTTAAACTTTAAGATACTAAGTTCTGATTTATCTTAAAGTTAAGATCTTGAAGTTGTGAAGTTATGAATTACAAGTTTTAAACTTTAAGATACTAAGTTCTGATTTATCTTAAAGTTAAGATCTTGAAGTTGTGAAGTTATGAATTTCAAGTTTTAAACTTTAAGATACTAAGTTCTGATTTATCTTAAAGTTAAGATCTTGAAGTTGTGAAGTTATGAATTTCAAGTTTTAAACTTTAAGATACTAAGTTCTGATTTATCTTAAAGTTAAGATCTTGAAGTTGTGAAGTTATGAATTTCAAGTTTTAAACTTTAAGGTACTAAGTTCTGATTTATCTTAAAGTTAAGATCTTGAAGTTGTGAAGTTATGAATTTCAAGTTTTAAACTATAAGCTAACAACTTTCTGATTTATCTTAAAGTTAAGATCTTGAAGTTGTGAAGTTATGAATTTCAAGTTTTAAACTTTAAGATACTAAGTTCTGATTTATCTTAAAGTTAAGATCTTGAAGTTGTGAAGTTATGAATTTCAAGTTTTAAACTTTAAGATACCAAGTTCTGATTTATCTTAAAGTTAAGATCTTGAAGTTGTGAAGTTATGAATTTCAAGTTTTAAACTTTAAGATACTAAGTTCTGATTTATCTTAAAGTTAAGATCTTTAAGTTGTGAAGTTATGAATTTCAAGTTTTAAACTTTAAAATACTAAGTTCTGATTTATCTTAAAGTTAAGATCTTGAAGTTGTGAAGTTATGAATTTCAAGTTTTAAACTTTAAGATACTAAGTTCTGATTTATCTCAAAAAGTTAAGATCTTGAAGTTGTGAAGTTATGAATTTCAAGTTTTAAACTTTAAGATACTAAGTTCTGATTTATCTTAAAGTTAAGATCTTGAAGTTGTGAAGTTATGAATTTCAAGTTTTAAACTTTAAGATACTAAGTTCTGGTTTATCTTAAAGTTAAGATCTTGAAGTTGTGAAGTTATGAATTGCAAGTTTTAAACTTTAAGATACTAAGTTCTGATTTATCTTAAAGTTAAGATCTTGAAGTTGTGAAGTTATGAATTTCAAGTTTTAAACTTTAAGATACTAAGTTCTGATTTATCTTAAAGTTAAGATCTTGAAGTTGTGAAGTTATGAATTTCAAGTTTTAAACTTTAAGATACTAAGTTCTGATTTATCTTAAAGTTAAGATCTTGAAGTTGTGAAGTTATGAATTGCAAGTTTTAAACTTTAAGCTAAAAACTTTCTGATTTATCTTAAAGTTAAGATCTTGAAGTTGTGAAGTTATGAATTTCAAGTTTTAAACTTTAAGATACTAAGTTCTGATTTATCTTAAAGTTAAGATCTTGAAGTTGTGAAGTTATGAATTTCAAGTTTTAAACTTTAAGATACTAAGTTCTGATTTATCTTAAAGTTAAGATCTTGAAGTTGTGAAGTTATGAATTTCAAGTTTTAAACTTTAAGATACTAAGTTCTGATTTATCTTAAAGTTAAGATCTTGAAGTTGTGAAGTTATGAATTTCAAGTTTTAAACTTTAAGATACTAAGTTCTGATTTATCTTAAAGTTAAGATCTTGAAGTTGTGAAGTTATGAATTTCAAGTTTTAAACTTTAAGATACTAAGTTCTGATTTATCTTAAAGTTAAGATCTTGAAGTTGTGAAGTTATGAATTTCAAGTTTTAAACTTTAAGATACTAAGTTCTGATTTATCTTAAAGTTAAGATCTTGAAGTTGTGAAGTTATGAATTTCAAGTTTTAAACTTTAAGATACTAAGTTCTGATTTATCTTAAAGTTAAGATCTTGAAGTTGTGAAGTTTTGAATTTCAAGTTTTAAACTTTAAGCTAAAAACTTTCTGATTTATCTTAAAGTTAAGATCTTTAAGTTGTGAAGTTATGAATTTCAAGTTTTAAACTTTAAGCTAAAAACTTTCTGATTTATCTTAAAGTTAAGATCTTGAAGTTGTGAAGTTATGAATTTCAAGTTTTAAACTTTAAGATACTAAGTTCTGATTTATCTTAAAGTTAAGATCTTGAAGTTGTGAAGTTATGAATTTCAAGTTTTAAACGTTAAGCTAAAAACTTTCTGATTTATCTTAAAGTTAAGATCTTGAAGTTGTGAAGTTATGAATTTCAAGTTTTAAACTTTAAGATACTAAGTTCTGATTTATCTTAAAGTTAAGATCTTTAAGTTGTGAAGTTATGAATTTCAAGTTTTAAACTTTAAGATACTAAGTTCTGATTTATCTTAAAGTTAAGATCTTGAAGTTGTGGAGTTATGAATTTCAAGTTTTAAACTTTAAGATACTAAGTTCTAATTTATCTTAAAGTTAAGATCTTGAAGTTGTGAAGTTATGAATTTCAAGTTTTAAACTTTAAGATACTAAGTTCTGATTTATCTTAAAGTTAAGATCTTGAAGTTGTGAAGTTATGAATTTTAAGTTTTAAACTTTAAGATACTAAGTTCTAATTTATCTTAAAGTTAAGATCTTGAAGTTGTGAAGTTATGAATTTCAAGTTTTAAACTCTAAGCTAAAAACTTTCTGATTTATCTTAAAGTTAAGATCTTGAAGTTGTGAAGTTATGAATTTCAAGTTTTAAACTTTAAGATACTAAGTTGTGATTTATCTTAAAGTTAAGATCTTTACAGTTGTGAAGTTATGAATTTCAAGTTTTAAACTTTAAGCTAAAAACTTTCTGATTTATCTTAAAGTTAAGATCTTGAAGTTGTGAAGTTATGAATATCAAGTTTTAAACTTTAAGATACTAAGTTCTGATTTATCTTAAAGTTAAGATCTTGAAGTTGTGAAGTTATGAATTTCAAGTTTTAAACTTTAAGATACTAAGTTCTGATTTATCTTAAAGTTAAGATCTTGAAGTTGTGAAGTTATGAATTTCAAGTTTTAAACTTTAAGATACTAAGTTCTGATTTATCTTAAAGTTAAGATCTTGAAGTTGTGAAGTTATGAATTTCAAGTTTTAAACTTTAAGATACTAAGTTCTGATTTATCTTAAAGTTAAGATCTTTAAGTTGTGAAGTTATGAATTTCAAGTTTTAAACTTTAAGATACTAAGTTCTGATTTATCTTAAAGTTAAGATCTTGAAGTTGTGTAGTTATGAATTTCAAGTTTTAAACTTTAAGATACTAAGTTCTAATTTATATTAAAGTTAAGATCTTGAAGTTGTGAAGTTATGAATTTCAAGTTTTAAACTTTAAGATACTAAGTTCTGATTTATCTTAAAGTTAAGATCTTGAAGTTGTGAAGTTATGAATTTCAAGTTTTAAACTTTAAGATACTAAGTTCTGATTTATCTTAAAGTTAAGATCTTGAAGTTGTGAAGTTATGAATTTCAAGTTTTAAACTTTAAGATACTAAGTTCTGATTTATCTTAAAGTTAAGATCTTGAAGTTGTGAAGTTATGAATTTCAAGTTTTAAACTTTAAGATACTAAGTTCTGATTTATCTTAAAGTTAAGATCTTGAAGTTGTGAAGTTATGAATTTCAAGTTTTAAACTTTAAGATACTAAGTTCTGATTTATCTTAAAGTTAAGATCTTGAAGTAGTGAAGTTATGAATTTCAAGTTTTAAACTTTAAGATACTAAGTTCTGATTTATCTTAAAGTTAAGATCTTGAAGTTGTGAAGTTATGAATTTCAAGTTTTAAGCTTTAAGATACTAAGTTCTGATTTATCTTAAAGTTAAGATCTTGAAGTTGTGAAGTTATGAATTTCAAGTTTTAAACTTTAAGATACTAAGTTCTGATTTATCTTAAAGTTAAGATCTTGAAGTTGTGAAGTTATGAATTTCAAGTTTTAAACTTTAAGATACTAAGTTCTGATTTATCTTAAAGTTAAGATCTTGAAGTTGTGAAGTTATGAATTTCAAGTTTTAAACTTTAAGATACTAAGTTCTGATTTATCTTAAAGTTAAGATCTTGAAGTTGTGAAGTTATGAATTTCAAGTTTTAAACTTTAAGCTAAAAACTTTCTGATTTATCTTAAAGTTAAGATCTTGAAGTTGTGAAGTTATGAATTTCAAGTTTTAAACTTTAAGATACTAAGTTCTGATTTATCTTAAAGTTAAGATCTTGAAGTTGTGAAGTTATGAATTTCAAGTTTTAAACTTTAAGCTAAAAACTTTCTGATTTATCTTAAAGTTAAGATCTTGAAGTTGTGAAGTTATGAATTTCAAGTTTTAAACTTTAAGATACTAAGTTCTGATTTATCTTAAAGTTAAGATCTTGAAGTTGTGAAGTTATGAATTACAAGTTTTAAACTTTAAGATACTAAGTTCTGATTTATCTTAAAGTTAAGATCTTGAAGTTGTGAAGTTATGAATTTCAAGTTTTAAACTATAAGATACTAAGTTCTGATTTATCTTAAAGTTAAGATCTTGAAGTTGTGAAGTTATGAATTTCAAGTTTTAAACTTTAAGATACTAAGTTCTGATTTATCTTAAAGTTAAGATCTTTAAGTTGTGAAGTTATGAATTTCAAGTTTTAAACTTTAAGATACTAAGTTCTGATTTATCTTAAAGTTAAGATCTTGAAGTTGTGAAGTTATGAATTTCAAGTTTTAAACTTTAAGGTACTAAGTTCTGATTTATCTTAAAGTTAAGATCTTGAAGTTGTGAAGTTATGGATTTAAAGTTTTAAACTTTAAGATACTAAGTTCTGATTTATCTTAAAGTTAAGATCTTGAAGTTGTGAAGTTATGAATTTCAAGTTTTAAACTTTAAGCTAAAAACTTTCTGATTTATCTTAAAGTTAAGATCTTGAAGTTGTGAAGTTATGAATTTCAAGTTTTAAACTTTAAGATACTAAGTTCTGATTTATCTTAAAGTTAAGATCTTGAAGTTGTGAAGTTATGAATTTCAAGTTTTAAACTTTAAGCTAAAAACTTTCTGATTTATCTTAAAGTTAAGATCTTGAAGTTGTGAAGTTATGAATTTCAAGTTTTAAACTTTAAGATACTAAGTTCTAATTTATCTTAAAGTTAAGATCTTGAAGTTGTGAAGTTATGAATTTCAAGTTTTAAACTTTAAGATACTAAGTTCTGATTTATCTTAAAGTTAAGATCTTGAAGTTGTGAAGTTATGAATTTCAAGTTTTAAACTTTAAGATACTAAGTTCTGATTTATCTTAAAGTTAGGATCTTGAAGTTGTGAAGTTATGAATTTCAAGTTTTAAACTTTAAGATACTAAGTTCTGATTTATCTTAAAGTTAAGATCTTGAAGTTGTGAAGTTATGAATTTCAAGTTTTAAACTTTAAGATACTAAGTTCTGATTTATCTTAAAGTTAAGATCTTTAAGTTGTGAAGTTTGAATTTCAAGTTTTAAACTTTAAGATACTAAGTTCTGATTTATCTTAAAGTTAAGATCTTGAAGTTGTGAAGTGATGAATTTCAAGTTTTAAACTTTAAGATACTAAGTTCTGATTTATCTTAAAGTTAAGATCTTGAAGTTGTGAAGTTATGAATTTCAAGTTTTAAACTTTAAGATACTAAGTTCTGAGTTATCTTAAAGTTAAGATCTTGAAGTTGTGAAGTTATGAATTTCAAGTTTTAAACTTTAAGATACTAAGTTCTGATTTATCTTAAAGTTAAGATCTTGAAGTTGTGAAGTTATGAATTTCAAGTTTTAAACTTTAAGATACTAAGTTCTGATTTATCTTAAAGTTAAGATCTTGAAGTTGTGAAGTTATGAATTTCAAGTTTTAAACTTTAAGCTAAAAACTTTCTGATTTATCTTAAAGTTAAGATCTTGAAGTTGTGAAGTTATGAATTTCAAGTTTTAAACTTTAAGATACTAAGTTCTGATTTATCTTAAAGTTAAGATCTTGAAGTTGTGAAGTTATGAATTTCAAGTTTTAAACTTTAAGCTAAAAACTTTCTGATTTATCTTAAAGTTAAGATCTTGTAGTTGTGAAGTTATGAATTTCAAGTTTTAAACTTTAAGATACTAAGTTCTGATTTATCTTAAAGTTAAGATCTTGAAGTTGTGAAGTTATGAATTACAAGTTTTAAACTTTAAGATACTAAGTTCTGATTTATCTTAAAGTTAAGATCTTGAAGTTGTGAAGTTATGAATTTCAAGTTTTAAACTTTAAGATACTAAGTTCTGATTTATCTTAAAGTTAAGATCTTGAAGTTGTGAAGTTATGAATTTCAAGTTTTAAACTTTAAGATACTAAGTTCTGATTTATCTTAAAGTTAAGATCTTGAAGTTGTGAAGTTATGAATTTCAAGTTTTAAACTTTAAGGTACTAAGTTCTGATTTATCTTAAAGTTAAGATCTTGAAGTTGTGAAGTTATGAATTTCAAGTTTTAAACTATAAGCTAAAAACTTTCTGATTTATCTTAAAGTTAAGATCTTGAAGTTGTGAAGTTATGAATTTCAAGTTTTAAACTTTAAGATACTAAGTTCTGATTTATCTTAAAGTTAAGATCTTGAAGTTGTGAAGTTATGAATTTCAAGTTTTAAACTTTAAGATACCAAGTTCTGATTTATCTTAAAGTTAAGATCTTGAAGTTGTGAAGTTATGAATTTCAAGTTTTAAACTTTAAGATACTAAGTTCTGATTTATCTTAAAGTTAAGATCTTTAAGTTGTGAAGTTATGAATTTCAAGTTTTAAACTTTAAAATACTAAGTTCTGATTTATCTTAAAGTTAAGATCTTGAAGTTGTGAAGTTATGAATTTCAAGTTTTAAACTTTAAGATACTAAGTTCTGATTTATCTCAAAAAGTTAAGATCTTGAAGTTGTGAAGTTATGAATTTCAAGTTTTAAACTTTAACATACTAAGTTCTGATTTATCTTAAAGTTAAGATCTTGAAGTTGTGAAGTTATGAATTTCAAGTTTTAAACTTTAAGATACTAAGTTCTGGTTTATCTTAAAGTTAAGATCTTGAAGTTGTGAAGTTATGAATTGCAAGTTTTAAACTTTAAGATACTAAGTTCTGATTTATCTTAAAGTTAAGATCTTGAAGTTGTGAAGTTATGAATTTCAAGTTTTAAACTTTAAGATACTAAGTTCTGATTTATCTTAAAGTTAAGATCTTGAAGTTGTGAAGTTATGAATTTCAAGTTTTAAACTTTAAGATACTAAGTTCTGATTTATCTTAAAGTTAAGATCTTGAAGTTGTGAAGTTATGAATTGCAAGTTTTAAACTTTAAGCTAAAAACTTTCTGATTTATCTTAAAGTTTAGATCTTGAAGTTGTGAAGTTATGAATTTCAAGTTTTAAACTTTAAGATACTAAGTTCTGATTTATCTTAAAGTTAAGATCTTGAAGTTGTGAAGTTATGAATTTCAAGTTTTAAACTTTAAGATACTAAGTTCTGATTTATCTTAAAGTTAAGATCTTGAAGTTGTGAAGTTATGAATTTCAAGTTTTAAACTTTAAGATACTAAGTTCTGATTTATCTTAAAGTTAAGATCTTGAAGTTGTGAAGTTATGAATTTCAAGTTTTAAACTTTAAGATACTAAGTTCTGATTTATCTTAAAGTTAAGATCTTGAAGTTGTGAAGTTATGAATTTCAAGTTTTAAACTTTAAGATACTAAGTTCTGATTTATCTTAAAGTTAAGATCTTGAAGTTGTGAAGTTATGAATTTCAAGTTTTAAACTTTAAGATACTAAGTTCTGATTTATCTTAAAGTTAAGATCTTGAAGTTGTGAAGTTATGAATTTCAAGTTTTAAACTTTAAGATACTAAGTTCTGATTTATCTTAAAGTTAAGATCTTGAAGTTGTGAAGTTTTGAATTTCAAGTTTTAAACTTTAAGCTAAAAACTTTCTGATTTATCTTAAAGTTAAGATCTTTAAGTTGTGAAGTTATGAATTTCAAGTTTTAAACTTTAAGCTAAAAACTTTCTGATTTATCTTAAAGTTAAGATCTTGAAGTTGTGAAGTTATGAATTTCAAGTTTTAAACTTTAAGATACTAAGTTCTGATTTATCTTAAAGTTAAGATCTTGAAGTTGTGAAGTTATGAATTTCAAGTTTTAAACGTTAAGCTAAAAACTTTCTGATTTATCTTAAAGTTAAGATCTTGAAGTTGTGAAGTTATGAATTTCAAGTTTTAAACTTTAAGATACTAAGTTCTGATTTATCTTAAAGTTAAGATCTTTAAGTTGTGAAGTTATGAATTTCAAGTTTTAAACTTTAAGATACTAAGTTCTGATTTATCTTAAAGTTAAGATCTTGAAGTTGTGGAGTTATGAATTTCAAGTTTTAAACTTTAAGATACTAAGTTCTAATTTATCTTAAAGTTAAGATCTTGAAGTTGTGAAGTTATGAATTTCAAGTTTTAAACTTTAAGATACTAAGTTCTGATTTATCTTAAAGTTAAGATCTTGAAGTTGTGAAGTTATGAATTTTAAGTTTTAAACTTTAAGATACTAAGTTCTAATTTATCTTAAAGTTAAGATCTTGAAGTTGTGAAGTTATGAATTTCAAGTTTTAAACTCTAAGCTAAAAACTTTCTGATTTATCTTAAAGTTAAGATCTTGAAGTTGTGAAGTTATGAATTTCAAGTTTTAAACTTTAAGATACTAAGTTGTGATTTATCTTAAAGTTAAGATCTTTACAGTTGTGAAGTTATGAATTTCAAGTTTTAAACTTTAAGCTAAAAACTTTCTGATTTATCTTAAAGTTAAGATCTTGAAGTTGTGAAGTTATGAATATCAAGTTTTAAACTTTAAGATACTAAGTTCTGATTTATCTTAAAGTTAAGATCTTGAAGTTGTGAAGTTATGAATTTCAAGTTTTAAACTTTAAGATACTAAGTTCTGATTTATCTTAAAGTTAAGATCTTGAAGTTGTGAAGTTATGAATTTCAAGTTTTAAACTTTAAGATACTAAGTTCTGATTTATCTTAAAGTTAAGATCTTGAAGTTGTGAAGTTATGAATTTCAAGTTTTAAACTTTAAGATACTAAGTTCTGATTTATCTTAAAGTTAAGATCTTTAAGTTGTGAAGTTATGAATTTCAAGTTTTAAACTTTAAGATACTAAGTTCTGATTTATCTTAAAGTTAAGATCTTGAAGTTGTGTAGTTATGAATTTCAAGTTTTAAACTTTAAGATACTAAGTTCTAATTTATATTAAAGTTAAGATCTTGAAGTTGTGAAGTTATGAATTTCAAGTTTTAAACTTTAAGATACTAAGTTCTGATTTATCTTAAAGTTAAGATCTTGAAGTTGTGAAGTTATGAATTTCAAGTTTTAAACTTTAAGATACTAAGTTCTGATTTATCTTAAAGTTAAGATCTTGAAGTTGTGAAGTTATGAATTTCAAGTTTTAAACTTTAAGATACTAAGTTCTGATTTATCTTAAAGTTAAGATCTTGAAGTTGTGAAGTTATGAATTTCAAGTTTTAAACTTTAAGATACTAAGTTCTGATTTATCTTAAAGTTAAGATCTTGAAGTTGTGAAGTTATGAATTTCAAGTTTTAAACTTTAAGATACTAAGTTCTGATTTATCTTAAAGTTAAGATCTTGAAGTAGTGAAGTTATGAATTTCAAGTTTTAAACTTTAAGATACTAAGTTCTGATTTATCTTAAAGTTAAGATCTTGAAGTTGTGAAGTTATGAATTTCAAGTTTTAAGCTTTAAGATACTAAGTTCTGATTTATCTTAAAGTTAAAATCTTGAAGTTGTGAAGTTATGAATTTCAAGTTTTAAACTTTAAGATACTAAGTTCTGATTTATCTTAAAGTTAAGATCTTGAAGTTGTGAAGTTATGAATTTCAAGTTTTAAACTTTAAGATACTAAGTTCTGATTTATCTTAAAGTTAAGATCTTGAAGTTGTGAAGTTATGAATTTCAAGTTTTAAACTTTAAGATACTAAGTTCTGATTTATCTTAAAGTTAAGATCTTGAAGTTGTGAAGTTATGAATTTCAAGTTTTAAACTTTAAGATACTAAGTTCTGATTTATCTTAAAGTTAAGATCTTGAAGTTGTGAAGTTATGAATTTCAAGTTTTAAACTTTAAGATACTAAGTTCTGATTTATCTTAAAGTTAAGATCTTGAAGTTGTGAAGTTATGAATTTCAAGTTTTAAACTTTAAGATACTAAGTTCTGATTTATCTTAAAGTTAAGATCTTGAAGTTGTGAAGTTATGAATTTCAAGTTTTAAACTTTAAGATACTAAGTTCTGATTTATCTTAAAGTTAAGATCTTGAAGTTGTGAAGTTATGAATTTCAAGTTTTAAACTTTAAGATACTAAGTTCTGATTTATCTTAAAGTTAAGATCTTGAAGTTGTGAAGTTATGAATTTCAAGTTTTAAACTTTAAGCTAAAAACTTTCTGATTTATCTTAAAGTTAAGATCTTGAAGTTGTGAAGTTATGAATTTCAAGTTTTAAACTTTAAGATACTAAGTTCTGATTTATCTTAAAGTTAAGATCTTGAAGTTGTGAAGTTATTAATTTCAAGTTTTAAACTTTAAGATACAAAGTTCTGATTTATCTTAAAGTTAAGATCTTGAAGTTGTGAAGTTATGAATTTCAAGTTTTAAACTTTAAGCTAAAAACTTTCTGATTTATCTTAAAGTTAAGATCTTGAAGTTGTGAAGTTATGAATTTCAAGTTTTAAACTTTAAGATACTAAGTTCTGATTTATCTTAAAGTTAAGATCTTGAAGTTGAGAAGTTATGAATTTCAAGTTTTAAACTTTAAGATACTAAGTTCTAATTTATCTTAAAGTTAAGATCTTGAAGTTGTGAAGTTATGAATTACAAGTTTTAAACTTTAAGATACTAAGTTCTGATTTATCTTAAAGTTAAGATCTTGAAGTTGTGAAGTTATGAATTTTAAGTTTTAAACTTTAAGATACTAAGTTCTAATTTATCTTAAAGTTAAGATCTTGAAGTTGTGAAGTTATGAATTTCAAGTTTTAAACTTTAAGCTAAAAACTTTCTGATTTATCTTAAAGTTAAGATCTTGAAGTTGTGAAGTTATGAATTTCAAGTTTTAAACTTTAAGATACTAAGTTCTGATTTATCTTAAAGTTAAGATCTTGAAGTTGTGAAGTTTTTAATTTCAAGTTTTAAACTTTAAGATACAAAGTTCTGATTTATCTTAAAGTTAAGATCTTGAAGTTGTGAAGTTATGAATTTCAAGTTTTAAACTTTAAGATACTAAGTTCTGATTTATCTTAAAGTTAAGATCTTGAAGTTGTGAAGTTATGAATTTCAAGTTTTAAACTTTAAGCTAAAAACTTTCTGATTTATCTTAAAGTTAAGATCTTGAAGTTGTGAAGTTATGAATTTCAAGTTTTAAACTTTAAGATACTAAGTTCTGATTTATCTTAAAGTTAAGATCTTGAAGTTGTGAAGTTATGAATTTCAAGTTTTAAACTTTAAGATACTAAGTTCTGATTTATCTTAAAGTTAAGATCTTGAAGTTGTGAAGTTATGAATTTCAAGTTTTAAACTTTAAGATACTAAGTTCTGATTTATCTTAAAGTTAAGATCTTGAAGTTGTGAAGTTATGAATTTCAAGTTTTAAACTTTAAGATACTAAGTTCTGATTTATCTTAAAGTTAAGATCTTGAAGTTGTGAAGTTATGAATTTCAAGTTTTAAACTTTAAGATACTAAGTTCTGATTTATCTTAAAGTTAAGATCTTGAAGTTGTGAAGTTATGAATTTCAAGTTTTAAACTTTAAGCTAAAAACTTTCTGATTTACCTTAAAGTTAAGATCTTGAAGTTGTGAAGTTATGAATTTCAAGTTTTAAACTTTAAGATACTAAGTTCTGATTTATCTTAAAGTTAAGATCTTGAAGTTGTGAAGTTATGAATTTCAAGTTTTAAACTTTAAGATACTAAGTTCTGATTTATCTTAAAGTTAAGATCTTGAAGTTGTGAAGTTATGAATTTCAAGTTTTAAACTTTAAGATACTAAGTTCTGATTTATCTTAAAGTTAAGATCTTGAAGTTGTGAAGTTATGAATTTCAAGTTTTAAACTTTAAGATACTAAGTTCTGATTTATCTTAAAGTTAAGATCTTGAAGTTGTGAAGTTATGAATTTCAAGTTTTAAACTTTAAGATACTAAGTTCTGATTTATCTTAAAGTTAAGATCTTGAAGTTGTGAAGTTTTGAATTTCAAGTTTTAAACTTTAAGCTAAAAACTTTCTGATTTATCTTAAAGTTAAGATCTTTAAGTTGTGAAGTTATGAATTTCAAGTTTTAAACTTTAAGCTAAAAACTTTCTGATTTATCTTAAAGTTAAGATCTTGAAGTTGTGAAGTTATGAATTTCAAGTTTTAAACTTTAAGATACTAAGTTCTGATTTATCTTAAAGTTAAGATCTTGAAGTTGTGAAGTTATGAATTTCAAGTTTTAAACGTTAAGCTAAAAACTTTCTGATTTATCTTAAAGTTAAGATCTTGAAGTTGTGAAGTTATGAATTTCAAGTTTTAAACTTTAAGATACTAAGTTCTGATTTATCTTAAAGTTAAGATCTTTAAGTTGTGAAGTTATGAATTTCAAGTTTTAAACTTTAAGATACTAAGTTCTGATTTATCTTAAAGTTAAGATCTTGAAGTTGTGAAGTTATGAATTTCAAGTTTTAAACTTTAAGATACTAAGTTCTAATTTATCTTAAAGTTAAGATCTTGAAGTTGTGAAGTGTTGAATTTCAAGTTTTAAACTTTAAGATACTAAGTTCTGATTTATCTTAAAGTTAAGATCTTGAAGTTGTGAAGTTATGAATTTTAAGTTTTAAACTTTAAGATACTAAGTTCTAATTTATCTTAAAGTTAAGATCTTGAAGTTGTGAAGTTATGAATTTCAAGTTTTAAACTCTAAGCTAAAAACTTTCTGATTTATCTTAAAGTTAAGATCTTGAAGTTGTGAAGTTATGAATTTCAAGTTTTAAACTTTAAGATACTAAGTTCTGATTTATCTTAAAGTTAAGATCTTGAAGTTGTGAAGTTATGAATTTCAAGTTTTAAACTTTAAGATACTAAGTTCTGATTTATCTTAAAGTTAAGATCTTGAAGTTGTGAAGTTATGAATTTCAAGTTTTAAACTTTAAGATACTAAGTTCTAATTTATCTTAAAGTTAAGATCTTGAAGTTGTGAAGTTATGAATTTCAAGTTTTAAACTTTAAGATACTAAGTTCTGATTTATCTTAAAGTTAAGATCTTGAAGTTGTGAAGTTATGAATTTCAAGTTTTAAACTTTAAGATACTAAGTTCTGATTTATCTTAAAGTTAAGATCTTGAAGTTGTGAAGTTATGAATTTCAAGTTTTAAACTTTAAGATACTAAGTTCTGATTTATCTTAAAGTTAAGATCTTGAAGTTGTGAAGTTATGAATTTCAAGTTTTAAACTTTAAGATACTAAGTTCTGATTTATCTTAAAGGTAAGATCTTGAAGTTGTGAAGTTATGAATTTCAAGTTTTAAACTTTAAGATACTAAGTTCTGATTTATCTTAAAGTTAAGATCTTGAAGTAGTGAAGTTATGAATTTCAAGTTTTAAACTTTAAGATACTAAGTTCTGATTTATCTTAAAGTTAAGATCTTGAAGTTGTGAAGTTATGAATTTCAAGTTTTAAGCTTTAAGATACTAAGTTCTGATTTATCTTAAAGTTAAAATCTTGAAGTTGTGAAGTTATGAATTTCAAGTTTTAAACTTTAAGATACTAAGTTCTGATTTATCTTAAAGTTAAGATCTTGAAGTTGTGAAGTTATGAATTTCAAGTTTTAAACTTTAAGATACTAAGTTCTGATTTATCTTAAAGTTAAGATCTTGAAGTTGTGAAGTTATGAATTTCAAGTTTTAAACTTTAAGATACTAAGTTCTGATTTATCTTAAAGTTAAGATCTTGAAGTTGTGAAGTTATGAATTTCAAGTTTTAAACTTTAAGATACTAAGTTCTGATTTATCTTAAAGTTAAGATCTTGAAGTTGTGAAGTTATGAATTTCAAGTTTTAAACTTTAAGATACTAAGTTCTGATTTATCTTAAAGTTAAGATCTTGAAGTTGTGAAGTTATGAATTTCAAGTTTTAAACTTTAAGATACTAAGTTCTGATTTATCTTAAAGTTAAGATCTTGAAGTTGTGAAGTTATGAATTTCAAGTTTTAAACTTTAAGATACTAAGTTCTGATTTATCTTAAAGTTAAGATCTTGAAGTTGTGAAGTTTAGAATTTCAAGTTTTAAACTTTAAGATACTAAGTTCTGATTTATCTTAAAGTTAAGATCTTGAAGTTGTGAAGTTATGAATTTCAAGTTTTAAACTTTAAGATACTAAGTTCTGATTTATCTTAAAGTTAAGATCTTGAAGTTGTGAAGTTATGAATTTCAAGTTTTAAACTTTAAGATACTAAGTTCTGATTTATCTTAAAGTTAAGATCTTGAAGTTGTGAAGTTATGAATTTCAAGTTTTAAACTTTAAGATACTAAGTTCTGATTTATCTTAAAGTTAAGATCTTGAAGTTGTGAAGTTATGAATTTCAAGTTTTAAACTTTAAGCTAAAAACTTTCTGATTTATCTTAAAGTTAAGATCTTGAAGTTGTGAAGTTATGAATTTCAAGTTTTAAACTTTAAGATACTAAGTTCTGATTTATCTTAAAGTTAAGATCTTGAAGTTGTGAAGTTATTAATTTCAAGTTTTAAACTTTAAGATACAAAGTTCTGATTTATCTTAAAGTTAAGATCTTGAAGTTGTGAAGTTATGAATTTCAAGTTTTAAACTTTAAGCTAAAAACTTTCTGATTTATCTTAAAGTTAAGATCTTGAAGTTGTGAAGTTATGAATTTCAAGTTTTAAACTTTAAGATACTAAGTTCTGATTTATCTTAAAGTTAAGATCTTGAAGTTGAGAAGTTATGAATTTCAAGTTTTAAACTTTAAGATACTAAGTTCTAATTTATCTTAAAGTTAAGATCTTGAAGTTGTGAAGTTATGAATTTCAAGTTTTAAACTTTAAGATACTAAGTTCTGATTTATCTTAAAGTTAAGATCTTGAAGTTGTGAAGTTATGAATTTTAAGTTTTAAACTTTAAGATACTAAGTTCTAATTTATCTTAAAGTTAAGATCTTGAAGTTGTGAAGTTATGAATTTCAAGTTTTAAACTTTAAGCTAAAAACTTTCTGATTTATCTTAAAGTTAAGATCTTGAAGTTGTGAAGTTATGAATGTCAAGTTTTAAACTTTAAGATACTAAGTTCTGATTTATCTTAAAGTTAAGATCTTGAAGTTGTGAAGTTATTAATTTCAAGTTTTAAACTTTAAGATACAAAGTTCTGATTTATCTTAAAGTTAAGATCTTGAAGTTGTGAAGTTATGAATTTCAAGTTTTAAACTTTAAGATACTAAGTTCTGATTTATCTTAAAGTTAAGATCTTGAAGTTGTGAAGTTATGAATTTCAAGTTTTAAACTTTAAGCTAAAAACTTTCTGATTTATCTTAAAGTTAAGATCTTGAAGTTGTGAAGTTATGAATTTCAAGTTTTAAACTTTAAGATACTAAGTTCTGATTTATCTTAAAGTTAAGATCTTGAAGTTGTGAAGTTATGAATTTCAAGTTTTAAACTTTAAGATACTAAGTTCTGATTTATCTTAAAGTTAAGATCTTGAAGTTGTGAAGTTATGAATTTCAAGTTTTAAACTTTAAGATACTAAGTTCTGATTTATCTTAAAGTTAAGATCTTGAAGTTGTGAAGTTATGAATTTCAAGTTTTAAACTTTAAGATACTAAGTTCTGATTTATCTTAAAGTTAAGATCTTGAAGTTGTGAAGTTATGAATTTCAAGTTTTAAACTTTAAGATACTAAGTTCTGATTTATCTTAAAGTTAAGATCTTGAAGTTGTGAAGTTATGAATTTCAAGTTTTAAACTTTAAGCTAAAAACTTTCTGATTTATCTTAAAGTTAAGATCTTGAAGTTGTGAAGTTATGAATTTCAAGTTTTAAACTTTAAGATACTAAGTTCTGATTTATCTTAAAGTTAAGATCTTGAAGTTGTGAAGTTATGAATTTCAAGTTTTAAACTTTAAGATACTAAGTTCTGATTTATCTTAAAGTTAAGATCTTGAAGTTGTGAAGTTATGAATTTCAAGTTTTAAACTTTAAGATACTAAGTTCTGATTTATCTTAAAGTTAAGATCTTGAAGTTGTGAAGTTATGAATTTCAAGTTTTAAACTTTAAGATACTAAGTTCTGATTTATCTTAAAGTTAAGATCTTGAAGTTGTGAAGTTATGAATTTCAAGTTTTAAACTTTAAGATACTAAGTTCTGATTTATCTTAAAGTTAAGATCTTGAAGTTGTGAAGTTTTGAATTTCAAGTTTTAAACTTTAAGCTAAAAACTTTCTGATTTATCTTAAAGTTAAGATCTTTAAGTTGTGAAGTTATGAATTTCAAGTTTTAAACTTTAAGCTAAAAACTTTCTGATTTATCTTAAAGTTAAGATCTTGAAGTTGTGAAGTTATGAATTTCAAGTTTTAAACTTTAAGATACTAAGTTCTGATTTATCTTAAAGTTAAGATCTTGAAGTTGTGAAGTTATGAATTTCAAGTTTTAAACTTTAAGATACTAAGTTCTGATTTATCTTAAAGTTAAGATCTTGAAGTTGTGAAGTTATGAATTTCAAGTTTTAAACTTTAAGATACTAAGTTCTGATTTATCTTAAAGTTAAGATCTTGAAGTTGTGAAGTTTAGAATTTCAAGTTTTAAACTTTAAGATACTAAGTTCTGATTTATCTTAAAGTTAAGATCTTGAAGTTGTGAAGTTATGAATTTCAAGTTTTAAACTTTAAGATACTAAGTTCTGATTTATCTTAAAGTTAAGATCTTGAAGTTGTGAAGTTATGAATTTCAAGTTTTAAACTTTAAGATACTAAGTTCTGATTTATCTTAAAGTTAAGATCTTGAAGTTGTGAAGTTATGAATTTCAAGTTTTAAACTTTAAGATACTAAGTTCTGATTTATCTTAAAGTTAAGATCTTGAAGTTGTGAAGTTATGAATTTCAAGTTTTAAACTTTAAGCTAAAAACTTTCTGATTTATCTTAAAGTTAAGATCTTGAAGTTGTGAAGTTATGAATTTCAAGTTTTAAACTTTAAGATACTAAGTTCTGATTTATCTTAAAGTTAAGATCTTGAAGTTGTGAAGTTAATAATTTCAAGTTTTAAACTTTAAGATACAAAGTTCTGATTTATCTTAAAGTTAAGATCTTGAAGTTGTGAAGTTATGAATTTCAAGTTTTAAACTTTAAGCTAAAAACTTTCTGATTTATCTTAAAGTTAAGATCTTGAAGTTGTGAAGTTATGAATTTCAAGTTTTAAACTTTAAGATACTAAGTTCTGATTTATCTTAAAGTTAAGATCTTGAAGTTGAGAAGTTATGAATTTCAAGTTTTAAACTTTAAGATACTAAGTTCTAATTTATCTTAAAGTTAAGATCTTGAAGTTGTGAAGTTATGAATTTCAAGTTTTAAACTTTAAGATACTAAGTTCTGATTTATCTTAAAGTTAAGATCTTGAAGTTGTGAAGTTATGAATTTTAAGTTTTAAACTTTAAGATACTAAGTTCTAATTTATCTTAAAGTTAAGATCTTGAAGTTGTGAAGTTATGAATTTCAAGTTTTAAACTTTAAGCTAAAAACTTTCTGATTTATCTTAAAGTTAAGATCTTGAAGTTGTGAAGTTATGAATGTCAAGTTTTAAACTTTAAGATACTAAGTTCTGATTTATCTTAAAGTTAAGATCTTGAAGTTGTGAAGTTATTAATTTCAAGTTTTAAACTTTAAGATACAAAGTTCTGATTTATCTTAAAGTTAAGATCTTGAAGTTGTGAAGTTATGAATTTCAAGTTTTAAACTTTAAGATACTAAGTTCTGATTTATCTTAAAGTTAAGATCTTGAAGTTGTGAAGTTATGAATTTCAAGTTTTAAACTTTAAGCTAAAAACTTTCTGATTTATCTTAAAGTTAAGATCTTGAAGTTGTGAAGTTATGAATTTCAAGTTTTAAACTTTAAGATACTAAGTTCTGATTTATCTTAAAGTTAAGATCTTGAAGTTGTGAAGTTATGAATTTCAAGTTTTAAACTTTAAGATACTAAGTTCTGATTTATCTTAAAGTTAAGATCTTGAAGTTGTGAAGTTATGAATTTCAAGTTTTAAACTTTAAGATACTAAGTTCTGATTTATCTTAAAGTTAAGATCTTGAAGTTGTGAAGTTATGAATTTCAAGTTTTAAACTTTAAGATACTAAGTTCTGATTTATCTTAAAGTTAAGATCTTGAAGTTGTGAAGTTATGAATTTCAAGTTTTAAACTTTAAGATACTAAGTTCTGATTTATCTTAAAGTTAAGATCTTGAAGTTGTGAAGTTATGAATTTCAAGTTTTAAACTTTAAGCTAAAAACTTTCTGATTTATCTTAAAGTTAAGATCTTGAAGTTGTGAAGTTATGAATTTCAAGTTTTAAACTTTAAGATACTAAGTTCTGATTTATCTTAAAGTTAAGATCTTGAAGTTGTGAAGTTATGAATTTCAAGTTTTAAACTTTAAGATACTAAGTTCTGATTTATCTTAAAGTTAAGATCTTGAAGTTGTGAAGTTATGAATTTCAAGTTTTAAACTTTAAGATACTAAGTTCTGATTTATCTTAAAGTTAAGATCTTGAAGTTGTGAAGTTATGAATTTCAAGTTTTAAACTTTAAGATACTAAGTTCTGATTTATCTTAAAGTTAAGATCTTGAAGTTGTGAAGTTATGAATTTCAAGTTTTAAACTTTAAGATACTAAGTTCTGATTTATCTTAAAGTTAAGATCTTGAAGTTGTGAAGTTTTGAATTTCAAGTTTTAAACTTTAAGCTAAAAACTTTCTGATTTATCTTAAAGTTAAGATCTTTAAGTTGTGAAGTTATGAATTTCAAGTTTTAAACTTTAAGCTAAAAACTTTCTGATTTATCTTAAAGTTAAGATCTTGAAGTTGTGAAGTTATGAATTTCAAGTTTTAAACTTTAAGATACTAAGTTCTGATTTATCTTAAAGTTAAGATCTTGAAGTTGTGAAGTTATGAATTTCAAGTTTTAAACGTTAAGCTAAAAACTTTCTGATTTATCTTAAAGTTAAGATCTTGAAGTTGTGAAGTTATGAATTTCAAGTTTTAAACTTTAAGATACTAAGTTCTGATTTATCTTAAAGTTAAGATCTTTAAGTTGTGAAGTTATGAATTTCAAGTTTTAAACTTTAAGATACTAAGTTCTGATTTATCTTAAAGTTAAGATCTTGAAGTTGTGAAGTTATGAATTTCAAGTTTTAAACTTTAAGATACTAAGTTCTAATTTATCTTAAAGTTAAGATCTTGAAGTTGTGAAGTTATGAATTTCAAGTTTTAAACTTTAAGATACTAAGTTCTGATTTATCTTAAAGTTAAGATCTTGAAGTTGTGAAGTTATGAATTTTAAGTTTTAAACTTTAAGATACTAAGTTCTAATTTATCTTAAAGTTAACATCTTGAAGTTGTGAAGTTATGAATTTCAAGTTTTAAACTCTAAGCTAAAAACTTTCTGATTTATCTTAAAGTTAAGATCTTGAAGTTGTGAAGTTATGAATTTCAAGTTTTAAACTTTAAGATACTAAGTTCTGATTTATCTTAAAGTTAAGATCTTGAAGTTGTGAAGTTATGAATTTCAAGTTTTAAACTTTGAGACACTAAGTTCTGATTTATCTTAAAGTTAAGATCTTGAAGTTGTGAAGTTATGAATTTCAAGTTTTAAACTTTAAGATACTAAGTTCTGATTTATCTTAAAGTTAAGATCTTGAAGTTGTGAAGTTATGAATTTCAAGTTTTAAACTTTAAGATACTAAGTTCTAATTTATCTTAAAGTTAAGATCTTGAAGTTGTGAAGTTATGAATTTCAAGTTTTAAACTTTAAGATACTAAGTTCTGATTTATCTTAAAGTTAAGATCTTGAAGTTGTGAAGTTATGAATTTCAAGTTTTAAACTTTAAGATACTAAGTTCTGATTTATCTTAAAGTTAAGATCTTGAAGTTGTGAAGTTATGAATTTCAAGTTTTAAACTTTAAGGTACTAAGTTCTGATTTATCTTAAAGTTAAGATCTTGAAGTTGTGAAGTTATGAATTTCAAGTTTTAAACTTTAAGATACTAAGTTCTGATTTATCTTAAAGTTAAGATCTTGAAGTTGTGAAGTTATGAATTTCAAGTTTTAAACTTTAAGATACTAAGTTGTGATTTATCTTAAAGTTAAGATCTTGAAGTAGTGAAGTTATGAATTTCAAGTTTTAAACTTTAAGATACTAAGTTCTGATTTATCTTAAAGTTAAGATCTTGAAGTTGTGAAGTTATGAATTTCAAGTTTTAAGCTTTAAGATACTAAGTTCTGATTTATCTTAAAGTTAAAATCTTGAAGTTGTGAAGTTATGAATTTCAAGTTTTAAACTTTAAGATACTAAGTTCTGATTTATCTTAAAGTTAAGATCTTGAAGTTGTGAAGTTATGAATTTCAAGTTTTAAACTTTAAGATACTAAGTTCTGATTTATCTTAAAGTTAAGATCTTGAAGTTGTGAAGTTATGAATTTCAAGTTTTAAACTTTAAGATACTAAGTTCTGATTTATCTTAAAGTTAAGATCTTGAAGTTGTGAAGTTATGAATTTCAAGTTTTAAACTTTAAGATACTAAGTTCTGATTTATCTTAAAGTTAAGATCTTGAAGTTGTGAAGTTTAGAATTTCAAGTTTTAAACTTTAAGATACTAAGTTCTGATTTATCTTAAAGTTAAGATCTTGAAGTTGTGAAGTTATGAATTTCAAGTTTTAAACTTTAAGATACTAAGTTCTGATTTATCTTAAAGTTAAGATCTTGAAGTTGTGAAGTTATTAATTTCAAGTTTTAAACTTTAAGATACAAAGTTCTGATTTATCTTAAAGTTAAGATCTTGAAGTTGTGAAGTTATGAATTTCAAGTTTTAAACTTTAAGCTAAAAACTTTCTGATTTATCTTAAAGTTAAGATCTTGAAGTTGTGAAGTTATGAATTTCAAGTTTTAAACTTTAAGATACTAAGTTCTGATTTATCTTAAAGTTAAGATCTTGAAGTTGAGAAGTTATGAATTTCAAGTTTTAAACTTTAAGATACTAAGTTCTAATTTATCTTAAAGTTAAGATCTTGAAGTTGTGAAGTTATGAATTTCAAGTTTTAAACTTTAAGATACTAAGTTCTGATTTATCTTAAAGTTAAGATCTTGAAGTTGTGAAGTTATGAATTTTAAGTTTTAAACTTTAAGATACTAAGTTCTAATTTATCATAAAGTTAAGATCTTGAAGTTGTGAAGTTATGAATTTCAAGTTTTAAACTTTAAGCTAAAAACTTTCTGATTTAACTTAAAGTTAAGATCTTGAAGTTGTGAAGTTATGAATTTCAAGTTTTAAACTTTAAGATACTAAGTTCTGATTTATCTTAAAGTTAAGATCTTGAAGTTGTGAAGTTATTAATTTCAAGTTTTAAACTTTAAGATACAAAGTTCTGATTTATCTTAAAGTTAAGATCTTGAAGTTGTGAAGTTATGAATATCAAGTTTTAAACTTTAAGATACAAAGTTCTGATTTATCCTAAAGTTAAGATCTTGAAGTTGTGAAGTTATGAATTGCAAGTTTTAAACTTTAAGCTAAAAACTTTCTGATTTATCTAAAAGTTAAGATCTTGAAGTTGTGAAGTTATGAATTTCAAGTTTTAAACTTTAAGATACTAAGTTCTGATTTATCTTAAAGTTAAGATCTTGAAGTTGTGAAGTTATGAATTTCAAGTTTTAAACTTTAAGATACTAAGTTCTGATTTATCTTAAAGTTAAGATCTTGAAGTTGTGAAGTTATGAATTTCAAGTTTTAAACTTTAAGATACTAAGTTCTGATTTATCTTAAAGTTAAGATCTTGAAGTTGTGAAGTTATGAATTTCAAGTTTTAAACTTTAAGATACTAAGTTCTGATTTATCTTAAAGTTAAGATCTTGAAGTTGTGAAGTTATGAATTTCAAGTTTTAAACTTTAAGATACTAAGTTCTGATTTATCTTAAAGTTAAGATCTTGAAGTTGTGAAGTTATGAATTTCAAGTTTTAAACTTTAAGCTAAAAACTTTCTGATTTATCTTAAAGTTAAGATCTTGAAGTTGTGAAGTTATGAATTTCAAGTTTTAAACTTTAAGATACTAAGTTCTGATTTATCTTAAAGTTAAGATCTTGAAGTTGTGAAGTTATGAATTTCAAGTTTTAAACTTTAAGATACTAAGTTCTGATTTATCTTAAAGTTAAGATCTTGAAGTTGTGAAGTTATGAATTTCAAGTTTTAAACTTTAAGATACTAAGTTCTGATTTATCTTAAAGTTAAGATCTTGAAGTTGTGAAGTTATGAATTTCAAGTTTTAAACTTTAAGCTAAAAACTTTCTGATTTATCTTAAAGTTAAGATCTTGAAGTTGTGAAGTTATGAATTTCAAGTTTTAAACTTTAAGATACTAAGTTCTGATTTATCTTAAAGTTAAGATCTTGAAGTTGTGAAGTTATGAATTTCAAGTTTTAAACTTTAAGATACTAAGTTCTGATTTATCGTAAAGTTAAGATCTTGAAGTTGTGAAGTTATGAATTTCAAGTTTTTAACTTTAAGATACTAAGTTCTGATTTATCTTAAAGTTAAGATCTTGAAGTTGTGAAGTTATGAATTTCAAGTTTTAAACTTTAAGATACTAAGTTCTGATTTATCTTAAAGTTAAGATCTTGAAGTTGTGAAGTTATGAATTTTAAGTTTTAAACTTTAAGATACTAAGTTCTAATTTATCTTAAAGTTAACATCTTGAAGTTGTGAAGTTATGAATTTCAAGTTTTAAACTCTAAGCTAAAAACTTTCTGATTTATCTTAAAGTTAAGATCTTGAAGTTGTGAAGTTATGAATTTCAAGTTTTAAACTTTAAGATACTAAGTTCTGATTTATCTTAAAGTTAAGATCTTGAAGTTGTGAAGTTATGAATTTCAAGTTTTAAACTTTGAGACACTAAGTTCTGATTTATCTTAAAGTTAAGATCTTGAAGTTGTGAAGTTATGAATTTCAAGTTTTAAACTTTAAGATACTAAGTTCTGATTTATCTTAAAGTTAAGATCTTGAAGTTGTGAAGTTATGAATTTCAAGTTTTAAACTTTAAGATACTAAGTTCTAATTTATCTTAAAGTTAAGATCTTGAAGTTGTGAAGTTATGAATTTCAAGTTTTAAACTTTAAGATACTAAGTTCTGATTTATCTTAAAGTTAAGATCTTGAAGTTGTGAAGTTATGAATTTCAAGTTTTAAACTTTAAGATACTAAGTTCTGATTTATCTTAAAGTTAAGATCTTGAAGTTGTGAAGTTATGAATTTCAAGTTTTAAACTTTAAGGTACTAAGTTCTGATTTATCTTAAAGTTAAGATCTTGAAGTTGTGAAGTTATGAATTTCAAGTTTTAAACTTTAAGATACTAAGTTCTGATTTATCTTAAAGTTAAGATCTTGAAGTTGTGAAGTTATGAATTTCAAGTTTTAAACTTTAAGATACTAAGTTGTGATTTATCTTAAAGTTAAGATCTTGAAGTAGTGAAGTTATGAATTTCAAGTTTTAAACTTTAAGATACTAAGTTCTGATTTATCTTAAAGTTAAGATCTTGAAGTTGTGAAGTTATGAATTTCAAGTTTTAAGCTTTAAGATACTAAGTTCTGATTTATCTTAAAGTTAAAATCTTGAAGTTGTGAAGTTATGAATTTCAAGTTTTAAACTTTAAGATACTACGTTCTGATTTATCTTAAAGTTAAGATCTTGAAGTTGTGAAGTTATGAATTTCAAGTTTTAAACTTTAAGATACTAAGTTCTGATTTATCTTAAAGTTAAGATCTTGAAGTTGTGAAGTTATGAATTTCAAGTTTTAAACTTTAAGATACTAAGTTCTGATTTATCTTAAAGTTAAGATCTTGAAGTTGTGAAGTTATGAATTTCAAGTTTTAAACTTTAAGATACTAAGTTCTGATTTATCTTAAAGTTAAGATCTTGAAGTTGTGAAGTTTAGAATTTCAAGTTTTAAACTTTAAGATACTAAGTTCTGATTTATCTTAAAGTTAAGATCTTGAAGTTGTGAAGTTATGAATTTCAAGTTTTAAACTTTAAGATACTAAGTTCTGATTTATCTTAAAGTTAAGATCTTGAAGTTGTGAAGTTATTAATTTCAAGTTTTAAACTTTAAGATACAAAGTTCTGATTTATCTTAAAGTTAAGATCTTGAAGTTGTGAAGTTATGAATTTCAAGTTTTAAACTTTAAGCTAAAAACTTTCTGATTTATCTTAAAGTTAAGATCTTGAAGTTGTGAAGTTATGAATTTCAAGTTTTAAACTTTAAGATACTAAGTTCTGATTTATCTTAAAGTTAAGATCTTGAAGTTGAGAAGTTATGAATTTCAAGTTTTAAACTTTAAGATACTAAGTTCTAATTTATCTTAAAGTTAAGATCTTGAAGTTGTGAAGTTATGAATTTCAAGTTTTAAACTTTAAGATACTAAGTTCTGATTTATCTTAAAGTTAAGATCTTGAAGTTGTGAAGTTATGAATTTTAAGTTTTAAACTTTAAGATACTAAGTTCTAATTTATCATAAAGTTAAGATCTTGAAGTTGTGAAGTTATGAATTTCAAGTTTTAAACTTTAAGCTAAAAACTTTCTGATTTAACTTAAAGTTAAGATCTTGAAGTTGTGAAGTTATGAATTTCAAGTTTTAAACTTTAAGATACTAAGTTCTGATTTATCTTAAAGTTAAGATCTTGAAGTTGTGAAGTTATTAATTTCAAGTTTTAAACTTTAAGATACAAAGTTCTGATTTATCTTAAAGTTAAGATCTTGAAGTTGTGAAGTTATGAATATCAAGTTTTAAACTTTAAGATACAAAGTTCTGATTTATCCTAAAGTTAAGATCTTGAAGTTGTGAAGTTATGAATTGCAAGTTTTAAACTATAAGCTAAAAACTTTCTGATTTATCTAAAAGTTAAGATCTTGAAGTTGTGAAGTTATGAATTTCAAGTTTTAAACTTTAAGATACTAAGTTCTGATTTATCTTAAAGTTAAGATCTTGAAGTTGTGAAGTTATGAATTTCAAGTTTTAAACTTTAAGATACTAAGTTCTGATTTATCTTAAAGTTAAGATCTTGAAGTTGTGAAGTTATGAATTTCAAGTTTTAAACTTTAAGATACTAAGTTCTGATTTATCTTAAAGTTAAGATCTTGAAGTTGTGAAGTTATGAATTTCAAGTTTTAAACTTTAAGATACTAAGTTCTGATTTATCTTAAAGTTAAGATCTTGAAGTTGTGAAGTTATGAATTTCAAGTTTTAAACTTTAAGATACTAAGTTCTGATTTATCTTAAAGTTAAGATCTTGAAGTTGTGAAGTTATGAATTTCAAGTTTTAAACTTTAAGCTAAAAACTTTCTGATTTATCTTAAAGTTAAGATCTTGAAGTTGTGAAGTTATGAATTTCAAGTTTTAAACTTTAAGATACTAAGTTCTGATTTATCTTAAAGTTAAGATCTTGAAGTTGTGAAGTTATGAATTTCAAGTTTTAAACTTTAAGATACTAAGTTCTGATTTATCGTAAAGTTAAGATCTTGAAGTTGTGAAGTTATGAATTTCAAGTTTTTAACTTTAAGATACTAAGTTCTGATTTATCTTAAAGTTAAGATCTTGAAGTTGTGAAGTTATGAATTTCAAGTTTTAAACTTTAAGATACTAAGTTCTGATTTATCTTAAAGTTAAGATCTTGAAGTTGTGAAGTTATGAATTTCAAGTTTTAAACTTTAAGATACTAAGTTCTGATTTATCTTAAAATTAAGATCTTGAAGTTGTGAAGTTATGAATTTCAAGTTTTAAACTTTAAGATACTAAGTTCTGATTTATCTTAAAGTTAAGATCTTGAAGTTGTGAAGTAATGAATTTCAAGTTTTAAACTTTAAGATACTAAGTTCTGATTTATCTTAAAGTTAAGATCTTGAAGTTGTGAAGTTATGAATTTCAAGTTTTAAACTTTAAGATACTAAGTTCTGATTTATCTTAAAGTTAAGATCTTGAAGTTGTGAAGTTATGAATTTCAAGTTTTAAACTTTAAGATACTAAGTTCTGATTTATCTTAAAGTTAAGATCTTGAAGTTGTGAAGTTATGAATTTCAAGTTTTAAACTTTAAGATACTAAGTTCTGATTTATCTTAAAGTTAAGATCTTGAAGTTGTGAAGTTATGAATTTCAAGTTTTAAACTTTAAGCTAAAAACTTTCTGATTTATCTTAAAGTTAAGATCTTGAAGTTGTGAAGTTATGAATTTCAAGTTTTAAACTTTAAGATACTAAGTTCTGATTTATCTTAAAGTTAAGATCTTGAAGTTGTGAAGTTATGAATTTCAAGTTTTAAACTTTAAGATACTAAGTTCTGATTTATCTTAAAGTTAAGATCTTGAAGTTGTGAAGTTATGAATTTCAAGTTTTAAACTTTAAGATACTAAGTTCTGATTTATCTTAAAGTTAAGATCTTGAAGTTGTGAAGTTATGAATTTCAAGTTTTAAACTTTAAGATACTAAGTTCTGATTTATCTTAAAGTTAAGATCTTGAAGTTGTGAAGTTATGAATTTCAAGTTTTAAACTTTAAGATACTAAGTTCTGCTTTATCTTAAAGTTAAGATCTTGAAGTTGTGAAGTTATGAATTTCAAGTTTTAAACTTTAAGATACTAAGTTCTGATTTATCTTAAAATTAAGATCTTGAAGTTGTGAAGTTATGAATTTCAAGTTTTAAACTTTAAGATACTAAGTTCTGATTTATCTTAAAGTTAAGATCTTGAAGTTGTGAAGTTATGAATTTCAAGTTTTAAACTTTAAGATACTAAGTTCTGATTTATCTTAAAGTTAAGATCTTGAAGTTGTGAAGTTATGAATTTCAAGTTTTAAACTTTAAGTTACTAAGTTCTGATTTATCTTAAAGTTAAGATCTTGAAGTTGTGAAGTTATGAATTTCAAGTTTTAAACTTTAAGATACTAAGTTCTGATTTATCTTAAAGTTAGATCTTTAAGTTGTGAAGTTATGAATTTCAAGTTTTAAACTTTAAGATACAAAGTTCTGATTTATCTTAAAGTTAAGATCTTGAAGTTGTGAAGTTATGAATTCCAAGTTTTAAACTTTAAGATACTAAGTTCTGATTTATCTTAAAGTTAAGATCTTGAAGTAGTGAAGTTATGAATTTCAAGTTATAAACTTTAAGCTAAAAACTTTCTGATTTATCTTAAAGTTAAGATCTTGAAGTTGTGAAGTTATGAATTTCAAGTTTTAAACTTTAAGATACTAAGTTCTGATTTATCTTAAAGTTAAGATCTTTACAGTTGTGAAGTTATGAATTTCAAGTTTTAAACTTTAAGCTAAAAACTTTCTGATTTATCTTAAAGTTAAGATCTTGAAGTTGTGAAGTTATGAATATCAAGTTTTAAACTTTAAGATACTAAGTTCTGATTTATCTTAAAGTTAAGATCTTGAAGTTGTGAAGTTATGAATTTCAAGTTTTAAACTTTAAGATACTAAGTTCTGATTTATCTTAAAGTTAAGATCTTGAAGTTGTGAAGTTATGAATTTCAAGTTTTAAACTTTAAGATACTAAGTTCTGATTTATCTTAAAGTTAAGATCTTGAAGTTGTGAAGTTATGAATTTCAAGTTTTTAACTTTAAGATACTAAGTTCTGATTTATCTTAAAGTTAAGATCTTGAAGTTGTGAAGTTATGAATTTCAAGTTTTAAACTTTAAGATACTAAGTTCTGATTTATCTTAAAGTTAAGATCTTGAAGTTGTGAAGTTATGAATTTCAAGTTTTAAACTTTAAGATACTAAGTTCTGATTTATCTTAAAATTAAGATCTTGAAGTTGTGAAGTTATGAATTTCAAGTTTTAAACTTTAAGATACTAAGTTCTGATTTATCTTAAAGTTAAGATCTTGAAGTTGTGAAGTTATGAATTTCAAGTTTTAAACTTTAAGCTAAAAACTTTCTGATTTATCTTAAAGTTAAGATCTTGAAGTTGTGAAGTTATGAATTTCAAGTTTCAAACTTTAAGATACTAAGTTCTGATTTATTTTAAAGTTAAGATCTTGAAGTTGTGAAGTTATAAATTTCAAGTTTTAAACTTTAAGATACTAAGTTCTGATTTATCTTAAAGTTAAGATCTTGAAGTTGTGAAGTTATGAATTTCAAGTTTTAAACTTTAAGATACTAAGTTCTGATTTATCTTAAAGTTAAGATCTTGAAGTTGTGAAGTTATGAATTTCAAGTTTTAAACTTTAAGATACTAAGTTCCGATTTATCTTAAAGTTAAGATCTTGAAGTTGTGAAGTTATGAATTTCAAGTTTTAAACTTTAAGATACTAAGTTCTGATTTATCTTAAAGTTAAGATCTTGAAGTTGTGAAGTTATGAATTTCAAGTTTTAAACTTTAAGATACTAAGTTCTGATTTATCTTAAAGTTAAGATCTTGAAGTTGTGAAGTTATGAATTTCAAGTTTTAAACTTTAAGATACTAAGTTCTGATTTATCTTAAAGTTAAGATCTTGAAGTTGTGAAGTTATGAATTTCAAGTTTTAAACTTTAAGATACTAAGTTCTGATTTATCTTAAAGTTAAGATCTTGAAGTTGTGAAGTTATGCATTTCAAGTTTTAAACTTTAAGATACTAAGTTCTGATTTATCTTAAAGTTAAGATCTTGAAGTTGTGAAGTTATGAATTTCAAGTTTTAAACTTTAAGATACTAAGTTCTGATTTATCTTAAAGTTAAGATCTTTAAGTTGTGAAGTTATGAATTTCAAGTTTTAAACTTTAAGATACTAAGTTCTGATTTATCTTAAAGTTAAGATCTTGAAGTTGTGAAGTTATGAATTTCAAGTTTTAAACTTTAAGCTAAAAACTTTCTGATTTATCTTAAAGTTAAGATCTTGAAGTTGTGAAGTTATGAATTTCAAGTTTTAAACTTTAAGATACTAAGTTCTGATTTATCTTAAAGTTAAGATCTGGAAGTTGTGAAGTTATGAATTTCAAGTTTTAAACTTTAAGATACTAAGTTCTGATTTATCTTAAAGTTAAGATCTTGAAGTTGTGAAGTTATGAATTTCAAGTTTTAAACTTTAAGATACTAAGTTCTGATTTATCTTAAAGTTAAGATCTTGAAGTTGTGAAGATATGAATTTCAAGTTTTAAACTTTAAGATACTAAGTTCTGATTTATCTTAAAGTTAAGATCTTGAAGTTGTGAAGTTATGAATTTCAAGTTTTAAACTTTAAGATACTAAGTTCTGATTTATCTTAAAGTTAAGATCTTGAAGTTGTGAAGTTATGAATTTCAAGTTTTAAACTTTAAGATACTAAGTTCTGATTTATCTTAAAGTTAAGATCTTGAAGTTGTGAAGTTATGAATTTCAAGTTTTAAACTTTAAGATACTAAGTTCTGATTTATCTTAAAGTTAAGATCTTGAAGTTGTGAAGTTATGAATTTCAAGTTTTAAACTTTAAGCTAAAAACTTTCTGATTTATCTTAAAGTTAAGATCTTGAAGTTGTGAAGTTATGAATTTCAAGTTTTAAACTTTAAGACACTAAGTTCTGATTTATCTTAAAGTTAAGATCTTGAAGTTGTGAAGTTATGAATTTCAAGTTATAAACTTTAAGATACTAAGTTCTGATTTATCTTAAAATTAAGATCTTTAAGTTGTGAAGTTATGAATTTCAAGTTTTAAACTTTAAGCTAAAAACTTTCTGATTTATCTTAAAGTTAAGATCTTGAAGTTGTGAAGTTTTGAATTTCAAGTTTTAAACTTTAAGCTAAAAACTTTCTGATTTATCTTAAAGTTAAGATCTTGAAGTTGTTTAGTTATGAATTTCAAGTTTTAAACTTTAAGATACTAAGTTCTGATTTATCTTAAAGTTAAGATCTTGAAGTTGTGAAGTTATGAATTTCAAGTTTTAAACTTTAAGATACTAAGTTCTGATTTATCTTAAAGTTAAGATCTTGAAGTTGTGAAGTTATGAATTTCAAGTTTTAAACTTTAAGCTAAAAACTTTCTGATTTATCTTAAAGTTAAGATCTTGAAGTTGTGAAGTTATGAATTTCAAGTTTTAAACTTTAAGATACTAAGTTCTGATTTATCTTAAAGTTAAGATCTTGAAGTTGTGAAGTTATGAATTTCAAGTTTTAAATTTTAAGCTAAAAACTTTCTGATTTATCTTAAAGTTAAGATCTTGAAGTTGTGAAGTTATGAATTTCAAGTTGTAAACTTTAAGATACTAAGTTCTGATTTATCTTAAAGTTAAGATCTTGAAGTTGTGAAGTTATGAATTTCAAGTTTTAAACTTTAAGATACTAAGTTCTGATTTATCTTAAAGTTAAGATCTTGAAGTTGTGAAGTTATGAATTTCAAGTTTTAAACTTTAAGATACTAAGTTCTGATTTATCTTAAAGTTAAGATCTTTAAGTTGTGAAGTTATGAATTTCAAGTTTTAAACTTTAAGCTAAAAACTTTCTGATTTATCTTAAAGTTAAGATCTTGAAGTTGTGAAGTTATGAATTTCAAGTTTTAAACTTTAAGATACTAAGTTCTGATTTATCTTAAAGTTAAGATCTTGAAGTTGTGAAGTTATGAATTACAAGTTTTAAACTTTGAGATACTAAGTTCTGATTTATCTTAAAGTTAAGATCTTGAAGTTGTGAAGTTATGAATTTCAAGTTTTAAACTTTAAGATACTAAGTTCTGATTTATCTTAAAGTTAAGATCTTGAAGTTGTGAAGTTATGAATTTCAAGTTTTAAACTTTAAGATACTAAGTTCTGATTTATCTTAAAGTTAAGATCTTTAAGTTGTGAAGTTATGAATTTCAAGTTTTAAACTTTAAGATACTAAGTTCTGATTTATCTTAAAGTTAAGATCTTGAAGTTGTGAAGTTATGAATTTCAAGTTTTAAACTTTAAGATACTAAGTTCTGATTTATCTTAAAGTTAAGATCTTGAAGTTGTGAAGTTATGAATTTCAAGTTTTAAACTTTAAGATACTAAGTTCTGATTTATCTTAAAGTTAAGATCTTGAAGTTGTGAAGTTATGAATTTCAAGTTTTAAACATTAAGATACGAAGTTCTGATTTATCTTAAAGTTAAGATCTTGAAGTTGTGAAGTTGTGAATTTCAAGTTTTAAACTTTAAGATACTAAGTTCTGATTTATCTTAAAGTTAAGATCTTGAAGTTGTGAAGTTATGAATTTCAAGTTTTAAACTTTAAGATACTAAGTTCTGATTTATCTTAAAGTTAAGATCTTGAAGTTGTGAAGTTATGAATTTCAAGTTTTAAACTTTAAGATACTAAGTTCTGATTTATCTTAAAGTTAAGATCTTGAAGTTGTGAAGTTATGCATTTCAAGTTTTAAACTTTAAGATACTAAGTTCTGATTTATCTTAAAGTTAAGATCTTGAAGTTGTGAAGTTATGAATTTCAAGTTTTAAACTTTAAGATACTAAGTTCTGATTTATCTTAAAGTTAAGATCTTTAAGTTGTGAAGTTATGAATTTCAAGTTTTAAACTTTAAGATACTAAGTTCTGATTTATCTTAAAGTTAAGATCTTGAAGTTGTGAAGTTATGAATTTCAAGTTTTAAACTTTAAGCTAAAAACTTTCTGATTTATCTTAAAGTTAAGATCTTGAAGTTGTGAAGTTATGAATTTCAAGTTTTAAACTTTAAGATACTAAGTTCTGATTTATCTTAAAGTTAAGATCTGGAAGTTGTGAAGTTATGAATTTCAAGTTTTAAACTTTAAGATACTAAGTTCTGATTTATCTTAAAGTTAAGATCTTGAAGTTGTGAAGTTATGAATTTCAAGTTTTAAACTTTAAGATACTAAGTTCTGATTTATCTTAAAGTTAAGATCTTGAAGTTGTGAAGATATGAATTTCAAGTTTTAAACTTTAAGATACTAAGTTCTGATTTATCTTAAAGTTAAGATCTTGAAGTTGTGAAGTTATGAATTTCAAGTTTTAAACTTTAAGATACTAAGTTCTGATTTATCTTAAAGTTAAGATCTTGAAGTTGTGAAGTTATGAATTTCAAGTTTTAAACTTTAAGATACTAAGTTCTGATTTATCTTAAAGTTAAGATCTTGAAGTTGTGAAGTTATGAATTTCAAGTTTTAAACTTTAAGATACTAAGTTCTGATTTATCTTAAAGTTAAGATCTTGAAGTTGTGAAGTTATGAATTTCAAGTTTTAAACTTTAAGCTAAAAACTTTCTGATTTATCTTAAAGTTAAGATCTTGAAGTTGTGAAGTTATGAATTTCAAGTTTTAAACTTTAAGACACTAAGTTCTGATTTATCTTAAAGTTAAGATCTTGAAGTTGTGAAGTTATGAATTTCAAGTTATAAACTTTAAGATACTAAGTTCTGATTTATCTTAAAATTAAGATCTTTAAGTTGTGAAGTTATGAATTTCAAGTTTTAAACTTTAAGCTAAAAACTTTCTGATTTATCTTAAAGTTAAGATCTTGAAGTTGTGAAGTTTTGAATTTCAAGTTTTAAACTTTAAGCTAAAAACTTTCTGATTTATCTTAAAGTTAAGATCTTGAAGTTGTGTAGTTATGAATTTCAAGTTTTAAACTTTAAGATACTAAGTTCTGATTTATCTTAAAGTTAAGATCTTGAAGTTGTGAAGTTATGAATTTCAAGTTTTAAACTTTAAGATACTAAGTTCTGATTTATCTTAAAGTTAAGATCTTGAAGTTGTGAAGTTATGAATTTCTAGTTTTAAACTTTAAGCTAAAAACTTTCTGATTTATCTTAAAGTTAAGATCTTGAAGTTGTGAAGTTATGAATTTCAAGTTTTAAACTTTAAGATACTAAGTTCTGATTTATCTTAAAGTTAAGATCTTGAAGTTGTGAAGTTATGAATTTCAAGTTTTAAACTTTAAGCTAAAAACTTTCTGATTTATCTTAAAGTTAAGATCTTGAAGTTGTGAAGTTATGAATTTCAAGTTGTAAACTTTAAGATACTAAGTTCTGATTTATCTTAAAGTTAAGATCTTGAAGTTGTGAAGTTATGAATTTCAAGTTTTAAACTTTAAGATACTAAGTTCTGATTTATCTTAAAGTTAAGATCTTGAAGTTGTGAAGTTATGAATTTCAAGTTTTAAACTTTAAGATACTAAGGTCTGATTTATCTTAAAGTTAAGATCTTTAAGTTGTGAAGTTATGAATTTCAAGTTTTAAACTTTAAGCTAAAAACTTTCTGATTTATCTTAAAGTTAAGATCTTGAAGTTGTGAAGTTATGAATTTCAAGTTTTAAACTTTAAGATACTAAGTTCTGATTTATCTTAAAGTTAAGATCTTGAAGTTGTGAAGTTATGAATTACAAGTTTTAAACTTTGAGATACTAAGTTCTGATTTATCTTAAAGTTAAGATCTTGAAGTTGTGAAGTTATGAATTTCAAGTTTTAAACTTTAAGATACTAAGTTCTGATTTATCTTAAAGTTAAGATCTTGAAGTTGTGAAGTTATGAATTTCAAGTTTTAAACTTTAAGATACTAAGTTCTGATTTATCTTAAAGTTAAGATCTTTAAGTTGTGAAGTTATGAATTTCAAGTTTTAAACTTTAAGATACTAAGTTCTGATTTATCTTAAAGTTAAGATCTTGAAGTTGTGAAGTTATGAATTTCAAGTTTTAAACTTTAAGCTAAAAACTTTCTGATTTATCTTAAAGTTAAGATCTTGAAGTTGTGAAGTTATGAATTTCAAGTTTTAAACTTTAAGATACTAAGTTCTGATTTATCTTAAAGTTAAGATCTTGAAGTTGTGAAGTTATGAATTTCAAGTTTTAAACTTTGAGATACTAAGTTCTGATGTATCTTAAAGTTAAGATCTTGAAGTTGTGAAATTATGAATTTCAAGTTTTAAACTTTAAGCTAAAAACTTTCTGATTTATCTTAAAGTTAAGATCTTGAAGTTGTGAAGTTATGAATTTCAAGTTTTAAACTTTAAGATACTAAGTTCTGATTTATCTTAAAGTTAAGATCTTGAAGTTGTGAAGTTATGAATTTCAAGTTTTAAACTTTAAGATACTAAGTTCTGATTTATCTTAAAGTTAAGATCTTGAAGTTGTGAAGTTATGAATTTCAAGTTTTAAACTTTAAGCTAAAAACTTTCTGATTTATCTTAAAGTTAAGATCTTGAAGTTGTGAAGTTATGAATTTCAAGTTTTAAACTTTAAGATACTAAGTTCTGATTTATCTTAAAGTTAAGATCTTGAAGTTGTGAAGTTATGAATTTCAAGTTTTAAACTTTAAGATACGAAGTTCTGATTTATCTTAAAGTTAAGATCTTGAAGTTGTGAAGTTATGAATTTCAAGTTTTAAACTTTAAGATACTAAGTTCAGATTTATCTTAAAGTTAAGATCTTGAAGTTGTGAAGTTATGAATTTCAAGTTTTAAACTTTAAGATACTAAGTTCTGAGTTATCTTAAAGTTAAGATCTTGAAGTTGTGAAGTTATGAATTTCAAGTTTTAAACTTTAAGATACTAAGTTCTGATTTATCTTAAAGTTAAGATCTTGAAGTTGTGAAGTTATGAATTACAAGTTTTAAACTTTAAGATACTAAGTTCTGATTTATCTTAAAGTTAAGATCTTGAAGTTGTGAAGTTATGAATTACAAGTTTTAAACTTTAAGATACTAAGTTCTGATTTATCTTAAAGTTAAGATCTTGAAGTTGTGAAGTTATGAATTTCAAGTTTTAAACTTTAAGATACTAAGTTCTGATTTATCTTAAAGTTAAGATCTTTAAGTTGTGAAGTTATGAATTTCAAGTTTTAAACTTTAAGCTAAAAACTTTCTGATTTATCTTAAAGTTAAGATCTTGAAGTTGTGAAGTTATGAATTTCAAGTTTTAAACTTTTAGATACTAAGTTCTGATTTATCTTAAAGTTAAGATCTTGAAGTTGTGAAATTATGAATTTCAAGTTTTAAACTTTAAGATACTAAGTTCTGATTTATCTTAAAGTTAAGATTTTGAAGTTGTGAAGTTATGAATTTCAAGTTTTAAACTTTAAGATACTAAGTTCTGATTTATCTTAAAGTTAAGATCTTGAAGTTGTGAAGTTATGAATTTCAAGTTTTAAACTTTAAGATACTAAGTTCTGATTTATCTTAAAGTTAAGATCTTGAAGTTGTGAAGTTATGAATTTCAAGTTTTAAACTTTAAGATACTAAGTTCTGATTTATCTTAAAGTTAAGATCTTGAAGTTGTGAAGTTATGAATTTCAAGTTTTAAACTTTAAGCTAAAAAGTTTCTGATTTATCTTAAAGTTAAGATCTTGAAGTTGTGAAGTTATGAATTTCAAGTTTTAAACTTTAAGATACTAAGTTCTGATTTATCTTAAAGTTAAGATCTTGAAGTTGTGAAGTTATGAATTTCAAGTTTTAAACTTTGAGATACTAAGTTCTGATTTATCTTAAAGTTAAGATCTTGAAGTTGTGAAGTTATGAATTTCAAGTTTTAAACTTTAAGATACTAAGTTCTGATTTATCTTAAAGTTAAGATCTTGAAGTTGTGAAGTTATGAATTTCAAGTTTTAAACTTTAAGATACTAAGTTCTGATTTATCTTAAAGTTAAGATCTTGAAGTTGTGAAGTTATGAATTTCAAGTTTTAAACTTTAAGCTAAAAACTTTCTGATTTATCTTAAAGTTAAGATCTTGAAGTTGTGAAGTTATGAATTTCAAGTTTTAAACTTTAAGACACTAAGTTCTGATTTATCTTAAAGTTAAGATCTTGAAGTTGTGAAGTTATGAATTTCAAGTTATGAACTTTAAGATACTAAGTTCTGATTTATCTTAAAATTAAGATCTTTAAGTTGTGAAGTTATGAATTTCAAGTTTTAAACTTTAAGCTAAAAACTTTCTGATTTATCTTAAAGTTAAGATCTTGAAGTTGTGAAGTTTTGAATTTCAAGTTTTAAACTTTAAGCTAAAAACTTTCTGATTTATCTTAAAGTTAAGATCTTGAAGTTGTGTAGTTATGAATTTCAAGTTTTAAACTTTAAGATACTAAGTTCTGATTTATCTTAAAGTTAAGATCTTGAAGTTGTGAAGTTATGAATTTCAAGTTTTAAACTTTAAGATACTAAGTTCTGATTTATCTTAAAGTTAAGATCTTGAAGTTGTGAAGTTATGAATTTCAAGTTTTAAACTTTAAGCTAAAAACTTTCTGATTTATCTTAAAGTTAAGATCTTGAAGTTGTGAAGTTATGAATTTCAAGTTTTAAACTTTAAGATACTAAGTTCTGATTTATCTTAAAGTTAAGATCTTGAAGTTGTGAAGTTATGAATTTCAAGTTTTAAACTTTAAGCTAAAAACTTTCTGATTTATCTTAAAGTTAAGATCTTGAAGTTGTGAAGTTATGAATTTCAAGTTGTAAACTTTAAGATACTAAGTTCTGATTTATCTTAAAGTTAAGATCTTGAAGTTGTGAAGTTATGAATTTCAAGTTTTAAACTTTAAGATACTAAGTTCTGATTTATCTTAAAGTTAAGATCTTGAAGTTGTGAAGTTATGAATTTCAAGTTTTAAACTTTAAGATACTAAGTTCTGATTTATCTTAAAGTTAAGATCTTTAAGTTGTGAAGTTATGAATTTCAAGTTTTAAACTTTAAGCTAAAAACTTTCTGATTTATCTTAAAGTTAAGATCTTGAAGTTGTGAAGTTATGAATTTCAAGTTTTAAACTTTAAGATACTAAGTTCTGATTTATCTTAAAGTTAAGATCTTGAAGTTGTGAAGTTATGAATTACAAGTTTTAAACTTTGAGATACTAAGTTCTGATTTATCTTAAAGTTAAGATCTTGAAGTTGTGAAGTTATGAATTTTAGTTTTAAACTTTAAGATACTAAGTTCTGATTTATCTTAAAGTTAAGATCTTGAAGTTGTGAAGTTATGAATTTCAAGTTTTAAACTTTCAGATACTAAGTTCTGATTTATCTTAAAGTTAAGATCTTTAAGTTGTGAAGTTATGAATTTCAAGTTTTAAACTTTAAGATACTAAGTTCTGATTTATCTTAAAGTTAAGATCTTGAAGTTGTGAAGTTATGAATTTCAAGTTTTAAACTTTAAGATACTAAGTTCTGATTTATCTTAAAGTTAAGATCTTGAAGTTGTGAAGTTATGAATTTCAAGTTTTAAACTTTAAGATACTAAGTTCTGATTTATCTTAAAGTTAAGATCTTGAAGTTGTGAAGTTATGAATTTCAAGTTTTAAACATTAAGATACGAAGTTCTGATTTATCTTAAAGTTAAGATCTTGAAGTTGTGAAGTTGTGAATTTCAAGTTTTAAACTTTAAGATACTAAGTTCTGATTTATCTTAAAGTTAAGATCTTGAAGTTGTGAAGTTATGAATTTCAAGTTTGAAACTTTAAGATACTAAGTTCTGATTTATCTTAAAGTTAAGATCTTGAAGTTGTGAAGTTATGAATTTCAAGTTTTAAACTTTAAGATACTAAGTTCTGATTTATCTTAAAGTTAAGATCTTGAAGTTGTGAAGTTATGCATTTCAAGTTTTAAACTTTAAGATACTAAGTTCTGATTTATCTTAAAGTTAAGATCTTGAAGTTGTGAAGTTATGAATTTCAAGTTTTAAACTTTAAGATACTAAGTTCTGATTTATCTTAAAGTTAAGATCTTTAAGTTGTGAAGTTATGAATTTCAAGTTTTAAACTTTAAGATACTAAGTTCTGATTTATCTTAAAGTTAAGATCTTGAAGTTGTGAAGTTATGAATTGCAAGTTTTAAACTTTAAGCTAAAAACTTTCTGATTTATCTTAAAGTTAAGATCTTGAAGTTGTGAAGTTATGAATTTCAAGTTTTAAACTTTAAGATACTAAGTTCTGATTTATCTTAAAGTTAAGATCTGGAAGTTGTGAAGTTATGAATTTCAAGTTTTAAACTTTAAGATACTAAGTTCTGATTTATCTTAAAGTTAAGATCTTGAAGTTGTGAAGTTATGAATTTCAAGTTTTAAACTTTAAGATACTAAGTTCTGATTTATCTTAAAGTTAAGATCTTGAAGTTGTGAAGATATGAATTTCAAGTTTTAAACTTTAAGATACTAAGTTCTGATTTATCTTAAAGTTAAGATCTTGAAGTTGTGAAGTTATGAATTTCAAGTTTTAAACTTTAAGATACTAAGTTCTGATTTATCTTAAAGTTAAGATCTTGAAGTTGTGAAGTTATGAATTTCAAGTTTTAAACTTTAAGATACTAAGTTCTGATTTATCTTAAAGTTAAGATCTTGAAGTTGTGAAGTTATGAATTTCAAGTTTTAAACTTTAAGATACTAAGTTCTGATTTATCTTAAAGTTAAGATCTTGAAGTTGTGAAGTTATGAATTTCAAGTTTTAAACTTTAAGCTAAAAACTTTCTGATTTATCTTAAAGTTAAGATCTTGAAGTTGTGAAGTTATGAATTTCAAGTTTTAAACTTTAAGACACTAAGTTCTGATTTATCTTAAAGTTAAGATCTTGAAGTTGTGAAGTTATGAATTTCAAGTTATAAACTTTAAGATACTAAGTTCTGATTTATCTTAAAATTAAGATCTTTAAGTTGTGAAGTTATGAATTTCAAGTTTTAAACTTTAAGCTAAAAACTTTCTGATTTATCTTAAAGTTAAGATCTTGAAGTTGTGAAGTTTTGAATTTCAAGTTTTAAACTTTAAGCTAAAAACTTTCTGATTTATCTTAAAGTTAAGATCTTGAAGTTGTATAGTTATGAATTTCAAGTTTTAAACTTTAAGATACTAAGTTCTGATTTATCTTAAAGTTAAGATCTTGAAGTTGTGAAGTTATGAATTTCAAGTTTTAAACTTTAAGATACTAAGTTCTGATTTATCTTAAAGTTAAGATCTTGAAGTTGTGAAGTTATGAATTTCAAGTTTTAAACTTTAAGCTAAAAACTTTCTGATTTATCTTAAAGTTAAGATCTTGAAGTTGTGAAGTTATGAATTTCAAGTTTTAAACTTTAAGATACTAAGTTCTGATTTATCTTAAAGTTAAGATCTTGAAGTTGTGAAGTTATGAATTTCAAGTTTTAAACTTTAAGCTAAAAACTTTCTGATTTATCTTAAAGTTAAGATCTTGAAGTTGTGAAGTTATGAATTTCAAGTTGTAAACTTTAAGATACTAAGTTCTGATTTATCTTAAAGTTAAGATCTTGAAGTTGTGAAGTTATGAATTTCAAGTTTTAAACTTTAAGATACTAAGTTCTGATTTATCTTAAAGTTAAGATCTTGAAGTTGTGAAGTTATGAATTTCAAGTTTTAAACTTTAAGATACTAAGTTCTGATTTATCTTAAAGTTAAGATCTTGAAGTTGTGAAGTTATGAATTTCAAGTTTTAAACTTTAAGCTAAAAACTTTCTGATTTATCTTAAAGTTAAGATCTTGAAGTTGTGAAGTTATGAATTTCAAGTTTTAAACTTTAAGATACTAAGTTCTGATTTATCTTAAAGTTAAGATCTTGAAGTTGTGAAGTTATGAATTACAAGTTTTAAACTTTGAGATACTAAGTTCTGATTTATCTTAAAGTTAAGATCTTGAAGTTTTGAAGTTATGAATTTCAAGTTTTAAACTTTAAGATACTAAGTTCTGATTTATCTTAAAGTTAAGATCTTGAAGTTGTGAAGTTATGAATTTCAAGTTTTAAACTTTAAGATACTAAGTTCTGATTTATCTTAAAGTTAAGATCTTTAAGTTGTGAAGTTATGAATTTCAAGTTTTAAACTTTAAGATACTAAGTTCTGATTTATCTTAAAGTTAAGATCTTGAAGTTGTGAAGTTATGAATTTCAAGTTTTAAACTTTGAGATACTAAGTTCTGATGTATCTTAAAGTTAAGATCTTGAAGTTGTGAAATTATGAATTTCAAGTTTTAAACTTTAAGCTAAAAACTTTCTGATTTATCTTAAAGTTAAGATCTTGAAGTTGTGAAGTTATGAATTTCAAGTTTTAAACTTTAAGATACTAAGTTCTGATTTATCTTAAAGTTAAGATCTTGAAGTTGTGAAGTTATGAATTTCAAGTTTTAAACTTTAAGATACTAAGTTCTGATTTATCTTAAAGTTAAGATCTTGAAGTTGTGAAGTTATGAATTTCAAGTTTTAAACTTTAAGCTAAAAACTTTCTGATTTATCTTAAAGTTAAGATCTTGAAGTTGTGAAGTTATGAATTTCAAGTTTTAAACTTTAAGATACTAAGTTCTGATTTATCTTAAAGTTAAGATCTTGAAGTTGTGAAGTTATGAATTTCAAGTTTTAAACTTTAAGATACGAAGTTCTGATTTATCTTAAAGTTAAGATCTTGAAGTTGTGAAGTTATGAATTTCAAGTTTTAAACTTTAAGATACTAAGTTCAGATTTATCTTAAAGTTAAGATCTTGAAGTTGTGAAGTTATGAATTTCAAGTTTTAAACTTTAAGATACTAAGTTCTGAGTTATCTTAAAGTTAAGATCTTGAAGTTGTGAAGTTATGAATTTCAAGTTTTAAACTTTAAGATACTAAGTTCTGATTTATCTTAAAGTTAAGATCTTGAAGTTGTGAAGTTATGAATTACAAGTTTTAAACTTTAAGATACTAAGTTCTGATTTATCTTAAAGTTAAGATCTTGAAGTTGTGAAGTTATGAATTACAAGTTTTAAACTTTAAGATACTAAGTTCTGATTTATCTTAAAGTTAAGATCTTGAAGTTGTGAAGTTATGAATTTCAAGTTTTAAACTTTAAGATACTAAGTTCTGATTTATCTTAAAGTTAAGATCTTTAAGTTGTGAAGTTATGAATTTCAAGTTTTAAACTTTAAGCTAAAAACTTTCTGATTTATCTTAAAGTTAAGATCTTGAAGTTGTGAAGTTATGAATTTCAAGTTTTAAACTTTTAGATACTAAGTTCTGATTTATCTTAAAGTTAAGATCTTGAAGTTGTGAAATTATGAATTTCAAGTTTTAAACTTTGAGATACTAAGTTCTGATTTATCTTAAAGTTAAGATTTTGAAGTTGTGAAGTTATGAATTTCAAGTTTTAAACTTTAAGATACTAAGTTCTGATTTATCTTAAAGTTAAGATCTTGAAGTTGTGAAGTTATGAATTTCAAGTTTTAAACTTTAAGATACTAAGTTCTGATTTATCTTAAAGTTAAGATCTTGAAGTTGTGAAGTTATGAATTTCAAGTTTTAAACTTTAAGATACTAAGTTCTGATTTATCTTAAAGTTAAGATCTTGAAGTTGTGAAGTTATGAATTTCAAGTTTTAAACTTTAAGCTAAAAAGTTTCTGATTTATCTTAAAGTTAAGATCTTGAAGTTGTGAAGTTATGAATTTCAAGTTTTAAACTTTAAGATACTAAGTTCTGATTTATCTTAAAGTTAAGATCTTTAAGTTGTGAAGTTATGAATTTCAAGTTTTAAACTTTAAGATACTAAGTTCTGATTTATCTTAAAGTTAAGATCTTGAAGTTGTGAAGTTATGAATTTCAAGTTTTAAACTTTGAGATACTAAGTTCTGATGTATCTTAAAGTTAAGATCTTGAAGTTGTGAAATTATGAATTTCAAGTTTTAAACTTTAAGCTAAAAACTTTCTGATTTATCTTAAAGTTAAGATCTTGAAGTTGTGAAGTTATGAATTTCAAGTTTTAAACTTTAAGATACTAAGTTCTGATTTATCTTAAAGTTAAGATCTTGAAGTTGTGAAGTTATGAATTTCAAGTTTTAAACTTTAAGATACTAAGTTCTGATTTATCTTAAAGTTAAGATCTTGAAGTTGTGAAGTTATGAATTTCAAGTTTTAAACTTTAAGCTAAAAACTTTCTGATTTATCTTAAAGTTAAGATCTTGAAGTTGTGAAGTTATGAATTTCAAGTTTTAAACTTTAAGATACTAAGTTCTGATTTATCTTAAAGTTAAGATCTTGAAGTTGTGAAGTTATGAATTTCAAGTTTTAAACTTTAAGATACGAAGTTCTGATTTATCTTAAAGTTAAGATCTTGAAGTTGTGAAGTTATGAATTTCAAGTTTTAAACTTTAAGATACTAAGTTCAGATTTATCTTAAAGTTAAGATCTTGAAGTTGTGAAGTTATGAATTTCAAGTTTTAAACTTTAAGATACTAAGTTCTGAGTTATCTTAAAGTTAAGATCTTGTAGTTGTGAAGTTATGAATTTCAAGTTTTAAACTTTAAGATACTAAGTTCTGATTTATCTTAAAGTTAAGATCTTGAAGTTGTGAAGTTATGAATTACAAGTTTTAAACTTTAAGATACTAAGTTCTGATTTATCTTAAAGTTAAGATCTTGAAGTTGTGAAGTTATGAATTACAAGTTTTAAACTTTAAGATACTAAGTTCTGATTTATCTTAAAGTTAAGATCTTGAAGTTGTGAAGTTATGAATTTCAAGTTTTAAACTTTAAGATACTAAGTTCTGATTTATCTTAAAGTTAAGATCTTTAAGTTGTGAAGTTATGAATTTCAAGTTTTAAACTTTAAGCTAAAAACTTTCTGATTTATCTTAAAGTTAAGATCTTGAAGTTGTGAAGTTATGAATTTCAAGTTTTAAACTTTTAGATACTAAGTTCTGATTTATCTTAAAGTTAAGATCTTGAAGTTGTGAAATTATGAATTTCAAGTTTTAAACTTTGAGATACTAAGTTCTGATTTATCTTAAAGTTAAGATTTTGAAGTTGTGAAGTTATGAATTTCAAGTTTTAAACTTTAAGATACTAAGTTCTGATTTATCTTAAAGTTAAGATCTTGAAGTTGTGAAGTTATGAATTTCAAGTTTTAAACTTTAAGATACTAAGTTCTGATTTATCTTAAAGTTAAGATCTTGAAGTTGTGAAGTTATGAATTTCAAGTTTTAAACTTTAAGATACTAAGTTCTGATTTATCTTAAAGTTAAGATCTTGAAGTTGTGAAGTTATGAATTTCAAGTTTTAAACTTTAAGCTAAAAAGTTTCTGATTTATCTTAAAGTTAAGATCTTGAAGTTGTGAAGTTATGAATTTCAAGTTTTAAACTTTAAGATACTAAGTTCTGATTTATCTTAAAGTTAAGATCTTGAAGTTGTGAAGTTATGAATTTCAAGTTTTAAACTTTGAGATACTAAGTTCTGATTTATCTTAAAGTTAAGATCTTGAAGTTGTGAAGTTATGAATTTCAAGTTTTAAACTTTAAGATACTAAGTTCTGATTTATCTTAAAGTTAAGATCTTGAAGTTGTGAAGTTATGAATTTCAAGTTTTAAACTTTAAGATACTAAGTTCTGATTTATCTTAAAGTTAAGATCTTGAAGTTGTGAAGTTATGAATTTCAAGTTTTAAACTTTAAGCTAAAAACTTTCTGATTTATCTTAAAGTTAAGATCTTGAAGTTGTGAAGTTATGAATTTCAAGTTTTAAACTTTAAGACACTAAGTTCTGATTTATCTTAAAGTTAAGATCTTGAAGTTGTGAAGTTATGAATTTCAAGTTATGAACTTTAAGATACTAAGTTCTGATTTATCTTAAAATTAAGATCTTTAAGTTGTGAAGTTATGAATTTCAAGTTTTAAACTTTAAGCTAAAAACTTTCTGATTTATCTTAAAGTTAAGATCTTGAAGTTGTGAAGTTATGAATTTCAAGTTTTAAACTTTAAGCTAAAAACTTTCTGATTTATCTTAAAGTTAAGATCTTGAAGTTGTGTAGTTATGAATTTCAAGTTTTAAACTTTAAGATACTAAGTTCTGATTTATCTTAAAGTTAAGATCTTGAAGTTGTGAAGTTATGAATTTCAAGTTTTAAACTTTAAGATACTAAGTTCTGATTTATCTTAAAGTTAAGATCTTGAAGTTGTGAAGTTATGAATTTCAAGTTTTAAACTTTAAGCTAAAAACTTTCTGATTTATCTTAAAGTTAAGATCTTGAAGTTGTGAAGTTATGAATTTCAAGTTTTAAACTTTAAGATACTAAGTTCTGATTTATCTTAAAGTTAAGATCTTGAAGTTGTGAAGTTATGAATTTCAAGTTTTAAACTTTAAGCTAAAAACTTTCTGATTTATCTTAAAGTTAAGATCTTGAAGTTGTGAAGTTATGAATTTCAAGTTGTAAACTTTAAGATACTAAGTTCTGATTTATCTTAAAGTTAAGATCTTGAAGTTGTGAAGTTATGAATTTCAAGTTTTAAACTTTAAGATACTAAGTTCTGATTTATCTTAAAGTTAAGATCTTGAAGTTGTGAAGTTATGAATTTCAAGTTTTAAACTTTAAGATACTAAGTTCTGATTTATCTTAAAGTTAAGATCTTTAAGTTGTGAAGTTATGAATTTCAAGTTTTAAACTTTAAGCTAAAAACTTTCTGATTTATCTTAAAGTTAAGATCTTTAAGTTGTGAAGTTATGAATTTCAAGTTTTAAACTTTAAGATACTAAGTTCTGATTTATCTTAAAGTTAAGATCTTGAAGTTGTGAAGTTATGAATTACAAGTTTTAAACTTTGAGATACTAAGTTCTGATTTATCTTAAAGTTAAGATCTTGAAGTTGTGAAGTTATGAATTTTAGTTTTAAACTTTAAGATACTAAGTTCTGATTTATCTTAAAGTTAAGATCTTGAAGTTGTGAAGTTATGAATTTCAAGTTTTAAACTTTCAGATACTAAGTTCTGATTTATCTTAAAGTTAAGATCTTTAAGTTGTGAAGTTATGAATTTCAAGTTTTAAACTTTAAGATACTAAGTTCTGATTTATCTTAAAGTTAAGATCTTGAAGTTGTGAAGTTATGAATTTCAAGTTTTAAACTTTAAGATACTAAGTTCTGATTTATCTTAAAGTTAAGATCTTGAAGTTGTGAAGTTATGAATTTCAAGTTTTAAACTTTAAGATACTAAGTTCTGATTTATCTTAAAGTTAAGATCTTGAAGTTGTGAAGTTATGAATTTCAAGTTTTAAACATTAAGATACGAAGTTCTGATTTATCTTAAAGTTAAGATCTTGAAGTTGTGAAGTTGTGAATTTCAAGTTTTAAACTTTAAGATACTAAGTTCTGATTTATCTTAAAGTTAAGATCTTGAAGTTGTGAAGTTATGAATTTCAAGTTTGAAACTTTAAGATACTAAGTTCTGATTTATCTTAAAGTTAAGATCTTGAAGTTGTGAAGTTATGAATTTCAAGTTTTAAACTTTAAGATACTAAGTTCTGATTTATCTTAAAGTTAAGATCTTGAAGTTGTGAAGTTATGCATTTCAAGTTTTAAACTTTAAGATACTAAGTTCTGATTTATCTTAAAGTTAAGATCTTGAAGTTGTGAAGTTATGAATTTCAAGTTTTAAACTTTAAGATACTAAGTTCTGATTTATCTTAAAGTTAAGATCTTTAAGTTGTGAAGTTATGAATTTCAAGTTTTAAACTTTAAGATACTAAGTTCTGATTTATCTTAAAGTTAAGATCTTGAAGTTGTGAAGTTATGAATTTCAAGTTTTAAACTTTAAGCTAAAAACTTTCTGATTTATCTTAAAGTTAAGATCTTGAAGTTGTGAAGTTATGAATTTCAAGTTTTAAACTTTAAGATACTAAGTTCTGATTTATCTTAAAGTTAAGATCTGGAAGTTGTGAAGTTATGAATTTCAAGTTTTAAACTTTAAGATACTAAGTTCTGATTTATCTTAAAGTTAAGATCTTGAAGTTGTGAAGTTATGAATTTCAAGTTTTAAACTTTAAGATACTAAGTTCTGATTTATCTTAAAGTTAAGATCTTGAAGTTGTGAAGATATGAATTTCAAGTTTTAAACTTTAAGATACTAAGTTCTGATTTATCTTAAAGTTAAGATCTTGAAGTTGTGAAGTTATGAATTTCAAGTTTTAAACTTTAAGATACTAAGTTCTGATTTATCTTAAAGTTAAGATCTTGAAGTTGTGAAGTTATGAATTTCAAGTTTTAAACTTTAAGATACTAAGTTCTGATTTATCTTAAAGTTAAGATCTTGAAGTTGTGAAGTTATGAATTTCAAGTTTTAAACTTTAAGATACTAAGTTCTGATTTATCTTAAAGTTAAGATCTTGAAGTTGTGAAGTTATGAATTTCAAGTTTTAAACTTTAAGCTAAAAACTTTCTGATTTATCTTAAAGTTAAGATCTTGAAGTTGTGAAGTTATGAATTTCAAGTTTTAAACTTTAAGACACTAAGTTCTGATTTATCTTAAAGTTAAGATCTTGAAGTTGTGAAGTTATGAATTTCAAGTTATAAACTTTAAGATACTAAGTTCTGATTTATCTTAAAATTAAGATCTTTAAGTTGTGAAGTTATGAATTTCAAGTTTTAAACTTTAAGCTAAAAACTTTCTGATTTATCTTAAAGTTAAGATCTTGAAGTTGTGAAGTTTTGAATTTCAAGTTTTAAACTTTAAGCTAAAAACTTTCTGATTTATCTTAAAGTTAAGATCTTGAAGTTGTGTAGTTATGAATTTCAAGTTTTAAACTTTAAGATACTAAGTTCTGATTTATCTTAAAGTTAAGATCTTGAAGTTGTGAAGTTATGAATTTCAAGTTTTAAACTTTAAGATACTAAGTTCTGATTTATCTTAAAGTTAAGATCTTGAAGTTGTGAAGTTATGAATTTCAAGTTTTAAACTTTAAGCTAAAAACTTTCTGATTTATCTTAAAGTTAAGATCTTGAAGTTGTGAAGTTATGAATTTCAAGTTTTAAACTTTAAGATACTAAGTTCTGATTTATCTTAAAGTTAAGATCTTGAAGTTGTGAAGTTATGAATTTCAAGTTTTAAACTTTAAGCTAAAAACTTTCTGATTTATCTTAAAGTTAAGATCTTGAAGTTGTGAAGTTATGAATTTCAAGTTGTAAACTTTAAGATACTAAGTTCTGATTTATCTTAAAGTTAAGATCTTGAAGTTGTGAAGTTATGAATTTCAAGTTTTAAACTTTAAGATACTAAGTTCTGATTTATCTTAAAGTTAAGATCTTGAAGTTGTGAAGTTATGAATTTCAAGTTTTAAACTTTAAGATACTAAGTTCTGATTTATCTTAAAGTTAAGATCTTTAAGTTGTGAAGTTATGAATTTCAAGTTTTAAACTTTAAGCTAAAAACTTTCTGATTTATCTTAAAGTTAAGATCTTGAAGTTGTGAAGTTATGAATTTCAAGTTTTAAACTTTAAGATACTAAGTTCTGATTTATCTTAAAGTTAAGATCTTGAAGTTGTGAAGTTATGAATTTCAAGTTTTAAACTTTGAGATACTAAGTTCTGATTTATCTTAAAGTTAAGATCTTGAAGTTTTGAAGTTATGAATTTCAAGTTTTAAACTTTAAGATACTAAGTTCTGATTTATCTTAAAGTTAAGATCTTGAAGTTGTGAAGTTATGAATTTCAAGTTTTAAACTTTAAGATACTAAGTTCTGATTTATCTTAAAGTTAAGATCTTTAAGTTGTGAAGTTATGAATTTCAAGTTTTAAACTTTAAGATACTAAGTTCTGATTTATCTTAAAGTTAAGATCTTGAAGTTGTGAAGTTATGAATTTCAAGTTTTAAACTTTAAGCTAAAAACTTTCTGATTTATCTTAAAGTTAAGATCTTGAAGTTGTGAAGTTATGAATTTCAAGTTTTAAACTTTAAGATACTAAGTTCTGATTTATCTTAAAGTTAAGATCTTGAAGTTGTGAAGTTATGAATTTCAAGTTTTAAACTTTGAGATACTAAGTTCTGATGTATCTTAAAGTTAAGATCTTGAAGTTGTGAAATTATGAATTTCAAGTTTTAAACTTTAAGCTAAAAACTTTCTGATTTATCTTAAAGTTAAGATCTTGAAGTTGTGAAGTTATGAATTTCAAGTTTTAAACTTTAAGATACTAAGTTCTGATTTATCTTAAAGTTAAGATCTTGAAGTTATGAATTTCAAGTTTTAAACTTTAAGATACTAAGTTCTGATTTATCTTAAAGTTAAGATCTTGAAGTTGTGAAGTTATGAATATCAAGTTTTAAACTTTAAGCTAAAAACTTTCTGATTTATCTTAAAGTTAAGATCTTGAAGTTGTGAAGTTATGAATTTCAAGTTTTAAACTTTAAGATACTAAGTTCTGATTTATCTTAAAGTTAAGATCTTGAAGTTGTGAAGTTATGAATTTCAAGTTTTAAACTTTAAGATACTAAGTTCTGATTTATCTTAAAGTTAAGATCTTGAAGTTGTGAAGTTATGAATTTCAACTTTTAAACTTTAAGATACGAAGTTCTGATTTATCTTAAAGTTAAGATCTTGAAGTTGTGAAGTTATGAATTTCAAGTTTTAAACTTTAAGATACTAAGTTCAGATTTATCTTAAAGTTAAGATCTTGAAGTTGTGAAGTTATGAATTTCAAGTTTTAAACTTTAAGATACTAAGTTCTGAGTTATCTTAAAGTTAAGATCTTGAAGTTGTGAAGTTATGAATTTCAAGTTTTAAACTTTAAGATACTAAGTTCTGATTTATCTTAAAGTTAAGATCTTGAAGTTGTGAAGTTATGAATTACAAGTTTTAAACTTTAAGATACTAAGTTCTGATTTATCTTAAAGTTAAGATCTTGAAGTTGTGAAGTTATGAATTACAAGTTTTAAACTTTAAGATACTAAGTTCTGATTTATCTTAAAGTTAAGATCTTGAAGTTGTGAAGTTATGAATTTCAAGTTTTAAACTTTAAGATACTAAGTTCTGATTTATCTTAAAGTTAAGATCTTTAAGTTGTGAAGTTATGAATTTCAAGTTTTAAACTTTAAGCTAAAAACTTTCTGATTTATCTTAAAGTTAAGATCTTGAAGTTGTGAAGTTATGAATTTCAAGTTTTAAACTTTTAGATACTAAGTTCTGATTTATCTTAAAGTTAAGATCTTGAAGTTGTGAAATTATGAATTTCAAATTTTAAACTTTGAGATACTAAGTTCTGATTTATCTTAAAGTTAAGATTTTGAAGTTGTGAAGTTATGAATTTCAAGTTTTAAACTTTAAGATACTAAGTTCTGATTTATCTTAAAGTTAAGATCTTGAAGTTGTGAAGTTATGAATTTCAAGTTTTAAACTTTAAGATACTAAGTTCTGATTTATCTTAAAGTTAAGATCTTGAAGTTGTGAAGTTATGAATTTCAAGTTTTAAACTTTAAGATACTAAGTTCTGATTTATCTTAAAGTTAAGATCTTGAAGTTGTGAAGTTATGAATTTCAAGTTTTAAACTTTAAGCTAAAAACTTTCTGATTTATCTTAAAGTTAAGATCTTGAAGTTGTGAAGTTATGAATTTCAAGTTTTAAACTTTAAGATACTAAGTTCTGATTTATCTTAAAGTTAAGATCTTGAAGTTGTGAAGTTATGAATTTCTAGTTTTAAACTTTGAGATACTAAGTTCTGATTTATCTTAAAGTTAAGATCTTGAAGTTGTGAAGTTATGAATTTCAAGTTTTAAACTTTAAGATACTAAGTTCTGATTTATCTTAAAGTTAAGATCTTGAAGTTGTGAAGTTATGAATTTCAAGTTTTAAACTTTAAGATACTAAGTTTGGATTTATCTTAAAGTTAAGATCTTGAAGTTGTGAAGTTATGAATTTCAAGTTTTAAACTTTAAGCTAAAAACTTTCTGATTTATCTTAAAGTTAAGATCTTGAAGTTGTGAAGTTATGAATTTCAAGTTTTAAACTTTAAGATACTAAGTTCTGATTTATCTTAAAGTTAAGATCTTGAAGTTGTGAAGTTATGAATTTCAAGTTTTAAACTTTAAGATACTAAGTTCTGATTTATCTTAAAGTTAAGATCTTGAAGTTGTGAAGTTATGAATTTCAAGTTTTAAACTTTAAGATACGAAGTTCTGATTTATCTTAAAGTTAAGATCTTGAAGTTGTGAAGTTATGAATTTCAAGTTTTAAACTTTAAGATACTAAGTTCTGATTTATCTTAAAGTTAAGATCTTGAAGTTGTGAAGTTATGAATTTCAAGTTTTAAACTTTAAGATACTAAGTTCTGAGTTATCTTAAAGTTAAGATCTTGAAGTTGTGAAGTTATGAATTTCAAGTTTTAAACTTTAAGATACTAAGTTCTGATTTATCTTAAAGTTAAGATCTTGAAGTTGTGAAGTTATGAATTTCAAGTTATAAACTTTAAGCTAAAAACTTTCTGATTTATCTTAAAGATAAGATCTTGAAGTTGTGAAGTTATGAATTTCAAGTTTTAAACTTTAAGATACTAAGTTCTGATTTATCTTAAAGTTAAGATCTTGAAGTTGTGAAGTTATGAATTTCAAGTTTTAAACTTTAAGATACTAAGTTCTGATTTATCTTAAAGTTAAGATCTTTAAGTTGTGAACTTATGAATTTCAAGTTTTAAACTTTAAGCTAAAAACTTTCTGATTTATCTTAAAGTTAAGATCTTGAAGTTGTGAAGTTATGAATTTCAAGTTTTAAACTTTAAGATACTAAGTTCTGATTTATCCAAAAGTTAAGATCTTGAAGTTGTGAAATATTAATTTCAAGTTTTAAACTTTTAGATACTAAGTTCTGATTTATCTTAAAGTTAAGATCTTGAAGTTGTGAAGTTATGAATTTCAAGTTTTAAACTTTAAGATACTAAGTTCTGATTTATCTTAAAGTTAAGATCTTGAAGTTGTGAAGTTATGAATTTCAAGTTTTAAACTTTAAGATACTAAGTTCTGATTTATCTTAAAGTTAAGATCTTGAAGTTGTGAAGTTATGAATTTCAAGTTTTAAACTTTAAGCTAAAAACTTTCTGATTTATCTTAAAGTTAAGATCTTGAAGTTGTGAAGTTATGAATTTCAAGTTTTAAACTTTAAGATACTAAGTTCTGATTTATCTTAAAGTTAAGATCTTGAAGTTGTGAAGTTATGAATTTCAAGTTTTAAACTTTAAGATACTAAGTTCTGATTTATCTTAAAGTTAAGATCTTGAAGTTGTGAAGTTATGAATTTCAAGTTTTAAACTTTGAGATACTAAGTTCTGATTTATCTTAAAGTTAAGATCTTGAAGTTGTGAAGTTATGAATTTCAAGTTTTAAACTTTAAGATACTAAGTTCTGATTTATCTTAAAGTTAAGATCTTGAAGTTGTGAAGTTATGAATTTCAAGTTTTAAATTTAAGATACTAAGTTCTGATTTATCTTAAAGTTAAGATCTTGAAGTTGTGAAGTTATGAATTTCAAGTTTTAAACTTTAAGCTAAAAACTTTCTGATTTATCTTAAAGTTAAGATCTTGAAGTTGTGTAGTTATGAATTTCAAGTTTTAAACTTTAAGATACTAAGTTCTGATTTATCTTAAAGTTAAGATCTTGAAGTTGTGAAGTTATGAATTTCAAGTTTTAAACTTTAAGATACTAAGTTCTGATTTATCTTAAAGTTAAGATCTTGAAGTTGTGAAGTTATGAATTTCTAGTTTTAAACTTTGAGATACTAAGTTCTGATTTATCTTAAAGTTAAGATCTTGAAGTTGTGAAGTTATGAATTTCAAGTTTTAAACTTTAAGATACTAAGTTCTGATTTATCTTAAAGTTAAGATCTTGAAGTTGTGAAGTTATGAATTTCAAGTTTTAAACTTTAAGATACTAAGTTTGGATTTATCTTAAAGTTAAGATCTTGAAGTTGTGAAGTTATGAATTTCAAGTTTTAAACTTTAAGCTAAAAACTTTCTGATTTATCTTAAAGTTAAGATCTTGAAGTTGTGAAGTTATGAATTTCAAGTTTTAAACTTTAAGATACTAAGTTCTGATTTATCTTAAAGTTAAGATCTTGAAGTTGTGAAGTTATGAATTTCAAGTTTTAAACTTTAAGATACTAAGTTCTGATTTATCTTAAAGTTAAGATCTTGAAGTTGTGAAGTTATGAATTTCAAGTTTTAAACTTTAAGATACGAAGTTCTGATTTATCTTAAAGTTAAGATCTTGAAGTTGTGAAGTTATGAATTTCAAGTTTTAAACTTTAAGATACTAAGTTCTGATTTATCTTAAAGTTAAGATCTTGAAGTTGTGAAGTTATGAATTTCAAGTTTTAAACTTTAAGATACTAAGTTCTGAGTTATCTTAAAGTTAAGATCTTGAAGTTGTGAAGTTATGAATTTCAAGTTTTAAACTTTAAGATACTAAGTTCTGATTTATCTTAAAGTTAAGATCTTGAAGTTGTGAAGTTATGAATTTCAAGTTATAAACTTTAAGCTAAAAACTTTCTGATTTATCTTAAAGATAAGATCTTGAAGTTGTGAAGTTATGAATTTCAAGTTTTAAACTTTAAGATACTAAGTTCTGATTTATCTTAAAGTTAAGATCTTGAAGTTGTGAAGTTATGAATTTCAAGTTTTAAACTTTAAGATACTAAGTTCTGATTTATCTTAAAGTTAAGATCTTTAAGTTGTGAAGTTATGAATTTCAAGTTTTAAACTTTAAGCTAAAAACTTTCTGATTTATCTTAAAGTTAAGATCTTGAAGTTGTGAAGTTATGAATTTCAAGTTTTAAACTTTAAGATACTAAGTTCTGATTTATCCAAAAGTTAAGATCTTGAAGTTGTGAAATATTAATTTCAAGTTTTAAACTTTTAGATACTAAGTTCTGATTTATCTTAAAGTTAAGATCTTGAAGTTGTGAAGTTATGAATTTCAAGTTTTAAACTTTAAGATACTAAGTTCTGATTTATCTTAAAGTTAAGATCTTGAAGTTGTGAAGTTATGAATTTCAAGTTTTAAACTTTAAGATACTAAGTTCTGATTTATCTTAAAGTTAAGATCTTGAAGTTGTGAAGTTATGAATTTCAAGTTTTAAACTTTAAGCTAAAAACTTTCTGATTTATCTTAAAGTTAAGATCTTGAAGTTGTGAAGTTATGAATTTCAAGTTTTAAACTTTAAGATACTAAGTTCTGATTTATCTTAAAGTTAAGATCTTGAAGTTGTGAAGTTATGAATTTCAAGTTTTAAACTTTAAGATACTAAGTTCTGATTTATCTTAAAGTTAAGATCTTGAAGTTGTGAAGTTATGAATTTCAAGTTTTAAACTTTGAGATACTAAGTTCTGATTTATCTTAAAGTTAAGATCTTGAAGTTGTGAAGTTATGAATTTCAAGTTTTAAACTTTAAGATACTAAGTTCTGATTTATCTTAAAGTTAAGATCTTGAAGTTGTGAAGTTATGAATTTCAAGTTTTAAATTTAAGATACTAAGTTCTGATTTATCTTAAAGTTAAGATCTTGAAGTTGTGAAGTTATGAATTTCAAGTTTTAAACTTTAAGCTAAAAACTTTCTGATTTATCTTAAAGTTAAGATCTTGAAGTTGTGTAGTTATGAATTTCAAGTTTTAAACTTTAAGATACTAAGTTCTGATTTATCTTAAAGTTAAGATCTTGAAGTTGTGAAGTTATGAATTTCAAGTTTTAAACTTTAAGATACTAAGTTCTGATTTATCTTAAAGTTAAGATCTTGAAGTTGTGAAGTTATGAATTTCAAGTTTTAAACTTTAAGATACGAAGTTCTGATTTATCTTAAAGTTAAGATCTTGAAGTTGTGAAGTTATGAATTTCAAGTTTTAAACTTTAAGATACTAAGTTCTGATTTATCTTAAAGTTAAGATCTTGAAGTTGTGAAGTTATGAATTTCAAGTTTTAAACTTTAAGATACTAAGTTCTGAGTTATCTTAAAGTTAAGATCTTGAAGTTGTGAAGTTATGAATTTCAAGTTTTAAACTTTAAGATACTAAGTTCTGATTTATCTTAAAGTTAAGATCTTGAAGTTGTGAAGTTATGAATTTCAAGTTATAAACTTTAAGCTAAAAACTTTCTGATTTATCTTAAAGATAAGATCTTGAAGTTGTGAAGTTATGAATTTCAAGTTTTAAACTTTAAGATACTAAGTTCTGATTTATCTTAAAGTTAAGATCTTGAAGTTGTGAAGTTATGAATTTCAAGTTTTAAACTTTAAGATACTAAGTTCTGATTTATCTTAAAGTTAAGATCTTTAAGTTGTGAAGTTATGAATTTCAAGTTTTAAACTTTAAGCTAAAAACTTTCTGATTTATCTTAAAGTTAAGATCTTGAAGTTGTGAAGTTATGAATTTCAAGTTTTAAACTTTAAGATACTAAGTTCTGATTTATCTTAAAGTTAAGATCTTGAAGTTGTGAAGTTATGAATTTCAAGTTTTAAACTTTAAGATACTAAGTTCTGATTTATCTTAAAGTTAAGATCTTGAAGTTGTGAAGTTATGAATTTCAAGTTTTAAACTTTAAGATACTAAGTTCTGATTTATCTTAAAGTTAAGATTTGGAATGTTGTGAAGTTATGAATTTCAAGTTTTAAACTTTAAGCTAAAAACTTTCTGATTTATCTTAAAGTTAAGATCTTGAAGTTGTGAAGTTATGAATTTCAAGTTTTAAACTTTAAGATACTAAGTTCTGATTTATCTTAAAGTTAAGATCTTGAAGTTGTGAAGTTATGAATTTCAAGTTTTAAACTTTGAGATACTAAGTTCTGATTTATCTTAAAGTTAAGATCTTGAAGTTGTGAAGTTATGAATTTCAAGTTTTAAACTTTAAGATACTAAGTTCTGATTTATCTTAAAGTTAAGATCTTGAAGTTGTGAAGTTATGAATTTCAAGTTTTAAACTTTAAGATACTAAGTTCTGATATATCTTAAAGTTAAGATCTTGAAGTTGTGAAGTTATGAATTTCAAGTTTTAAACTTTAAGATACTAAGTTCTGATTTATCTTAAAGTTAAGATCTTGAAGTTGTGAAGTTATGAATTTCAAGTTTTAAACTTTAAGCTAAAAACTTTCTGATTTATCTTAAAGTTAAGATCTTGAAGTTGTGAAGTTATGAATTTCAAGTTTTAAACTTTAAGATACTAAGTTCTGATTTATCTTAAAGTTAAGATCTTGAAGTTGTGAAGTTATGAATTTCAAGTTTTAAACTTTAAGATACTAAGTTCTGATTTATCTTAAAGTTAAGATCTTGAAGTTGTGAAGTTATGAATTTCAAGTTTTAAACTTTAAGATACGAAGTTCTGATTTATCTTAAAGTTAAGATCTAGAAGTTGTGAAGTTATGAATTTCAAGTTTTAAACTTTAAGATACTAAGTTCTGATTTATCTTAAAGTTAAGATCTTGAAGTTGTGAAGTTATGAATTTCAAGTTTTAAACTTTGAGATACTAAGTTCTGATTTAACTTAAAGTTAAGATCTTGAAGTTGTGAAGTTATGAATTTCAAGTTTTAAACTTTAAGATACTAAGTTCTGATTTATCTTAAAGTTAAGATCTTGAAGTTGTGAAGTTATGAATTTCAAGTTTTAAACTTTAAGATACTAAGTTCTGATATATCTTAAAGTTAAGATCTTGAAGTTGTGAAGTTATGAATTTCAAGTTTTAAACTTTAAGATACGAAGTTCTGATTTATCTTAAAGTTAAGATCTTGAAGTTGTGAAGTTATGAATTTCAAGTTTTAAACTTTAAGATACTAAGTTCAGATTTATCTTAAAGTTAAGATCTTGAAGTTGTGAAGTTATGAATTTCAAGTTTTAAACTTTAAGATACTAAGTTCTGAGTTATCTTAAAGTTAAGATCTTGAAGTTGTGAAGTTATGAATTTCAAGTTTTAAACTTTAAGATACTAAGTTCTGATTTATCTTAAAGTTAAGATCTTGAAGTTGTGAAGTTATGAATTACAAGTTTTAAACTTTAAGATACTAAGTTCTGATTTATCTTAAAGTTAAGATCTTGAAGTTGTGAAGTTATGAATTACAAGTTTTAAACTTTAAGATACTAAGTTCTGATTTATCTTAAAGTTAAGATCTTGAAGTTGTGAAGTTAAGAATTTCAAGTTTTAAACTTTAAGATACTAAGTTCTGATTTATCTTAAAGTTAAGATCTTTAAGTTGTGAAGTTATGAATTTCAAGTTTTAAACTTTAAGCTAAAAACTTTCTGATTTATCTTAAAGTTAAGATCTTGAAGTTGTGAAGTTATGAATTTCAAGTTTTAAACTTTTAGATACTAAGTTCTGATTTATCTTAAAGTTAAGATCTTGAAGTTGTGAAATTATGAATTTCAAGTTTTAAACTTTGAGATACTAAGTTCTGATTTATCTTAAAGTTAAGATTTTGAAGTTGTGAAGTTATGAATTTCAAGTTTTAAACTTTAAGATACTAAGTTCTGATTTATCTTAAAGCTAAGATCTTGAAGTTGTGAAGTTATGAATTTCAAGTTTTAAACTTTAAGATACTAAGTTCTGATTTATCTTAAAGTTAAGATCTTGAAGTTGTGAAGTTATGAATTTCAAGTTTTAAACTTTAAGATACTAAGTTCTGATTTATCTTAAAGTTAAGATCTTGAAGTTGTGAAGTTATGAATTTCAAGTTTTAAACTTTAAGCTAAAAACTTTCTGATTTATCTTAAAGTTAAGATCTTGAAGTTGTGAAGTTATGAATTTCAAGTTTTAAACTTTAAGATACTAAGTTCTGATTTATCTTAAAGTTAAGATCTTGAAGTTGTGAAGTTATGAATTTCAAGTTTTAAACTTTGAGATACTAAGTTCTGATTTATCTTAAAGTTAAGATCTTGAAGTTGTGAAGTTATGAATTTCAAGTTTTAAACTTTAAGATACTAAGTTCTGATTTATCTTAAAGTTAAGATCTTGAAGTTGAGAAGTTATGAATTTCAAGTTTTAAACTTTAAGATACTAAGTTCTGATTTATCTTAAAGTTAAGATCTTGAAGTTGTGAAGTTATGAATTTCAAGTTTTAAACTTTAAGATACTAAGTTCTGATTTATCTTAAAGTTAAGATCTTGAAGTTGTGAAGTTATGAATTTCAAGTTTTAAACTTTAAGCTAAAAACTTTCTGATTTATCTTAAAGTTAAGATCTTGAAGTTATGAATTTCAAGTTTTAAACTTTAAGATACTAAGTTCTGATTTATCTTAAAGTTAAGATCTTGAAGTTGTGAAGTTATGAATTTCAAGTTTTAAACTTTAAGATACTAAGTTCTGATTTATCTTAAAGTTAAGATCTTGAAGTTGTGAAGTTATGAATTTCAAGTTTTAAACTTTAAGATACGAAGTTCTGATTTATCTTAAAGTTAAGATCTTGAAGTTGTGAAGTTATGAATTTCAAGTTTTAAACTTTATGATACTAAGTTCTGATTTATCTTAAAGTTAAGATCTTGAAGTTGTGAAGTTATGAATTTCAAGTTTTAAACTTTAAGATACTAAGTTCTGAGTTATCTTAAAGTTAAGATCTTGAAGTTGTGAAGTTATGAATTTCAAGTTTTAAACTTTAAGATACTAAGTTCTGATTTATCTTAAAGTTAAGATCTTGAAGTTGTGAAGTTATGAATTTCAAGTTATAAACTTTAAGCTAAAAACTTTCTGATTTATCTTAAAGATAAGATCTTGAAGTTGTGAAGTTATGAATTTCAAGTTTTAAACTTTAAGATACTAAGTTCTGATTTATCTTAAAGTTAAGATCTTGAAGTTGTGAAGTTATGAATTTCAAGTTTTAAACTTTAAGATACTAAGTTCTGATTTATCTTAAAGTTAAGATCTTTAAGTTGTGAAGTTATGAATTTCAAGTTTTAAACTTTAAGCTAAAAACTTTCTGATTTATCTTAAAGTTAAGATCTTGAAGTTGTGAAGTTATGAATTTCAAGTTTTAAACTTTAAGATACTAAGTTCTGATTTATCCAAAAGTTAAGATCTTGAAGTTGTGAAATATTAATTTCAAGTTTTAAACTTTGAGATACTAAGTTCTGATTTATCTTAAAGTTAAGATCTTGAAGTTGTGAAGTTATGAATTTCAAGTTTTAAACTTTAAGATACTAAGTTCTGATTTATCTTAAAGTTAAGATCTTGAAGTTGTGAAGTTATGAATTTCAAGTTTTAAACTTTAAGATACTAAGTTCTGATTTATCTTAAAGTTAAGATCTTGAAGTTGTGAAGTTATGAATTTCAAGTTTTAAACTTTAAGATACTAAGTTCTGATTTATCTTAAAGTTAAGATTTGGAATGTTGTGAAGTTATGAATTTCAAGTTTTAAACTTTAAGCTAAAAACTTTCTGATTTATCTTAAAGTTAAGATCTTGAAGTTGTGAAGTTATGAATTTCAAGTTTTAAACTATAAGATACTAAGTTCTGATTTATCTTAAAGTTAAGATCTTGAAGTTGTGAAGTTATGAATTTCAAGTTTTAAACTTTAAGATACTAAGTTCTGATTTATCTTAAAGTTAAGATCTTGAAGTTGTGAAGTTATGAATTTCAAGTTTTAAACTTTAAGATACTAAGTTCTGATTTATCTTAAAGTTAAGATTTGGAATGTTGTGAAGTTATGAATTTCAAGTTTTAAACTTTAAGCTAAAAACTTTCTGATTTATCTTAAAGTTAAGATCTTGAAGTTGTGAAGTTATGAATTTCAAGTTTTAAACTTTAAGATACTAAGTTCTGATTTATCTTAAAGTTAAGATCTTGAAGTTGTGAAGTTATGAATTTCAAGTTTTAAACTTTGAGATACTAAGTTCTGATTTATCTTAAAGTTAAGATCTTGAAGTTGTGAAGTTATGAATTTCAAGTTTTAAACTTTAAGATACTAAGTTCTGATTTATCTTAAAGTTAAGATCTTGAAGTTGTGAAGTTATGAATTTCAAGTTTTAAACTTTAAGATACTAAGTTCTGATATATCTTAAAGTTAAGATCTTGAAGATGTGAAGTTATGAATTTCAAGTTTTAAACTTTAAGATACTAAGTTCTGATTTATCTTAAAGTTAAGATCTTGAAGTTGTGAAGTTATGAATTTCAAGTTTTAAACTTTAAGCTAAAAACTTTCTGATTTATCTTAAAGTTAAGATCTTGAAGTTGTGAAGTTATGAATTTCAAGTTTTAAACTTTAAGATACTAAGTTCTGATTTATCTTAAAGTTAAGATCTTGAAGTTGTGAAGTTATGAATTTCAAGTTTTAAACTTTAAGATACTAAGTTCTGATTTATCTTAAAGTTAAGATCTTGAAGTTGTGAAGTTATGAATTTCAAGTTTTAAACTTTAAGATACGAAGTTCTGATTTATCTTAAAGTTAAGATCTAGAAGTTGTGAAGTTATGAATTTCAAGTTTTAAACTTTAAGATACTAAGTTCTGAGTTATCTTAAAGTTAAGATCTTGAAGTTGTGAAGTTATGAATTTCAAGTTTTAAACTTTAAGATACTAAGTTCTGATTTATCTTAAAGTTAAGATCTTGAAGTTGTGAAGTTATGAATTTCAAGTTTTAAACTTTAAGATACTAAGTTCTGATTTATCTTAAAGTTAAGATCTTGAAGTTGTGAAGTTATGAATTTCAAGTTTTAAACTTTAAGATACTAAGTTCTGATTTATCTTATAGTTAAGATCTTGAAGTTGTGAAGTTATGAATTGCAAGTTTTAAACTTTAAGCTAAAAACTTTCTGATTTATCTTAAAGTTAAGATCTTGAAGTTGTGAAGTTATGAATTTCAAGTTTTAAACTTTAAGATACTAAGTTCTGATTTATCTTAAAGTTAAGATCTTGAAGTTGTGAAGTTATGAATTTAAAGTTTTAAACTTTAAGATACTAAGTTCTGATTTATCTTAAAGTTAAGATCTTGAAGTTGTGAAGTTATGAATTGCAAGTTTTAAACTTTAAGCTAAAAACTTTTTGATGTATCTTAAAGTTAAGATCTTGAAGTTGTGAAGTTATGAATTTCAAGTTTTAAACTTTAAGATACTAAGTTCTGATTTATCTTAAAGTTAAGATCTTGAAGTTGTGAAGTTATGAATTTCAAGTTTTAAACTTTAAGATACTAAGTTCTGATTTATCTTAAAGTTAAGATCTTGAAGTTGTGAAGTTATGAATTTCAAGTTTTAAACTTTAAGATACTAAGTTCTGATTTATCTTAAAGTTAAGATCTTGAAGTTGTGAAGTTATGAATTTCAAGTTTTAAACTTTAAGATACTAAGTTCTGATTTATATTAAAGTTAAGATCTTGAAGTTGTGAAGTTATGAATTTCAAGTTTTAAACTTTAAGCTAAAAACTTTCTGATTTATCTTAAAGTTAAGATCTTGAAGTTGTGAAGTTATGAATTTCAAGTTTTAAACTTTAAGATACTAAGTTCTGATTTATCTTAAAGTTAAGATCTTGAAGTTGTGAAGTTATGAATTTCAAGTTTTAAACTTTAAGATACTAAGTTCTGATTTATCTTAAAGTTAAGATCTTGAAGTTGTGAAGTTATGAATTTCAAGTTTTAAACTTTAAGATACGAAGTTCTGATTTATCTTAAAGTTAAGATCTTGAAGTTGTGAAGTTATGAATTTCAAGTTTTAAACTTTAAGATACTAAGTTCTGATTTATCTTAAAGTTAAGATCTTGAAGTTGTGAAGTTATGAATTTCAAGTTTTAAACTTTAAGATACTAAGTTCTGAGTTATCTTAAAGTTAAGATCTTGAAGTTGTGAAGTTATGAATTTCAAGTTTTAAACTTTAAGATACTAAGTTCTGATTTATCTTAAAGTTAAGATCTTGAAGTTGTGAAGTTATGAATTTAAAGTTTTAAACTTTAAGATACTAAGTTCTGATTTATCTTAAAGTTAAGATCTTGAAGTTGTGAAGTTATGAATTGCAAGTTTTAAACTTTAAGCTAAAAACTTTTTGATGTATCTTAAAGTTAAGATCTTGAAGTTGTGAAGTTATGAATTTCAAGTTTTAAACTTTAAGATACTAAGTTCTGATTTATCTAAAAGTTAAGATCTTGAAGTTGTGAAGTTATGAATTTCAAGTTTTAAACTTTAAGATACTAAGTTCTGATTTATCTTAAAGTTAAGATCTTGAAGTTGTGAAGTTATGAATTTCAAGTTTTAAACTTTAAGATACTAAGTTCTGATTTATCTTAAAGTTAAGATCTTGAAGTTGTGAAGTTATGAATTTCAAGTTTTAAACTTTAAGATACTAAGTTCTGATTTATCTTAAAGTTAAGATCTTGAAGTTGTGAAGTTATGAATTTCAAGTTTTAAACTTTAAGCTAAAAACTTTCTGATTTATCTTAAAGTTAAGATCTTGAAGTTGTGAAGTTATGAATTTCAAGTTTTAAACTTTAAGATACTAAGTTCTGATTTATCTTAAAGTTAAGATCTTGAAGTTGTGAAGTTATGAATTTCAAGTTTTAAACTTTAAGATACTAAGTTCTGATTTATCTTAAAGTTAAGATCTTGAAGTTGTGAAGTTATGAATTTCAAGTTTTAAACTTTAAGATACGAAGTTCTGATTTATCTTAAAGTTAAGATCTTGAAGTTGTGAAGTTATGAATTTCAAGTTTTAAACTTTAAGATACTAAGTTCTGATTTATCTTAAAGTTAAGATCTTGAAGTTGTGAAGTTATGAATTTCAAGTTTTAAACTTTAAGATACTAAGTTCTGAGTTATCTTAAAGTTAAGATCTTGAAGTTGTGAAGTTATGAATTTCAAGTTTTAAACTTTAAGATACTAAGTTCTGATTTATCTTAAAGTTAAGATCTTGAAGTTGTGAAGTTATGAATTTCAAGTTTTAAACTTTAAGATACTAAGTTCTGATTTATCTTAAAGTTAAGATCTTGAAGTTGTGAAGTTATGAATTTCAAGTTTTAAACTTTAAGATACTAAGTTCTGATTTATCTTAAAGTTAAGATCTTTAAGTTGTGAAGTTATGAATTTCAAGTTTTAAACTTTAAGCTAAAAACTTTCTGATTTATCTTAAAGTTAAGATCTTGAAGTTGTGAAGTTATGAATTTCAAGTTTTAAACTTTAAGATACTAAGTTCTGATTTATCTTAAAGTTAAGATCTTGAAGTTGTGAAATATTAATTTCATGTTTTAAACTTTGAGATACTAAGTTCTGATTTATCTTAAAGTTAAGATCTTGAAGTTGTGAAGTTATGAATTTCAAGTTTTAAACTTTAAGATACTAAGTTCTGATTTATCTTAAAGTTAAGATCTTGAAGTTGTGAAGTTATGAATTTCAAGTTTTAAACTTTAAGATACTAAGTTCTGATTTATCTTAAAGTTAAGATCTTGAAGTTGTGAAGTTATGAATTTCAAGTTTTAAACTTTAAGATACTAAGTTCTGATTTATCTTAAAGTTAAGATCTTGAAGTTGTGAAGTTATGAATTTCAAGTTTTAAACTTTAAGCTAAAAACTTTCTGATTTATCTTAAAGTTAAGATCTTGAAGTTGTGAAGTTATGAATTTCAAGTTTTAAACTTTAAGATACTAAGTTCTGATTTATCTTAAAGTTAAGATCTTGAAGTTGTGAAGTTATGAATTTCAAGTTTTAAACTTTAAGATACTAAGTTCTGATTTATCTTAAAGTTAAGATCTTGAAGTTGTGAAGTTAGGAATTTCAAGTTTTAAACTTTAAGATACTAAGTTCTGATTTATCTTAAAGTTAAGATCTTGAAGTTGTGAAGTTATGAATTTCAAGTTTTAAACTTTAAGATACTAAGTTCTGATTTATCTTAAAGTTAAGATCTTGAAGTTGTGAAGTTATGAATTTCAAGTTTTAAACTTTAAGATACTAAGTTCTGATTTATCTTAAAGTTAAGATCTTGAAGTTGTGAAGTTATGAATTTCAAGTTTTAAACTTTAAGCTAAAAACTTTCTGATTTATCTTAAAGTTAAGATCTTGAAGTTGTGAAGTTATGAATTTCAAGTTTTAAACTTTAAGATACTAAGTTCTGATTTATCTTAAAGTTAAGATCTTGAAGTTGTGAAGTTATGAATTTCAAGTTTTAAACTTTAAGATACTAAGTTCTGATTTATCTTAAAGTTAAGATCTTGAAGTTGTGAAGTTATGAATTTCAAGTTTTAAACTTTAAGATACGAAGTTCTGATTTATCTTACAGTTAAGATCTTGAAGTTGTGAAGTTATGAATTTCAAGTTTTAAACTTTAAGATACTAAGTTCTGAGTTATCTTAAAGTTAAGATCTTGAAGTTGTGAAGTTATGAATTTCAAGTTTTAAACTTTAAGATACTAAGTTCTGATTTATCTTAAAGTTAAGATCTTGAAGTTGTGAAGTTATGAATTTCAAGTTTTAAACTTTAAGATACTAAGTTCTGATTTATCTTAAAGTTAAGATCTTGAAGTTGTGAAGTTATGAATTTCAAGTTTTAAACTTTAAGATACTAAGTTCTGATTTATCTTAAAGTTAAGATCTTGAAGTTGTGAAGTTATGAATTGCAAGTTTTAAACTTTAAGCTAAAAACTTTCTGATTTATCTTAAAGTTAAGATCTTGAAGTTGTGAAGTTATGAATTTCAAGTTTTAAACTTTAAGATACTAAGTTCTGATATATCTTAAAGTTAAGATCTTGAAGTTGTGAAGTTATGAATTTCAAGTTTTAAACTTTAAGATACTAAGTTCTGATTTATCTTAAAGTTAAGATCTTGAAGTTGTGAAGTTATGAATTGCAAGTTTTAAACTTTAAGCTAAAAACTTTCTGATTTATCTTAAAGTTAAGATCTTGAAGTTGTGAAGTTATGAATATCAAGTTTTAAACTTTAAGATACTAAGTTCTGATTTATCTTAAAGTTAAGATCTTGAAGTTGTGAAGTTATGAATTTCAAGTTTTAAACTTTAAGATACTAAGTTCTGATTTATCTTAAAGTTAAGATCTTGAAGTTGTGAAGTTATGAATTTCAAGTTTTAAACTTTAAGATACTAAGTTCTGATTTATCTTAAAGTTAAGATCTTGAAGTTGTGAAGTTATGAATTTCAAGTTTTAAACTTTAAGCTAAAAACTTTCTGATTTATCTTAAAGTTAGGATCTTGAAGTTGTGAAGTTATGAATTTCAAGTTTTAAACTTTAAGATACTAAGTTCTGATTTATCTTAAAGTTAAGATCTTGAAGTTGTGAAGTTATTAATTTCAAGTTTTAAACTTTAAGATACTAAGTTCTGATTTATCTTAAAGTTAAGATCTTGAAGTTGTGAAGTTATGAATTTCAAGTTTTAAACTTTAAGATACTAAGTTCTGATTTATCTTAAAGTTAAGATCTTGAAGTTGTGAAGTTATGAATTGCAAGTTTTAAACTTTAAGCTAAAAACTTTCTGATTTATCTTAAAGTTAAGATCTTGAAGTTGTGAAGTTATGAATTTCAAGTTTTAAACTTTAAGATACTAAGTTCTGATTTATCTTAAAGTTAAGATCTTGAAGTTGTGAAGTTATGAATTTCAAGTTTTAAACTTTAAGATACTAAGTTCTGATTTATCTTAAAGTTAGATCTTGAAGTTGTGAAGTTATGAATTTCAAGTTTTAAACTTTAAGATACTAAGTTCTGATTTATCTTAAAGTTAAGATCTTGAAGTTGTGAAGTTATGAATTTCAAGTTTTAAACTTTAAGCTAAAAACTTTCTGATTTATCTTAAAGTTAAGATCTTGAAGTTGTGAAGTTATGAATTTCAAGTTTTAAACTTTAAGATACTAAGTTCTGATTTATCTTAAAGTTAAGATCTTGAAGTTGTGAAGTTATGAATTTCAAGTTTTAAACTTTAAGATACTAAGTTCTGATTTATCTTAAAGTTAAGATCTTGAAGTTGTGAAGTTATGAATTTCAAGTTTTAAACTTTAAGATACTAAGTTCTGATTTATCTTAAAGTTAAGATCTTGAAGTTGTGAAGTTATGAATTTCAAGTTTTAAACTTTAAGATACTAAGTTCTGATTTATCTTAAAGTTAAGATCTTGAAGTTGTGAAGTTATGAATTTCAAGTTTTAAACTTTAAGATACTAAGTTCTGATTTATCTTAAAGTTAAGATCTTGAAGTTGTGAAGTTATGAATTTCAAGTTTTAAACTTTAAGCTAAAAACTTTCTGATTTATCTTAACTTTAAGATCTTGAAGTTGTGAAGTTATGAATTTCAAGTTTTAAACTTTAAGATACTAAGTTCTGATTTATCTAAAAGTTATGATCTTGAAGTTGTGAAGTTATGAATTTCAAGTTTTAAACTTTAAGATACTAAGTTCTGATTTATCTTAAAGTTAAGATCTTGAAGTTGTGAAGTTATGAATTTCAAGTTTTAAACTTTAAGATACTAAGTTCTGATTTATCTTAAAGTTAAGATCTTGAAGTTGTGAAGTTATGAATTTCAAGTTTTAAACTTTAAGATACTAAGTTCTGATTTATCTTAAAGTTAAGATCTTGAAGTTGTGAAGTTATGAATTTCAAGTTTTAAACTTTAAGATACTAAGTTCTGATTTATCTTAAAGTTAAGATCTTGAAGTTGTGAAGTTATGAATTTCAAGTTATAAACTTTAAGATACTAAGTTCTGATTTATCTTAAAGTTAAGATCTTGAAGTTGTGAAGTTATGAATTTCAAGTTTTAAACTTTAAGATACTAAGTTCTGATTTATCTTAAAGTTAAGATCTTGAAGTTGTGAAGTTATCAATTTCAAGTTTTAAACTTTAAGCTAAAAACTTTCTGAGTTATCTTAAAGTTAAGATCTTGAAGTTGTGAAGTTATGAATTTCAAGTTTTAAACTTTAAGATACTAAGTTCTGATTTATCTTAAAGTTAAGATCTTGAAGTTGTGAAGTTATGAATTTCAAGTTTTAAACTTTAAGATACTAAGTTCTGATTTATCTTAAAGTTAAGATCTTGAAGTTGTGAAGTTATGAATTTCAAGTTTTAAACTTTAAGATACTAAGTTCTGATTTATCTTAAAGTTAAGATCTTGAAGTTGTGAAGTTATGAATTGCAAGTTTTAAACTTTAAGCTAAAAACTTTCTGATTTATCTTAAAGTTAAGATCTTGAAGTTGTGAAGTTATGAATTTCAAGTTTTAAACTTTAAGATACTAAGTTCTGATTTATCTTAAAGTTAAGATCTTGAAGTTGTGAAGTTATGAATTTCAAGTTTTAAACTTTAAGATACTAAGTTCTGATTTATCTTAAAGTTAAGATCTTGAAGTTGTGAAGTTATGAATTTCAAGTTATAAACTTTAAGATACTAAGTTCTGATTTATCTTAAAGTTAAGATCTTGAAGTTGTGAAGTTATGAATTTAAAGTTTTAAACTTTAAGATACTAAGTTCTGATTTATCTTAAAGTTAAGATCTTGAAGTTGTGAAGTTATGAATTGCAAGTTTTAAACTTTAAGCTAAAAACTTTCTGATGTATCTTAAAGTTAAGATCTTGAAGTTGTGAAGTTATGAATTTCAAGTTTTAAACTTTAAGATACTAAGTTCTGATTTATCTTAAAGTTAAGATCTTGAAGTTGTGAAGTTATGAATTTCAAGTTTTAAACTTTAAGATACTAAGTTCTGATTTATCTTAAAGTTAAGATCTTGAAGTTGTGAAGTTATGAATTTCAAGTTTTAAACTTTAAGATACTAAGTTCTGATTTATCTTAAAGTTAAGATCTTGAAGTTGTGAAGTTATGAATTTCAAGTTTTAAACTTTAAGATACTAAGTTCTGATTTATCTTAAAGTTAAGATCTTGAAGTTGTGAAGTTATGAATTTCAAGTTTTAAACTTTAAGCTAAAAACTTTCTGATTTATCTTAAAGTTAAGATCTTGAAGTTGTGAAGTTATGAATTTCAAGTTTTAAACTTTAAGATACTAAGTTCTGATTTATCTTAAAGTTAAGATCTTGAAGTTGTGAAGTTATGAATTTCAAGTTTTAAACTTTAAGATACGAAGTTCTGATTTATCTTAAAGTTAAGATCTTGAAGTTGTGAAGTTATGAATTTCAAGTTTTAAACTTTAAGATACTAAGTTCTGATTTATCTTAAAGTTAAGATCTTGAAGTTGTGAAGTTATGAATTTCAAGTTTTAAACTTTAAGATACTAAGTTCTGAGTTATCTTAAAGTTAAGATCTTGAAGTTGTGAAGTTATGAATTTCAAGTTTTAAACTTTAAGATACTAAGTTCTGATTTATCTTAAAGTTAAGATCTTGAAGTTGTGAAGTTATGAATTTCAAGTTTTAAACTTTAAGATACTAAGTTCTGATTTATCTTAAAGTTAAGATCTTGAAGTTGTGAAGTTATGAATTTCAAGTTTTAAACTATAAGATACTAAGTTCTGATTTATCTTAAAGTTAAGATCTTGAAGTTGTGAAGTTATGAATTTCAAGTTATAAACTTTAAGCTAAAAACTTTCTGATTTATCTTAAAGTTAAGATCTTGAAGTTGTGAAGTTATGAATTTCAAGTTTTAAACTTTAAGATACTAAGTTCTGATTTATCTTAAAGTTAAGATCTTGAAGTTGTGAAGTTATGAATTTCAAGTTTTAAACTTTAAGATACTAAGTTCTGATTTATCTTAAAGTTAAGATCTTTAAGTTGTGAAGTTATGAATTTCAAGTTTTAAACTTTAAGCTAAAAACTTTCTGATTTATCTTAAAGTTAAGATCTTGAAGTTGTGAAGTTATGAATTTCAAGTTTTAAACTTTAAGATACTAAGTTCTGATTTATCTTAAAGTTAAGATCTTGAAGTTGTGAAATATTAATTTCAAGTTTTAAACTTTGAGATACTAAGTTCTGATTTATCTCAAAGTTAAGATCTTGAAGTTGTGAAGTTATGAATTTCAAGTTTTAAACTTTAAGATACTAAGTTCTGATTTATCTTAAAGTTAAGATCTTGAAGTTGTGAAGTTATGAATTTCTAGTTTTAAACTTTAAGATACTAAGTTCTGATTTATCTTAAAGTTAAGATCTTGAAGTTGTGAAGTTATGAATTTCAAGTTTTAAACTTTAAGATACTAAGTTCTGATTTATCTTAAAGTTAAGATCTTGAAGTTGTGAAGTTATGAATTTCAAGTTTTAAACTTTAAGCTAAAAACTTTCTGATTTATCTTAAAGTTAAGATCTTGAAGTTGTGAAGTTATGAATTTCAAGTTTTAAACTTTAAGATACTAAGTTCTGATTTATCTTAAAGTTAAGATCTTGAAGTTGTGAAGTTATGAATTTCAAGTTTTAAACTTTGAGATACTAAGTTCTGATTTATCTTAAAGTTAAGATCTTGAAGTTGTGAAGTTATGAATTTCAAGTTTTAAACTTTAAGATACTAAGTTCTGATTTATCTTAAAGTTAAGATCTTGAAGTTGTGAAGTTATGAATTTCAAGTTTTAAACTTTAAGATACTAAGTTCTGATTTATCTTAAAGTTAAGATCTTGAAGTTGTGAAGTTATGAATTTCAAGTTTTAAACTTTAAGATACTAAGTTCTGATTTATCTTAAAGTTAAGATCTTGAAGTTGTGAAGTTATGAATTTCAAGTTTTAAACTTTAAGCTAAAAACTTTCTGATTTATCTTAAAGTTAAGATCTTGAAGTTGTGAAGTTATGAATTTCAAGTTTTAAACTTTAAGATACTAAGTTCTGATTTATCTTAAAGTTAAGATCTTGAAGTTGTGAAGTTATGAATTTCAAGTTTTAAACTTTAAGATACTAAGTTCTGATTTATCTTAAAGTTAAGATCTTGAAGTTGTGAAGTTATGAATTTCAAGTTTTAAACTTTAAGATACGAAGTTCTGATTTATCTTACAGTTAAGATCTTGAGGTTGTGAAGTTATGAATTTCAAGTTTTAAACTTTAAGATACTAAGTTCTGATTTATCTTAAAGTTAAGATCTTGAAGTTGTGAAGTTATGAATTTCAAGTTTTAAACTTTAAGATACGAAGTTCTGATTTATCTTAAAGTTAAGATCTTGAAGTTGTGAAGTTATGAATTTCAAGTTTTAAACTTTAAGATACTAAGTTCTGATTTATCTTAAAGTTAAGATCTTGAAGTTGTGAAGTTATGAATTTCAAGTTTTAAACTTTAAGATACGAAGTTCTGATTTATCTTAAAGTTAAGATCTTGAAGTTGTGAAGTTATGAATTTCAAGTTTTAAACTTTAAGATACTAAGTTCTGATTTATCTTAAAGTTAAGATCTTGAAGTTGTGAAGTTATGAATTTCAAGTTTTAAACTTTAAGATACTAAGTTCTGATTTATCTTAAAGTTAAGATCTTGAAGTTGTGAAGTTATGAATTTCAAGTTTTAAACTTTAAGATACTAAGTTCTGATTTATCTTAAAGTTAAGATCTTGAAGTTGTGAAGTTATGAATTTCAAGTTTTAAACTTTAAGATACTAAGTTCTGATTTATCTTAAAGTTAAGATCTTGAAGTTGTGAAGTTATGAATTTCAAGTTTTAAACTATAAGATACTAAGTTCTGATTTATCTTAAAGTTAAGATCTTGAAGTTGTGAAGTTATGAATTTCAAGTTATAAACTTTAAGCTAAAAACTTTCTGATTTATCTTAAAGTTAAGATCTTGAAGTTGTGAAGTTATGAATTTCAAGTTTTAAACTTTAAGATACTAAGTTCTGATTTATCTTAAAGTTAAGATCTTGAAGTTGTGAAGTTATGAATTTCAAGTTTTAAACTTTAAGATACTAAGTTCTGATTTATCTTAAAGTTAAGATCTTTAAGTTGTGAAGTTATGAATTTCAAGTTTTAAACTTTAAGCTAAAAACTTTCTGATTTATCTTAAAGTTAAGATCTTTAAGTTGTGAAGTTATGAATTTCAAGTTTTAAACTTTAAGATACTAAGTTCTGATTTATCTTAAAGTTAAGATCTTGAAGTTGTGAAGTTATGAATTTCAAGTTTTAAACTTTAAGATACTAAGTTCTGATTTATCTTAAAGTTAAGATCTTGAAGTTGTGAAGTTATGAATTTCAAGTTTTAAACTTTAAGATACTAAGTTCTGATTTATCTTAAAGTTAAGATCTTGAAGTTGTGAAGTTATGAATTTCAAGTTTTAAACTTTAAGCTAAAAACTTTCTGATTTATCTTAAAGTTAAGATCTTGAAGTTGTGAAGTTATGAATTTCAAGTTTTAAACTTTAAGATACTAAGTTCTGATTTATCTTAAAGTTAAGATCTTGAAGTTGTGAAGTTATGAATTTCAAGTTTTAAACTTTGAGATACTAAGTTCTGATTTATCTTAAAGTTAAGATCTTGAAGTTGTGAAGTTAGGAATTTCAAGTTTTAAACTTTAAGATACTAAGTTCTGATTTATCTTAAAGTTAAGATCTTGAAGTTGTGAAGTTATGAATTTCAAGTTTTAAACTTTAAGATACTAAGTTCTGATTTATCTTAAAGTTAAGATCTTGAAGTTGTGAAGTTATGAATTTCAAGTTTTAAACTTTAAGATACTAAGTTCTGATTTATCTTAAAGTTAAGATCTTGAAGTTGTGAAGTTATGAATTTCAAGTTTTAAACTTTAAGCTAAAAACTTTCTGATTTATCTTAAAGTTAAAATCTTGAAGTTGTGAAGTTATGAATTTTAAGTTTTAAACTTTAAGATACTAAGTTCTGATTTATCTTAAAGTTAAGATCTTGAAGTTGTGAAGTTATGAATTTCAAGTTTTAAACTTTAAGATACTAAGTTCTGATTTATCTTAAAGTTAAGATCTTGAAGTTGTGAAGTTATGAATTTCAAGTTTTAAACTTTAAGATACGAAGTTCTGATTTATCTTACAGTTAAGATCTTGAAGTTGTGAAGTTATGAATTTCAAGTTTTAAACTTTAAGATACTAAGTTCTGAGTTATCTTAAAGTTAAGATCTTGAAGTTGTGAAGTTATGAATTTCAAGTTTTAAACTTTAAGATACTAAGTTCTGATTTATCTTAAAGTTAAGATCTTGAAGTTGTGAAGTTATGAATTTCAAGTTTTAAACTTTAAGATACTAAGTTCTGATTTATCTTAAAGTTAAGATCTTGAAGTTGTGAAGTTATGAATTTCAAGTTTTAAACTTTAAGATACTAAGTTCTGATTTATCTTAAAGTTAAGATCTTGAAGTTGTGAAGTTATGAATTGCAAGTTTTAAACTTTAAGCTAAAAACTTTCTGATTTATCTTAAAGTTAAGATCTTGAAGTTGTGAAGTTATGAATTTCAAGTTTTAAACTTTAAGATACTAAGTTCTGATATATCTTAAAGTTAAGATCTTGAAGTTGTGAAGTTATGAATTTCAAGTTTTAAACTTTAAGATACTAAGTTCTGATTTATCTTAAAGTTAAGATCTTGAAGTTGTGAAGTTATGAATTGCAAGTTTTAAACTTTAAGCTAAAAACTTTCTGATTTATCTTAAAGTTAAGATCTTGAAGTTGTGAAGTTATGAATATCAAGTTTTAAACTTTAAGATACTAAGTTCTGATTTATCTTAAAGTTAAGATCTTGAAGTTGTGAAGTTATGAATTTCAAGTTTTAAACTTTAAGATACTAAGTTCTGATTTATCTTAAAGTTAAGATCTTGAAGTTGTGAAGTTATGAATTTCAAGTTTTAAACTTTAAGATACTAAGTTCTGATTTATCTTAAAGTTAAGATCTTGAAGTTGTGAAGTTATGAATTTCAAGTTTTAAACTTTAAGCTAAAAACTTTCTGATTTATCTTAAAGTTAGGATCTTGAAGTTGTGAAGTTATGAATTTCAAGTTTTAAACTTTAAGATACTAAGTTCTGATTTATCTTAAAGTTAAGATCTTGAAGTTGTGAAGTTATTAATTTCAAGTTTTAAACTTTAAGATACTAAGTTCTGATTTATCTTAAAGTTAAGATCTTGAAGTTGTGAAGTTATGAATTTCAAGTTTTAAACTTTAAGATACTAAGTTCTGATTTATCTTAAAGTTAAGATCTTGAAGTTGTGAAGTTATGAATTGCAAGTTTTAAACTTTAAGCTAAAAACTTTCTGATTTATCTTAAAGTTAAGATCTTGAAGTTGTGAAGTTATGAATTTCAAGTTTTAAACTTTAAGATACTAAGTTCTGATTTATCTTAAAGTTAAGATCTTGAAGTTGTGAAGTTATGAATTTCAAGTTTTAAACTTTAAGATACTAAGTTCTGATTTATCTTAAAGTTAGATCTTGAAGTTGTGAAGTTATGAATTTCAAGTTTTAAACTTTAAGATACTAAGTTCTGATTTATCTTAAAGTTAAGATCTTGAAGTTGTGAAGTTATGAATTTCAAGTTTTAAACTTTAAGCTAAAAACTTTCTGATTTATCTTAAAGTTAAGATCTTGAAGTTGTGAAGTTATGAATTTCAAGTTTTAAACTTTAAGATACTAAGTTCTGATTTATCTTAAAGTTAAGATCTTGAAGTTGTGAAGTTATGAATTTCAAGTTTTAAACTTTAAGATACTAAGTTCTGATTTATCTTAAAGTTAAGATCTTGAAGTTGTGAAGTTATGAATTTCAAGTTTTAAACTTTAAGATACTAAGTTCTGATTTATCTTAAAGTTAAGATCTTGAAGTTGTGAAGTTATGAATTTCAAGTTTTAAACTTTAAGATACTAAGTTCTGATTTATCTTAAAGTTAAGATCTTGAAGTTGTGAAGTTATGAATTTCAAGTTTTAAACTTTAAGATACTAAGTTCTGATTTATCTTAAAGTTAAGATCTTGAAGTTGTGAAGTTATGAATTTCAAGTTTTAAACTTTAAGCTAAAAACTCTCTGATTTATCTTAAATTTAAGATCTTGAAGTTGTGAAGTTATGAATTTCAAGTTTTAAACTTTAAGATACTAAGTTCTGATTTATCTAAAAGTTATGATCTTGAAGTTGTGAAGTTATGAATTTCAAGTTTTAAACTTTAAGATACTAAGTTCTGATTTATCTTAAAGTTAAGATCTTGAAGTTGTGAAGTTATGAATTTCAAGTTTTAAACTTTAAGATACTAAGTTCTGATTTATCTTAAAGTTAAGATCTTGAAGTTGTGAAGTTATGAATTTCAAGTTTTAAACTTTAAGATACTAAGTTCTGATTTATCTTAAAGTTAAGATCTTGAAGTTGTGAAGTTATGAATTTCAAGTTTTAAACTTTAAGATACTAAGTTCTGATTTATCTTAAAGTTAAGATCTTGAAGTTGTGAAGTTATGAATTTCAAGTTATAAACTTTAAGATACTAAGTTCTGATTTATCTTAAAGTTAAGATCTTGAAGTTGTGAAGTTATGAATTTCAAGTTTTAAACTTTAAGATACTAAGTTCTGATTTATCTTAAAGTTAAGATCTTGAAGTTGTGAAGTTATCAATTTCAAGTTTTAAACTTTAAGCTAAAAACTTTCTGAGTTATCTTAAAGTTAAGATCTTGAAGTTGTGAAGTTATGAATTTCAAGTTTTAAACTTTAAGATACTAAGTTCTGATTTATCTTAAAGTTAAGATCTTGAAGTTGTGAAGTTATGAATTTCAAGTTTTAAACTTTAAGATACTAAGTTCTGATTTATCTTAAAGTTAAGATCTTGAAGTTGTGAAGTTATGAATTTCAAGTTTTAAACTTTAAGATACTAAGTTCTGATTTATCTTAAAGTTAAGATCTTGAAGTTGTGAAGTTATGAATTTCAAGTTTTAAACTTTAAGCTAAAAACTTTCTGATTTATCTTAAAGTTAAGATCTTGAAGTTGTGAAATTATGAATTTCAAGTTTTAAACTTTAAGATACTAAGTTCTGATTTATCTTAAAGTTAAGATCTTGAAGTTGTGAAGTTATGAATTTAAAGTTTTAAACTTTAAGATACTAAGTTCTGATTTATCTTAAAGTTAAGATCTTGAAGTTGTGAAGTTATGAATTGCAAGTTTTAAACTTTAAGCTAAAAACTTTCTGATGTATCTTAAAGTTAAGATCTTGAAGTTGTGAAGTTATGAATTTCAAGTTTTAAACTTTAAGATACTAAGTTCTGATTTATCTTAAAGTTAAGATCTTGAAGTTGTGAAGTTATGAATTTCAAGTTTTAAACTTTAAGATACTAAGTTCTGATTTATCTTAAAGTTAAGATCTTGAAGTTGTGAAGTTATGAATTTCAAGTTTTAAACTTTAAGATACTAAGTTCTGATTTATCTTAAAGTTAAGATCTTGAAGTTGTGAAGTTATGAATTTCAAGTTTTAAACTTTAAGATACTAAGTTCTGATTTATCTTAAAGTTAAGATCTTGAAGTTGTGAAGTTATGAATTTCAAGTTTTAAACTTTAAGCTAAAAACTTTCTGATTTATCTTAAAGTTAAGATCTTGAAGTTGTGAAGTTATGAATTTCAAGTTTTAAACTTTAAGATACTAAGTTCTGATTTATCTTAAAGTTAAGATCTTGAAGTTGTGAAGTTATGAATTTCAAGTTTTAAACTTTAAGATACGAAGTTCTGATTTATCTTAAAGTTAAGATCTTGAAGTTGTGAAGTTATGAATTTCAAGTTTTAAACTTTAAGATACTAAGTTCTGATTTATCTTAAAGTTAAGATCTTGAAGTTGTGAAGTTATGAATTTCAAGTTTTAAACTTTAAGATACTAAGTTCTGAGTTATCTTAAAGTTAAGATCTTGAAGTTGTGAAGTTATGAATTTCAAGTTTTAAACTTTAAGATACTAAGTTCTGATTTATCTTAAAGTTAAGATCTTGAAGTTGTGAAGTTATGAATTTCAAGTTTTAAACTTTAAGATACTAAGTTCTGATTTATCTTAAAGTTAAGATCTTGAAGTTGTGAAGTTATGAATTTCAAGTTTTAAACTATAAGATACTAAGTTCTGATTTATCTTAAAGTTAAGATCTTGAAGTTGTGAAGTTATGAATTTCAAGTTATAAACTTTAAGCTAAAAACTTTCTGATTTATCTTAAAGTTAAGATCTTGAAGTTGTGAAGTTATGAATTTCAAGTTTTAAACTTTAAGATACTAAGTTCTGATTTATCTTAAAGTTAAGATCTTGAAGTTGTGAAGTTATGAATTTCAAGTTTTAAACTTTAAGATACTAAGATCTGATTTATCTTAAAGTTAAGATCTTTAAGTTGTGAAGTTATGAATTTCAAGTTTTAAACTTTAAGCTAAAAACTTTCTGATTTATCTTAAAGTTAAGATCTTGAAGTTGTGAAGTTATGAATTTCAAGTTTTAAACTTTAAGATACTAAGTTCTGATTTATCTTAAAGTTAAGATCTTGAAGTTGTGAAATATTAATTTCAAGTTTTAAACTTTGAGATACTAAGTTCTGATTTATCTCAAAGTTAAGATCTTGAAGTTGTGAAGTTATGAATTTCAAGTTTTAAACTTTAAGATACTAAGTTCTGATTTATCTTAAAGTTAAGATCTTGAAGTTGTGAAGTTATGAATTTCTAGTTTTAAACTTTAAGATACTAAGTTCTGATTTATCTTAAAGTTAAGATCTTGAAGTTGTGAAGTTATGAATTTCAAGTTTTAAACTTTAAGATACTAAGTTCTGATTTATCTTAAAGTTAAGATCTTGAAGTTGTGAAGTTATGAATTTCAAGTTTTAAACTTTAAGCTAAAAACTTTCTGATTTATCTTAAAGTTAAGATCTTGAAGTTGTGAAGTTATGAATTTCAAGTTTTAAACTTTAAGATACTAAGTTCTGATTTATCTTAAAGTTAAGATCTTGAAGTTGTGAAGTTATGAATTTCAAGTTTTAAACTTTGAGATACTAAGTTCTGATTTATCTTAAAGTTAAGATCTTGAAGTTGTGAAGTTATGAATTTCAAGTTTTAAACTTTAAGATACTAAGTTCTGATTTATCTTAAAGTTAAGATCTTGAAGTTGTGAAGTTATGAATTTCAAGTTTTAAACTTTAAGATACTAAGTTCTGATTTATCTTAAAGTTAAGATCTTGAAGTTGTGAAGTTATGAATTTCAAGTTTTAAACTTTAAGATACTAAGTTCTGATTTATCTTAAAGTTAAGATCTTGAAGTTGTGAAGTTATGAATTTCAAGTTTTAAACTTTAAGCTAAAAACTTTCTGATTTATCTTAAAGTTAAGATCTTGAAGTTGTGAAGTTATGAATTTCAAGTTTTAAACTTTAAGATACTAAGTTCTGATTTATCTTAAAGTTAAGATCTTGAAGTTGTGAAGTTATGAATTTCAAGTTTTAAACTTTAAGATACTAAGTTCTGATTTATCTTAAAGTTAAGATCTTGAAGTTGTGAAGTTATGAATTTCAAGTTTTAAACTTTAAGATACGAAGTTCTGATTTATCTTACAGTTAAGATCTTGAGGTTGTGAAGTTATGAATTTCAAGTTTTAAACTTTAAGATACTAAGTTCTGAGTTATCTTAAAGTTAAGATCTTGAAGTTGTGAAGTTATGAATTTCAAGTTTTAAACTTTAAGATACTAAGTTCTGATTTATCTTAAAGTTAAGATCTTGAAGTTGTGAAGTTATGAATTTCAAGTTTTAAACTTTAAGATACTAAGTTCTGATTTATCTTAAAGTTAAGATCTTGAAGTTGTGAAGTTATGAATTTCAAGTTTTAAACTTTAAGATACTAAGTTCTGATTTATCTTAAAGTTAAGATCTTGAAGTTGTGAAGTTATGAATTGCAAGTTTTAAACTTTAAGCTAAATACTTTCTGATTTATCTTAAAGTTAAGATCTTGAAGTTGTGAAGTTATGAATTTCAAGTTTTAAACTTTAAGATACTAAGTTCTGATATATCTTAAAGTTAAGATCTTGAAGTTGTGAAGTTATGAATTTCAAGTTTTAAACTTTAAGATACTAAGTTCTGATTTATCTTAAAGTTAAGATCTTGAAGTTGTGAAGTTATGAATTGCAAGTTTTAAACTTTAAGCTAAAAACTTTCTGATTTATCTTAAAGTTAAGATCTTGAAGTTGTGAAGTTATGAATATCAAGTTTTAAACTTTAAGATACTAAGTTCTGATTTATCTTAAAGTTAAGATCTTGAAGTTGTGAAGTTATGAATTTCAAGTTTTAAACTTTAAGATACTAAGTTCTGATTTATCTTAAAGTTAAGATCTTGAAGTTGTGAAGTTATGAATTTCAAGTTTTAAACTTTAAGATACTAAGTTCTGATTTATCTTAAAGTTAAGATCTTGAAGTTGTGAAGTTATGAATTTCAAGTTTTAAACTTTAAGATACTAAGTTCTGATTTATCTTAAAGTTAAGATCTTGAAGTTGTGAAGTTATGAATTTCAAGTTTTAAACTTTAAGATACTAAGTTCTGATTTATCTTAAAGTTAAGATCTTGAAGTTGTGAAGTTATGAATTTCAAGTTTTAAACTATAAGATACTAAGTTCTGATTTATCTTAAAGTTAAGATCTTGAAGTTGTGAAGTTATGAATTTCAAGTTATAAACTTTAAGCTAAAAACTTTCTGATTTATCTTAAAGTTAAGATCTTGAAGTTGTGAAGTTATGAATTTCAAGTTTTAAACTTTAAGATACTAAGTTCTGATTTATCTTAAAGTTAAGATCTTGAAGTTGTGAAGTTATGAATTTCAAGTTTTAAACTTTAAGATACTAAGTTCTGATTTATCTTAAAGTTAAGATCTTTAAGTTGTGAAGTTATGAATTTCAAGTTTTAAACTTTAAGCTAAAAACTTTCTGATTTATCTTAAAGTTAAGATCTTTAAGTTGTGAAGTTATGAATTTCAAGTTTTAAACTTTAAGATACTAAGTTCTGATTTATCTTAAAGTTAAGATCTTGAAGTTGTGAAATATTAATTTCAAGTTTTAAACTTTGAGATACTAAGTTCTGATTTATCTTAAAGTTAAGATCTTGAAGTTGTGAAGTTATGAATTTCAAGTTTTAAACTTTAAGATACTAAGTTCTGATTTATCTTAAAGTTAAGATCTTGAAGTTGTGAAGTTATGAATTTCAAGTTTTAAACTTTAAGATACTAAGTTCTGATTTATCTTAAAGTTAAGATCTTGAAGTTGTGAAGTTATGAATTTCAAGTTTTAAACTTTAAGATACTAAGTTCTGATTTATCTTAAAGTTAAGATCTTGAAGTTGTGAAGTTATGAATTTCAAGTTTTAAACTTTAAGCTAAAAACTTTCTGATTTATCTTAAAGTTAAGCTCTTGAAGTTGTGAAGTTATGAATTTCAAGTTTTAAACTTTAAGATACTAAGTTCTGATTTATCTTAAAGTTAAGATCTTGAAGTTGTGAAGTTATGAATTTCAAGTTTTAAACTTTGAGATACTAAGTTCTGATTTATCTTAAAGTTAAGATCTTGAAGTTGTGAAGTTATGAATTTCAAGTTTTAAACTTTAAGATACTAAGTTCTGATTTATCTTAAAGTTAAGATCTTGAAGTTGTGAAGTTATGAATTTCAAGTTTTAAACTTTAAGATACTAAGTTCTGATTTATCTTAAAGTTAAGATCTTGAAGTTGTGAAGTTATGAATTTCAAGTTTTAAACTTTAAGATACTAAGTTCTGATTTATCTTAAAGTTAAGATCTTGAAGTTGTGAAGTTATGAATTTCAAGTTTTAAACTTTAAGCTAAAAACTTTCTGATTTATCTTAAAGTTAAGATCTTGAAGTTGTGAAGTTATGAATTTCAAGTTTTAAACTTTAAGATACTAAGTTCTGATTTATCTTAAAGTTAAGATCTTGAAGTTGTGAAGTTATGAATTTCAAGTTTTAAACTTTAAGATACTAAGTTCTGATTTATCTTAAAGTTAAGATCTTGAAGTTGTGAAGTTATGAATTTCAAGTTTTAAACTTTAAGATACGAAGTTCTGATTTATCTTACAGTTAAGATCTTGAGGTTGTGAAGTTATGAATTTCAAGTTTTAAACTTTAAGATACTAAGTTCTGAGTTATCTTAAAGTTAAGATCCTGAAGTTGTGAAGTTATGAATTTCAAGTTTTAAACTTTAAGATACTAAGTTCTGATTTATCTTAAAGTTAAGATCTTGAAGTTGTGAAGTTATGAATTTCAAGTTTTAAACTTTAAGATACTAAGTTCTGATTTATCTTAAAGTTAAGATCTTGAAGTTGTGAAGTTATGAATTTCAAGTTTTAAACTTTAAGATACTAAGTTCTGATTTATCTTAAAGTTAAGATCTTGAAGTTGTGAAGTTATGAATTGCAAGTTTTAAACTTTAAGCTAAATACTTTCTGATTTATCTTAAAGTTAAGATCTTGAAGTTGTGAAGTTATGAATTTCAAGTTTTAAACTTTAAGATACTAAGTTCTGATATATCTTAAAGTTAAGATCTTGAAGTTGTGAAGTTATGAATTTCAAGTTTTAAACTTTAAGATACTAAGTTCTGATTTATCTTAAAGTTAAGATGTTGAAGTTGTGAAGTTATGAATTGCAAGTTTTAAACTTTAAGCTAAAAACTTTCTGATTTATCTTAAAGTTAAGATCTTGAAGTTGTGAAGTTATGAATATCAAGTTTTAAACTTTAAGATACTAAGTTCTGATTTATCTTAAAGTTAAGATCTTGAAGTTGTGAAGTTATGAATTTCAAGTTTTAAACTTTAAGATACTAAGTTCTGATTTATCTTAAAGTTAAGATCTTGAAGTTGTGAAGTTATGAATTTCAAGTTTTAAACTTTAAGATACTAAGTTCTGATTTATCTTAAAGTTAAGATCTTGAAGTTGTGAAGTTATGAATTTCAAGTTTTAAACTATAAGCTAAAAACTTTCTGATTTATCTTAAAGTTAAGATCTTGAAGTTGTGAAGTTATGAATTTCAAGTTTTAAACTTTAAGATACTAAGTTCTGATTTATCTTAAAGTTAAGATCTTGAAGTTGTGAAGTTATTAATTTCAAGTTTTAAACTTTAAGATACTAAGTTCTGATTTATCTTAAAGTTAAGATCTTGAAGTTGTGAAGTTATGAATTTCAAGTTTTAAACTTTAAGATACTAAGTTCTGATTTATCTTAAAGTTAAGATCTTGAAGTTGTGAAGTTATGAATTGCAAGTTTTAAACTTTAAGCTAAAAACTTTCTGATTTATCTTAAAGTTAAGATCTTGAAGTTGTGAAGTTATGAATTTCAAGTTTTAACTTTAAGATACTAAGTTCTGATTTATCTTAAAGTTAAGATCTTGAAGTTGTGAAGTTATGAATTTCAAGTTTTAAACTTTAAGATACTAAGTTCTGATTTATCTTAAAGTTAGATCTTGAAGTTGTGAAGTTATGAATTTCAAGTTTTAAACTTTAAGATACTAAGTTCTGATTTATCTTAAAGTTAAGATCTTGAAGTTGTGAAGTTATGAATTTCAAGTTTTAAACTTTAAGCTAAAAACTTTCTGATTTATCTTAAAGTTAAGATCTTGAAGTTGTGAAGTTATGAATTTCAAGTTTTAAACTTTAAGATACTAAGTTCTGATTTATCTTAAAGTTAAGATCTTGAAGTTGTGAAGTTATGAATTTCAAGTTTTAAACTTTAAGATACTAAGTTCTGATTTATCTTAAAGTTAAGATCTTGAAGTTGTGAAGTTATGAATTTCAAGTTTTAAACTTTAAGATACTAAGTTCTGATTTATCTTAAAGTTAAGATCTTGAAGTTGTGAAGTTATGAATTTCAAGTTTTAAACTTTAAGATACTAAGTTCTGATTTATCTTAAAGTTAAGATCTTGAAGTTGTGAAGTTATGAATTTCAAGTTTTAAACTTTAAGATACTAAGTTCTGATTTATCTTAAAGTTAAGATCTTGAAGTTGTGAAGTTATGAATTTCAAGTTTTAAACTTTAAGCTAAAAACTTTCTGATTTATCTTAAATTTAAGATCTTGAAGTTGTGAAGTTATGAATTTCAAGTTTTAAACTTTAAGATACTAAGTTCTGATTTATCTAAAAGTTATGATCTTGAAGTTGTGAAGTTATGAATTTCAAGTTTTAAACTTTAAGATACTAAGTTCTGATTTATCTTAAAGTTAAGATCTTGAAGTTGTGAAGTTATGAATTTCAAGTTTTAAACTTTAAGATACTAAGTTCTGATTTATCTTAAAATTAAGATCTTGAAGTTGTGAAGTTATGAATTTCAAGTTTTAAACTTTAAGATACTAAGTTCTGATTTATCTTAAAGTTAAGATCTTGAAGTTGTGAAGTTATGAATTTCAAGTTTTAAACTTTAAGATACTAAGTTCTGATTTATCTTAAAGTTAAGATCTTGAAGTTGTGAAGTTATGAACTTCAAGTTTTAAACTTTAAGATACTAAGTTCTGATTTATCTTAAAGTTAAGATCTTGAAGTTGTGAAGTTATGAATTTCAAGTTTTAAACTTTAAGATACTAAGTTCTGATTTATCTTAAAGTTAAGATCTTGAAGTTGTGAAGTTATGAATTTCAAGTTTTAAACTTTAAGATACTAAGTTCTGATTTATCTTAAAATTAAGATCTTGAAGTTGTGAAGTTATGAATTTCAAGTTTTAAACTTTAAGATACTAAGTTCTGATTTATCTTAAAGTTAAGATCTTGAAGTTGTGAAGTTATGAATTTCAAGTTTTAAACTTTAAGATACTAAGTTCTGATTTATCTTAAAGTTAAGATCTTGAAGTTGTGAAGTTATGAATTGCAAGTTTTAAACTTTAAGCTAAAAACTTTCTGATTTATCTTAAAGTTAAGATCTTGAAGTTGTGAAGTTATGAATATCAAGTTTTAAACTTTAAGATACTAAGTTCTGATTTATCTTAAAGTTAAGATCTTGAAGTTGTGAAGTTATGAATTTCAAGTTTTAAACTTTAAGATACTAAGTTCTGATTTATCTTAAAGTTAAGATCTTGAAGTTGTGAAGTTATGAATTTCAAGTTTTAATCTTTAAGATACTAAGTTCTGATTTATCTTAAAGTTAAGATCTTGAAGTTGTGAAGTTATGAATTTCAAGTTTTAAACTTTAAGCTAAAAAGTTTCTGATTTATCTTAAAGTTAAGATCTTGAAGTTGTGAAGTTATGAATTTCAAGTTTTAAACTTTAAGATACTAAGTTCTGATTTATCTTAAAGTTAAGATCTTGAAGTTGTGAAGTTATTAATTTCAAGTTTTAAACTTTAAGATACTAAGTTCTGATTTATCTTAAAGTTAAGATCTTGAAGTTGTGAAGTTATGAATTTCAAGTTTTAAACTTTAGGATACTAAGTTCTGATTTATCTTAAAGTTAAGATCTTGAAGTTGTGAAGTTATGAATTGCAAGTTTTAAACTTTAAGCTAAAAACTTTCTGATTTATCTTAAAGTTAAGATCTTGAAGTTGTGAAGTTATGAATTTCAAGTTTTAAACTTTAAGATACTAAGTTCTGATTTATCTTAAAGTTAAGATCTTGAAGTTGTGAAGTTATGAATTTCAAGTTTTAAACTTTAAGATACTAAGTTCTGATTTATCTTAAAGTTAGATCTTGAAGTTGTGAAGTTATGAATTTCAAGTTTTAAACTTTAAGATACTAAGTTCTGATTTATCTTAAAGTTAAGATCTTGAAGTTGTGAAGTTATGAATTTCAAGTTTTAAACTTTAAGCTAAAAACTTTCTGATTTATCTTAAAGTTAAGATCTTGAAGTTGTGAAGTTATGAATTTCAAGTTTTAAACTTTAAGATACTAAGTTCTGATTTATCTTAAAGTTAAGATCTTGAAGTTGTGAAGTTATGAATTTCAAGTTTTAAACTTTAAGATACTAAGTTCTGATTTATCTTAAAGTTAAGATCTTGAAGTTGTGAAGTTATGAATTTCAAGTTTTAAACTTTAAGATACTAAGTTCTGATTTATATTAAAGTTAAGATCTTGAAGTTGTGAAGTTATGAATTTCAAGTTTTAAACTTTAAGATACTAAGTTCTGATTTATCTTACAGTTAAGATCTAGAAGTTGTGAAGTTATGAATTTCAAGTTTTAAACTTTAAGATACTAAGTTCTGATTTATCTTAAAGTTAAGATCTTGAAGTTGTGAAGTTATGAATTTCAAGTTTTAAACTTTAAGCTAAAAACTTTCTGATTTATCTTAAATTTAAGATCTTGAAGTTGTGAAGTTATGAATTTCAAGTTTTAAACTTTAAGATACTAAGTTCTGATTTATCTAAAAGTTATGATCTTGAAGTTGTGAAGTTATGAATTTCAAGTTTTAAACTTTAAGATACTAAGTTCTGATTTATCTTAAAGTTAAGATCTTGAAGTTGTGAAGTTATGAATTTCAAGTTTTAAACTTTAAGATACTAAGTTCTGATTTATCTTAAAGTTAAGATCTTGAAGTTGTGAAGTTATGAATTTCAAGTTTTAAACTTTAAGATACTAAGTTCTGATTTATCTTAAAGTTAAGATCTTGAAGTTGTGAAGTTATGAATTTCAAGTTTTAAACTTTAAGATACTAAGTTCTGATTTATCTTAAAGTTAAGATCTTGAAGTTGTGAAGTTATGAATTTCAAGTTATAAACTTTAAGATACTAAGTTCTGATTTATCTTAAAGTTAAGATCTTGAAGTTGTGAAGTTATGAATTTCAAGTTTTAAACTTTAAGATACTAAGTTCTGATTTATCTTAAAGTTAAGATCTTGAAGTTGTGAAGTTATGAATTTCAAGTTTTAAACTTTAAGATACTAAGTTCTGATTTATCTTAAAGTTAAGATCTTGAAGTTGTGAAGTTATGAATTTCAAGTTTTAAACTTTAAGATACTAAGTTCTGATTTATCTTAAAGTTAAGATCTTGAAGTTGTGAAGTTATGAATTTCAAGTTTTAAACTTTAAGATACTAAGTTCTGATTTATCTTAAAGTTAAGATCTTGAAGTTGTGAAGTTATGAATTTCAAGTTTTAAACTTTAAGATACTAAGTTCTGATTTATCTTAAAGTTAAGATCTTGAAGTTGTGAAGTTATGAATTGCAAGTTTTAAACTTTAAGATATTAAGTTCTGATTTATCTTAAAGTTAAGATCTTGAAGTTGTGAAGTTATGAATTTCAAGTTTTAAACTTTAAGATACTAAGTTCTGATTTATCTTAAAGTTAAGATCTTGAAGTTGTGAAGTTATGAATTTCAAGTTTTAAACTTTAAGATACTAAGTTCTGATTTATCTTAAAGTTAAGATCTTGAAGTTGTGAAGTTATGAATTTCAAGTTTTAAACTTTAAGCTAAAAACTTTCTGATTTATCTTAAAGTTAAGATCTTGAAGTTGCGAAGTTATGAATTTCAAGTTTTAAACTTTAAGATACTAAGTTCTGATTTATCTTAAAGTTAAGATCTTGAAGTTGTGAAGTTTTGAATTTCAAGTTTTAAACTTTAAGCTAAAAACTTTCTGATTTATCTTAAAGTTAAGATCTTGAAGTTGTGAAGTTATGAATTTCAAGTTTTAAACTTTAAGATACTAAGTTCTTATTTATCTTAAAGTTAAGATCTTGAAGTTGCGAAGTTATGAATTTCAAGTTTTAAACTTTAAGATACTAAGTTCTGATTTATCTTAAAGTTAAGATCTTGAAGTTGTGAAGTTATGAATTTCAAGTTTTAAACTTTAAGCTAAAAACTTTCTGATTTATCTTAAAGTTAAGATCTTGAAGTTGTGAAGTTATGAATTTCAAGTTTTAAACTTTAAGATACTAAGTTCTGATTTATCTTAAAGTTAAGATCTTGAAGTTGTGAAGTTATGAATTTCAAGTTTTAAACTTTAAGATACTAAGTTCTGATTTATCTTAAAGTTAAGATCTTGAAGTTGTGAAGTTATGAATTTCAAGTTTTAAACTTTAAGATACTAAGTTCTGATTTATCTTAAAGTTAAGATATTGAAGTTGTGAAGTTATGAATTTCAAGTTTTAAACTTTAAGATACTAAGTTCTGATTTATCTTAAAGTTAAGATCTTAAAGTTGTGAAGTTATGAATTACAAGTTTTAAACTTTAAGCTAAAAACTTTCTGATTTATCTTAAAGTTAAGATCTTGAAGTTGTGAAGTTATGAATTTCAAGTTTTAAACTTTAAGATACTAAGTTCTGATTTATCTTAAAGTTAAGATCTTGAAGTTGTGAAGTTATGAATTTCAAGTTTTAAACTTTAAGCTAAAAACTTTCTGATTTATCTTAAAGTTAAGATCTTGAAGTTGTGAAGTTATGAATTTCAAGTTTTAAACTTTAAGATACTAAGTTCTGATTTATCTTAAAGTTAAGATCTTGAAGTTGTGAAGTTATGAATTTCAAGTTTTAAACTTTAAGATACTAAGTTCTGATTTATCTTAAAGTTAAGATCTTGAAGTTGTGAAGTTATGAATTTCAAGTTTTAAACTTTAAGCTAAAAACTTTCTGATTTATCTTAAAGTTAAGATCTTGAAGTTGTGAAGTTATGAATTTCAAGTTTTAAACTTTAAGATACTAAGTTCTGATTTATCTTAAAGTTAAGATCTTGAAGTTGAGAAGTTATGAATTTCAAGTTTTAAACTTTAAGATACTAAGTTCTGATTTATCTTAAAGTTAAGATCTTGAAGTTGTGAAGTTATGAATTTCAAGTTTTAAACTTTAAGATACTAAGTTCTGATTTATCTTAAAGTTAAGATCTTGAAGTTGTGAAGTTATGAATTACAAGTTTTAAACTTTAAGCTAAAAACTTTCTGATTTATCTTAAAGTTAAGATCTTGAAGTTGTGAAGTTATGAATTTCAAGTTTTAAACTTTAAGATACTAAGTTCTGATTTATCTTAAAGTTAAGATCTTGAAGTTGTGAAGTTATGAATTTCAAGTTTTAAACTTTAAGATACTAAGTTCTGATTTATCTTAAAGTTAAGATCTTGAAGTTGTGAAGTTATGAATTTCAAGTTTTAAACTTTAAGATACTAAGTTCTGATTTTTCTTAAAGTTAAGATCTTGAAGTTGTGAAGTTATGAATTTCAAGTTTTAAACTTTAAGATACTAAGTTCTGATTTATCTTAAAGTTAAGATCTTGAAGTTGTGAAGTTATGAATTTCAAGTTTTAAACTTTAAGCTAAAAACTTTCTGATTTATCTTAAAGTTAAGATCTTGAAGTTGTGAAGTTATGAATTTCAAGTTTTAAACTTTAAGCTAAAAACTTTCTGATTTATCTTAAAGTTAAGATCTTGAAGTTGTGAAGTTATGAATTTCAAGTTTTAAACTTTAAGCTAAAAACTTTCTGATTTATCTTAAAGTTAAGATCTTGAAGTTGTGAAGTTATGAATTTCAAGTTTTAAACTTTAAGATACTAAGTTCTGATTTAACTTAAAGTTAAGATCTTGAAGTTGTGAAGTTATGAATTTCAAGTTTTAAACTTTAAGATACTAAGTTCTGATTTATCTTAAAGTTAAGATCTTGAAGTTGTGAAGTTATGAATTTCAAGTTTTAAACTTTAAGATACTAAGTTCTGATTTATCTTAAAGTTAAGATCTTGAAGTTGTGAAGTTATGAATTTCAAGTTTTAAACTTTAAGATACTAAGTTCTGATTTATCTTAAAGTTAAGATCTTGAAGTTGTGAAGTTATGAATTTCAAGTTTTAAACTTTAAGATACTAAGTTCTGATTTATCTTAAAGTTAAGATCTTGAAGTTGTGAAGTTATGAATTTCAAGTTTTAAACTTTAAGATAATAAGTTCTGATTTATCTTAAAGTTAAGATCTTGAAGTTGTCAAGTTATGAATTTCAAGTTTTAAACTTTAAGATACTAAGTTCTGATTTATCTTAAAGTTAAGATCTTGAAGTTGTGAAGTTATGAATTTCAAGTTTTAAACTTTAAGATACTAAGTTCTGATTTATCTTAAAGTTAAGATCTTGAAGTTGTGAAGTTATGAATTTCAAGTTTTAAACTTTAAGATACTAAGTTCTGATTTATCTTAAAGTTAAGATCTTGAAGTTGTGAAGTTATGAATTTCAAGTTTTAAACTTTAAGATACTAAGTTCTGATTTATCTTAAAGTTAAGATCTTGAAGTTGTGAAGTTATGAATTTCAAGTTTTAAACTTTAAGATACTAAGTTCTGATTTATCTTAAAGTTAAGATCTTGAAGTTGTGAAGTTATGAATTTCAAGTTTTAAACTTTAAGATACTAAGTTCTGATTTATCTTAAAGTTAAGATCTTGAAGTTGTGAAGTTATGGATTTCAAGTTTTAAACTTTAAGATACTAAGTTCTGATTTATCTTAAAGTTAAGATCTTGAAGTTGTGAAGTTATGAATTTCAAGTTTTAAACTTTAAGCTAAAAACTTTCTGATTTATCTTAAAGTTAAGATCTTGAAGTTGCGAAGTTATGAATTTCAAGTTTTAAACTTTAAGATACTAAGTTCTGATTTATCTTAAAGTTAAGATCTTGAAGTTGTGAAGTTATGAATTTCAAGTTTTAAACTTTAAGCTAAAAACTTTCTGATTTATCTTAAAGTTAAGATCTTGAAGTTGTGAAGTTATGAATTTCAAGTTTTAAACTTTAAGATACTAAGTTCTGATTTATCTTAAAGTTAAGATCTTGAAGTTGTGAAGTTATGAATTTCAAGTTTTAAACTTTAAGATACTAAGTTCTGATTTATCTTAAAGTTAAGATCTTGAAGTTGTGAAGTTATGAATTTCAAGTTTTAAACTTTAAGATACTAAGTTCTGATTTATCTTAAAGTTAAGATCTTGAAGTTGTGAAGTTATGAATTTCAAGTTTTAAACTTTAAGATACTAAGTTCTGATTTATCTTAAAGTTAAGATCTTGAAGTTGTGAAGTTATGAATTTCAAGTTTTAAACTTTAAGTTAAAAACTTTCTGATTTATCTTAAAGTTAAGATCTTGAAGTTGCGAAGTTATGAATTTCAAGTTTTAAACTTTAAGATACTAAGTTCTGATTTATCTTAAAGTTAAGATCTTGAAGTTGTTAAGTTATGAATTTCAAGTTTTAAACTTTAAGATACTAAGTTCTGATTTATCTTAAAGTTAAGATCTTGAAGTTGTGAAGTTATGAATTGCAAGTTTTAAACTTTAAGATACTAAGTTCTGATTTATCTTAAAGTTAAGATCTTGAAGTTGTGAAGTTATGAATTTCAAGTTTTAAACTTTAAGATACTAAGTTCTGATTTATCTTAAAGTTAAGATCTTGAAGTTGTGAAGTTATGAATTTCAAGTTTTAAACTTTAAGATACTAAGTTCTGATTTATCTTAAAGTTAAGATCTTGAAGTTGTGAAGTTATGAATTTCAAGTTTTAAACTTTAAGATACTAAGTTCTGATTTATCTTAAAGTTAAGATCTTGAAGTTGTGAAGTTATGAATTTCAAGTTTTAAACTTTAAGCTAAAAACTTTCTGATTTATCTTAAAGTTAAGATCTTGAAGTTGTGAAGTTATGAATTTCAAGTTTTAAACTTTAAGATACTAAGTTCTGATTTATCTTAAAGTTAAGATCTTGAAGTTGTGAAGTTATGAATTTCAAGTTTTAAACTTTAAGCTAAAAACTTTCTGATTTATCTTAAAGTTAAGATCTTGAAGTTGTGAAGTTATGAATTTCAAGTTTTAAACTTTAAGCTAAAAACTTTCTGATTTATCTTAAAGTTAAGATCTTGAAGTTGTGAAGTTACGAATTTCAAGTTTTAAACTTTGAGATACTAAGTTCTGATTTATCTTAAAGTTAAGATCTTGAAGTTGTGAAGTTATGAATTTCAAGTTTTAAACTTTAAGATACTAAGTTCTGATTTATCTTAAAGTTAAGTTCTTGAAGTTGTGAAGTTATGAATTTCAAGTTTTAAACTTTAAGATACTAAGTTCTGATTTATCTTAAAGTTAAGATCTTGAAGTTGTGAAGTTATGAATTTCAAGTTTTAAACTTTAAGATACTAAGTTCTGATTTATCTTAAAGTTAAGATCTTGAAGTTGTGAAGTTATGAATTTCAAGTTTTAAACTTTAAGATACTAAGTTCTGATTTATCTTAAAGTTAAGATCTTGAAGTTGTGAAGTTATGAATTTCAAGTTTTAAACTTTAAGATACTAAGTTTTTATCTTAAAGTTAAGATCTTGAAGTTGTGAAGTTATGAATTTCAAGTTTTAAACTTTAAGATACTAAGTTCTGATTTATCTTAAAGTTAAGATCTTGAAGTTGTGAAGTTATGAATTTCAAGTGTTAAACTTTAAGATACTAAGTTCTGATTTATCTTAAAGTTAAGATCTTGAAGTTGTGAAGTTATGAATTTCAAGTTTTAAACTTTAAGATACTAAGTTTTTATCTTAAAGTTAAGATCTTGAAGTTGTGAAGTTATGAATTTCAAGTTTTAAACTTTAAGATACTAAGTTCTGATTTATCTTAAAGTTAAGATCTTGAAGTTGTGAAGTTATGAATTTCAAGTTTTAAACTTTAAGATACTAAGTTCTGATTTATCTTAAAGTTAAGATCTTGAAGTTGTGAAGTTATGAATTTCAAGTTTTAAACTTTAAGATAATAAGTTCTGATTTATCTTAAAGTTAAGATCTTGAAGTTGTGAAGTTATGAATTTCAAGTTTTAAACTTTAAGATACTAAGTTCTGATTTATCTTAAAGTTAAGATCTTGAAGTTGTGAAGTTATGAATTTCAAGTTTTAAACTTTAAGATACTAAGTTCTGATTTATCTTAAAGTTAAGATCTTGAAGTTGTGAAGTTATGAATTTCAAGTTTTAAACTTTAAGATACTAAGTTCTGATTTATCTTAAAGTTAAGATCTTGAAGTTGTGAAGTTATGAATTTCAAGTTTTAAACTTTAAGCTAAAAACTTTCTGATTTATCTTAAAGTTAAGATCTTGAAGTTGTGAAGTTATGAATTTCAAGTTTTAAACTTTAAGATACTAAGTTCTGATTTATCTTAAAGTTAAGATCTTGAAGTTGTGAAGTTATGAATTTCAAGTTTTAAACTTTAAGCTAAAAACTTTCTGATTTATCTTAAAGTTAAGATCTTGAAGTTGTGAAGTTATGAATTTCAAGTTTTAAACTTTAAGCTAAAAACTTTCTGATTTATCTTAAAGTTAAGATCTTGAAGTTGTGAAGTTACGAATTTCAAGTTTTAAACTTTGAGATACTAAGTTCTGATTTATCTTAAAGTTAAGATCTTGAAGTTGTGAAGTTATGAATTTCAAGTTTTAAACTTTAAGATACTAAGTTCTGATTTATCTTAAAGTTAAGTTCTTGAAGTTGTGAAGTTATGAATTTCAAGTTTTAAACTTTAAGATACTAAGTTCTGATTTATCTTAAAGTTAAGATCTTGAAGTTGTGAAGTTATGAATTTCAAGTTTTAAACTTTAAGATACTAAGTTCTGATTTATCTTAAAGTTAAGATCTTGAAGTTGTGAAGTTATGAATTTCAAGTTTTAAACTTTAAGATACTAAGTTCTGATTTATCTTAAAGTTAAGATCTTGAAGTTGTGAAGTTATGAATTTCAAGTTTTAAACTTTAAGATACTAAGTTTTTATCTTAAAGTTAAGATCTTGAAGTTGTGAAGTTATGAATTTCAAGTTTTAAACTTTAAGATACTAAGTTCTGATTTATCTTAAAGTTAAGATCTTGAAGTTGTGAAGTTATGAATTTCAAGTGTTAAACTTTAAGATACTAAGTTCTGATTTATCTTAAAGTTAAGATCTTGAAGTTGTGAAGTTATGAATTTCAAGTTTTAAACTTTAAGATACTAAGTTATTATCTTAAAGTTAAGATCTTGAAGTTGTGAAGTTATGAATTTCAAGTTTTAAACTTTAAGATACTAAGTTCTGATTTATCTTAAAGTTAAGATCTTGAAGTTGTGAAGTTATGAATTTCAAGTTTTAAACTTTAAGATACTAAGTTCTGATTTATCTTAAAGTTAAGATCTTGAAGTTGTGAAGTTATGAATTTCAAGTTTTAAACTTTAAGATAATAAGTTCTGATTTATCTTAAAGTTAAGATCTTGAAGTTGTGAAGTTATGAATTTCAAGTTTTAAACTTTAAGATACTAAGTTCTGATTTATCTTAAAGTTAAGATCTTGAAGTTGTGAAGTTATGAATTTCAAGTTTTAAACTTTAAGATACTAAGTTCTGATTTATCTTAAAGTTAAGATCTTGAAGTTGTGAAGTTATGAATTTCAAGTTTTAAACTTTAAGATACTAAGTTCTGATTTATCTTAAAGTTAAGATCTTGAAGTTGTGAAGTTATGAATTTCAAGTTTTAAACTTTAAGATACTAAGTTCTGATTTATCTTAAAGTTAAGATCTTGAAGTTGTGAAGTTATGAATTTCAAGTTTTAAACTTTAAGATACTAAGTTCTGATTTATCTTAAAGTTAAGATCTTGAAGTTGTGAAGTTATGAATTTCAAGTTTTAAACTTTAAGATACTAAGTTCTGATTTATCTTAAAGTTAAGATCTTGAAGTTGTGAAGTTATGGATTTCAAGTTTTAAACTTTAAGATACTAAGTTCTGATTTATCTTAAAGTTAAGATCTTGAAGTTGTGAAGTTATGAATTTCAAGTTTTAAACTTTAAGCTAAAAACTTTCTGATTTATCTTAAAGTTAAGATCTTGAAGTTGCGAAGTTATGAATTTCAAGTTTTAAACTTTAAGATACTAAGTTCTGATTTATCTTAAAGTTAAGATCTTGAAGTTGTGAAGTTATGAATTTCAAGTTTTAAACTTTAAGCTAAAAACTTTCTGATTTATCTTAAAGTTAAGATCTTGAAGTTGTGAAGTTATGAATTTCAAGTTTTAAACTTTAAGATACTAAGTTCTGATTTATCTTAAAGTTAAGATCTTGAAGTTGTGAAGTTATGAATTTCAAGTTTTAAACTTTAAGATACTAAGTTCTGATTTATCTTAAAGTTAAGATCTTGAAGTTGTGAAGTTATGAATTTCAAGTTTTAAACTTTAAGATACTAAGTTCTGATTTATCTTAAAGTTAAGATCTTGAAGTTGTGAAGTTATGAATTTCAAGTTTTAAACTTTAAGATACTAAGTTCTGATTTATCTTAAAGTTAAGATCTTGAAGTTGTGAAGTTATGAATTTCAAGTTTTAAACTTTAAGCTAAAAACTTTCTGATTTATCTTAAAGTTAAGATCTTGAAGTTGCGAAGTTATGAATTTCAAGTTTTAAACTTTAAGATACTAAGTTCTGATTTATCTTAAAGTTAAGATCTTGAAGTTGTGAAGTTATGAATTTCAAGTTTTAAACTTTAAGATACTAAGTTCTGATTTATCTTAAAGTTAAGATCTTGAAGTTGTGAAGTTATGAATTGCAAGTTTTAAACTTTAAGATACTAAGTTCTGATTTATCTTAAAGTTAAGATCTTGAAGTTGTGAAGTTATGAATTTCAAGTTTTAAACTTTAAGATACTAAGTTCTGATTTATCTTAAAGTTAAGATCTTGAAGTTGTGAAGTTATGAATTTCAAGTTTTAAACTTTAAGATACTAAGTTCTGATTTATCTTAAAGTTAGGATCTTGAAGTTGTGAAGTTATGAATTTCAAGTTTTAAACTTTAAGATACTAAGTTCTGATTTATCTTAAAGTTAAGATCTTGAAGTTGTGAAGTTATGAATTCCAAGTTTTAAACTTTAAGCTAAAAACTTTCTGATTTATCTTAAAGTTAAGATCTTGAAGTTGTGAAGTTATGAATTTCAAGTTTTAAACTTTAAGATACTAAGTTCTGATTTATCTTAAAGTTAAGATCTTGAAGTTGTGAAGTTATGAATTTCAAGTTTTAAACTTTAAGCTAAAAACTTTCTGATTTATCTTAAAGTTAAGATCTTGAAGTTGTGAAGTTATGAATTTCAAGTTTTAAACTTTAAGCTAAAAACTTTCTGATTTATCTTAAAGTTAAGATCTTGAAGTTGTGAAGTTACGAATTTCAAGTTTTAAACTTTGAGATACTAAGTTCTGATTTATCTTAAAGTTAAGATCTTGAAGTTGTGAAGTTATGAATTTCAAGTTTTAAACTTTAAGATACTAAGTTCTGATTTATCTTAAAGTTAAGTTCTTGAAGTTGTGAAGTTATGAATTTCAAGTTTTAAACTTTAAGATACTAAGTTCTGATTTATCTTAAAGTTAAGATCTTGAAGTTGTGAAGTTATGAATTTCAAGTTTTAAACTTTAAGATACGAAGTTCTGATTTATCTTAAAGTTAAGATCTTGAAGTTGTGAAGTTATGAATTTCAAGTTTTAAACTTTAAGATACTAAGTTCTGATTTATCTTAAAGTTAAGATCTTGAAGTTGTGAAGTTATGAATTTCAAGTTTTAAACTTTAAGATACTAAGTTTTTATCTTAAAGTTAAGATCTTGAAGTTGTGAAGTTATGAATTTCAAGTTTTAAACTTTAAGATACTAAGTTCTGATTTATCTTAAAGTTAAGATCTTGAAGTTGTGAAGTTATGAATTTCAAGTTTTAAACTTTAAGATACTAAGTTCTGATTTATCTTAAAGTTAAGATCTTGAAGTTGAGAAGTTATGAATTGCAAGTTTTAAACTTTAAGATACTAAGTTCTGATTTATCTTAAAGTTAAGATCTTGAAGTTGTGAAGTTATGAATTTCAAGTTTTAAACTTTAAGATACTAAGTTCTGATTTATCTTAAAGTTAAGATCTTGAGGTTGTGAAGTTATGAATTTCAAGTTTTAAACTTTAAGATACTAAGTTCTGATTTATCTTAAAGTTAAGATCTTGAAGTTGTGAAGTTATGAATTGCAAGTTTTAAACTTTAAGCTAAAAACTTTCAGATTTATCTTAAAGTTAAGATCTTGAAGTTGTGAAGTTATGAATTTCAAGTTTTAAACTTTAAGATACTAAGTTCTGATTTATCTTAAAGTTAAGATCTTGAAGTTGTGAAGTTATGAATTTCAAGTTTTAAACTTTAAGCTAAAAACTTTCTGATTTATCTTAAAGTTAAGATCTTGAAGTTGTGAAGTTATGAATTTCAAGTTTTAAACTTTAAGCTAGAAACTTTCTGATTTATCTTAAAGTTAAGATCTTGAAGTTGTGAAGTTACGAATTTCAAGTTTTAAACTTTGAGATACTAAGTTCTGATTTATCTTAAAGTTAAGATCTTGAAGTTGTGAAGTTATGAATTTCAAGTTTTAACTTTAAGATACTAAGTTCTGATTTATATTAAAGTTAAGATCTTGAAGTTGTGAAGTTATAAATTTCAAGTTTTAAACTTTAAGATACTAAGTTCTGATTTATCTTATAGTTAAGATCTTGAAGTTGTGAATTTATGAATTTCAAGTTTTAAACTTTAAGATACTAAGTTCTGATTTATCTTAAAGTTAAGATCTTGAAGTTGTGAAGTTATGAATTTCAAGTTTTAAACTTTAAGATACTAAGTTCTGATTTATATTAAAGTTAAGATCTTGAAGTTGTGAAGTTATAAATTTCAAGTTTTAAACTTTAAGATACTAAGTTCTGATTTATCTTAAAGTTAAGATCTTGAAGTTGTGAAGTTATGAATTTCAAGTTTTAAACTTTAAGATACTAAGTTCTGATTTATCTTAAAGTTAAGATCTTGAAGTTGTGAAGTTATGAATTTCAAGTTTTAAACTTTAAGATACTAAGTTCTGATTTATCTTAAAGTTAAGATCTCGAAGTTGTGAAGTTATGAATTTCAAGTTTTAAACTTTAAGATACTAAGTTCTGATTTATCTTAAAGTTAAGATCTTGAATTTGTGAAGTTATGAATTGCAAGTTTTAAACTTTAAGATACTAAGTTCTGATTTATCTTAAAGTTAAGATCTTGAAGTTGTGAAGTTATGAATTTCAAGTTTTAAACTTTAAGATACTAAGTTCTGATTTATCTTAAAGTTAGGATCTTGAAGTTGTGAAGTTATGAATTTCAAGTTTTAAACTTTAAGATACTAAGTTCTGATTTATCTTAAAGTTAAGATCTTGAAGTTGTGAAGTTATGAATTTCAAGTTTTAAACTTTAAGCTAAAAACTTTCTGATTTATCTTAAAGTTAAGATCTTGAAGTTGTGAAGTTATGAATTTCAAGTTTTAAACTTTAAGATACTAAGTTCTGATTTATCTTAAAGTTAAGATCTTGAAGTTGTGAAGTTATGAATTTCAAGTTTTAAACTTTAAGATACTAAGTTCTGATTTATCTTAAAGTTAAGATCTTGAAGTTGTGAAGTTATGAATTTCAAGTTTTAAACTTTAAGATAAAAACTTTCTGATTTATCTTAAAGTTAAGATCTTGAAGTTGCGAAGTTATGAATTTCAAGTTTTAAACTTTAAGATACTAAGTTCTGATTTATCTTAAAGTTAAGATCTTGAAGTTGTGAAGTTATGAATTTCAAGTTTTAAACTTTAAGATACTAAGTTCTGATTTATCTTAAAGTTAAGATCTTGAAGTTGTGAAGTTATGAATTGCAAGTTTTAAACTTTAAGATACTAAGTTCTGATTTATCTTAAAGTTAAGATCTTGAAGTTGTGAAGTTATGAATTTCAAGTTTTAAACTTTAAGATACTAAGTTCTGATTTATCTTAAAGTTAAGATCTTGAAGTTGTGAAGTTATGAATTTCAAGTTTTAAACTTTAAGATACTAAGTTCTGATTTATCTTAAAGTTAAGATCTTGAAGTTGTGAAGTTATGAATTTCAAGTTTTAAACTTTAAGATACTAAGTTCTGATTTATCTTAAAGTTAAGATCTTGAAGTTGTGAAGTTATGAATTTCAAGTTTTAAACTTTAAGCTAAAAACTTTCTGATTTATCTTAAAGTTAAGATCTTGAAGTTGTGAAGTTATGAATTTCAAGTTTTAAACTTTAAGATACTAAGTTCTGATTTATCTTAAAGTTAAGATCTTGAAGTTGTGAAGTTATGAATTTCAAGTTTTAAACTTTAAGCTAAAAACTTTCTGATTTATCTTAAAGTTAAGATCTTGAAGTTGTGAAGTTATGAATTTCAAGTTTTAAACTTTAAGCTAAAAACTTTCTGATTTATCTTAAAGTTAAGATCTTGAAGTTGTGAAGTTACGAATTTCAAGTTTTAAACTTTGAGATACTAAGTTCTGATTTATCTTAAAGTTAAGATCTTGAAGTTGTGAAGTTATGAACTTCAAGTTTTAAACTTTAAGATACTAAGTTCTGATTTATCTTAAAGTTAAGTTCTTGAAGTTGTGAAGTTATCAATTTCAAGTTTTAAACTTTAAGATACTAAGTTCTGATTTATCTTAAAGTTAAGATCTTGAAGTTGTGAAGTTATGAATTTCAAGTTTTAAACTTTAAGATACTAAGTTCTGATTTATATTAAAGTTAAGATCTTGAAGTTGTGAAGTTATGAATTTCAAATTTAAACTTTAAGATACTAAGTTCTGATTTATCTTAAAGTTAAGATCTTGAAGTTGTGAAGTTATGAATTTCAAGTTTTAAACTTTAAGATACTAAGTTCTGATTTATCTTAAAGTTAAGATCTTGAAGTTGTGAAGTTATGAATTTCAAGTTTTAAACTTTAAGATACTAAGTTCTGATTTATCTTAAAGTTAAGATCTTGAAGTTGTGAAGTTATGAATTTCAAGTTTTAAACTTTAAGATACTAAGTTCTGATTTATCTTAAAGTTAAGATCTTGAAGTTGTGAAGTTATGAATTTCTGGTTTTAAACTTTAAGATACTAAGTTCTGATTTATCTTAAAGTTAAGATCTCGAAGTTGTGAAGTTATGAATTTCAAGTTTTAAACTTTAAGATACTAAGTTCTGATTTATCTTAAAGTTAAGATCTTGAATTTGTGAAGTTATGAATTGCAAGTTTTAAACTTTAAGATACTAAGTTCTGATTTATCTTAAAGTTAAGATCTTGAAGTTGTGAAGTTATGAATTTCAAGTTTTAAACTTTAAGATACTAAGTTCTGATTTATCTTAAAGTTAGGATCTTGAAGTTGTGAAGTTATGAATTTCAAGTTTTAAACTTTAAGATACTAAGTTCTGATTTATCTTAAAGTTAAGATCTTGAAGTTGTGAAGTTATGAATTTCAAGTTTTAAACTTTAAGCTAAAAACTTTCTGATTTATTTTAAAGTTAAGATCTTGAAGTTGCGAAGTTATGCATTTCAAGTTTTAAACTTTAAGATACTAAGTTCTGATTTATCTTAAAGTTAAGATCTTGAAGTTGTGAAGTTATGAATTTCAAGTTTTAAACTTTAAGATACTAAGTTCTGATTTATCTTAAAGTTAAGATCTTGAAGTTGTGAAGTTATGAATTTCAAGTTTTAAACTTTAAGATACTAAGTTCTGATTTATCTTAAAGTTAAGATCTTGAAGTTGTGAAGTTATGAATTTCAAGTTTTAAACTTTAAGATAAAAACTTTCTGATTTATCTTAAAGTTAAGATCTTGAAGTTGCGAAGTTATGAATTTCAAGTTTTAAACTTTAAGATACTAAGTTCTGATTTATCTTAAAGTTAAGATCTTGAAGTTGTGAAGTTATGAATTTCAAGTTTTAAACTTTAAGATACTAAGTTCTGATTTATCTTAAAGTTAAGATCTTGAAGTTGTGAAGTTATGAATTGCAAGTTTTAAACTTTAAGATACTAAGTTCTGATTTATCTTAAAGTTAAGATCTTGAAGTTGTGAAGCTATGAATTTCAAGTTTTAAACTTTAAGATACTAAGTTCTGATTTATCTTAAAGTTAAGATCTTGAAGTTGTGAAGTTATGAATTTCAAGTTTTAAACTTTAAGATACTAAGTTCTGATTTATCTTAAAGTTAAGATCTTGAAGTTGTGAAGTTATGAATTTCAAGTTTTAAACTTTAAGATACTAAGTTCTGATTTATCTTAAAGTTAATATCTTGAAGTTGTGAAGTTATGAATTTCAAGTTTTAAACTTTAAGCTAAAAACTTTCTAATTTATCTTAAAGTTAAGATCTTGAAGTTGTGAAGTTATGAATTTCAAGTTTTAAACTTTAAGATACTAAGTTCTGATTTATCTTAAAGTTAAGATCTTGAAGTTGTGAAGTTATGAATTTCAAGTTTTAAACTTTAAGCTAAAAACTTTCTGATTTATCTGAAAGTTAAGATCTTGAAGTTGTGAAGTTATGAATTTCAAGTTTTAAACTTTAAGCTAAAAACTTTCTGATTTATCTTAAAGTTAAGATCTTGAAGTTGTGGAGTTATGAATTTCAAGTTTTAAACTTTAAGATACTAAGTTCTGATTTATCTTAAAGTTAAGATCTTGAAGTTGTGAAGTTATGAATTTCAAGTTTTAAACTTTAAGATACTAAGTTCTGATTTATCTTAAAGTTAAGATCTTGAAGTTGTGAAGTTATGAATTTCAAGTTTTAAACTTTAAGATACTAAGTTCTGATTTATCTTAAAGTTAAGATCTTGAAGTTGTGAAGTTATGAATTTCAAGTTTTAAACTTTAAGATACTAAGTTCTGATTTATCTTAAAGTTAAGATCTTGAAGTTGTGAAGTTATGAATTTCAAGTTTTAAACTTTAAGATACTAAGTTCTGATTTATCTTAAAGTTAAGATCTTGAAGTTGAGAAGTTATGAATTGCAAGTTTTAAACTTTAAGATACTAAGTTCTGATTTATCTTAAAGTTAAGATCTTGAAGTTGTGAAGTTATGAATTTCAAGTTTAAACTTTAAGATACTAAGTTCTGATTTATCTTAAAGTTAAGATCTTGAAGTTGTGAAGTTATGAATTTCAAGTTTTAAACTTTAAGATACTAAGTTCTGATTTATCTTAAAGTTAAAATCTTGTAGTTGTGAAGTTATGAATTTCAAGTTTTAAACTTTAAGCTAAAAACTTTCAGATTTATCTTAAAGTTAAGATCTTGAAGTTGTGAAGTTATGAATTTCAAGTTTTAAACTTTAAGATACTAAGTTCTGATTTATCTTAAAGTTAAGATCTTGAAGTTGTGAAGTTATGAATTTCAAGTTTTAAACTTTAAGCTAAAAACTTTCTGATTTATCTTAAAGTTAAGATCTTGAAGTTGTGAAGTTATGAATTTCAAGTTTTAAACTTTAAGCTAAAAACTTTCTGATTTATCTTAAAGTTAAGATCTTGAAGTTGTGAAGTTACGAATTTCAAGTTTTAAACCTTGAGATACTAAGTTCTGATTTATCTTAAAGTTAAGATCTTGAAGTTGTGAAGTTATGAATTTCAAGTTTTAAACTTTAAGATACTAAGTTCTGATTTATCTTAAAGTTAAGATCTTGAAGTTGTGAATTTATGAATTTCAAGTTTTAAACTTTAAGATACTAAGTTCTGATTTATCTTAAAGTTAAGATCTTGAAGTTGTGAAGTTATGAATTTCAAGTTTTAAACTTTAAGATACTAAGTTCTGATTTATATTAAAGTTAAGATCTTGAAGTTGTGAAGTTATAAATTTCAAGTTTTAAACTTTAAGATACTAAGTTCTGATTTATCTTAAAGTTAAGATCTTGAAGTTGTGAAGTTATGAATTTCAAGTTTTAAACTTTAAGATACTAAGTTCTGATTTATCTTAAAGTTAAGATCTTGAAGTTGTGAAGTTATGAATTTCAAGTTTTAAACTTTAAGATACTAAGTTCTGATTTATCTTAAAGTTAAGATCTTGAAGTTGTGAAGTTATGAATTTCAAGTTTTAAACTTTAAGATACTAAGTTCTGATTTATCTTAAAGTTAAGATCTTGAAGTTGTGAAGTTATGAATTTCAAGTTTTAAACTTTAAGCTAAAAACTTTCTGATTTATCTTAAAGTTAAGATCTTGAAGTTGTGAAGTTACGAATTTCAAGTTTTAAACTTTGAGATACTAAGTTCTGATTTATCTTAAAGTTAAGATCTTGAAGTTGTGAAGTTATGAATTTCAAGTTTTAACTTTAAGATACTAAGTTCTGATTTATATTAAAGTTAAGATCTTGAAGTTGTGAAGTTATAAATTTCAAGTTTTAAACTTTAAGATACTAAGTTCTGATTTATCTTATAGTTAAGATCTTGAAGTTGTGAATTTATGAATTTCAAGTTTTAAACTTTAAGATACTAAGTTCTGATTTATCTTAAAGTTAAGATCTTGAAGTTGTGAAGTTATGAATTTCAAGTTTTAAACTTTAAGATACTAAGTTCTGATTTATATTAAAGTTAAGATCTTGAAGTTGTGAAGTTATAAATTTCAAGTTTTAAACTTTAAGATACTAAGTTCTGATTTATCTTAAAGTTAAGATCTTGAAGTTGTGAAGTTATGAATTTCAAGTTTTAAACTTTAAGATACTAAGTTCTGATTTATCTTAAAGTTAAGATCTTGAAGTTGTGAAGTTATGAATTTCAAGTTTTAAACTTTAAGATACTAAGTTCTGATTTATCTTAAAGTTAAGATCTCTAAGTTGTGAAGTTATGAATTTCAAGTTTTAAACTTTAAGATACTAAGTTCTGATTTATCTTAAAGTTAAGATCTTGAATTTGTGAAGTTATGAATTGCAAGTTTTAAACTTTAAGATACTAAGTTCTGATTTATCTTAAAGTTAAGATCTTGAAGTTGTGAAGTTATGAATTTCAAGTTTTAAACTTTAAGATACTAAGTTCTGATTTATCTTAAAGTTAGGATCTTGAAGTTGTGAAGTTATGAATTTCAAGTTTTAAACTTTAAGATACTAAGTTCTGATTTATCTTAAAGTTAAGATCTTGAAGTTGTGAAGTTATGAATTTCAAGTTTTAAACTTTAAGCTAAAAACTTTCTGATTTATCTTAAAGTTAAGATCTTGAAGTTGCGAAGTTATGAATTTCAAGTTTTAAACTTTAAGATACTAAGTTCTGATTTATCTTAAAGTTAAGATCTTGAAGTTGTGAAGTTATGAATTTCAAGTTTTAAACTTTAAGATACTAAGTTCTGATTTATCTTAAAGTTAAGATCTTGAAGTTGTGAAGTTATGAATTTCAAGTTTTAAACTTTAAGATAAAAACTTTCTGATTTATCTTAAAGTTAAGATCTTGAAGTTGCGAAGTTATGAATTTCAAGTTTTAAACTTTAAGATACTAAGTTCTGATTTATCTTAAAGTTAAGATCTTGAAGTTGTGAAGTTATGAATTTCAAGTTTTAAACTTTAAGATACTAAGTTCTGATTTATCTTAAAGTTAAGATCTTGAAGTTGTGAAGTTATGAATTGCAAGTTTTAAACTTTAAGATACTAAGTTCTGATTTATCTTAAAGTTAAGATCTTGAAGTTGTGAAGTTATGAATTTCAAGTTTTAAACTTTAAGATACTAAGTTCTGATTTATCTTAAAGTTAAGATCTTGAAGTTGTGAAGTTATGAATTTCAAGTTTTAAACTTTAAGATACTAAGTTCTGATTTATCTTAAAGTTAAGATCTTGAAGTTGTGAAGTTATGAATTTCAAGTTTTAAACTTTAAGATACTAAGTTCTGATTTATCTTAAAGTTAAGATCTTGAAGTTGTGAAGTTATGAATTTCAAGTTTTAAACTTTAAGCTAAAAACTTTCTGATTTATCTTAAAGTTAAGATCTTGAAGTTGTGAAGTTATGAATTTCAAGTTTTAAACTTTAAGATACTAAGTTCTGATTTATCTTAAAGTTAAGATCATGAAGTTGTGAAATTATGAATTTCAAGTTTTAAACTTTAAGCTAAAAACTTTCTGATTTATCTTAAAGTTAAGATCTTGAAGTTGTGAAGTTATGAATTTCAAGTTTTAAACTTTAAGCTAAAAACTTTCTGATTTATCTTAAAGTTAAGATCTTGAAGTTGTGAAGTTATGAATTTCAAGTTTTAAACTTTAAGATACTAAGTTCTGATTTATCTTAAAGTTAAGATCTTGAAGTTGTGAAGTTATGAATTGCAAGTTTTAAACTTTAAGATACTAAGTTCTGATTTATCTTAAAGTTAAGATCTTGAAGTTGTGAAGTTATGAATTTCAAGTTTTAAACTTTAAGATACTAAGTTCTGATTTATCTTAAAGTTAAGATCTTGAAGTTGTGAAGTTATGAATTTCAAGTTTTAAACTTTAAGATACTAAGTTCTGATTTATCTTAAAGTTAAGATCTTGAAGTTGTGAAGTTACGAATTTCAAGTTTTAAACTTTGAGATACTAAGTTCTGATTTATCTTAAAGTTAAGATCTTGAAGTTGTGAAGTTATGAACTTCAAGTTTTAAACTTTAAGATACTAAGTTCTGATTTATCTTAAAGTTAAGTTCTTGAAGTTGTGAAGTTATCAATTTCAAGTTTTAAACTTTAAGATACTAAGTTCTGATTTATCTTAAAGTTAAGATCTTGAAGTTGTGAAGTTATGAATTTCAAGTTTTAAACTTTAAGATACTAAGTTCTGATTTATATTAAAGTTAAGATCTTGAAGTTGTGAAGTTATGAATTTCAAGTTTTAAACTTTAAGATACTAAGTTCTGATTTATCTTAAAGTTAAGATCTTGAAGTTGTGAAGTTATGAATTTCAAGTTTTAAACTTTAAGATACTAAGTTCTGATTTATCTTAAAGTTAAGATCTTGAAGTTGTGAAGTTATGAATTTCAAGTTTTAAACTTTAAGATACTAAGTTCTGATTTATCTTAAAGTTAAGATCTTGAAGTTGTGAAGTTATGAATTTCAAGTTTTAAACTTTAAGATACTAAGTTCTGATTTATCTTAAAGTTAAGATCTTGAAGTTGAGATGTTATGAATTGCAAGTTTTAAACTTTAAGATACTAAGTTCTGATTTATCTTAAAGTTAAGATCTTGAAGTTGTGAAGTTATGAATTTCAAGTTTTAAACTTTAAGATACTAAGTTCTGATTTATCTTAAAGTTAAGATCTTGAAGTTGTGAAGTTATGAATTTCAAGTTTTAAACTTTAAGATACTAAGTTCTGATTTATCTTAAAGTTAAAATCTTGAAGTTGTGAAGTTATGAATTTCAAGTTTTAAACTTTAAGCTAAAAACTTTCAGATTTATCTTAAAGTTAAGATCTTGAAGTTGTGAAGTTATGAATTTCAAGTTTTAAACTTTAAGATACTAAGTTCTGATTTATCTTAAAGTTAAGATCTTGAAGTTGTGAAGTTATGAATTTCAAGTTTTAAACTTTAAGATACTAAGTTCTGATTTATCTTAAAGTTAAGATCTCGAAGTTGTGAAGTTATGAATTTCAAGTTTTAAACTTTAAGATACTAAGTTCTGATTTATCTTAAAGTTAAGATCTTGAATTTGTGAAGTTATGAATTGCAAGTTTTAAACTTTAAGATACTAAGTTCTGATTTATCTTAAAGTTAAGATCTTGAAGTTGTGAAGTTATGAATTTCAAGTTTTAAACTTTAAGATACTAAGTTCTGATTTATCTTAAAGTTAGGATCTTGAAGTTGTGAAGTTATGAATTTCAAGTTTTAAACTTTAAGATACTAAGTTCTGATTTATCTTAAAGTTAAGATCTTGAAGTTGTGAAGTTATGAATTTCAAGTTTTAAACTTTAAGCTAAAAACTTTCTGATTTATCTTAAAGTTAAGATCTTGAAGTTGCGAAGTTATGAATTTCAAGTTTTAAACTTTAAGATACTAAGTTCTGATTTATCTTAAAGTTAAGATCTTGAAGTTGTGAAGTTATGAATTTCAAGTTTTAAACTTTAAGATACTAAGTTCTGATTTATCTTAAAGTTAAGATCTTGAAGTTGTGAAGTTATGAATTTCAAGTTTTAAACTTTAAGATACTAAGTTCTGATTTATCTTAAAGTTAAGATCTTGAAGTTGTGAAGTTATGAATTTCAAGTTTTAAACTTTAAGATAAAAACTTTCTGATTTATCTTAAAGTTAAGATCTTGAAGTTGCGAAGTTATGAATTTCAAGTTTTAAACTTTAAGATACTAAGTTCTGATTTATCTTAAAGTTAAGATCTTGAAGTTGTGAAGTTATGAATTTCAAGTTTTAAACTTTAAGATACTAAGTTCTGATTTATCTTAAAGTTAAGATCTTGAAGTTGTGAAGTTATGAATTGCAAGTTTTAAACTTTAAGATACTAAGTTCTGATTTATCTTAAAGTTAAGATCTTGAAGTTGTGAAGTTATGAATTTCAAGTTTTAAACTTTAAGATACTAAGTTCTGATTTATCTTAAAGTTAAGATCTTGAAGTTGTGAAGTTATGAATTTCAAGTTTTAAACTTTAAGATACTAAGTTCTGATTTATCTTAAAGTTAAGATCTTGAAGTTGTGAAGTTATGAATTTCAAGTTTTAAACTTTAAGATACTAAGTTCTGATTTATCTTAAAGTTAAGATCTTGAAGTTGTGAAGTTATGAATTTCAAGTTTTAAACTTTAAGCTAAAAACTTTCTAATTTATCTTAAAGTTAAGATCTTGAAGTTGTGAAGTTATGAATTTCAAGTTTTAAACTTTAAGATACTAAGTTCTGATTTATCTTAAAGTTAAGATCTTGAAGTTGTGAAGTTATGAATTTCAAGTTTTAAACTTTAAGCTAAAAACTTTCTGATTTATCTGAAAGTTAAGATCTTGAAGTTGTGAAGTTATGAATTTCAAGTTTTAAACTTTAAGCTAAAAACTTTCTGATTTATCTTAAAGTTAAGATCTTGAAGTTGTGAAGTTATGAATTTCAAGTTTTAAACTTTAAGATACTAAGTTCTGATTTATCTTAAAGTTAAGATCTTGAAGTTGTGAAGTTATGAATTTCAAGTTTTAAACTTTAAGATACTAAGTTCTGATTTATCTTAAAGTTAAGATCTTGAAGTTGTGAAGTTATGAATTTCAAGTTTTAAACTTTAAGATACTAAGTTCTGATTTATCTTAAAGTTAAGATCTTGAAGTTGTGAAGTTATGAATTTCAAGTTTTAAACTTTAAGATACTAAGTTCTGATTTATCTTAAAGTTAAGATCTTGAAGTTGTGAAGTTATGAATTTCAAGTTTTAAACTTTAAGATACTAAGTTTCTGATTTATATTAAAGTTAAGATCTTGAAGTTGTGAAGTTATAAATTTCAAGTTTTAAACTTTAAGATACTAAGTTCTGATTTATCTTAAAGTTAAGATCTTGAAGTTGTGAAGTTATGAATTTCAAGTTTTAAACTTTAAGACACTAAGTTCTGATTTATCTTAAAGTTAAGATCTTGAAGTTGTGAAGTTATGAATTTCAAGTTTTAAACTTTAAGATACTAAGTTCTGATTTATCTTAAAGTTAAGATCTTGAAGTTGTGAAGTTATGAATTTCAAGTTTTAAACTTTAAGATACTAAGTTCTGATTTATCTTAAAGTTAAGATCTTGAAGTTGTGAAGTAATGAATTGCAAGTTTTAAACTTTAAGATACTAAGTTCTGATTTATCTTAAAGTTAAGATCTTGAAGTTGTGAAGTTATGAATTTCAAGTTTTAAACTTTAAGATACTAAGTTCTAATTTATCTTAAAGTTAGGATCTTGAAGTTGTGAAGTTATGAATTTCAAGTTTTAAACTTTAAGATACTAAGTTCTGATTTATCTTAAAGTTAAGATCTTGAAGTTGTGAAGTTATGAATTTCAAGTTTTAAACTTTAAGATACTAAGTTCTGATTTATCTTAAAGTTAAGATCTTGAAGTTGTGAAGTTATGAATTTCAAGTTTTAAACTTTAAGATACTAAGTTCTGATTTATCTTAAAGTTAAGATCTTGAAGTTGTGAAGTTATGAATTTCAAGTTTTAAACTTTAAGCTAAAAACTTTCTGATTTATCTTAAAGTTAAGATCTTGAAGTTGCGAAGTTATGAAATTCAAGTTTTAAACTTTAAGATACTAAGTTCTGATTTATCTTAAAGTTAAGATCTTGAAGTTGTGAAGTTATGAATTTCAAGTTTTAAACTTTAAGCTAAAAACTTTCTGATTTATCTTAAAGTTAAGATATTGAAGTTGTGAAGTTATGAATTTCAAGTTTTAAACTTTAAGATACTAAGTTCTGATTTATCTTAAAGTTAAGATCTTGAAGTTGTGAAGTTATGAATTTCAAGTTTTAAACTTTAAGCTAAAAACTTTCTGATTTATCTTAAAGTTAAGATCTTGAAGTTGTGAAGTTATGAATTTCAAGTTTTAAACTTTAAGATACTAAGTTCTGATTTATCTTAAAGTTAAGATCTTGAAATTGTGAAGTTATGAATTTCAAGTTTTAAACTTTAAGATACTAAGTTCTGATTTATCTTAAAGTTAAGATCTTGAAGTTGTGAAGTTATGAATTTCAAGTTTTAAACTTTAAGATACTAAGTTCTGATTTATCTTAAAGTTAAGATCTTGAAGTTGTGAAGTTATGAATTTCAAGTTTTAAACTTTAAGATACTAAGTTCTGATTTATCTTAAAGTTAAGATCTTGAAGTTGTGAAGTTATGAATTTCAAGTTTTAAACTTTAAGATACTAAGTTCTGATTTATCTTAAAGTTAAGATCTTGAAGTTGTGAAGTTATGAATTTCAAGTTTTAAACTTTAAGATACTAAGTTCTGATTTATCTTAAAGTTAAGATCTTGAAGTTGTGTAGTTATGAATTTCAAGTTTTAAACTTTAAGATACTAAGTTCTGATTTATCTTAAAGTTAAGATCTTGAAGTTGTGAAGTTATGAATTTCAAGTTTTAAACTTTAAGATACTAAGTTCTGATTTATCTTAAAGTTAAGATCTTGAAGTTGTGAAGTTATGAATTTCAAGTTTTAAACTTTAAGCTAAAAACTTTCTGATTTATCTTAAAGTTAAGATATTGAAGTTGTGAAGTTATGAATTTCAAGTTTTAAACTTTAAGATACTAAGTTCTGATTTATCTTAAAGTTAAGATCTTGAAGTTGTGAAGTTATGAATTTCAAGTTTTAAACTTTAAGCTAAAAACTTTCTGATTTATCTTAAAGTTAAGATCTTGAAGTTGTGAAGTTATGAATTTCAAGTTTTAAACTTTAAGATACTAAGTTCTGATTTATCTTAAAGTTAAGATCTTGAAATTGTGAAGTTATGAATTTCAAGTTTTAAACTTTAAGATACTAAGTTCTGATTTATCTTAAAGTTAAGATCTTGAAGTTGTGAAGTTATGAATTTCAAGTTTTAAACTTTAAGATACTAAGTTCTGATTTATCTTAAAGTTAAGATCTTGAAGTTGTGAAGTTATGAATTTCAAGTTTTAAACTTTAAGATACTAAGTTCTGATTTATCTTAAAGTTAAGATCTTGAAGTTGTGAAGTTATGAATTTCAAGTTTTAAACTTTAAGATACTAAGTTCTGATTTATCTTAAAGTTAAGATCTTGAAGTTGTGAAGTTATGAATTTCAAGTTTTAAACTTTAAGATACTAAATTCTGATTTATCTTAAAGTTAAGATCTTGAAGTTGTGAAGTTATGAATTTCAAGTTTTAAACTTTAAGATACTAAGTTCTGATTTATCTTAAAGTTAAGATCTTGAAGTTGTGAAGTTATGAATTTCAAGTTTTAAACTTTAAGATACTAAGTTCTGATTTATCTTAAAGTTAAGATCTTGAAGTTGTGAAGTTATGAATTTCAAGTTTTAAACTTTAAGATACTAAGTTCTGGATTTATCTTAAAGTTAAGATCTTGAAGTTGTGAAGTTATGAATTTCAAGTTTTAAACTTTAAGATACTAAGTTCTGATTTATCTTAAAGTTAAGATCTTGAAGTTGTGAAGTTATGAATTTCAAGTTTTAACCTTTAAGATACTAAGTTCTGATTTATCTTAAAGTTAAGATCTTGAAGTTGTGAAGTTATGAATTTCAAGTTTTAAACTTTAAGATACTAAGTTCTGATTTATCTTAAAGTTAAGATATTGAAGTTGTAAAGTTATGAATTTCAAGTTTTAAACTTTAAGATACTAAGTTCTGATTTATCTTAAAGTTAAGATCTTGAAGTTGTGAAGTTATGAATTTCAAGTTTTAAACTTTAAGCTAAAAACTTTCTGATTTATCTTAAAGTTAAGATCTTGAAGTTGTGAAGTTATGAATTTCAAGTTTTAAACTTTTAGATACTAAGTTCTGATTTATCTTAAAGTTAAGATCTTGAAGTTGTGAAGTTATGAATTTCAAGTTTTAAACTTTAAGATACTAAGTTCTGATTTATCTTAAAGTTAAGATCTTGAAGTTGTAAAGTTATGAATTGCAAGTTTTAAACTTTAAGATACTAAGTTCTGATTTATCTTAAAGTTAAGATCTTGAAGTTGTGAAGTTATGAATTTCAAGTTTTAAACTTTAAGATACTAAGTTCTGATTTATCTTAAAGTTAAGATCTTGAAGTTGTGAAGTTATGAATTTCAAGTTTTAAACTTTAAGATACTAAGTTCTGATTTATCTTAAAGTTAAGATCTTGAAGTTGTGAAGTTATGAATTTCAAGTTTTAAACTTTAAGCTAAAAACTTTCTGATTTATCTTAAAGTTAAGATCTTGAAGTTGCGAAGTTATGAATTTCAAGTTTTAAACTTTAAGATACTAAGTTCTGATTTATCTTAAAGTTAAGATCTTGAAGTTGTGAAGTTATGAATTTCAAGTTTTAAACTTTAAGATACTAAGTTCTGATTTATCTTAAAGTTAAGATCTTGAAGTTGTGAAGTTATGAATTTCAAGTTTTAAACTTTAAGATACTAAGTTCTGATTTATCTTAAAGTTAAGATCTTGAAGTTGTGAAGTTATGAATTTCAAGTTTTAAACTTTAAGATACTAAGTTCTGATTTATCTTAAAGTTAAGATCTTGAAGTTGTGAAGTTATGAATTTCAAGTTTTAAACTTTAAGATACTAAGTTCTGATTTATCTTAAAGTTAAGATCTTGAAGTTGTGAAGTTATGAATTGCAAGTTTTAAACTTTAAGATACTAAGTTCTGATTTATCTTAAAGTTAAGATCTTGAAGTTGTGAAGTTATGAATTTCAAGTTTTAAACTTTAAGATACTAAGTTCTGATTTATCTTAAAGTTAAGATCTTGAAGTTGTGAAGTTATGAATTTCAAGTTTTAAACTTTAAGATACTAAGTTCTGATTTATCTTAAAGTTAAGATCTTGAAGTTGTGAAGTTATGAATTTCAAGTTTTAAACTTTAAGATACTAAGTTCTGATTTATCTTAAAGTTAAGATCTTGAAGTTGTGAAGTTATGAATTTCAAGTTTTAAACTTTAAGCTAAAAACTTTCTGATTTATCTTAAAGTTAAGATCTTGAAGTTGTGAAGTTATGAATTTCAAGTTTTAAGCTTTAAGATACTAAGTTCTGATTTATCTTAAAGTTAAGATCTTGAAGTTGTGAAGTTATGAATTTCAAGTTTTAAACTTTAAGATACTAAGTTCTGATTTATCTTAAAGTTAAGATCTTGAAGTTGTGAAGTTATGAATTTCAAGTTTTAAACTTTAAGATACTAAGTTCTGATTTATCTTAAAGTTAAGATCTTGAAGTTGTGAAGTTATGAATTTCAAGTTTTAAACTTTAAGATACTAAGTTCTGGATTTATCTTAAAGTTAAGATCTTGAAGTTGTGAAGTTATGAATTTCAAGTTTTAAACTTTAAGATACTAAGTTCTGATTTATCTTAAAGTTAAGATCTTGAAGTTGTGAAGTTATGAATTTCAAGTTTTAACCTTTAAGATACTAAGTTCTGATTTATCTTAAAGTTAAGATCTTGAAGTTGTGAAGTTATGAATTTCAAGTTTTAAACTTTAAGATACTAAGTTCTGATTTATCTTAAAGTTAAGATCTTGAAGTTGTGAAGTTATGAATTTCAAGTTTTAAACTTTAAGCTAAAAACTTTCTGATTTATCTTAAAGTTAAGATCTTGAAGTTGTGAAGTTATGAATTTCAAGTTTTAAACTTTTAGATACTAAGTTCTGATTTATCTTAAAGTTAAGATCTTGAAGTTGTGAAGTTATGAATTTCAAGTTTTAAACTTTAAGATACTAAGTTCTGATTTATCTTAAAGTTAAGATCTTGAAGTTGTGAAGTTATGAATTTCAAGTTTTAAACTTTAAGATACTAAGTTCTGATTTATCTTAAAGTTAAGATCTTGAAGTTGTGAAGTTATGAATTTCAAGTTTTAAACTTTAAGATACTAAGTTCTGATTTATCTTAAAGTTAAGATCTTGAAGTTGTGAAGTTATGAATTGCAAGTTTTAAACTTTAAGATACTAAGTTCTGATTTATCTTAAAGTTAAGATCTTGAAGTTGTGAAGTTATGAATTTCAAGTTTTAAACTTTAAGATACTAAGTTCTGATTTATCTTAAAGTTAAGATCTTGAAGTTGTGAAGTTATGAATTTCAAGTTTTAAACTTTAAGATACTAAGTTCTGATTTATCTTAAAGTTAAGATCTTGAAGTTGTGAAGTTATGAATTTCAAGTTTTAAACTTTAAGATACTAAGTTCTGATTTATCTTAAAGTTAAGATCTTGAAGTTGTGAAGTTATGAATTTCAAGTTTTAAACTTTAAGCTAAAAACTTTCTGATTTATCTTAAAGTTAAGATCTTGAAGTTGTGAAGTTATGAATTTCAAGTTTTAAACTTTAAGATACTAAGTTCTGATTTATCTTAAAGTTAAGAGCTTAAAGTTGTGAAGTTATGAATTTCAAGTTTTAAACTTTAAGATACTAAGTTCTGATTTATCTTAAAGTTAAGATCTTGAAGTTGTGAAGTTATGAATTTCAAGTTTTAAACTTTAAGATACTAAGTTCTGATTTATCTTAAAGTTAAGATCTTGAAGTTGTGAAGTTATGAATTTCAAGTTTTAAACTTTAAGATACTAAGTTCTGGATTTATCTTAAAGTTAAGATCTTGAAGTTGTGAAGTTATGAATTTCAAGTTTTAAACTTTAAGATACTAAGTTCTGATTTATCTTAAAGTTAAGATCTTGAAGTTGTGAAGTTATGAAATTCAAGTTTTAACCTTTAAGATACTAAGTTCTGATTTATCTTAAAGTTAAGATCTTGAAGTTGTGAAGTTATGAATTGCAAGTTTTAAACTTTAAGATACTAAGTTCTGATTTATCTTAAAGTTAAGATATTGAAGTTGTAAAGTTATGAATTTCAAGTTTTAAACTTTAAGATACTAAGTTCTGATTTATCTTAAAGTTAAGATCTTGAAGTTGTGAAGTTATGAATTTCAAGTTTTAAACTTTAAGCTAAAAACTTTCTGATTTATCTTAAAGTTAAGATCTTGAAGTTGTGAAGTTATGAATTTCAAGTTTTAAACTTTAAGATACTAAGTTCTGATTTATCTTAAAGTTAAGATCTTGAAGTTGTGAAGTTATGAATTTCAAGTTTTAAACTTTAAGATACTAAGTTCTGATTTATATTAAAGTTAAGATCTTGAAGTTGTGAAGTTATGAATTTCAAGTTTTAAACTTTAAGCTAAAAACTTTCTGATTTATCTTAAAGTTAAGATCTTGAAGTTGTGAAGTTATGAATTTCAAGTTTTAAACTTTAAGATACTAAGTTCTGATTTATCTTAAAGTTAAGAGCTTGAAGTTGTGAAGTTATGAATTTCAAGTTTTAAACTTTAAGATACTAAGTTCTGATTTATCTTAAAGTTAAGATCTTGAAGTTGTGAAGTTATGAATTTCAAGTTTTAAACTTTAAGATACTAAGTTCTGATTTATCTTAAAGTTAAGATCTTGAAGTTGTGAAGTTATGAATTTCAAGTTTTAAACTTTAAGATACTAAGTTCTGGATTTATCTTAAAGTTAAGATCTTGAAGTTGTGAAGTTATGAATTTCAAGTTTTAAACTTTAAGATACTAAGTTCTGATTTATCTTAAAGTTAAGATCTTGAAGTTGTGAAGTTATGAATTTCAAGTTTTAACCTTTAAGATACTAAGTTCTGATTTATCTTAAAGTTAAGATCTTGAAGTTGTGAAGTTATGAATTGCAAGTTTTAAACTTTAAGATACTAAGTTCTGATTTATCTTAAAGTTAAGATATTGAAGTTGTAAAGTTATGAATTTCAAGTTTTAAACTTTAAGATACTAAGTTCTGATTTATCTTAAAGTTAAGATCTTGAAGTTGTGAAGTTATGAATTTCAAGTTTTAAACTTTAAGCTAAAAACTTTCTGATTTATCTTAAAGTTAAGATCTTGAAGTTGTGAAGTTATGAATTTCAAGTTTTAAACTTTTAGATACTAAGTTCTGATTTATCTTAAAGTTAAGATCTTGAAGTTGTGAAGTTATGAATTTCAAGTTTTAAACTTTAAGATACTAAGTTCTGATTTATCTTAAAGTTAAGATCTTGAAGTTGTGAAGTTATGAATTGAAAGTTTTAAACTTTAAGATACTAAGTTCTGATTTATCTTAAAGTTAAGATCTTGAAGTTGTGAAGTTATGAATTTCAAGTTTTAAACTTTAAGATACTAAGTTCTGATTTATCTTAAAGTTAAGATCTTGAAGTTGTGAAGTTATGAATTTCAAGTTTTAAACTTTAAGATACTAAGTTCTGATTTATCTTAAAGTTAAGATCTTGAAGTTGTGAAGTTATGAATTTCAAGTTTTAAACTTTAAGCTAAAAACTTTCTGATTTATCTTAAAGTTAAGATCTTGAAGTTGCGAAGTTATGAATTTCAAGTTTTAAACTTTAAGATACTAAGTTCTGATTTATCTTAAAGTTAAGATCTTGAAGTTGTGAAGTTATGAATTTCAAGTTTTAAACTTTAAGATACTAAGTTCTGATTTATCTTAAAGTTAAGATCTTGAAGTTGTGAAGTTATGAATTTCAAGTTTTAAACTTTAAGATACTAAGTTCTGATTTATCTTAAAGTTAAGATCTTGAAGTTGTGAAGTTATGAATTTCAAGTTTTAAACTTTAAGATACTAAGTTCTGATTTATCTTAAAGTTAAGATCTTGAAGTTGTGAAGTTATGAATTTCAAGTTTTAAACTTTAAGATACTAAGTTCTGATTTATCTTAAAGTTAAGATCTTGAAGTTGTGAAGTTATGAATTGCAAGTTTTAAACTTTAAGATACTAAGTTCTGATTTATCTTAAAGTTAAGATCTTGAAGTTGTGAAGTTATGAATTTCAAGTTTTAAACTTTAAGCTAAAAACTTTCTGATTTATCTTAAAGTTAAGATCTTGAAGTTGTGAAGTTATGAATTTCAAGTTTTAAACTTTAAGATACTAAGTTCTGATTTATCTTAAAGTTAAGATCTTGAAGTTGTGAAGTTATGAATTTCAAGTTTTAAACTTTAAGATACTAAGTTCTGATTTATCTTAAAGTTAAGATCTTGAAGTTGTGAAGTTATGAATTTCAAGTTTTAAACTTTAAGATACTAAGTTCTGATTTATCTTAAAGTTAAGATCTTGAAGTTGTGAAGTTATGAATTTCAAGTTTTAAACTTTAAGATACTAAGTTCTGATTTATCTTAAAGTTAAGATCTAGAAGTTGTGAAGTTATGAATTTCAAGTTTAAACTTTAAGCTAAAAACTTTCTGATTTATCTTAAAGTTAAGATCTTGAAGTTGTGAAGTTATGAATTTCAAGTTTTAAACTTTAAGATACTAAGTTCTGATTTATCTTAAAGTTAAGATCTTGAAGTTGTGAAGTTATGAATTTCAAGTTTTAAACTTTAAGCTAAAAACTTTCTGATTTATCTTAAAGTTAAGATCTTGAAGTTGTGAAGTTATGAATTTTAAGTTTTAAACTTTAAGATACTAAGTTCTGATTTATCTTAAAGTTAAGATCTTGAAGTTGTGAAGTTATGAATTTCAAGTTTTAAACTTTAAGATACTAAGTTCTGATTTATCTTAAAGTTAAGATCTTGAAGTTGTGAAGTTATGAATTTCAAGTTTTAAACTTTAAGATACTAAGTTCTGATTTATCTTAAAGTTAAGATCTTGAAGTTGTGAAGTTATGAATTTCAAGTTTTAAACTTTAAGATACTAAGTTCTGATTTATCTTAAAGTTAAGATCTTGAAGTTGTGAAGTTATGAATTTCAAGTTTTAAACTTTAAGATACTAAGTTCTGAATTATCTTAAAGTTAAGATATTGAAGTTGTGAAGTTATGACTTTCAAGTTTTAAACTTTAAGATACTAAGTTCTGATTTATCTTAAAGTTAAGATCTTGAAGTTGTGAAGTTATGAATTTCAAGTTTTACACTTTAAGCTAAAAACTTTCTGATTTATCTTAAAGTTAAGATCTTGAAGTTGTGAAGTTATGAATTTCAAGTTTTAAACTTTAAGATACTAAGTTCTGATTTATCTTAAAGTTAAGATCTTGAAGTTGTGAAGTTATGAATTTCAAGTTTTAAACTTTAAGATACTAAGTTCTGATTTATCTTAAAGTTAAGATCTTCAAGTTGTGAAGTTATGAATTTCAAGTTTTAAACTTTAAGCTAAAAACTTTCTGATTTATCTTAAAGTTAAGATCTTGAAGTTGTGAAGTTATGAATTTCAAGTTTTAAACTTTAAGATACTAAGTTCAGATTTATCTTAAAGTTAAGATCTTGAAGTTGTGAAGTTATGAATTTCAAGTTTTAAACTTTAAGATACTAAGTTCTGATTTATCTTAAAGTTAAGATCTTGAAGTTGTGAAGTTATGAATTTCAAGTTTTAAACTTTAAGATACTAAGTTCTGATTTATCTTAAAGTTAAGATCTTGAAGTTGTGAAGTTATGAATTTCAAGTTTTAAACTTTAAGATACTAAGTTCTGATTTATCTTAAAGTTAAGATCTTGAAGTTGTGAAGTTATGAATTTCAAGTTTTAAACTTTAAGCTAAAAACTTTCTGATTTATCTTAAAGTTAAGATCTTGAAGTTGTGAAGTTATGAATTTCAAGTTTTAAACTTTAAGCTAAAAACTTTCTGATTTATCTTAAAGTTAAGATCTTGAAGTTGCGAAGTTATGAATTTCAAGTTTTAAACTTTAAGATACTAAGTTCTGATTTATCTTAAAGTTAAGATCTTGAAGTTGTGAAGTTATGAATTTCAAGTTTTAAACTTTAAGCTAAAAACTTTCTGATTTATCTTAAAGTTAAGATCTTGAAGTTGTGAAGTTATGAATTTCAAGTTTTAAACTTTAAGATACTAAGTTCTGATTTATCTTATAGTTAAGATCTTGAAGTTGTGAAGTTATGAATTTCAAGTTTTAAACTTTAAGATACTAAGTTCTGATTTATCTTAAAGTTAAGATCTTGAAGTTGTGAAGTTATGAATTTCAAGTTTTAAACTTTAAGATACTAAGTTCTGATTTATCTTAAAGTTAAGATATTGAAGTTGTGAAGTTATGAATTTCAAGTTTTAAACTTTAAGATACTAAGTTCTGATTTATCTTAAAGTTAAGATCTTGAAGTTGTGAAGTTATGAATTTCAAGTTTTAAACTTTAAGCTAAAAACTTTCTGATTTATCTTAAAGTTAAGATCTTGAAGTTGTGAAGTTATGAATTCCAGTTTTAAACTTTAAGATACTAAGTTCTGATTTATCTTAAAGTTAAGATCTTGAAGTTGTGAAGTTATGAATTTCAAGTTTTAAACTTTAAGATACTAAGTTCTGATTTATCTTAAAGTTAAGATCTTGAAGTTGTGAAGTTATGAATTTCAAGTTTTAAACTTTAAGCTAAAAGCTTTCTGATTTATCTTAAAGTTAAGATCTTGAAGTTGTGAAGTTATGAATTTCAAGTTTTAAACTTTAAGATACTAAAGTTCTGATTTATCTTAAAGTTAAGATCTTGAAGTTGTGAAGTTATGAATTTCAAGTTTTAAACTTTAAGATACTAAGTTCTGATTTATCTTAAAGTTAAGATCTTGAAGTTGTGAAGTTATGAATTTCAAGTTTTAAACTTTAAGATACTAAGTTCTGATTTATCTTAAAGTTAAGATCTTGAAGTTGTGAAGTTATGAATTTCAAGTTTTAAACTTTAAGATACTAAGTTCTGATTTATCTTAAAGTTAAGATCTTGAAGTTGTGAAGTTATGAATTTCAAGTTTTAAACTTTAAGATACTAAGTTCTGATTTATCTTAAAGTTAAGATCTTGAAGTTGTGAAGTTATGAATTTCAAGTTTTAAACTTTAAGATACTAAGTTCTGATTTATCTTAAAGTTAAGATCTTGAAGTTGTGAAGTTATGAATTGCAAGTTTTAAACTTTAAGATACTAAGTTCTGATTTATCTTAAAGTTAAGATCTTGAAGTTGTGAAGTTATGAATTTCAAGTTTTAAACTTTAAGATACTAAGTTCTGATTTATCTTAAAGTTAAGATCTTGAAGCTGTGAAGTTATGAATTTCAAGTTTTAAACTTTAAGATACTAAGTTCTGATTTATCTTAAAGTTAAGATCTTGAAGTTGTGAAGTTATGTATTTCAAGTTTTAAACTTTAAGCTAAAAACTTTCTGATTTATCTTAAAGTTAAGATCTTGAAGTTGCGAAGTTATGAATTTCAAGTTTTAAACTTTAAGATACTAAGTTCTGATTTATCTTAAAGTTAAGATCTTGAAGTTGTGAAGTTTTGAATTTCAAGTTTTAAACTTTAAGCTAAAAACTTTCTGATTTATCTTAAAGTTAAGATCTTGAAGTTGTGAAGTTATGAATTTCAAGTTTTAAACTTTAAGATACTAAGTTCTGATTTATCTTAAAGTTAAGATCTTGAAGTTGTGAAGTTATGAATTTCAAGTTTTAAACTTTAAGATACTAAGTTCTGATTTATCTTAAAGTTAAGATCTTGAAGTTGTGAAGTTATGAATTTCAAGTTTTAAACTTTAAGATACTAAGTTCTGATTTATCTTAAAGTTAAGATCTTGAAGTTGTGAAGTTATGAATTTCAAGTTTTAATCTTTAAGATACTAAGTTCTGATTTATCTTAAAGTTAAGATATTGAAGTTGTGAAGTTATGAATTTCAAGTTCAAACTTTAAGGTACTAAGTTCTGATTTAACTTAAAGTTAAGATCTTGAAGTTGTGAAGTTATGAATTTCAAGTTTTAAACTTTAAGATACTAAGTTCTGATTTATCTTAAAGTTAAGATCTTGAAGTTGTGAAGTTATGAATTTCAAGTTTTAAACTTTAAGATACTAAGTTCTGATTTATCTTAAAGTTAAGATCTTGAAGTTGTGAAGTTATGAATTTCAAGTTTTAAACTTTAAGCTAAAAACTTTCTGATTTATCTTAAAGTTAAGATCTTGAAGTTGCGAAGTTATGAATTTCAAGTTTTAAACTTTAAGATACTAAGTTCTGATTTATCTTAAAGTTAAGATATTGAAGTTGTGAAGTTATGAATTTCAAGTTATAAACTTTAAGATACTAAGTTCTGATTTATCTTAAAGTTAAGAACTTGAAGTTGTGAAGTTATGAATTTCAAGTTTTAAACTTTAAGATACTAAGTTCTGATTTATCTTAAAGTTAAGATCTTGAAGTTGTGAAGTTATGAATTTCAAGTTTTAAACTTTAAGATACTAAGTTCTGATTTATCTTAAAGTTAAGATCTTGAAGTTGTGAAGTTATGAATTTCAAGTTTTAAACTTTAAGCTAAAAACTTTCTGATTTATCTTAAAGTTAAGATCTTGAAGTTGCGAAGTTATGAATTTCAAGTTTTAAACTTTAAGATACTAAGTTCTGATTTATCTTAAAGTTAAGATATTGAAGTTGTGAAGTTATGAATTTCAAGTTATAAACTTTAAGATACTAAGTTCTGATTTATCTTAAAGTTTAAAACTTGAAGTTGTGAAGTTATGAATTTCAAGTTTTAAACTTTAAGATACTAAGTTCTGATTTATCTTAAAGTTAAGATCTTGAAGTTGTGAAGTTATGAATTTCAAGTTTTAAACTTTAAGCTAAAAACTTTCTGATTTATCTTAAAGTTAAGATCTTGAAGTTGTGAAGTTATGAATTTCAAGTTTTAAACTTTAAGATACTAAGTTCTGATTTATCTTAAAGTTAAGATCTTGAAGTTGCGAAGTTATGAATTTCAAGTTTTAAACTTTAAGATACTAAGTTCTGATTTATCTTAAAGTTAAGATATTGAAGTTGTGAAGTTATGAATTTCAAGTTATAAACTTTAAGATACTAAGTTCTGATTTATCTTAAAGTTAAGAACTTGAAGTTGTGAAGTTATGAATTTCAAGTTTTAAACTTTAAGATACTAAGTTCTGATTTATCTTAAAGTTAAGATCTTGAAGTTGTGAAGTTATGAATTTCAAGTTTTAAACTTTAAGATACTAAGTTCTGATTTATCTTAAAGTTAAGATCTTGAAGTTGTGAAGTTATGAATTTCAAGTTTTAAACTTTAAGATACTAAGTTCTGATTTATCTTAAAGTTAAGATCTTGAAGTTGTGAAGTTATGAATTTCAAGTTTTAAACTTTAAGATACTAAGTTCTGATTTATCTTAAAGTTAAGATCTTGAAGTTGTGAAGTTATGAATTTCAAGTTTTAAACTTTAAGATACTAAGTTCTGATTTATCTTAAAGTTAAGATCTTGAAGTTGTGAAGTTATGAATTTCAAGTTTTAAACTTTAAGATACTAAGTTCTGATTTATCTTAAAGTTAAGATCTTGAAGTTGTGAAGTTATGAATTTCAAGTTTTAAACTTTAAGATTCTAAGTTCTGATTTATCTTAAAGTTAAGATCTTGAAGTTGTGAAGTTATGAATTTCAAGTTTTAAACTTTAAGATACTAAGTTCTGATTTATCTTAAAGTTAAGATCTTGAAGTTGTGAAGTTATGAATTTCAAGTTTTAAACTTTAAGGTACTAAGTTCTGATTTATCTTAAAGTTAAGATCTTGAAGTTGTGAAGTTATGAATTTCAAGTTTTAAACTTTAAGATACTAAGTTCTGATTTATCTTAAAGTTAAGATCTTGAAGTTGTGAAGTTATGAATTTCTAGTTTTAAACTTTAAGATACTAAGTTCTGATTTATCTTAAAGTTAAGATCTTGAAGTTGTGAAGTTATGAATTTCAAGTTTTAAACTTTAAGATACTAAGTTCTGATTTATCTTAAAGTTAAGATCTTGAAGTTGTGAAGTTATGAATTTCAAGTTTTAAACTTTAAGATACTAAGTTCTGCTTTATCTTAAAGTTAAGATCTTGAAGTTGTGAAGTTATGAATTTCAAGTTTTAAACTTTAAGATACTAAGTTCTGATTTATCTTAAAGTTAAGATCTTGAAGTTGTGAAGTTATGAATTTCAAGTTTTAAACTTTAAGATACTAAGTTCTGATTTATCTTAAAGTTAAGATCTTGAAGTTGTGAAGTTATGAATTTCAAGTTTTAAACTTTAAGATACTAAGTTCTGATTTATCTTAAAGTTAAGATCTTGAAGTTGTGAAGTTATGAATTTCAAGTTTTAATCTTTAAGATACTAAGTTCTGATTAATCTTAAAGTTAAGATAATGAAGTTGTGAAGTTATGAATTTCAAGTTCAAACTTTAAGATACTAAGTTCTGATTTATCTTAAAGTTAAGATCTTGAAGTTGTGAAGTTATGAATTTCAAGTTTTAAACTTTAAGATACTAAGTTCTGATTTATCTTAAAGTTAAGATCTTGAAGTTGTGAAGTTATGAATTTCAAGTTTTAAACTTTAAGATACTAAGTTCTGATTTATCTTAAAGTTAAGATCTTGAAGTTGTGAAGTTATGAATTTCAAGTTTTAAACTTTAAGATACTAAGTTCTGATTTATCTTAAAGTTAAGATCTTGAAGTTGTGAAGTTATGAATTTCAAGTTTTAAACTTTAAGATACTAAGTTCTGATTTATCTTAAAGTTAAGATAATGAAGTTGTGAAGTTATGAATTTCAAGTTCAAACTTTAAGATACTAAGTTCTGATTTATCTTAAAGTTAAGATCTTGAAGTTGTGAAGTTATGAATTTCAAGTTTTAAACTTTAAGATACTAAGTTCTGATTTATCTTAAAGTTAAGATCTTGAAGTTGTGAAGTTATGAATTTCAAGTTTTAAACTTTAAGATACTAAGTTCTGATTTATCTTAAAGTTAAGATCTTGAAGTTGTGAAGTTATGAATTTCAAGTTTTAAACTTTAAGATACTAAGTTCTGATTTATCTTAAAGTTAAGATCTTGAAGTTGTGAAGTTATGAATTTCAAGTTTTAAACTTTAAGCTAAAAACTTTCTGATTTATCTTAAAGTTAAGATCTTGAAGTTGTGAAGTTATGAATTTCAAGTTTTAATCTTTAAGATACTAAGTTCTGATTAATCTTAAAGTTAAGATAATGAAGTTGTGAAGTTATGAATTTCAAGTTCAGACTTTAAGATACTAAGTTCTGATTTATCTTAAAGTTAAGATAATGAAGTTGTGAAGTTATGAATTTCAAGTTCAAACTTTAAGATACTAAGTTCTGATTTATCTTAAAGTTAAGATCTTGAAGTTGTGAAGTTATGAATTTCAAGTTTTAAACTTTAAGATACTAAGTTCTGATTTATCTTAAAGTTAAGATCTTGAAGTTGTGAAGTTATGAATTGCAAGTTTTAAACTTTAAGATACTAAGTTCTGATTTATCTTAAAGTTAAGATCTTGAAGTTGCGAAGTTATGAATTTCAAGTTTTAAACTTTTAGATACTAAGTTCTGATTTATCTTAAAGTTAAGATCTTGAAGTTGTGAAGTTATGAATTTCAAGTTTTAAACTTTAAGATACTAAGTTCTGATTTATCTTAAAGTTAAGATCTTGAAGTTGTGAAGTTATGAATTTCAAGTTTTAAACTTTAAGATACTAAGTTCTGATTTATCTTAAAGTTAAGATCTTGAAGTTGTGAAGTTATGAATTGCAAGTTTTAAACTTTAAGATACTAAGTTCTGATTTATCTTAAAGTTAAGATCTTGAAGTTGTGAAGTTATGAATTTCAAGTTTTAAACTTTAAGATACTAAGTTCTGATTTATCTTAAAGTTAAGATCTTGAAGTTGTGAAGTTATGAATTTCAAGTTTTAAACTTTAAGATACTAAGTTCTGATTTATCTTAAAGTTAAGATCTTGAAGTTGTGAAGTTATGAATTTCAAGTTTTAAACTTTAAGCTAAAAACTTTCTGATTTATCTTAAAGTTAAGATCTTGAAGTTGCGAAGTTATGAATTTCAAGTTTTAAACTTTAAGATACTAAGTTCTGATTTATCTTAAAGTTAAGATCTTGAAGTTGTGAAGTTATGAATTTCAAGTTTTAAACTTTAAGATACTAAGTTCTGATTTATCTTAAAGTTAAGATCTTGAAGTTGTGAAGTTATGAATTTCAAGTTTTAAACTTTAAGATACTAAGTTCTGATTTATCTTAAAGTTAAGATCTTGAAGTTGTGAAGTTATGAATTTCAAGTTTTAAACTTTAAGATACTAAGTTCTGATTTATCTTAAAGTTAAGATCTTGAAGTTGTGAAGTTATGAATTTCAAGTTTTAAACTTTAAGATACTAAGTTCTGATTTATCTTAAAGTTAAGATCTTGAAGTTGTGAAGTTATGAATTGCAAGTTTTAAACTTTAAGATACTAAGTTCTGATTTATCTTAAAGTTAAGATCTTGAAGTTGTGAAGTTATGAATTTCAAGTTTTAAACTTTAAGATACTAAGTTCTGATTTATCTTAAAGTTAAGATCTTGAAGTTGTGAAGTTATGAATTTCAAGTTTTAAACTTTAAGATACTAAGTTCTGATTTATCTTAAAGTTAAGATCTTGAAGTTGTGAAGTTATGAATTTCAAGTTTTAAACTTTAAGATACTAAGTTCTGATTTATCTTAAAGTTAAGATCTTGAAGTTGTGAAGTTATGAATTTCAAGTTTTAAACTTTAAGCTAAAAACTTTCTGATTTATCTTAAAGTTAAGATCTTGAAGTTGTGAAGTTATGAATTTCAAGTTTTAAACTTTAAGATACTAAGTTCTGATTTATCTTAAAGTTAAGATCTTGAAGTTGTGAAGTTATGAATTTCAAGTTTTAAACTTTAAGATACTAAGTTCTGATTTATCTTAAAGTTAAGATCTTGAAGTTGTGAAGTTATGAATTTCAAGTTTTAAACTTTAAGATACTAAGTTCTGATTTATCTTAAAGTTAAGATCTTGAAGTTGTGAAGTTATGAATTTCAAGTTTTAAACTTTAAGATACTAAGTTCTGGATTTATCTTAAAGTTAAGATCTTGAAGTTGTGAAGTTATGAATTTCAAGTTTTAAACTTTAAGATACTAAGTTCTGATTTATCTTAAAGTTAAGATCTTGAAGTTGTGAAGTTATGAATTTCAAGTTTTAACCTTTAAGATACTAAGTTCTGATTTATCTTAAAGTTAAGATCTTGAAGTTGTGAAGTTATGAATTTCAAGTTTTAAACTTTAAGATACTAAGTTCTGATTTATCTTAAAGTTAAGATCTTGAAGTTGTGAAGTTATGAATTTCAAGTTTTAAACTTTAAGCTAAAAACTTTCTGATTTATCTTAAAGTTAAGATCTTGAAGTTGTGAAGTTATGAATTTCAAGTTTTAAACTTTTAGATACTAAGTTCTGATTTATCTTAAAGTTAAGATCTTGAAGTTGTGAAGTTATGAATTTCAAGTTTTAAACTTTAAGATACTAAGTTCTGATTTATCTTAAAGTTAAGATCTTGAAGTTGTGAAGTTATGAATTTCAAGTTTTAAACTTTAAGATACTAAGTTCTGATTTATCTTAAAGTTAAGATCTTGAAGTTGTGAAGTTATGAATTTCAAGTTTTAAACTTTAAGATACTAAGTTCTGATTTATCTTAAAGTTAAGATCTTGAAGTTGTGAAGTTATGAATTGCAAGTTTTAAACTTTAAGATACTAAGTTCTGATTTATCTTAAAGTTAAGATCTTGAAGTTGTGAAGTTATGAATTTCAAGTTTTAAACTTTAAGATACTAAGTTCTGATTTATCTTAAAGTTAAGATCTTGAAGTTGTGAAGTTATGAATTTCAAGTTTTAAACTTTAAGATACTAAGTTCTGATTTATCTTAAAGTTAAGATCTTGAAGTTGTGAAGTTATGAATTTCAAGTTTTAAACTTTAAGATACTAAGTTCTGATTTATATTAAAGTTAAGATCTTGAAGTTGTGAAGTTATGAATTTCAAGTTTTAAACTTTAAGCTAAAAACTTTCTGATTTATCTTAAAGTTAAGATCTTGAAGTTGTGAAGTTATGAATTTCAAGTTTTAAACTTTAAGATACTAAGTTCTGATTTATCTTAAAGTTAAGAGCTTGAAGTTGTGAAGTTATGAATTTCAAGTTTTAAACTTTAAGATACTAAGTTCTGATTTATCTTAAAGTTAAGATCTTGAAGTTGTGAAGTTATGAATTTCAAGTTTTAAACTTTAAGATACTAAGTTCTGATTTATCTTAAAGTTAAGATCTTGAAGTTGTGAAGTTATGAATTTCAAGTTTTAAACTTTAAGATACTAAGTTCTGGATTTATCTTAAAGTTAAGATCTTGAAGTTGTGAAGTTATGAATTTCAAGTTTTAAACTTTAAGATACTAAGTTCTGATTTATCTTAAAGTTAAGATCTTGAAGTTGTGAAGTTATGAATTTCAAGTTTTAACCTTTAAGATACTAAGTTCTGATTTATCTTAAAGTTAAGATCTTGAAGTTGTGAAGTTATGAATTTCAAGTTTTAAACTTTAAGATACTAAGTTCTGATTTATCTTAAAGTTAAGATATTGAAGTTGTAAAGTTATGAATTTCAAGTTTTAAACTTTAAGATACTAAGTTCTGATTTATCTTAAAGTTAAGATCTTGAAGTTGTGAAGTTATGAATTTCAAGTTTTAAACTTTAAGCTAAAAACTTTCTGATTTATCTTAAAGTTAAGATCTTGAAGTTGTGAAGTTATGAATTTCAAGTTTTAAACTTTTAGATACTAAGTTCTGATTTATCTTAAAGTTAAGATCTTGAAGTTGTGAAGTTATGAATTGAAAGTTTTAAACTTTAAGATACTAAGTTCTGATTTATCTTAAAGTTAAGATCTTGAAGTTGTGAAGTTATGAATTTCAAGTTTTAAACTTTAAGATACTAAGTTCTGATTTATCTTAAAGTTAAGATCTTGAAGTTGTGAAGTTATGAATTTCAAGTTTTAAACTTTAAGATACTAAGTTCTGATTTATCTTAAAGTTAAGATCTTGAAGTTGTGAAGTTATGAATTTCAAGTTTTAAACTTTAAGCTAAAAACTTTCTGATTTATCTTAAAGTTAAGATCTTGAAGTTGCGAAGTTATGAATTTCAAGTTTTAAACTTTAAGATACTAAGTTCTGATTTATCTTAAAGTTAAGATCTTGAAGTTGTGAAGTTATAAATTTCAAGTTTTAAACTTTAAGGTACTAAGTTCTGATTTATCTTAAAGTTAAGATCTTGAAGTTGTGAAGTTATGAATTTCAAGTTTTAAACTTTAAGATACTAAGTTCTGATTTATCTTAAAGTTAAGATCTTGAAGTTGTGAAGTTATGAATTTCAAGTTTTTTAAACTTTAAGATACTAAGTTCTGATTTATCTTAAAGTTAAGATCTTGAAGTTGTGAAGTTATGAATTTCAAGTTTTAAACTTTAAGATACTAAGTTCTGATTTATCTTAAAGTTAAGATCTTGAAGTTGTGAAGTTATGAATTGCAAGTTTTAAACTTTAAGATACTAAGTTCTGATTTATCTTAAAGTTAAGATCTTGAAGTTGTGAAGTTATGAATTTCAAGTTTTAAACTTTAAGATACTAAGTTCTGATTTATCTTAAAGTTAAGATCTTGAAGTTGTGAAGTTATGAATTTCAAGTTTTAAACTTTAAGATACTAAGTTCTGGATTTATCTTAAAGTTAAGATCTTGAAGTTGTGAAGTTATGAATTTCAAGTTTTAAACTTTAAGATACTAAGTTCTGATTTATCTTAAAGTTAAGATCTTGAAGTTGTGAAGTTATGAATTTCAAGTTTTAACCTTTAAGATACTAAGTTCTGATTTATCTTAAAGTTAAGATCTTGAAGTTGTGAAGTTATGAATTTCAAGTTTTAAACTTTAAGATACTAAGTTCTGATTTATCTTAAAGTTAAGATCTTGAAGTTGTGAAGTTATGAATTTCAAGTTTTAAACTTTAAGCTAAAAACTTTCTGATTTATCTTAAAGTTAAGATCTTGAAGTTGTGAAGTTATGAATTTCAAGTTTTAAACTTTTAGATACTAAGTTCTGATTTATCTTAAAGTTAAGATCTTGAAGTTGTGAAGTTATGAATTTCAAGTTTTAAACTTTAAGATACTAAGTTCTGATTTATCTTAAAGTTAAGATCTTGAAGTTGTGAAGTTATGAATTTCAAGTTTTAAACTTTAAGATACTAAGTTCTGATTTATCTTAAAGTTAAGATCTTGAAGTTGTGAAGTTATGAATTTCAAGTTTTAAACTTTAAGATACTAAGTTCTGATTTATCTTAAAGTTAAGATCTTGAAGTTGTGAAGTTATGAATTGCAAGTTTTAAACTTTAAGATACTAAGTTCTGATTTATCTTAAAGTTAAGATCTTGAAGTTGTGAAGTTATGAATTTCAAGTTTTAAACTTTAAGATACTAAGTTCTGATTTATCTTAAAGTTAAGATCTTGAAGTTGTGAAGTTATGAATTTCAAGTTTTAAACTTTAAGATACTAAGTTCTGATTTATCTTAAAGTTAAGATCTTGAAGTTGTGAAGTTATGAATTTCAAGTTTTAAACTTTAAGATACTAAGTTCTGATTTATATTAAAGTTAAGATCTTGAAGTTGTGAAGTTATGAATTTCAAGTTTTAAACTTTAAGCTAAAAACTTTCTGATTTATCTTAAAGTTAAGATCTTGAAGTTGTGAAGTTATGAATATCAAGTTTTAAACTTTAAGATACTAAGTTCTGATTTATCTTAAAGTTAAGAGCTTGAAGTTGTGAAGTTATGAATTTCAAGTTTTAAACTTTAAGATACTAAGTTCTGATTTATCTTAAAGTTAAGATCTTGAAGTTGTGAAGTTATGAATTTCAAGTTTTAAACTTTAAGATACTAAGTTCTGATTTATCTTAAAGTTAAGATCTTGAAGTTGTGAAGTTATGAATTTCAAGTTTTAAACTTTAAGATACTAAGTTCTGGATTTATCTTAAAGTTAAGATCTTGAAGTTGTGAAGTTATGAATTTCAAGTTTTAAACTTTAAGATACTAAGTTCTGATTTATCTTAAAGTTAAGATCTTGAAGTTGTGAAGTTATGAATTTCAAGTTTTAACCTTTAAGATACTAAGTTCTGATTTATCTTAAAGTTAAGATCTTGAAGTTGTGAAGTTATGAATTTCAAGTTTTAAACTTTAAGATACTAAGTTCTGATTTATCTTAAAGTTAAGATATTGAAGTTGTAAAGTTATGAATTTCAAGTTTTAAACTTTAAGATACTAAGTTCTGATTTATCTTAAAGTTAAGATCTTGAAGTTGTGAAGTTATGAATTTCAAGTTTTAAACTTTAAGCTAAAAACTTTCTGATTTATCTTAAAGTTAAGATCTTGAAGTTGTGAAGTTATGAATTTCAAGTTTTAAACTTTTAGATACTAAGTTCTGATTTATCTTAAAGTTAAGATCTTGAAGTTGTGAAGTTATGAATTGAAAGTTTTAAACTTTAAGATACTAAGTTCTGATTTATCTTAAAGTTAAGATCTTGAAGTTGTGAAGTTATGAATTTCAAGTTTTAAACTTTAAGATACTAAGTTCTGATTTATCTTAAAGTTAAGATCTTGAAGTTGTGAAGTTATGAATTTCAAGTTTTAAACTTTAAGATACTAAGTTCTGATTTATCTTAAAGTTAAGATCTTGAAGTTGTGAAGTTATGAATTTCAAGTTTTAAACTTTAAGCTAAAAACTTTCTGATTTATCTTAAAGTTAAGATCTTGAAGTTGCGAAGTTATGAATTTCAAGTTTTAAACTTTAAGATACTAAGTTCTGATTTATCTTAAAGTTAAGATCTTGAAGTTGTGAAGTTATAAATTTCAAGTTTTAAACTTTAAGATACTAAGTTCTGATTTATCTTAAAGTTAAGATCTTGAAGTTGTGAAGTTATGAATTTCAAGTTTTAAACTTTAAGATACTAAGTTCTGATTTATCTTAAAGTTAAGATCTTGAAGTTGTGAAGTTATGAATTTCAAGTTTTTTAAACTTTAAGATACTAAGTTCTGATTTATCTTAAAGTTAAGATCTTGAAGTTGTGAAGTTATGAATTTCAAGTTTTAAACTTTAAGATACTAAGTTCTGATTTATCTTAAAGTTAAGATCTTGAAGTTGTGAAGTTATGAATTGCAAGTTTTAAACTTTAAGATACTAAGTTCTGATTTATCTTAAAGTTAAGATCTTGAAGTTGTGAAGTTATGAATTTCAAGTTTTAAACTTTAAGATACTAAGTTCTGATTTATCTTAAAGTTAAGATCTTGAAGTTGTGAAGTTATGAATTTCAAGTTTTAAACTTTAAGATACTAAGTTCTGATTTATCTTAAAGTTAAGATCTTGAAGTTGTGAAGTTATGAATTTCAAGTTTTAAACTTTAAGATACTAAGTTCTGATTTATCTTAAAGTTAAGATCTTGAAGTTGTGAAGTTATGAATTTCAAGTTTTAAACTTTAAGATACTAAGTTCTGATTTATCTTAAAGTTAAGATCTTGAAGTTGTGAAGTTATGAATTTCAAGTTTTAAACTTTAAGATACTAAGTTCTGATTTATCTTAAAGTTAAGATCTTGAAGTTGTGAAGTTATGAATTTCAAGTTTAAACTTTAAGCTAAAAACTTTCTGATTTATCTTAAAGTTAAGATCTTGAAGTTGTGAAGTTATGAATTTCAAGTTTTAAACTTTAAGATACTAAGTTCTGATTTATCTTAAAGTTAAGATCTTGAAGTTGTGAAGTTATGAATTGCAAGTTTTAAACTTTAAGCTAAAAACTTTCTGATTTATCTTAAAGTTAAGATCTTGAAGTTGTGAAGTTATGAATTTTAAGTTTTAAACTTTAAGATACTAAGTTCTGATTTATCTTAAAGTTAAGATCTTGAAGTTGTGAAGTTATGAATTTCAAGTTTTAAACTTTAAGATACTAAGTTCTGATTTATCTTAAAGTTAAGATCTTGAAGTTGTGAAGTTATGAATTTCAAGTTTTAAACTTTAAGATACTAAGTTCTGATTTATCTTAAAGTTAAGATCTTGAAGTTGTGAAGTTATGAATTTCAAGTTTTAAACTTTAAGATACTAAGTTCTGATTTATCTTAAAGTTAAGATCTTGAAGTTGTGAAGTTATGAATTTCAAGTTTTAAACTTTAAGATACTAAGTTCTGAATTATCTTAAAGTTAAGATATTGAAGTTGTGAAGTTATGACTTTCAAGTTTTAAACTTTAAGATACTAAGTTCTGATTTATCTTAAAGTTAAGATCTTGAAGTTGTGAAGTTATGAATTTCAAGTTTTACACTTTAAGCTAAAAACTTTCTGATTTATCTTAAAGTTAAGAACTTGAAGTTGTGAAGTTATGAATTTCAAGTTTTAAACTTTAAGATACTAAGTTCTGATTTATCTTAAAGTTAAGATCTTGAAGTTGTGAAGTTATGAATTTCAAGTTTTAAACTTTAAGATACTAAGTTCTGATTTATCTTAAAGTTAAGATCTTCAAGTTGTGAAGTTATGAATTTCAAGTTTTAAACTTTAAGCTAAAAACTTTCTGATTTATCTTAAAGTTAAGATCTTGAAGTTGTGAAGTTATGAATTTCAAGTTTTAAACTTTAAGATACTAAGTTCAGATTTATCTTAAAGTTAAGATCTTGAAGTTGTGAAGTTATGAATTTCAAGTTTTAAACTTTAAGATACTAAGTTCTGATTTATCTTAAAGTTAAGATCTTGAAGTTGTGAAGTTATGAATTTCAAGTTTTAAACTTTAAGATACTAAGTTCTGATTTATCTTAAAGTTAAGATCTTGAAGTTGTGAAGTTATGAATTTCAAGTTTTAAACTTTAAGATACTAAGTTCTGATTTATCTTAAAGTTAAGATCTTGAAGTTGTGAAGTTATGAATTTCAAGTTTTAAACTTTAAGCTAAAAACTTTCTGATTTATCTTAAAGTTAAGATCTTGAAGTTGTGAAGTTATGAATTTCAAGTTTTAAACTTTAAGCTAAAAACTTTCTGATTTATCTTAAAGTTAAGATCTTGAAGTTGCGAAGTTATGAATTTCAAGTTTTAAACTTTAAGATACTAAGTTCTGATTTATCTTAAAGTTAAGATCTTGAAGTTGTGAAGTTATGAATTTCAAGTTTTAAACTTTAAGCTAAAAACTTTCTGATTTATCTTAAAGTTAAGATCTTGAAGTTGTGAAGTTATGAATTTCAAGTTTTAAACTTTAAGATACTAAGTTCTGATTTATCTTATAGTTAAGATCTTGAAGTTGTGAAGTTATGAATTTCAAGTTTTAAACTTTAAGATACTAAGTTCTGATTTATCTTAAAGTTAAGATCTTGAAGTTGTGAAGTTATGAATTTCAAGTTTTAAACTTTAAGATACTAAGTTCTGATTTATCTTAAAGTTAAGATATTGAAGTTGTGAAGTTATGAATTTCAAGTTTTAAACTTTAAGATACTAAGTTCTGATTTATCTTAAAGTTAAGATCTTGAAGTTGTGAAGTTATGAATTTCAAGTTTTAAACTTTAAGCTAAAAACTTTCTGATTTATCTTAAAGTTAAGATCTTGAAGTTGTGAAGTTATGAATTCCAAGTTTTAAACTTTAAGATACTAAGTTCTGATTTATCTTAAAGTTAAGATCTTGAAGTTGTGAAGTTATGAATTTCAAGTTTTAAACTTTAAGATACTAAGTTCTGATTTATCTTAAAGTTAAGATCTTGAAGTTGTGAAGTTATGAATTTCAAGTTTTAAACTTTAAGCTAAAAGCTTTCTGATTTATCTTAAAGTTAAGATCTTGAAGTTGTGAAGTTATGAATTTCAAGTTTTAAACTTTAAGATACTAAAGTTCTGATTTATCTTAAAGTTAAGATCTTGAAGTTGTGAAGTTATGAATTTCAAGTTTTAAACTTTAAGATACTAAGTTCTGATTTATCTTAAAGTTAAGATCTTGAAGTTGTGAAGTTATGAATTTCAAGTTTTAAACTTTAAGATACTAAGTTCTGATTTATCTTAAAGTTAAGATCTTGAAGTTGTGAAGTTATGAATTTCAAGTTTTAAACTTTAAGATACTAAGTTCTGATTTATCTTAAAGTTAAGATCTTGAAGTTGTGAAGTTATGAATTTCAAGTTTTAAACTTTAAGATACTAAGTTCTGATTTATCTTAAAGTTAAGATCTTGAAGTTGTGAAGTTATGAATTTCAAGTTTTAAACTTTAAGATACTAAGTTCTGATTTATCTTAAAGTTAAGATCTTGAAGTTGTGAAGTTATGAATTGCAAGTTTTAAACTTTAAGATACTAAGTTCTGATTTATCTTAAAGTTAAGATCTTGAAGTTGTGAAGTTATGAATTTCAAGTTTTAAACTTTAAGATACTAAGTTCTGATTTATCTTAAAGTTAAGATCTTGAAGCTGTGAAGTTATGAATTTCAAGTTTTAAACTTTAAGATACTAAGTTCTGATTTATCTTAAAGTTAAGATCTTGAAGTTGTGAAGTTATGTATTTCAAGTTTTAAACTTTAAGCTAAAAACTTTCTGATTTATCTTAAAGTTAAGATCTTGAAGTTGCGAAGTTATGAATTTCAAGTTTTAAACTTTAAGATACTAAGTTCTGATTTATCTTAAAGTTAAGATCTTGAAGTTGTGAAGTTTTGAATTTCAAGTTTTAAACTTTAAGCTAAAAACTTTCTGATTTATCTTAAAGTTAAGATCTTGAAGTTGTGAAGTTATGAATTTCAAGTTTTAAACTTTAAGATACTAAGTTCTGATTTATCTTAAAGTTAAGATCTTGAAGTTGTGAAGTTATGAATTTCAAGTTTTAAACTTTAAGATACTAAGTTCTGATTTATCTTAAAGTTAAGATCTTGAAGTTGTGAAGTTATGAATTTCAAGTTTTAAACTTTAAGATACTAAGTTCTGATTTATCTTAAAGTTAAGATCTTGAAGTTGTGAAGTTATGAATTTCAAGTTTTAATCTTTAAGATACTAAGTTCTGATTTATCTTAAAGTTAAGATATTGAAGTTGTGAAGTTATGAATTTCAAGTTCAAACTTTAAGGTACTAAGTTCTGATTTAACTTAAAGTTAAGATCTTGAAGTTGTGAAGTTATGAATTTCAAGTTTTAAACTTTAAGATACTAAGTTCTGATTTATCTTAAAGTTAAGATCTTGAAGTTGTGAAGTTATGAATTTCAAGTTTTAAACTTTAAGATACTAAGTTCTGATTTATCTTAAAGTTAAGATCTTGAAGTTGTGAAGTTATGAATTTCAAGTTTTAAACTTTAAGCTAAAAACTTTCTGATTTATCTTAAAGTTAAGATCTTGAAGTTGCGAAGTTATGAATTTCAAGTTTTAAACTTTAAGATACTAAGTTCTGATTTATCTTAAAGTTAAGATATTGAAGTTGTGAAGTTATGAATTTCAAGTTATAAACTTTAAGATACTAAGTTCTGATTTATCTTAAAGTTAAGAACTTGAAGTTGTGAAGTTATGAATTTCAAGTTTTAAACTTTAAGATACTAAGTTCTGATTTATCTTAAAGTTAAGATCTTGAAGTTGTGAAGTTATGAATTTCAAGTTTTAAACTTTAAGATACTAAGTTCTGATTTATCTTAAAGTTAAGATCTTGAAGTTGTGAAGTTATGAATTTCAAGTTTTAAACTTTAAGCTAAAAACTTTCTGATTTATCTTAAAGTTAAGATCTTGAAGTTGCGAAGTTATGAATTTCAAGTTTTAAACTTTAAGATACTAAGTTCTGATTTATCTTAAAGTTAAGATATTGAAGTTGTGAAGTTATGAATTTCAAGTTATAAACTTTAAGATACTAAGTTCTGATTTATCTTAAAGTTAAGAACTTGAAGTTGTGAAGTTATGAATTTCAAGTTTTAAACTTTAAGATACTAAGTTCTGATTTATCTTAAAGTTAAGATCTTGAAGTTGTGAAGTTATGAATTTCAAGTTTTAAACTTTAAGCTAAAAACTTTCTGATTTATCTTAAAGTTAAGATCTTGAAGTTGTGAAGTTATGAATTTCAAGTTTTAAACTTTAAGATACTAAGTTCTGATTTATCTTAAAGTTAAGATCTTGAAGTTGCGAAGTTATGAATTTCAAGTTTTAAACTTTAAGATACTAAGTTCTGATTTATCTTAAAGTTAAGATATTGAAGTTGTGAAGTTATGAATTTCAAGTTATAAACTTTAAGATACTAAGTTCTGATTTATCTTAAAGTTAAGAACTTGAAGTTGTGAAGTTATGAATTTCAAGTTTTAAACTTTAAGATACTAAGTTCTGATTTATCTTAAAGTTAAGATCTTGAAGTTGTGAAGTTATGAATTTCAAGTTTTAAACTTTAAGATACTAAGTTCTGATTTATCTTAAAGTTAAGATCTTGAAGTTGTGAAGTTATGAATTTCAAGTTTTAAACTTTAAGATACTAAGTTCTGATTTATCTTAAAGTTAAGATCTTGAAGTTGTGAAGTTATGAATTTCAAGTTTTAAACTTTAAGATACTAAGTTCTGATTTATCTTAAAGTTAAGATCTTGAAGTTGTGAAGTTATGAATTTCAAGTTTTAAACTTTAAGATACTAAGTTCTGATTTATCTTAAAGTTAAGATCTTGAAGTTGTGAAGTTATGAATTTCAAGTTTTAAACTTTAAGATACTAAGTTCTGATTTATCTTAAAGTTAAGATCTTGAAGTTGTGAAGTTATGAATTTCAAGTTTTAAACTTTAAGATTCTAAGTTCTGATTTATCTTAAAGTTAAGATCTTGAAGTTGTGAAGTTATGAATTTCAAGTTTTAAACTTTAAGATACTAAGTTCTGATTTATCTTAAAGTTAAGATCTTGAAGTTGTGAAGTTATGAATTTCAAGTTTTAAACTTTAAGGTACTAAGTTCTGATTTATCTTAAAGTTAAGATCTTGAAGTTGTGAAGTTATGAATTTCAAGTTTTAAACTTTAAGATACTAAGTTCTGATTTATCTTAAAGTTAAGATCTTGAAGTTGTGAAGTTATGAATTTCTAGTTTTAAACTTTAAGATACTAAGTTCTGATTTATCTTAAAGTTAAGATCTTGAAGTTGTGAAGTTATGAATTTCAAGTTTTAAACTTTAAGATACTAAGTTCTGATTTATCTTAAAGTTAAGATCTTGAAGTTGTGAAGTTATGAATTTCAAGTTTTAAACTTTAAGATACTAAGTTCTGCTTTATCTTAAAGTTAAGATCTTGAAGTTGTGAAGTTATGAATTTCAAGTTTTAAACTTTAAGATACTAAGTTCTGATTTATCTTAAAGTTAAGATCTTGAAGTTGTGAAGTTATGAATTTCAAGTTTTAAACTTTAAGATACTAAGTTCTGATTTATCTTAAAGTTAAGATCTTGAAGTTGTGAAGTTATGAATTTCAAGTTTTAAACTTTAAGATACTAAGTTCTGATTTATCTTAAAGTTAAGATCTTGAAGTTGTGAAGTTATGAATTTCAAGTTTTAATCTTTAAGATACTAAGTTCTGATTAATCTTAAAGTTAAGATAATGAAGTTGTGAAGTTATGAATTTCAAGTTCAAACTTTAAGATACTAAGTTCTGATTTATCTTAAAGTTAAGATCTTGAAGTTGTGAAGTTATGAATTTCAAGTTTTAAACTTTAAGATACTAAGTTCTGATTTATCTTAAAGTTAAGATCTTGAAGTTGTGAAGTTATGAATTTCAAGTTTTAAACTTTAAGATACTAAGTTCTGATTTATCTTAAAGTTAAGATCTTGAAGTTGTGAAGTTATGAATTTCAAGTTTTAAACTTTAAGCTAAAAACTTTCTGATTTATCTTAAAGTTAAGATCTTGAAGTTGCGAAGTTATGAATTTCAAGTTTTAAACTTTAAGATACTAAGTTCTGATTTATCTTAAAGTTAAGATCTTGAAGTTGTGAAGTTATGAATTTCAAGTTTTAAACTTTAAGCTAAAAACTTTCTGATTTATCTTAAAGTTAAGATCTTGAAGTTGTGAAGTTATGAATTTCAAGTTTTAAACTTTAAGATACTAAGTTCTGATTTATCTTAAAGTTAAGATCTTGAAGTTGTGAAGTTATGAATTTCAAGTTTTAAACTTTAAGATACTAAGTTCTGATTTATCTTAAAGTTAAGATCTTGAAGTTGTGAAGTTATGAATTTCAAGTTTTAAACTTTAAGATACTAAGTTCTGATTTATCTTAAAGTTAAGATCTTGAAGTTGTGAAGTTATGAATTTCAAGTTTTAAACTTTAAGATACTAAGTTCTGATTTATCTTAAAGTTAAGATCTTTAAGTTGTGAAGTTATGAATTTCAAGTTTTAAACTTTAAGATACTAAGTTCTGATTTATCTTAAAGTTAAGATCTTGAAGTTGTGAAGTTATGAATTTCAAGTTTTAAACTTTAAGATACTAAGTTCTGATTTATCTTAAAGTTAAGATCTTGAAGTTGTGAAGTTATGAATTTCAAGTTTTAAACTTTAAGATACTAAGTTCTGATTTATCTTAAAGTTAAGATCTTGAAGTTGTGAAGTTATGAATTTCAAGTTTTAAACTTTAAGATACTAAGTTCTGATTTATCTTAAAGTTAAGATATTGAAGTTGTGAAGTTATGAATTTCAAGTTTTAAACTTTAAGATACTAAGTTCTGATTTATCTTAAAGTTAAGATCTTGAAGTTGTGAAGTTATGAATTTCAAGTTTTAAACTTTAAGCTAAAAACTTTCTGATTTATCTTAAAGTTAAGATCTTGAAGTTGTGAAGTTATGAATTTCAAGTTTTAAACTTTAAGATACTAAGTTCTGATTTATCTTAAAGTTAAGATCTTGAAGTTGTGAAGTTATGAATTTCAAGTTTTAAACTTTAAGATACTAAGTTCTGATTTATCTTAAAGTTAAGATCTTGAAGTTGTGAAGTTATGAATTTCAAGTTTTAAACTTTAAGATACTAAGTTCTGATTTATCTTAAAGTTAAGATCTTGAAGTTGTGAAGTTATGAATTTCAAGTTTTAAACTTTAAGATACTAAGTTCTGATTTATCTTAAAGTTAAGATCTTGAAGTTGTGAAGTTATGAATTTCAAGTTTTAAACTTTAAGCTAAAAACTTTCTGATTTATCTTAAAGTTAAGATCTTGAAGTTGCGAAGTTATGAATTTCAAGTTTTAAACTTTAAGATACTAAGTTCTGATTTATCTTAAAGTTAAGATCTTGAAGTTGTGAAGTTATGAATTTCAAGTTTTAAACTTTAAGATACTAAGTTCTGATTTATCTTAAAGTTAAGATCTTGAAGTTGTGAAGTTATGAATTTCAAGTTTTAAACTTTAAGCTAAAAACTTTCTGATTTATCTTAAAGTTAAGATCTTGAAGTTGCCAAGTTATGAATTTCAAGTTTTAAACTTTAAGATAGTAAGTTCTGATTTATCTTAAAGTTAAGATCTTGAAGTTGTGAAGTTATGAATTTCAAGTTTTAAACTTTAAGATACTAAGTTCTGATTTATCTTAAAGTTAAGATCTTGAAGTTGTGAAGTTATGAATTTCAAGTTTTAAACTTTAAGATACTAAGTTCTGATTTATCTTAAAGTTAAAATCTTGAAGTTGTGAAGTTATGAATTTCAAGTTTTAAACTTTAAGATACTAAGTTCTGATTTATCTTAAAGTTAAGATCTTGAAGTTGTGAAGTTATGAATTTCAAGTTTTAAACTTTAAGATACTAAGTTCTGATTTATCTTAAAGTTAAGATCTTGAAGTTGTGAAGTTATGAATTTCAAGTTTTAAACTTTAAGATACTAAGTTCTGATTTATCTTAAAGTTAAGATCTTGAAGTTGTGAAGTTATGAATTTCAAGTTTTAAACTTTAAGATACTAAGTTCTGATTTATCTTAAAGTTAAGATCTTGAAGTTGTGAAGTTATGAATTTCAAGTTTTAAACTTTAAGCTAAAAACTTTCTGATTTATCTTAAAGTTAAGATCTTGAAGTTGCGAAGTTATGAATTTCAAGTTTTAAACTTTAAGATACTAAGTTCTGATTTATCTTAAAGTTAAGATCTTGAAGTTGTGAAGTTATGAATTTCAAGTTTTAAACTTTAAGATACTAAGTTCTGATTTATCTTAAAGTTAAGATCTTGAAGTTGTGAAGTTATGAATTTCAAGTTTTAAACTTTAAGATACTAAGTTCTGATTTATCTTAAAGTTAAGATCTTGAAGTTGTGAAGTTATGAATTTCAAGTTTTAAACTTTAAGCTAAAAACTTTCTGATTTATCTTAAAGTTAAGATCTTGAAGTTGCGAAGTTATGAATTTCAAGTTTTAAACTTTAAGATAGTAAGTTCTGATTTATCTTAAAGTTAAGATCTTGAAGTTGTGAAGTTATGAATTTCAAGTTTTAAACTTTAAGATACTAAGTTCTGATTTATCTTAAAGTTAAGATCTTGAAGTTGTGAAGTTATGAATTTCAAGTTTTAAACTTTAAGATACTAAGTTCTGATTTATCTAAGTTAAGATCTTGAAGTTGTGAAGTTATGAATTTCAAGTTTTAAACTTTAAGATACTAAGTTCTGATTTATCTTAAAGTTAAGATCTTGAAGTTGTGAAGTTTTGAATTTCAAGTTTTAAACTTTAAGCTAAAAACTTTCTGATTTATCTTAAAGTTAAGATCTTGAAGTTGCGAAGTTATGAATTTCAAGTTTTAAACTTTAAGATACTAAGTTCTGATTTATCTTAAAGTTAAGATCTTGAAGTTGTGAAGTTATTAATTTCAAGTTTTAAACTTTAAGATACTAAGTTCTGATTTATTTTAAAGTTAAGATCTTGAAGTTGTGAAGTTATGAATTTCAAGTTTTAAACTTTAAGATACTAAGTTCTGATTTATCTTAAAGTTAAGATCTTGAAGTTGTGAAGTTATGAATTTCAAGTTTTAAACTTTAAGATACTAAGTTCTGATTTATCTTAAAGTTAAGATCTTGAAGTTGTGAAGTTATGAATTTCAAGTTTTAAACTTTAAGATACTAAGTTCTGATTTATCTTAAAGTTAAGATCTTGAAGTTGTGAAGTTATGAATTTCAAGTTTTAAACTTTAAGATACTAAGTTCTGATTTATCTTAAAGTTAAGATCTTGAAGTTGTGAAGTTATGAATTTCAAGTTTTAAACTTTAAGCTAAAAACTTTCTGATTTATCTTAAAGTTAAGATCTTGAAGTTGCGAAGTTATGAATTTCAAGTTTTAAACTTTAAGATACTAAGTTCTGATTTATCTTAAAGTTAAGATCTTGAAGTTGTGAAGTTATGAATTTCAAGTTTTAAACTTTAAGATACTAAGTTCTGATTTATCTTAAAGTTAAGATCTTGAAGTTGTGAAGTTATGAATTTCAAGTTTTAAACTTTAAGATACTAAGTTCTGATTTATCTTAAAGTTAAGATCTTGAAGTTGTGAAGTTATGAATTTCAAGTTTTAAACTTTAAGATACTAAGTTCTGATTTATCTTAAAGTTAAGATCTTGAAGTTGTGAAGTTATGAATTTCAAGTTTTAAACTTTAAGCTAAAAACTTTCTGATTTATCTTAAAGTTAAGATCTTGAAGTTGCGAAGTTATGAATTTCAAGTTTTAAACTTTAAGATACTAAGTTCTGATTTATCTTAAAGTTAAGATCTTGAAGTTGTGAAGTTATGAATTTCAAGTTTTAAACTTTAAGATACTAAGTTCTGATTTATCTTAAAGTTAAGAACTTGAAGTTGTGAAGTTATGAATTTCAAGTTTTAAACTTTAAGATACTAAGTTCTGATTTATCTTAAAGTTAAGATCTTGAAGTTGTGAAGTTATGAATTTCAAGTTTTAAACTTTAAGCTAAAAACTTTCTGATTTATCTTAAAGTTAAGATCTTGAAGTTGCGAAGTTATGAATTTCAAGTTTTAAACTTTAAGATACTAAGTTCTGATTTATCTTAAAGTTAAGATCTTGAAGTTGTGAAGTTATGAATTTCAAGTTTTAAACTTTAAGATACTAAGTTCTGATTTATCTTAAAGTTAAGATCTTGAAGTTGTGAAGTTATGAATTTCAAGTTTTAAACTTTAAGATACTAAGTTCTGATTTATCTTAAAGTTAAGATCTTGAAGTTGTGAAGTTATGAATTTCAAGTTTTAAACTTTAAGATACTAAGTTCTGATTTATCTTAAAGTTAAGATCTTGAAGTTGTGAAGTTATGAATTTCAAGTTTTAAACTTTAAGCTAAAAACTTTCTGATTTATCTTAAAGTTAAGATCTTGAAGTTGCGAAGTTATGAATTTCAAGTTTTAAACTTTAAGATACTAAGTTCTGATTTATCTTAAAGTTAAGATCTTGAAGTTGTGAAGTTATGAATTTCAAGTTTTAAACTTTAAGATACTAAGTTCTGATTTATCTTAAAGTTAAGATCTTGAAGTTGTGAAGTTATGAATTTCAAGTTTTAAACTTTAAGATACTAAGTTCTGATTTATCTTAAAGTTAAGATCTTGAAGTTGTGAAGTTATGAATTTCAAGTTTTAAACTTTAAGATACTAAGTTCTGATTTATCTTAAAGTTAAGATACTGAAGTTGTGAAGTTATGAATTTCAAGTTTTAAACTTTAAGATACTAAGTTCTGATTTATCTTAAAGTTAAGATCTTGAAGTTGTGAAGTTATGAATTTCAAGTTTTAAACTTTAAGCTAAAAACTTTCTGATTTATCTTAAAGTTAAGATCTTGAAGTTGTGAAGTTATGAATTTCAAGTTTTAAACTTTAAGATACTAAGTTCTGATTTATCTTAAAGTTAAGATCTTGAAGTTGTGAAGTTATGAATTTCAAGTTTTAAACTTTAAGATACTAAGTTCTGATTTATCTTAAAGTTAAGATCTTGAAGTTGTGAAGTTATGCATTTCAAGTTTTAAACTTTAAGATACTAAGTTCTGATTTATCTTAAAGTTAAGATCTTGAAGTTGTGAAGTTATGAATTTCAAGTTTTAAACTTTAAGCTAAAAACTTTCTGATTTATCTTAAAGTTAAGATCTTGAAGTTGCGAAGTTATGAATTTCAAGTTTTAAACTTTAAGATACTAAGTTCTGATTTATCTTAAAGTTAAGATCTTGAAGTTGTGAAGTTATGAATTTCAAGTTTTAAACTTTAAGATACTAAGTTCTGATTTATCTTAAAGTTAAGATCTTGAAGTTGTGAAGTTATGAATTTCAAGTTTTAAACTTTAAGATACTAAGTTCTGATTTATCTTAAAGTTAAGATCTTGAAGTTGTGAAGTTATGAATTTCAAGTTTTAAACTTTAAGATACTAAGTTCTGATTTATCTTAAAGTTAAGATCTTGAAGTTGTGAAGTTATGAATTTCAAGTTTTAAACTTTAAGCTAAAAACTTTCTGATTTATCTTAAAGTTAAGATCTTGAAGTTGCGAAGTTATGAATTTCAAGTTTTAAACTTTAAGATACTAAGTTCTGATTTATCTTAAAGTTAAGATCTTGAAGTTGTGAAGTTATGAATTTCAAGTTTTAAACTTTAAGCTAAAAACTTTCTGATTTATCTTAAAGTTAAGATCTTGAAGTTGTGAAGTTATGAATTTCAAGTTTTAAACTTTAAGATACTAAGTTCTGATTTATCTTAAAGTTAAGATCTTGAAGTTGTGAAGTTATGAATTTCAAGTTTTAAACTTTAAGATACTAAGTTCTGATTTATCTTAAAGTTAAGATCTTGAAGTTGTGAAGTTATGAATTTCAAGTTTTAAACTTTAAGCTAAAAACTTTCTGATTTATCTTAAAGTTAAGATCTTGAAGTTGTGAAGTTATGAATTTCAAGTTTTAAACTTTAAGATACTAAGTTCTGATTTATCTTAAAGTTAAGATCTTTAAGTTGTGAAGTTATGAATTTCAAGTTTTAAACTTTAAGATACTAAGTTCTGATTTATCTTAAAGTTAAGATCTTGAAGTTGTGAAGTTATGAATTTCAAGTTTTAAACTTTAAGATACTAAGTTCTGATTTATCTTAAAGTTAAGATCTTGAAGTTGTGAAGTTATGAATTTCAAGTTTTAAACTTTAAGATACTAAGTTCTGATTTATCTTAAAGTTAAGATCTTGAAGTTGTGAAGTTATGAATTTCAAGTTTTAAACTTTAAGATACTAAGTTCTGATTTATCTTAAAGTTAAGATATTGAAGTTGTGAAGTTATGAATTTCAAGTTTTAAACTTTAAGATACTAAGTTCTGATTTATCTTAAAGTTAAGATCTTGAAGTTGTGAAGTTATGAATTTCAAGTTTTAAACTTTAAGCTAAAAACTTTCTGATTTATCTTAAAGTTAAGATCTTGAAGTTGTGAAGTTATGAATTTCAAGTTTTAAACTTTAAGATACTAAGTTCTGATTTATCTTAAAGTTAAGATCTTGAAGTTGTGAAGTTATGAATTTCAAGTTTTAAACTTTAAGATACTAAGTTCTGATTTATCTTAAAGTTAAGATCTTGAAGTTGTGAAGTTATGAATTTCAAGTTTTAAACTTTAAGATACTAAGTTCTGATTTATCTTAAAGTTAAGATCTTGAAGTTGTGAAGTTATGAATTTCAAGTTTTAAACTTTAAGATACTAAGTTCTGATTTATCTTAAAGTTAAGATCTTGAAGTTGTGAAGTTATGAATTTCAAGTTTTAAACTTTAAGCTAAAAACTTTCTGATTTATCTTAAAGTTAAGATCTTGAAGTTGCGAAGTTATGAATTTCAAGTTTTAAACTTTAAGATACTAAGTTCTGATTTATCTTAAAGTTAAGATCTTGAAGTTGTGAAGTTATGAATTTCAAGTTTTAAACTTTAAGATACTAAGTTCTGATTTATCTTAAAGTTAAGATCTTGAAGTTGTGAAGTTATGAATTTCAAGTTTTAAACTTTAAGCTAAAAACTTTCTGATTTATCTTAAAGTTAAGATCTTGAAGTTGCGAAGTTATGAATTTCAAGTTTTAAACTTTAAGATAGTAAGTTCTGATTTATCTTAAAGTTAAGATCTTGAAGTTGTGAAGTTATGAATTTCAAGTTTTAAACTTTAAGATACTAAGTTCTGATTTATCTTAAAGTTAAGATCTTGAAGTTGTGAAGTTATGAATTTCAAGTTTTAAACTTTAAGATACTAAGTTCTGATTTATCTTAAAGTTAAGATCTTGAAGTTGTGAAGTTATGAATTTCAAGTTTTAAACTTTAAGATACTAAGTTCTGATTTATCTTAAAGTTAAGATCTTGAAGTTGTGAAGTTATGAATTTCAAGTTTTAAACTTTAAGATACTAAGTTCTGATTTATCTTAAAGTTAAGATCTTGAAGTTGTGAAGTTATGAATTTCAAGTTTTAAACTTTAAGATACTAAGTTCTGATTTATCTTAAAGTTAAGATCTTGAAGTTGTGAAGTTATGAATTTCAAGTTTTAAACTTTAAGATACTAAGTTCTGATTTATCTTAAAGTTAAGATCTTGAAGTTGTGAAGTTATGAATTTCAAGTTTTAAACTTTAAGCTAAAAACTTTCTGATTTATCTTAAAGTTAAGATCTTGAAGTTGCGAAGTTATGAATTTCAAGTTTTAAACTTTAAGATACTAAGTTCTGATTTATCTTAAAGTTAAGATCTTGAAGTTGTGAAGTTATGAATTTCAAGTTTTAAACTTTAAGATACTAAGTTCTGATTTATCTTAAAGTTAAGATCTTGAAGTTGTGAAGTTATGAATTTCAAGTTTTAAACTTTAAGATACTAAGTTCTGATTTATCTTAAAGTTAAGATCTTGAAGTTGTGAAGTTATGAATTTCAAGTTTTAAACTTTAAGCTAAAAAGTTTCTGATTTATCTTAAGGTTAAGATCTTGAAGTTGCGAAGTTATGAATTTCAAGTTTTAAACTTTAAGATAGTAAGTTCTGATTTATCTTAAAGTTAAGATCTTGAAGTTGTGAAGTTATGAATTTCAAGTTTTAAACTTTAAGATACTAAGTTCTGATTTATCTTAAAGTTAAGATCTTGAAGTTGTGAAGTTATGAATTTCAAGTTTTAAACTTTAAGATACTAAGTTCTGATTTATCTAAGTTAAGATCTTGAAGTTGTGAAGTTATGAATTTCAAGTTTTAAACTTTAAGATACTAAGTTCTGATTTATCTTAAAGTTAAGATCTTGAAGTTGTGAAGTTATGAATTTCAAGTTTTAAACTTTAAGCTAAAAACTTTCTGATTTATCTTAAAGTTAAGATCTTGAAGTTGCGAAGTTATGAATTTCAAGTTTTAAACTTTAAGATACTAAGTTCTGATTTATCTTAAAGTTAAGATCTTGAAGTTGTGAAGTTATTAATTTCAAGTTTTAAACTTTAAGATACTAAGTTCTGATTTATTTTAAAGTTAAGATCTTGAAGTTGTGAAGTTATGAATTTCAAGTTTTAAACTTTAAGATACTAAGTTCTGATTTATCTTAAAGTTAAGATCTTGAAGTTGTGAAGTTATGAATTTCAAGTTTTAAACTTTAAGATACTAAGTTCTGATTTATCTTAAAGTTAAGATCTTGAAGTTGTGAAGTTATGAATTTCAAGTTTTAAACTTTAAGATACTAAGTTCTGATTTATCTTAAAGTTAAGATCTTGAAGTTGTGAAGTTATGAATTTCAAGTTTTAAACTTTAAGATACTAAGTTCTGATTTATGTTAAAGTTAAGATCTTGAAGTTGTGAAGTTATGAATTTCAAGTTTTAAACTTTAAGCTAAAAACTTTCTGATTTATCTTAAAGTTAAGATCTTGAAGTTGCGAAGTTATGAATTTCAAGTTTTAAACTTTAAGATACTAAGTTCTGATTTATCTTAAAGTTAAGATCTTGAAGTTGTGAAGTTATGAATTTCAAGTTTTAAACTTTAAGATACTAAGTTCTGATTTATCTTAAAGTTAAGATCTTGAAGTTGTGAAGTTATGAATTTCAAGTTTTAAACTTTAAGATACTAAGTTCTGATTTATCTTAAAGTTAAGATCTTGAAGTTGTGAAGTTATGAATTTCAAGTTTTAAACTTTAAGATACTAAGTTCTGATTTATCTTAAAGTTAAGATCTTGAAGTTGTGAAGTTATGAATTTCAAGTTTTAAACTTTAAGCTAAAAACTTTCTGATTTATCTTAAAGTTAAGATCTTGAAGTTGCGAAGTTATGAATTTCAAGTTTTAAACTTTAAGATACTAAGTTCTGATTTATCTTAAAGTTAAGATCTTGAAGTTGTGAAGTTATGAATTTCAAGTTTTAAACTTTAAGATACTAAGTTCTGATTTATCTTAAAGTTAAGAACTTGAAGTTGTGAAGTTATGAATTTCAAGTTTTAAACTTTAAGATACTAAGTTCTGATTTATCTTAAAGTTAAGATCTTGAAGTTGTGAAGTTATGAATTTCAAGTTTTAAACTTTAAGCTAAAAACTTTCTGATTTATCTTAAAGTTAAGATCTTGAAGTTGCGAAGTTATGAATTTCAAGTTTTAAACTTTAAGATACTAAGTTCTGATTTATCTTAAAGTTAAGATCTTGAAGTTGTGAAGTTATGAATTTCAAGTTTTAAACTTTAAGATACTAAGTTCTGATTTATCTTAAAGTTAAGATCTTGAAGTTGTGAAGTTATGAATTTCAAGTTTTAAACTTTAAGATACTAAGTTCTGATTTATCTTAAAGTTAAGATCTTGAAGTTGTGAAGTTATGAATTTCAAGTTTTAAACTTTAAGATACTAAGTTCTGATTTATCTTAAAGTTAAGATCTTGAAGTTGTGAAGTTATGAATTTCAAGTTTTAAACTTTAAGCTAAAAACTTTCTGATTTATCTTAAAGTTAAGATCTTGAAGTTGCGAAGTTATGAATTTCAAGTTTTAAACTTTAAGATACTAAGTTCTGATTTATCTTAAAGTTAAGATCTTGAAGTTGTGAAGTTATGAATTTCAAGTTTTAAACTTTAAGATACTAAGTTCTGATTTATCTTAAAGTTAAGATCTTGAAGTTGTGAAGTTATGAATTTCAAGTTTTAAACTTTAAGATACTAAGTTCTGATTTATCTTAAAGTTAAGATCTTGAAGTTGTGAAGTTATGAATTTCAAGTTTTAAACTTTAAGATACTAAGTTCTGATTTATCTTAAAGTTATGATATTGAAGTTGTGAAGTTATGAATTTCAAGTTTTAAACTTTAAGATACTAAGTTCTGATTTATCTTAAAGTTAAGATCTTGAAGTTGTGAAGTTATGAATTTCAAGTTTTAAACTTTAAGCTAAAAACTTTCTGATTTATCTTAAAGTTAAGATCTTGAAGTTGTGAAGTTATGAATTTCAAGTTTTAAACTTTAAGATACTAAGTTCTGATTTATCTTAAAGTTAAGATCTTGAAGTTGTGAAGTTATGAATTTCAAGTTTTAAACTTTAAGATACTAAGTTCTGATTTATCTTAAAGTTAAGATCTTGAAGTTGTGAAGTTATGCATTTCAAGTTTTAAACTTTAAGATACTAAGTTCTGATTTATCTTAAAGTTAAGATCTTGAAGTTGTGAAGTTATGAATTTCAAGTTTTAAACTTTAAGCTAAAAACTTTCTGATTTATCTTAAAGTTAAGATCTTGAAGTTGCGAAGTTATGAATTTCAAGTTTTAAACTTTAAGATACTAAGTTCTGATTTATCTTAAAGTTAAGATCTTGAAGTTGTGAAGTTATGAATTTCAAGTTTTAAACTTTAAGATACTAAGTTCTGATTTATCTTAAAGTTAAGATCTTGAAGTTGTGAAGTTATGAATTTCAAGTTTTAAACTTTAAGATACTAAGTTCTGATTTATCTTAAAGTTAAGATCTTGAAGTTGTGAAGTTATGAATTTCAAGTTTTAAACTTTAAGATACTAAGTTCTGATTTATCTTAAAGTTAAGATCTTGAAGTTGTGAAGTTATGAATTTCAAGTTTTAAACTTTAAGCTAAAAACTTTCTGATTTATCTTAAAGTTAAGATCTTGAAGTTGCGAAGTTATGAATTTCAAGTTTTAAACTTTAAGATACTAAGTTCTGATTTATCTTAAAGTTAAGATCTTGAAGTTGTGAAGTTATGAATTTCAAGTTTTAAACTTTAAGATACTAAGTTCTGATTTATCTTAAAGTTAAGAACTTGAAGTTGTGAAGTTATGAATTTCAAGTTTTAAACTTTAAGATACTAAGTTCTGATTTATCTTAAAGTTAAGATCTTGAAGTTGTGAAGTTATGAATTTCAAGTTTTAAACTTTAAGCTAAAAACTTTCTGATTTATCTTAAAGTTAAGATCTTGAAGTTGCGAAGTTATGAATTTCAAGTTTTAAACTTTAAGATACTAAGTTCTGATTTATCTTAAAGTTAAGATCTTGAAGTTGTGAAGTTATGAATTTCAAGTTTTAAACTTTAAGATACTAAGTTCTGATTTATCTTAAAGTTAAGATCTTGAAGTTGTGAAGTTATGAATTTCAAGTTTTAAACTTTAAGATACTAAGTTCTGATTTATCTTAAAGTTAAGATCTTGAAGTTGTGAAGTTATGAATTTCAAGTTTTAAACTTTAAGATACTAAGTTCTGATTTATCTTAAAGTTAAGATCTTGAAGTTGTGAAGTTATGAATTTCAAGTTTTAAACTTTAAGCTAAAAACTTTCTGATTTATCTTAAAGTTAAGATCTTGAAGTTGCGAAGTTATGAATTTCAAGTTTTAAACTTTAAGATACTAAGTTCTGATTTATCTTAAAGTTAAGATCTTGAAGTTGTGAAGTTATGAATTTCAAGTTTTAAACTTTAAGATACTAAGTTCTGATTTATCTTAAAGTTAAGATCTTGAAGTTGTGAAGTTATGAATTTCAAGTTTTAAACTTTAAGATACTAAGTTCTGATTTATCTTAAAGTTAAGATCTTGAAGTTGTGAAGTTATGAATTTCAAGTTTTAAACTTTAAGATACTAAGTTCTGATTTATCTTAAAGTTATGATATTGAAGTTGTGAAGTTATGAATTTCAAGTTTTAAACTTTAAGATACTAAGTTCTGATTTATCTTAAAGTTAAGATCTTGAAGTTGTGAAGTTATGAATTTCAAGTTTTAAACTTTAAGCTAAAAACTTTCTGATTTATCTTAAAGTTAAGATCTTGAAGTTGTGAAGTTATGAATTTCAAGTTTTAAACTTTAAGATACTAAGTTCTGATTTATCTTAAAGTTAAGATCTTGAAGTTGTGAAGTTATGAATTTCAAGTTTTAAACTTTAAGATACTAAGTTCTGATTTATCTTAAAGTTAAGATCTTGAAGTTGTGAAGTTATGCATTTCAAGTTTTAAACTTTAAGATACTAAGTTCTGATTTATCTTAAAGTTAAGATCTTGAAGTTGTGAAGTTATGAATTTCAAGTTTTAAACTTTAAGCTAAAAACTTTCTGATTTATCTTAAAGTTAAGATCTTGAAGTTGCGAAGTTATGAATTTCAAGTTTTAAACTTTAAGATACTAAGTTCTGATTTATCTTAAAGTTAAGATCTTGAAGTTGTGAAGTTATGAATTTCAAGTTTTAAACTTTAAGATACTAAGTTCTGATTTATCTTAAAGTTAAGATCTTGAAGTTGTGAAGTTATGAATTTCAAGTTTTAAACTTTAAGATACTAAGTTCTGATTTATCTTAAAGTTAAGATCTTGAAGTTGTGAAGTTATGAATTTCAAGTTTTAAACTTTAAGATACTAAGTTCTGATTTATCTTAAAGTTAAGATCTTGAAGTTGTGAAGTTATGAATTTCAAGTTTTAAACTTTAAGCTAAAAACTTTCTGATTTATCTTAAAGTTAAGATCTTGAAGTTGCGAAGTTATGAATTTCAAGTTTTAAACTTTAAGATACTAAGTTCTGATTTATCTTAAAGTTAAGATCTTGAAGTTGTGAAGTTATGAATTTCAAGTTTTAAACTTTAAGATACTAAGTTCTGATTTATCTTAAAGTTAAGAACTTGAAGTTGTGAAGTTATGAATTTCAAGTTTTAAACTTTAAGATACTAAGTTCTGATTTATCTTAAAGTTAAGATCTTGAAGTTGTGAAGTTATGAATTTCAAGTTTTAAACTTTAAGATACTAACGAAAGGATAATCTCGGGCATAGGGGAACGTACTAAAGAAAACAATTGCTGTTTCGACCGGTTTCGACTAAATGCTAGTCATCATCAGGACTATATTGGACAAAATACATGGCATTATTAATACAATCAACAATTACACATTACAGATGAAGTTGTTACCTCAGACAGCGGATGGGACGTCTTCATATAAAGTACAAAATATATAAAACACGTGGAAGCATCCATTGGGGGAAGCCACAGTAAAAAATACTTAAAAATTAAAATGAACACAACACAAAATGAATTACTGGTCCGCAACGAAACAAAGCCAGCCATGTGAATGATAACAAGTGAGACAAAACTGTTCAAACTTCAGTAAACAAAAATAACTAACAACACTATGAGCAACATAACCAAACTTAACAAAACAATTAAAAATTTCCCACCAAAGTAATGTGCGAATGTCTTTTCACCACTCTGAGTTGAATGTGATGATTCCGATGTCCAAGGGTTTGAGCTGTGCAACGGGAAGAATCCCTTGGTGCTCCTGTAGGATGTAGTGTCATCGTCAGCTAGAGTTGAGGATATGTGTAGGCCGAAGTGGCAGGTCCATTATTTTCACTGTTGTAGAAGTGGGCCTCGTAGTAACAATTTAGGGTGTTCCTCATGTATGATCCAATAGTTCAACCACGCGTCTAACCCAATATTCAATAAAAAGTTGAATCTCGTCCCAATTAACATACGAAAGGATAATCTCGGGCATAGGGGAACGTACTAAAGAAAACAATTGCTGTTTCGACCGGTTTCGACTAAATGCTAGTCATCATCAGGACTATATTGGACAAAATACATGGCATTATTAATACAATCAACAATTACACATTACAGATGAAGTTGTTACCTCAGACAGCGGATGGGACGTCTTCATATAAAGTACAAAATATATAAAACACGTGGAAGCATCCATTGGGGGAAGCCACAGTAAAAAATACTTAAAAATTAAAATGAACACAACACAAAATGAATTACTGGTCCGCAACGAAACAAAGCCAGCCATGTGAATGATAACAAGTGAGACAAAACTGTTCAAACTTCAGTAAACAAAAATAACTAACAACACTATGAACAACATAACCAAACTTAACAAAACAATTAAAAATTTCCCACCAAAGTAATGTGCGAATGTCTTTTCACCACTCTGAGTTGAATGTGATGATTCCGATGTCCAAGGGTTTGAGCTGTGCAACGGGAAGAATCCCTTGGTGCTCCTGTAGGATGTAGTGTCATCGTCAGCTAGAGTTGAGGATATGTGTAGGCCGAAGTGGCAGGTCCATTATTTTCACTGTTGTAGAAGTGGGCCACGTAGTAACAATTTAGGGTGTTCCTCATGTATGATCCAATAGTTCAACCACGCGTCTAACCCAATATTCAATAAAAAGTTGAATCTCGTCCCAATTAACATACGAAAGGATAATCTCGGGCATAGGGGAACGTACTTATCGTTGTTATCATTCACATGGCTGGCTTTGTTTCGTTGCGGACCAGTAATTCATTTTGTGTTGTGTTCATTTTAATTTTTAAGTATTTTTTACTGTGGCTTCCCCCAATGGATGCTTCCACGTGTTTTATATATTTTGTACTTTATATGAAGACGTCCCATCCGCTGTCTGAGGTAACAACTTCATCTGTAATGTGTAATTGTTGATTGTATTAATAATGCCATGTATTTTGTCCAATATAGTCCTGATGATGACTAGCATTTAGTCGAAACCGGTCGAAACAGCAATTGTTTTCTTTAGTACGTTCCCCTATGCCCGAGATTATCCTTTCGTATGTTAATTGGGACGAGATTCAACTTTTTACTGAATATTGGGTTAGACGCGTGGTTGAACTATTGGATTATACATGAGGAACACCCTAAATTGTTACTACGAGGCCCACTTCTACAACAGTGAAAATAATGGACCTGCCACTTCGGCCTACACATAACCTCAACTCTAGCTGACGATGACACTACATCCTACAGGAGCACCAAGGGATTCTTCCCGTTGCACAGCTCAAACCCTTGGACATCGGAATCATCACATTCAACTCAGAGTGGTGAAAAGACATTCGCACATTACTTTGGTGGGAAAATTTTTAATTGTTTTGTTAAGTTTGGTTATGTTGCTCATAGTGTTGTTAGTTATTTTTGTTTACTGAAGTTTGAACAGTTTTGTCTCACTTGTTATCATTCACATGGCTGGCTTTGTTTCGTTGCGGACCAGTAATTCATTTTGTGTTGTGTTCATTTTAATTTTTAAGTATTTTTTACTGTGGCTTCCCCCAATGGATGCTTCCACGTGTTTTATATATTTTGTACTTTATATGAAGACGTCCCATCCGCTGTCTGAGGTAACAACTTCATCTGTAATGTGTAATTGTTGATTGTATTAATAATGCCATGTATTTTGTCCAATATAGTCCTGATGATGACTAGCATTTAGTCGAAACCGGTCGAAACAGCAATTGTTTTCTTTAGTACGTTCCCCTATGCCCGAGATTATCCTTTCGTATGTTAATTGGGACGAGATTCAACTTTTTATTTAAGATACTAAGTTCTGATTTATCTTAAAGTTAAGATCTTGAAGTTGTGAAGTTATGAATTTCAAGTTTTAAACTTTAAGCTAAAAAGTTTCTGATTTATCTTAAAGTTAAGATCTTGAAGTTGCGAAGTTATGAATTTCAAGTTTTAAACTTTAAGATAGTAAGTTCTGATTTATCTTAAAGTTAAGATCTTGAAGTTGTGAAGTTATGAATTTCAAGTTTTAAACTTTAAGATACTAAGTTCTGATTTATCTTAAAGTTAAGATCTTGAAGTTGTGAAATTATGAATTTCAAGTTTTAAACTTTAAGATACTAAGTTCTGATTTATCTTAAAGTTAAGATCTTGAAGTTGTGAAGTTATGAATTTCAAGTTTTAAACTTTAAGATACTAAGTTCTGATTTATCTTAAAGTTAAGATCTTGAAGTTGTGAAGTTATGAATTTCAAGTTTTAAACTTTAAGCTAAAAACTTTCTGATTTATCTTAAAGTTAAGATCTTGAAGTTGCGAAGTTATGAATTTCAAGTTTTAAACTTTAAGCTAAAAACTTTCTGATTTATCTTAAAGTTAAGATCTTGAAGTTGCGAAGTTATGAATTTCAAGTTTTAAACTTTAAGATACTAAGTTCTGATTTATCTTAAAGTTAAGATCTTGAAGTTGTGAAGTTATGAATTTCAAGTTTTAAACTTTAAGATACTAAGTTCTGATTTATCTTAAAGTTAAGATCTTGAAGTTGTGAAGTTATGAATTGCAAGTTTTAAACTTTAAGATACTAAGTTCTGATTTATCTTAAAGTTAAGATCTTGAAGTTGTGAAGTTATGAATTTCAAGTTTTAAACTTTAAGATACTAAGTTCTGATTTATCTTAAAGTTAAGATCTTGAAGTTGTGAAGTTATGAATTTCAAGTTTTAAACTTTAAGATACTAAGTTCTGATTTATCTTAAAGTTAAGATCTTGAAGTTGTGAAGTTATGAATTTCAAGTTTTAAACTTTAAGATACTAAGTTCTGATTTATCTTAAAGTTAAGATCTTGAAGTTGTGAAGTTATGAATTTCAAGTTTTAAACTTTAAGATACTAAGTTCTGATTTATCTTAAAGTTAAGATCTTGAAGTTGTGAAGTTATGAATTTCAAGTTTTAAACTTTAAGATACTAAGTTCTGATTTATCTTAAAGTTAAGATCTTGAAGTTGTGAAGTTATGAATTTCAAGTTTAAACTTTAAGCTAAAAACTTTCTGATTTATCTTAAAGTTAAGATCTTGAAGTTGTGAAGTTATGAATTTCAAGTTTTAAACTTTAAGATACTAAGTTCTGATTTATCTTAAAGTTAAGATCTTGAAGTTGTGAAGTTATGAATTTCAAGTTTTAAACTTTAAGCTAAAAACTTTCTGATTTATCTTAAAGTTAAGATCTTGAAGTTGTGAAGTTATGAATTTTAAGTTTTAAACTTTAAGATACTAAGTTCTGATTTATCTTAAAGTTAAGATCTTGAAGTTGTGAAGTTATGAATTTCAAGTTTTAAACTTTAAGATACTAAGTTCTGATTTATCTTAAAGTTAAGATCTTGAAGTTGTGAAGTTATGAATTTCAAGTTTTAAACTTTAAGATACTAAGTTCTGATTTATCTTAAAGTTAAGATCTTGAAGTTGTGAAGTTATGAATTTCAAGTTTTAAACTTTAAGATACTAAGTTCTGATTTATCTTAAAGTTAAGATCTTGAAGTTGTGAAGTTATGAATTTCAAGTTTTAAACTTTAAGATACTAAGTTCTGAATTATCTTAAAGTTAAGATATTGAAGTTGTGAAGTTATGACTTTCAAGTTTTAAACTTTAAGATACTAAGTTCTGATTTATCTTAAAGTTAAGATCTTGAAGTTGTGAAGTTATGAATTTCAAGTTTTACACTTTAAGCTAAAAACTTTCTGATTTATCTTAAAGTTAAGATCTTGAAGTTGTGAAGTTATGAATTTCAAGTTTTAAACTTTAAGATACTAAGTTCTGATTTATCTTAAAGTTAAGATCTTGAAGTTGTGAAGTTATGAATTTCAAGTTTTAAACTTTAAGATACTAAGTTCTGATTTATCTTAAAGTTAAGATCTTCAAGTTGTGAAGTTATGAATTTCAAGTTTTAAACTTTAAGCTAAAAACTTTCTGATTTATCTTAAAGTTAAGATCTTGAAGTTGTGAAGTTATGAATTTCAAGTTTTAAACTTTAAGATACTAAGTTCAGATTTATCTTAAAGTTAAGATCTTGAAGTTGTGAAGTTATGAATTTCAAGTTTTAAACTTTAAGATACTAAGTTCTGATTTATCTTAAAGTTAAGATCTTGAAGTTGTGAAGTTATGAATTTCAAGTTTTAAACTTTAAGATACTAAGTTCTGATTTATCTTAAAGTTAAGATCTTGAAGTTGTGAAGTTATGAATTTCAAGTTTTAAACTTTAAGATACTAAGTTCTGATTTATCTTAAAGTTAAGATCTTGAAGTTGTGAAGTTATGAATTTCAAGTTTTAAACTTTAAGCTAAAAACTTTCTGATTTATCTTAAAGTTAAGATCTTGAAGTTGTGAAGTTATGAATTTCAAGTTTTAAACTTTAAGCTAAAAACTTTCTGATTTATCTTAAAGTTAAGATCTTGAAGTTGCGAAGTTATGAATTTCAAGTTTTAAACTTTAAGATACTAAGTTCTGATTTATCTTAAAGTTAAGATCTTGAAGTTGTGAAGTTATGAATTTCAAGTTTTAAACTTTAAGCTAAAAACTTTCTGATTTATCTTAAAGTTAAGATCTTGAAGTTGTGAAGTTATGAATTTCAAGTTTTAAACTTTAAGATACTAAGTTCTGATTTATCTTATAGTTAAGATCTTGAAGTTGTGAAGTTATGAATTTCAAGTTTTAAACTTTAAGATACTAAGTTCTGATTTATCTTAAAGTTAAGATCTTGAAGTTGTGAAGTTATGAATTTCAAGTTTTAAACTTTAAGATACTAAGTTCTGATTTATCTTAAAGTTAAGATATTGAAGTTGTGAAGTTATGAATTTCAAGTTTTAAACTTTAAGATACTAAGTTCTGATTTATCTTAAAGTTAAGATCTTGAAGTTGTGAAGTTATGAATTTCAAGTTTTAAACTTTAAGCTAAAAACTTTCTGATTTATCTTAAAGTTAAGATCTTGAAGTTGTGAAGTTATGAATTCCAAGTTTTAAACTTTAAGATACTAAGTTCTGATTTATCTTAAAGTTAAGATCTTGAAGTTGTGAAGTTATGAATTTCAAGTTTTAAACTTTAAGATACTAAGTTCTGATTTATCTTAAAGTTAAGATCTTGAAGTTGTGAAGTTATGAATTTCAAGTTTTAAACTTTAAGCTAAAAGCTTTCTGATTTATCTTAAAGTTAAGATCTTGAAGTTGTGAAGTTATGAATTTCAAGTTTTAAACTTTAAGATACTAAAGTTCTGATTTATCTTAAAGTTAAGATCTTGAAGTTGTGAAGTTATGAATTTCAAGTTTTAAACTTTAAGATACTAAGTTCTGATTTATCTTAAAGTTAAGATCTTGAAGTTGTGAAGTTATGAATTTCAAGTTTTAAACTTTAAGATACTAAGTTCTGATTTATCTTAAAGTTAAGATCTTGAAGTTGTGAAGTTATGAATTTCAAGTTTTAAACTTTAAGATACTAAGTTCTGATTTATCTTAAAGTTAAGATCTTGAAGTTGTGAAGTTATGAATTTCAAGTTTTAAACTTTAAGATACTAAGTTCTGATTTATCTTAAAGTTAAGATCTTGAAGTTGTGAAGTTATGAATTTCAAGTTTTAAACTTTAAGATACTAAGTTCTGATTTATCTTAAAGTTAAGATCTTGAAGTTGTGAAGTTATGAATTGCAAGTTTTAAACTTTAAGATACTAAGTTCTGATTTATCTTAAAGTTAAGATCTTGAAGTTGTGAAGTTATGAATTTCAAGTTTTAAACTTTAAGATACTAAGTTCTGATTTATCTTAAAGTTAAGATCTTGAAGCTGTGAAGTTATGAATTTCAAGTTTTAAACTTTAAGATACTAAGTTCTGATTTATCTTAAAGTTAAGATCTTGAAGTTGTGAAGTTATGTATTTCAAGTTTTAAACTTTAAGCTAAAAACTTTCTGATTTATCTTAAAGTTAAGATCTTGAAGTTGCGAAGTTATGAATTTCAAGTTTTAAACTTTAAGATACTAAGTTCTGATTTATCTTAAAGTTAAGATCTTGAAGTTGTGAAGTTTTGAATTTCAAGTTTTAAACTTTAAGCTAAAAACTTTCTGATTTATCTTAAAGTTAAGATCTTGAAGTTGTGAAGTTATGAATTTCAAGTTTTAAACTTTAAGATACTAAGTTCTGATTTATCTTAAAGTTAAGATCTTGAAGTTGTGAAGTTATGAATTTCAAGTTTTAAACTTTAAGATACTAAGTTCTGATTTATCTTAAAGTTAAGATCTTGAAGTTGTGAAGTTATGAATTTCAAGTTTTAAACTTTAAGATACTAAGTTCTGATTTATCTTAAAGTTAAGATCTTGAAGTTGTGAAGTTATGAATTTCAAGTTTTAATCTTTAAGATACTAAGTTCTGATTTATCTTAAAGTTAAGATATTGAAGTTGTGAAGTTATGAATTTCAAGTTCAAACTTTAAGGTACTAAGTTCTGATTTAACTTAAAGTTAAGATCTTGAAGTTGTGAAGTTATGATTTTCAAGTTTTAAACTTTAAGATACTAAGTTCTGATTTATCTTAAAGTTAAGATCTTGAAGTTGTGAAGTTATGAATTTCAAGTTTTAAACTTTAAGATACTAAGTTCTGATTTATCTTAAAGTTAAGATCTTGAAGTTGTGAAGTTATGAATTTCAAGTTTTAAACTTTAAGCTAAAAACTTTCTGATTTATCTTAAAGTTAAGATCTTGAAGTTGCGAAGTTATGAATTTCAAGTTTTAAACTTTAAGATACTAAGTTCTGATTTATCTTAAAGTTAAGATATTGAAGTTGTGAAGTTATGAATTTCAAGTTATAAACTTTAAGATACTAAGTTCTGATTTATCTTAAAGTTAAGAACTTGAAGTTGTGAAGTTATGAATTTCAAGTTTTAAACTTTAAGATACTAAGTTCTGATTTATCTTAAAGTTAAGATCTTGAAGTTGTGAAGTTATGAATTTCAAGTTTTAAACTTTAAGATACTAAGTTCTGATTTATCTTAAAGTTAAGATCTTGAAGTTGTGAAGTTATGAATTTCAAGTTTTAAACTTTAAGCTAAAAACTTTCTGATTTATCTTAAAGTTAAGATCTTGAAGTTGCGAAGTTATGAATTTCAAGTTTTAAACTTTAAGATACTAAGTTCTGATTTATCTTAAAGTTAAGATATTGAAGTTGTGAAGTTATGAATTTCAAGTTATAAACTTTAAGATACTAAGTTCTGATTTATCTTAAAGTTAAGAACTTGAAGTTGTGAAGTTATGAATTTCAAGTTTTAAACTTTAAGATACTAAGTTCTGATTTATCTTAAAGTTAAGATCTTGAAGTTGTGAAGTTATGAATTTCAAGTTTTAAACTTTAAGCTAAAAACTTTCTGATTTATCTTAAAGTTAAGATCTTGAAGTTGTGAAGTTATGAATTTCAAGTTTTAAACTTTAAGATACTAAGTTCTGATTTATCTTAAAGTTAAGATCTTGAAGTTGCGAAGTTATGAATTTCAAGTTTTAAACTTTAAGATACTAAGTTCTGATTTATCTTAAAGTTAAGATATTGAAGTTGTGAAGTTATGAATTTCAAGTTATAAACTTTAAGATACTAAGTTCTGATTTATCTTAAAGTTAAGAACTTGAAGTTGTGAAGTTATGAATTTCAAGTTTTAAACTTTAAGATACTAAGTTCTGATTTATCTTAAAGTTAAGATCTTGAAGTTGTGAAGTTATGAATTTCAAGTTTTAAACTTTAAGATACTAAGTTCTGATTTATCTTAAAGTTAAGATCTTGAAGTTGTGAAGTTATGAATTTCAAGTTTTAAACTTTAAGATACTAAGTTCTGATTTATCTTAAAGTTAAGATCTTGAAGTTGTGAAGTTATGAATTTCAAGTTTTAAACTTTAAGATACTAAGTTCTGATTTATCTTAAAGTTAAGATCTTGAAGTTGTGAAGTTATGAATTTCAAGTTTTAAACTTTAAGATACTAAGTTCTGATTTATCTTAAAGTTAAGATCTTGAAGTTGTGAAGTTATGAATTTCAAGTTTTAAACTTTAAGATACTAAGTTCTGATTTATCTTAAAGTTAAGATCTTGAAGTTGTGAAGTTATGAATTTCAAGTTTTAAACTTTAAGATTCTAAGTTCTGATTTATCTTAAAGTTAAGATCTTGAAGTTGTGAAGTTATGAATTTCAAGTTTTAAACTTTAAGATACTAAGTTCTGATTTATCTTAAAGTTAAGATCTTGAAGTTGTGAAGTTATGAATTTCAAGTTTTAAACTTTAAGCTAAAAACTTTCTGATTTATCTTAAAGTTAAGATCTTGAAGTTGTGAAGTTATGAATTTCAAGTTTTAAACTTTAAGATACTAAGTTCTGATTTATCTTAAAGTTAAGATCTTGAAGTTGTGAAGTTATGAATTTCAAGTTTTAAACTTTAAGATACTAAGTTCTGATTTATCTTAAAGTTAAGATCTTGAAGTTGTGAAGTTATGAATTTCAAGTTTTAAACTTTAAGATACTAAGTTCTGATTTATCTTAAAGTTAAGATCTTGAAGTTGTGAAGTTATGAATTTCAAGTTTTAAACTTTAAGATACTAAGTTCTGCTTTATCTTAAAGTTAAGATCTTGAAGTTGTGAAGTTATGAATTTCAAGTTTTAAACTTTAAGATACTAAGTTCTGATTTATCTTAAAGTTAAGATCTTGAAGTTGTGAAGTTATGAATTTCAAGTTTTAAACTTTAAGATACTAAGTTCTGATTTATCTTAAAGTTAAGATCTTGAAGTTGTGAAGTTATGAATTTCAAGTTTTAAACTTTAAGATACTAAGTTCTGATTTATCTTAAAGTTAAGATCTTGAAGTTGTGAAGTTATGAATTTCAAGTTTTAATCTTTAAGATACTAAGTTCTGATTAATCTTAAAGTTAAGATAATGAAGTTGTGAAGTTATGAATTTCAAGTTCAAACTTTAAGATACTAAGTTCTGATTTATCTTAAAGTTAAGATCTTGAAGTTGTGAAGTTATGAATTTCAAGTTTTAAACTTTAAGATACTAAGTTCTGATTTATCTTAAAGTTAAGATCTTGAAGTTGTGAAGTTATGAATTTCAAGTTTTAAACTTTAAGATACTAAGTTCTGATTTATCTTAAAGTTAAGATCTTGAAGTTGTGAAGTTATGAATTTCAAGTTTTAAACTTTAAGCTAAAAACTTTCTGATTTATCTTAAAGTTAAGATCTTGAAGTTGCGAAGTTATGAATTTCAAGTTTTAAACTTTAAGATACTAAGTTCTGATTTATCTTAAAGTTAAGATCTTGAAGTTGTGAAGTTATGAATTTCAAGTTTTAAACTTTAAGCTAAAAACTTTCTGATTTATCTTAAAGTTAAGATCTTGAAGTTGTGAAGTTATGAATTTCAAGTTTTAAACTTTAAGATACTAAGTTCTGATTTATCTTAAAGTTAAGATCTTGAAGTTGTGAAGTTATGAATTTCAAGTTTTAAACTTTAAGATACTAAGTTCTGATTTATCTTAAAGTTAAGATCTTGAAGTTGTGAAGTTATGAATTTCAAGTTTTAAACTTTAAGATACTAAGTTCTGATTTATCTTAAAGTTAAGATCTTGAAGTTGTGAAGTTATGAATTTCAAGTTTTAAACTTTAAGATACTAAGTTCTGATTTATCTTAAAGTTAAGATCTTTAAGTTGTGAAGTTATGAATTTCAAGTTTTAAACTTTAAGATACTAAGTTCTGATTTATCTTAAAGTTAAGATCTTGAAGTTGTGAAGTTATGAATTTCAAGTTTTAAACTTTAAGATACTAAGTTCTGATTTATCTTAAAGTTAAGATCTTGAAGTTGTGAAGTTATGAATTTCAAGTTTTAAACTTTAAGATACTAAGTTCTGATTTATCTTAAAGTTAAGATCTTGAAGTTGTGAAGTTATGAATTTCAAGTTTTAAACTTTAAGATACTAAGTTCTGATTTATCTTAAAGTTAAGATATTGAAGTTGTGAAGTTATGAATTTCAAGTTTTAAACTTTAAGATACTAAGTTCTGATTTATCTTAAAGTTAAGATCTTGAAGTTGTGAAGTTATGAATTTCAAGTTTTAAACTTTAAGATACTAAGTTCTGATTTATCTTAAAGTTAAGATCTTGAAGTTGTGAAGTTATGAATTTCAAGTTTTAATCTTTAAGATACTAAGTTCTGATTTATCTTAAAGTTAAGATATTGAAGTTGTGAAGTTATGAATTTCAAGTTCAAACTTTAAGGTACTAAGTTCTGATTTAACTTAAAGTTAAGATCTTGAAGTTGTGAAGTTATGAATTTCAAGTTTTAAACTTTAAGATACTAAGTTCTGATTTATCTTAAAGTTAAGATCTTGAAGTTGTGAAGTTATGAATTTCAAGTTTTAAACTTTAAGATACTAAGTTCTGATTTATCTTAAAGTTAAGATCTTGAAGTTGTGAAGTTATGAATTTCAAGTTTTAAACTTTAAGCTAAAAACTTCCTGATTTATCTTAAAGTTAAGATCTTGAAGTTGCGAAGTTATGAATTTCAAGTTTTAAACTTTAAGATACTAAGTTCTGATTTATCTTAAAGTTAAGATATTGAAGTTGTGAAGTTATGAATTTCAAGTTATAAACTTTAAGATACTAAGTTCTGATTTATCTTAAAGTTAAGAACTTGAAGTTGTGAAGTTATGAATTTCAAGTTTTAAACTTTAAGATACTAAGTTCTGATTTATCTTAAAGTTAAGATCTTGAAGTTGTGAAGTTATGAATTTCAAGTTTTAAACTTTAAGATACTAAGTTCTGATTTATCTTAAAGTTAAGATCTTGAAGTTGTGAAGTTATGAATTTCAAGTTTTAAACTTTAAGCTAAAAACTTTCTGATTTATCTTAAAGTTAAGATCTTGAAGTTGCGAAGTTATGAATTTCAAGTTTTAAACTTTAAGATACTAAGTTCTGATTTATCTTAAAGTTAAGATATTGAAGTTGTGAAGTTATGAATTTCAAGTTATAAACTTTAAGATACTAAGTTCTGATTTATCTTAAAGTTAAGAACTTGAAGTTGTGAAGTTATGAATTTCAAGTTTTAAACTTTAAGATACTAAGTTCTGATTTATCTTAAAGTTAAGATCTTGAAGTTGTGAAGTTATGAATTTCAAGTTTTAAACTTTAAGCTAAAAACTTTCTGATTTATCTTAAAGTTAAGATCTTGAAGTTGTGAAGTTATGAATTTCAAGTTTTAAACTTTAAGATACTAAGTTCTGATTTATCTTAAAGTTAAGATCTTGAAGTTGCGAAGTTATGAATTTCAAGTTTTAAACTTTAAGATACTAAGTTCTGATTTATCTTAAAGTTAAGATATTGAAGTTGTGAAGTTATGAATTTCAAGTTATAAACTTTAAGATACTAAGTTCTGATTTATCTTAAAGTTAAGAACTTGAAGTTGTGAAGTTATGAATTTCAAGTTTTAAACTTTAAGATACTAAGTTCTGATTTATCTTAAAGTTAAGATCTTGAAGTTGTGAAGTTATGAATTTCAAGTTTTAAACTTTAAGATACTAAGTTCTGATTTATCTTAAAGTTAAGATCTTGAAGTTGTGAAGTTATGAATTTCAAGTTTTAAACTTTAAGATACTAAGTTCTGATTTATCTTAAAGTTAAGATCTTGAAGTTGTGAAGTTATGAATTTCAAGTTTTAAACTTTAAGATACTAAGTTCTGATTTATCTTAAAGTTAAGATCTTGAAGTTGTGAAGTTATGAATTTCAAGTTTTAAACTTTAAGATACTAAGTTCTGATTTATCTTAAAGTTAAGATCTTGAAGTTGTGAAGTTATGAATTTCAAGTTTTAAACTTTAAGATACTAAGTTCTGATTTATCTTAAAGTTAAGATCTTGAAGTTGTGAAGTTATGAATTTCAAGTTTTAAACTTTAAGATTCTAAGTTCTGATTTATCTTAAAGTTAAGATCTTGAAGTTGTGAAGTTATGAATTTCAAGTTTTAAACTTTAAGATACTAAGTTCTGATTTATCTTAAAGTTAAGATCTTGAAGTTGTGAAGTTATGAATTTCAAGTTTTAAACTTTAAGGTACTAAGTTCTGATTTATCTTAAAGTTAAGATCTTGAAGTTGTGAAGTTATGAATTTCAAGTTTTAAACTTTAAGATACTAAGTTCTGATTTATCTTAAAGTTAAGATCTTGAAGTTGTGAAGTTATGAATTTCAAGTTTTAAACTTTAAGATACTGCCACGAGTTATAAAGCTGTGAACTAGGGGTAGCGTAAACTCAGATGGTTTTAAATAAAATTCTACCGCAGATCATTTTAACACATATATTAAATAACGAGTAAAAGATAAAATATTAGAACAACATAACAAATACAACTTACGAACTAAGTATTCCTTAATTTCTGGATCCTTTGATTATTAAATATTGCTTCCTTATTTTAAACAACCCATTACAAGCCCATTTTAACTTTTACACTACATTCTATTTATCACTAACTACCTCTCATTTTCACTGTCAATCTAATACTGACTTTTCCAACTAACAAGCATTTCCTCTCCTACGCCCTGCACGTGTATCCTACTTTCTGAATTTTATCATTCTGCAATACTTGACAGTTTTAATTCTTTCACTAACCAGGGGCGTATCGTCAAATATTTAAATTGAATTATTATCTGATTTTCAGGTTTTGACAATACCCTCCGGGTCATGAAAACGACTGTCCCAAGGCGTAACAAGTGTCAGATATCTTAAAAAATTAAATACTAAACTAACTAAGTACACGTCAAAAAACATAAAACATACCTTTTAAAAAAATTTCTAATTTTTACTATTTACCATGTCTCTCTAAATTACAACAATATTAAAATTAAAAACATTCTATGAAAACTATGAAGTGGTCGTATTGAAAATCCAAGTTCAACGTCACATCTTCCGCTATAATTATTTTAAAATTTATTTTAAAATTATCCTGAAGATCATCCCACTTTGTTTATTTTTTATATATATTTTGTGGCTTTATCTCGGTTTGTTCAGATAGCCTTTGCGTCATTTTCTACTAATTACATGTAGGGACTATTGACATTTAATATTAATTATTATTATTATTAATTAATTTGGTTGTTACCTTTTTAAACATTTTATGTCGTAACGTTATCTGGTTTAGTGGTTATCTGTTTCTATCATTTTGAATTACAGAATTACATCTGTCTGAACTTGTAATATTCAATACGTTTTTTTAAAAAAATTATTTTTATGTTATTACTCGGTTCAATATTGATTGTTGTATTTTAGAGGTTCATATTTTAAATTATTGCTTTAGTTTCTCATTAATGCTAATTAATCCTATTACCTATTTTATTTACATTTAAAATTTACATAAACTTAAACTTCATTTACCTCTGAAATTCATTTGCCTTTGAAATTTATATTTGAATATATTTGAAATTTATCCCTTGTGTGAATCAATTTGTATTTTAATTATGTGCATCTTTATTTCGCCTTATTATAGTGCCTTTCTTATCCAATTTATTATTTCTTTTAAATTTATTCATATCTTTTTATTCATTACTATTATTTGAATCCAATTTAATTGCCCTATTTTTATTTTATAAATATTTTGGCTGGATTTACTTTTTAATTATTGTGCCCAACTTTTAAAATTATACTTTCTAACAAATGGTGTCTAACGTTTAACTAATCGTTTGCCTTATTTTTATTTTACATATTTGGCTGTTAGATGCACCAGACACATTTTCTTTTCGATATGGTTTATCGATATTACAATTCTTACTTGTGCCTTTATTATTTTATCTAAAACATTTCATTACCATTGTAAACAATCCATAGAGAAGTTGGTGATACGGAGATGTTATTATTTAGCGCTAAAAGTTCACCGATTCTTCTACATGGATTATTTTTACAAATTGGGATCCCTTTTGGTAATCTACATACATATACAAAAATTTTACTCTAAATACTAGTATTCACTTTTAAATTAATTTATTCTGCTTTTAATTTGATTATTACTTTTTTGGGCACTTTATTATTTTCTTCTTTGGGCTTTTATTCTTCCTTTTATTGGAATAGTCTTATTGGCGTAGCACTTTCTTTATTTCACGTTTTGGGTTTCTAATCTTCTAAATTTTCAGTTTTATAACGTTCAATATCGCGCGGCACTGTTTCATTTCACTTTTTAAAGTTCGGGGTTCTTTCTTTTATTTTTTATTTGACCTACTTGGTTAGGCGGCTTCCCACTTTCATCAAAATTTTGACTGTTCGTTACACTAGAGTCGCTGACGTGTAGGGGATGGGTATAGATACATTATACATTGGTTGACCCATAATTATTTCCATTTGAATGAACACCATTTTTTCTTCCCTCTTGACTGGACGCCTTCCTTGCTCATATTTGTGATTTCCAATTCCAAATCCAATTCCAGGTATATTCCTTGTGAAAATGTAGAATCGTGAATTGGTAGTCAGGAGTACTATGTAATAACCTTCAATGGGGTGATCAGGCCCAAATCGGATATCAATAGTCCCTTTTCCCTTTTCGCATTCTTGTTGTTGAGCTGTGTATTCCACGACGTTCGGCAACACTACCTTGGTTTGTTAACCATTCCATCTCTCCATCCATCCATTGCTTATCCAAATCCAATTCGGTTTATTGTTCTCCATTCCATTCTATACCACACTCATCCCTCTTGCAAGTGGTTTCCAAACTACCCCTAATGACTCTTTGACTGTCCGCGTATGAATTCCTATGATTATTTCAACTTGTTTCCTAAAATCAAAAATATTATGACGCGCCTTGCGTTCTGCTTCCTTTATGCTATTGGTTTATTTTCCTTCTATTTCGGTCCGTTTCTTCCTTCTAAATTCGGCCTTTTTATATTCTAAAACATTCAAAACTTTTATTGGCTTAATTCCTACCTTTAATATTACCCCTTTCTTAATAGTAATTTATTACCCTGTCGTTTACTGAAAAAAATTTCTTATTATACCCTTACGATTTTATTATTCTATTTATGTTGCTTAAAATATTCCACTTTAGAGTGGTAAGTTACAATTTACGCTATTAATTATTAAGAACACTAGCTGGGGATGGCACCCACTCGTCGTAATAGGGTAACATTCTGCTAACATGCACAACGTCTTTTTTCGCATTCGCTGTTGTGCCTTTAGCTATTTCGTAATTAACTTCTCCTAATTTTTTCGTTATCAAATATGGACCGTACCAGCGTAATAATAATTTTTCCGCGCGCCCAATTTTTCTTGTAGGAGTAAAAACTTTCACTTTATCGCCTACTTTAAATTCCACATTAGTATGTTTGGAATCGTATCGCGTTTTATCACCTGCTTGGCGATTTTGGATGTTTTGAACTGCAATACTTCTTGCATTCAAAATTTTGTCACGTATTTGTTCTACAGTTTCCTCTTTAACAGGAATATTCAAGTTGGTTTCGGTAGGTAATCTAGGTTCGCGAGCATAAACCAACATAAATGGAGAGAATCTCGTAGTGTCTTGGATGGACGTATTGTACGCAAATGTTACGTGTTGTAAATATGTGTCCCATTCTTTTTGTTCCGAATCTACGTATTTTGCTAACATATCTACTACAGTTTTATTAAACCTTTCTGTTAGACCGTTACACTGAGGGTGATATGAAGTAGTAAAGTGTCCAACTGTACCCATTAAACGCGTTAGTTCAGTAACCATTTCCGACAAAAACACTTTACCTCGGTCACTTAACAAAAATTTAGGTGAACCGTGTCTACAAATGACATTTTCTAAAATAAATTGGGCTACGTGTCGCGTTTGACCATTAGTCAAAGCTTTAGTCTCAACCCATCTTGTAACATAATCTGTGGCTACTATTACCATTGTTTTTCCGTTTTTGCTTTTTGGAAACGGACCTAACAAATCAATACCCACTCTCTCGAAAGGTAACCCTACCGGTATTGGTTGTAACAACCCACGAGGTTTTATGTTTGTTCTCCCTTTTCTAGCTTGACAATCCGGGCACCCTTTTATGAACTTTTCTACATCTTTTTGTAGACCTTCCCAAAAATATCTATTCCGAATTTTAATTAATGTTTTAGTGTTGCCTAAATGACCTGCCAAGGGTTCACTATGGTTAGAAAAAAGAATTTCGTATCTTAAATGTTTTGGAATTACTAATAAATTTTCTAATCCGTTCGCACTAGCGTTTTTTTTTATAAAGTACTCTGTCGATTAAAATAAAATTTTTGATTTTTCTTTTTAAACCTATACTAACGTTTGTGTTTTGTGGGTCTTCCATAGCTTCTATTAATTTAGCTATGTCTTCGTCTTGTCTTTGTAGTTCGCTTAGCTCCTCAGGTTCTACTATGAACGAGGGTATATCGTTGGCCTCGTCTTCGTCTTGTTGAGTGGCTTCTAAAACTGGGTTCCTCGACAAGCAATCCGCATCGTGGTGGGTTCTTCCGCTCTTGTACACTATTGTATAATCAAATTCTGCTAACCGTAAGTTCCACCTAGCCAATCGACCCGTCGCGTCCTTAAGGTTTGCTAAGAAGCATAACGCGTGATGATCTGATACTATTCTTACTGGTTTGCCGTAAACCAAGTGCCTAAAATATTGTAACCCCCATATCACGGCTAGCGCTTCTAATTCTGAAATAGAATAATTTCTTTCGGCTTTCGTTAAAGACCGACTGCCGTAAGCTATGGGATGTAAAATTTTATCTTCGTCCTCCTGAAGGAGAATTATACCTAACCCTTGGAAACTCGCGTCTGTCCTTAATTCGCATCCTTTTTTAGGATTAAAGTGTTTTAACAGAGGGGCTGACGTTAGTTTGTCTTTTAGCTCGGAAAATGCGTTCTCTTGAGCGTCGGTCCATTTATAACCTGTTTTAGCCGTTGCTTCATACAGTGGTTTGGCAATTTTTGAAAAATTTTGAATGAATTTACGATAATAGTTACACAAACCTAAAAAACTTTGTATGGTTTTAACATTAGTTGGCGTTTTAAAATTTTTTATAGCTAACAATTTACTATCGTCTGGTCCTACCCCTTCTTGATTGACTATATGACCTAACAATTTTACCTCGTTTTCGGCGTAGTTACATTTACTTGGCTTTAATGTTAGACCTGCTTCCCTCAAGCGCTCAAAAACTTTCCTTAGTCTTACTAAATGTTCCTCGAATGTTTTTGAAAAAACTAACGTATCATCTAAATAAACCATTACTTCACTCCACTTCATTCCCTCGAAAACGCGATCGGTTAGGTCCTGAAATGTCGATGCTGCGTTTGACAACCCGAAACTCATCGCTTCAAATTGATATAAACCGTAACCCGGTGCTATAAAAGCTGTTAGTTCTTTAGAATCTTCATCGAGGCCTATTTGCCAATAACCGCTGAACAAATCTAGAGTAGTAAAAAACTTAGAGCCTTCTAAACATGTTAAAATATCATCAATATTAGGTAATGGGTAACTCGATTTTTTTGTAACGCTGTTTAATTTTCTGTAATCAACGCAAAATCTTTTGGTATTATCTGCTTTATTTACTAGAACTATCGGACTTCCCCACGGTGATTGTGATTTCACTATAATCCCCGCGTCTAACATTTCTTGGATTTGATTATCGATAATTTCGCGTTCCCTCTGTGATACCCTGTAAGGCTTACTTTTGACCGGTTTTGCGCCCTGTACTTCTATTTTATGTTTAACCATGTTTGTAAAACCCATTTCTTTTGGTTGTTTGGCGAAAATGTCTTTAAATTCTAAAAGTAACTCTTTTAATTGAGTTTTTTGAACGTCTGATAAATTATTATTAATTTTATGATCTTCTAAAGTTACTGTAGATGGTAATCTAACCCGCTTTATTTCCTCATGTGAATCTTGTGTAATTAATAAATTTACCACCTCACTGTCGAATTTTAAATTTCCCAAGGTAGTACCTTTGAATAATTTAAGTGGTATATTGGCGTTATTAATGATATCGACTGTAAATATATTGTCTTTAACGTTTTGTAAAATAGATACCAAGGCTAATTTATTTTTTGTTAAGAAAATATCGTTTGCGTTAAATAAATATGCTCTTAAATATGGCGCTTTATTTTCTGAGTATAAATCAATTTTAGTTCTTTGTTTGGGGCCTAAGATATAATCTTTACTTAATTTTACTTTAGTTATATTGTTTAGTTCACTTACGCGTATGTCTTGACTTAATTCTTTCAATAAATTTATATTTTCGGGGGTTTTGTTACATTGAATTTTAGGTTGGATAGTTTCTATTGACACTTCATTTCTTTCTAATTTAATAGGAGCATTTTTAAAATTAGGACGTTGTAACTTATTAAATGGGACTGACCTCTCTCCGTTTTGCAAAGGTTTGTAATTTATAATTGTTTCGTCCGATGACCTTACATGACTATTACTGTTTATTCTGTCGACATTCCTAATCAGATTTACGCAATTTTCGGGATATGAACTCGCTGTTGTCAATTTATTAGTTTGTATTGGAAATTTTGGCGTTTTACTGGTTACCGAATTTCGACTTGAGGAGTCGTTCCAATTTATTAAATTAATTTGATTATTTGAATTTTGGTTGAAACTTGTCTTTACGATTCTATAATTGCCTCTTAACGAAATCGTATTATCGTTGTAGTCTATCAAGGCTCTATTTTCCCGTAAAAATTCGTTTCCCAAGAGTATCGATTTCGGCAATTTTTCTACCACTACAGCCGAAATTTGAAAAATTCTACCGTTAATTTCTAATTTAATTTTAGATATACCTAAAATTGGAACACGGTGATTCCCAGCAGTCTTTAGAAATTGCATATAATAATTTTTATTCACTCGTTCTACACAATTACTAGATACAATATTTTTGGTCGATCCCGTATCAATCACTATTTCTGTAATTTTGTTATTTAGTCGTCCCTTAATAGTTAAAATGTTGTTTACTTGTCCCGATTCATTTAATTGGTATAGGGCGGCTGTCGGCCCCCTTCGAACCGCCCTTTTGGAAAATTTGTATTTCTGGTATTATTCTGACTGGCATACCAATTTCGGTTCCTATCGTTAAAATTCGTACTGTTAAATGGTTTGTTATTATTACTACCGTTTCCAAATGACCTACTCGCTCTATTTTCGTTAAAATTATTACCTCTACAAAAATTTGGTCTATCTTTACCTTGTCCGTATTTGCTTGTATTTGCAAAATTAACATTTCTTACAAGAAATGCTCGATTATTGAACTTAGGGTATGATTGACTTTTATTTCTAGTATTAAACCAGCAAACCGCTGTATCATGTCCGGTCTTGTTACAAATATGGCAAAAATTTCTACCGTTTCCATTTCCTGTGAACTCGTGAGGTGAACTCTGAATACCACGTTTTGTAATAAACGATGAAAAAATATTTTTATTCGAACCATCTGATTGTTTTTCGAAATTATTATTTAAATTTAACAAAGCCGTACATTCTGTTAAACCGGTATTGGACGTACGATCTTCCCAATCACTTAATTTAAGAACTATTTTTTCTAAATCGTCCGTTGTCATATCACTGTGTTTAAGAGTACAATACATTTGTAAAAATTTAGGATGTAAACCGGTTTCAAAATAATCTATGAAATCTTCGTTGGACATGTTGCTTTTATAATTTTCAGCCAACACTGTTAAATCATAAAAGTATGCCTTAATATTTTCCGATAATTGCTGCTTCCTATTTGTTAATTTAATTTTCGCGATCCTTAATGAAGATTCTCCCGCAAATTTAGTTGTGAAATCATTTTTTATCACTGACCACGTTTTTGTTTTATTTGTTTCATCATCTTTATATTTTTTATACCAGCAATTAGCCGCACCTTCTAGAAAAGAACCAAAATAATTTATTTTGTGTATTTCACTCCACCCGTTAGCGATTGATGTACGTTCGTATGCATTTAAAAAATTAATGGCGTTTGACTTAGCAGGATCAAAAATTTCAGGAGATATAAATTTTGGTAGTCTCGGGTTATGTTCAGCCACTGTGGCCTCTTCGATTGTACAATTTAAATTTGCCATTTTGGGTAATTTGTGGGTTATGTCCTTTGTTTCCGGAATATTTTCAATTTCTTCCTCTTTATCCGCGTTTCCTAATCTTAATTGAGTTAAATCTAAATTAGGTAACTTTTCTGAATCTAACAATTCCGTACTTCTATATTTCGGTCCTGTACTTTCCTCTTCGCTGTCTTCGCTCTCTGCACTCTCAATTACTGATAAATCTGATAATATATCTACTACTTCTCCCGTCTCGACCACTTTTACCATTAATTTACTTTTAGCCCGCGTTAGTACGTTAGGTTTTGGCATTTGATTTAATTATTTTGAGAGATTAAATAATTTTCATATGCTAATTGAATTTTATATTTGATTTATTTTATTACCCTACTCATATTATGTTATCCTAAGAAAATTAATTAACTTAAACGTTTAATAACATGAAGATATTTTTTATAATGGAATTTTTCTATTTAACGTAATAATGGGATTTCTTGAACTTGAAACCACTCTACCTATCGTATGTAAAAATTTATAATTTAATGAATATCCTTTAAAAATTTAGAAGTTGTAATTTTTATTTAAATTAAAATTTGTAAACGCAAATAATTATCTATTAGTAAATTTACATATTTGTCAACCCGGCATTTCATTTTACTTTCATTTCCAGACTCAAAAATGAATTACAGGATAGTAGTCTTTTCCCAGTAAAACGAAAATGCAAGTTTTGCCACTCCAAAATTTTCTTTAATGTCCGTTTCCGGTTTAGAAACGGCAAAATTTTATCCTTCTTTACATTAAAGAAAATTAGGCTGTAATTTTTTGTAACTCAACTAAAATTTAAGTAGTATTGTAACAAACCCTATAAGTAAAAAAAATTTTTTGTAATTTAAGCCTCTTCCGGTATTGTTTCTATGACTTTTATAAAATTGTCACGTAGTGTTTACACCATAATATATTAAATTGGTATTTTTCCATTACATTAAAATTTTTGGATTAAAATGCTTCGTTAAATTTGAACCTTTAAAACTGAATTACGAAAAAAAATTTTTTAACTACAAAAAAACATTTTTTATTACGTTAAAATTATCAAAAAAAATTTTTCTTTTAAACCCTTGTAAATTTCTTCTATTCTTTTTTGAAATTATGTTGTACAAATTTTATTTATTTAAATATTTTAATGTATTGTAAAATTGTACAATTATTGTAATAGAATTTTTTATGTAATTTAAAAGACGTCATCGTTACCTTATCTTATGCATAACTTGTCATATTGCACCAACCGTGAACTCTAATGAACTTCAAGGAATCTGCTTATACCAAGTATTTATTGAATTATATGAAATTTACTAAATTTGTGGACCATTTTTAATTTTAATTTTAATTTAACTGAAAACAATTTATAGTTTTTTATACCGTTCTTCCGTTTATACTTAAAATTAATTTTATTCGCTGGATTATTAACATTGATTTATAATTGAAGTTTATAACGAAAAAGCATTTCGGATTCTTATTTGGAGATAAAAACCCTTAAAAAACTCGGCGACCTCCACCATTTGCCACGAGTTATAAAGCTGTGAACTAGGGGTAGCGTAAACTCAGATGGTTTTAAATAAAATTCTACCGCAGATCATTTTAACACATATATTAAATAACGAGTAAAAGATAAAATATTAGAACAACATAACAAATACAACTTACGAACTAAGTATTCCTTAATTTCTGGATCCTTTGATTATTAAATATTGCTTCCTTATTTTAAACAACCCATTACAAGCCCATTTTAACTTTTACACTACATTCTATTTATCACTAACTACCTCTCATTTTCACTGTCAATCTAATACTGACTTTTCCAACTAACAAGCATTTCCTCTCCTACGCCCTGCACGTGTATCCTACTTTCTGAATTTTATCATTCTGCAATACTTGACAGTTTTAATTCTTTCACTAACCAGGGGCGTATCGTCAAATATTTAAATTGAATTATTATCTGATTTTCAGGTTTTGACAATACTAAGTTCTGATTTATCTTAAAGTTAAGATCTTGAAGTTGTGAAGTTATGAATTTCAAGTTTTAAACTTTAAGATACTAAGTTCTGATTTATCTTAAAGTTAAGATCTTGAAGTTGTGAAGTTATGAATTTCAAGTTTTAAACTTTAAGATACTAAGTTCTGCTTTATCTTAAAGTTAAGATCTTGAAGTTGTGAAGTTATGAATTTCAAGTTTTAAACTTTAAGATACTAAGTTCTGATTTATCTTAAAGTTAAGATCTTGAAGTTGTGAAGTTATGAATTTCAAGTTTTAAACTTTAAGATACTAAGTTCTGATTTATCTTAAAGTTAAGATCTTGAAGTTGTGAAGTTATGAATTTCAAGTTTTAAACTTTAAGATACTAAGTTCTGATTTATCTTAAAGTTAAGATCTTGAAGTTGTGAAGTTATGAATTTCAAGTTTTAATCTTTAAGATACTAAGTTCTGATTAATCTTAAAGTTAAGATAATGAAGTTGTGAAGTTATGAATTTCAAGTTCAAACTTTAAGATACTAAGTTCTGATTTATCTTAAAGTTAAGATCTTGAAGTTGTGAAGTTATGAATTTCAAGTTTTAAACTTTAAGATACTAAGTTCTGATTTATCTTAAAGTTAAGATCTTGAAGTTGTGAAGTTATGAATTTCAAGTTTTAAACTTTAAGATACTAAGTTCTGATTTATCTTAAAGTTAAGATCTTGAAGTTGTGAAGTTATGAATTTCAAGTTTTAAACTTTAAGCTAAAAACTTTCTGATTTATCTTAAAGTTAAGATCTTGAAGTTGCGAAGTTATGAATTTCAAGTTTTAAACTTTAAGATACTAAGTTCTGATTTATCTTAAAGTTAAGATCTTGAAGTTGTGAAGTTATGAATTTCAAGTTTTAAACTTTAAGCTAAAAACTTTCTGATTTATCTTAAAGTTAAGATCTTGAAGTTGTGAAGTTATGAATTTCAAGTTTTAAACTTTAAGATACTAAGTTCTGATTTATCTTAAAGTTAAGATCTTGAAGTTGTGAAGTTATGAATTTCAAGTTTTAAACTTTAAGATACTAAGTTCTGATTTATCTTAAAGTTAAGATCTTGAAGTTGTGAAGTTATGAATTTCAAGTTTTAAACTTTAAGATACTAAGTTCTGATTTATCTTAAAGTTAAGATCTTGAAGTTGTGAAGTTATGAATTTCAAGTTTTAAACTTTAAGATACTAAGTTCTGATTTATCTTAAAGTTAAGATCTTTAAGTTGTGAAGTTATGAATTTCAAGTTTTAAACTTTAAGATACTAAGTTCTGATTTATCTTAAAGTTAAGATCTTGAAGTTGTGAAGTTATGAATTTCAAGTTTTAAACTTTAAGATACTAAGTTCTGATTTATCTTAAAGTTAAGATCTTGAAGTTGTGAAGTTATGAATTTCAAGTTTTAAACTTTAAGATACTAAGTTCTGATTTATCTTAAAGTTAAGATCTTGAAGTTGTGAAGTTATGAATTTCAAGTTTTAAACTTTAAGATACTAAGTTCTGATTTATCTTAAAGTTAAGATATTGAAGTTGTGAAGTTATGAATTTCAAGTTTTAAACTTTAAGATACTAAGTTCTGATTTATCTTAAAGTTAAGATCTTGAAGTTGTGAAGTTATGAATTTCAAGTTTTAAACTTTAAGCTAAAAACTTTCTGATTTATCTTAAAGTTAAGATCTTGAAGTTGTGAAGTTATGAATTTCAAGTTTTAAACTTTAAGATACTAAGTTCTGATTTATCTTAAAGTTAAGATCTTGAAGTTGTGAAGTTATGAATTTCAAGTTTTAAACTTTAAGATACTAAGTTCTGATTTATCTTAAAGTTAAGATCTTGAAGTTGTGAAGTTATGAATTTCAAGTTTTAAACTTTAAGATACTAAGTTCTGATTTATCTTAAAGTTAAGATCTTGAAGTTGTGAAGTTATGAATTTCAAGTTTTAAACTTTAAGATACTAAGTTCTGATTTATCTTAAAGTTAAGATCTTGAAGTTGTGAAGTTATGAATTTCAAGTTTTAAACTTTAAGCTAAAAACTTTCTGATTTATCTTAAAGTTAAGATCTTGAAGTTGCGAAGTTATGAATTTCAAGTTTTAAACTTTAAGATACTAAGTTCTGATTTATCTTAAAGTTAAGATCTTGAAGTTGTGAAGTTATGAATTTCAAGTTTTAAACTTTAAGATACTAAGTTCTGATTTATCTTAAAGTTAAGATCTTGAAGTTGTGAAGTTATGAATTTCAAGTTTTAAACTTTAAGCTAAAAACTTTCTGATTTATCTTAAAGTTAAGATCTTGAAGTTGCGAAGTTATGAATTTCAAGTTTTAAACTTTAAGATAGTAAGTTCTGATTTATCTTAAAGTTAAGATCTTGAAGTTGTGAAGTTATGAATTTCAAGTTTTAAACTTTAAGATACTAAGTTCTGATTTATCTTAAAGTTAAGATCTTGAAGTTGTGAAGTTATGAATTTCAAGTTTTAAACTTTAAGATACTAAGTTCTGATTTATCTTAAAGTTAAGATCTTGAAGTTGAGAAGTTATGAATTTCAAGTTTTAAACTTTAAGATACTAAGTTCTGATTTATCTTAAAGTTAAGATCTTGAAGTTGTGAAGTTATGAATTTCAAGTTTTAAACTTTAAGATACTAAGTTCTGATTTATCTTAAAGTTAAGATCTTGAAGTTGTGAAGTTATGAATTTCAAGTTTTAAACTTTAAGATACTAAGTTCTGATTTATCTTAAAGTTAAGATCTTGAAGTTGTGAAGTTATGAATTTCAAGTTTTAAACTTTAAGATACTAAGTTCTGATTTATCTTAAAGTTAAGATCTTGAAGTTGTGAAGTTATGAATTTCAAGTTTTAAACTTTAAGCTAAAAACTTTCTGATTTATCTTAAAGTTAAGATCTTGAAGTTGCGAAGTTATGAATTTCAAGTTTTAAACTTTAAGATACTAAGTTCTGATTTATCTTAAAGTTAAGATCTTGAAGTTGTGAAGTTATGAATTTCAAGTTTTAAACTTTAAGATACTAAGTTCTGATTTATCTTAAAGTTAAGATCTTGAAGTTGTGAAGTTATGAATTTCAAGTTTTAAACTTTAAGATACTAAGTTCTGATTTATCTTAAAGTTAAGATCTTGAAGTTGTGAAGTTATGAATTTCAAGTTTTAAACTTTAAGCTAAAAAGTTTCTGATTTATCTTAAAGTTAAGATCTTGAAGTTGCGAAGTTATGAATTTCAAGTTTTAAACTTTAAGATAGTAAGTTCTGATTTATCTTAAAGTTAAGATCTTGAAGTTGTGAAGTTATGAATTTCAAGTTTTAAACTTTAAGATACTAAGTTCTGATTTATCTTAAAGTTAAGATCTTGAAGTTGTGAAGTTATGAATTTCAAGTTTTAAACTTTAAGATACTAAGTTCTGATTTATCTAAGTTAAGATCTTGAAGTTGTGAAGTTATGAATTTCAAGTTTTAAACTTTAAGATACTAAGTTCTGATTTATCTTAAAGTTAAGATCTTGAAGTTGTGAAGTTATGAATTTCAAGTTTTAAACTTTAAGCTAAAAACTTTCTGATTTATCTTAAAGTTAAGATCTTGAAGTTGTGAAGTTATGAATTTCAAGTTTTAAACTTTAAGATACTAAGTTCTGATTTATCTTAAAGTTAAGATCTTGAAGTTGTGAAGTTATTAATTTCAAGTTTTAAACTTTAAGATACTAAGTTCTGATTTATTTTAAAGTTAAGATCTTGAAGTTGTGAAGTTATGAATTTCAAGTTTTAAACTTTAAGATACTAAGTTCTGATTTATCTTAAAGTTAAGATCTTGAAGTTGTGAAGTTATGAATTTCAAGTTTTAAACTTTAAGATACTAAGTTCTGATTTATCTTAAAGTTAAGATCTTGAAGTTGTGAAGTTATGAATTTCAAGTTTTAAACTTTAAGATACTAAGTTCTGATTTATCTTAAAGTTAAGATCTTGAAGTTGTGAAGTTATGAATTTCAAGTTTTAAACTTTAAGATACTAAGTTCTGATTTATCTTAAAGTTAAGATCTTGAAGTTGTGAAGTTATGAATTTCAAGTTTTAAACTTTAAGCTAAAAACTTTCTGATTTATCTTAAAGTTAAGATCTTGAAGTTGCGAAGTTATGAATTTCAAGTTTTAAACTTTAAGATACTAAGTTCTGATTTATCTTAAAGTTAAGATCTTGAAGTTGTGAAGTTATGAATTTCAAGTTTTAAACTTTAAGATACTAAGTTCTGATTTATCTTAAAGTTAAGATCTTGAAGTTGTGAAGTTATGAATTTCAAGTTTTAAACTTTAAGATACTAAGTTCTGATTTATCTTAAAGTTAAGATCTTGAAGTTGTGAAGTTATGAATTTCAAGTTTTAAACTTTAAGATACTAAGTTCTGATTTATCTTAAAGTTAAGATCTTGAAGTTGTGAAGTTATGAATTTCAAGTTTTAAACTTTAAGCTAAAAACTTTCTGATTTATCTTAAAGTTAAGATCTTGAAGTTGCGAAGTTATGAATTTCAAGTTTTAAACTTTAAGATACTAAGTTCTGATTTATCTTAAAGTTAAGATCTTGAAGTTGTGAAGTTATGAATTTCAAGTTTTAAACTTTAAGATACTAAGTTCTGATTTATCTTAAAGTTAAGAACTTGAAGTTGTGAAGTTATGAATTTCAAGTTTTAAACTTTAAGATACTAAGTTCTGATTTATCTTAAAGTTAAGATCTTGAAGTTGTGAAGTTATGAATTTCAAGTTTTAAACTTTAAGCTAAAAACTTTCTGATTTATCTTAAAGTTAAGATCTTGAAGTTGCGAAGTTATGAATTTCAAGTTTTAAACTTTAAGATACTAAGTTCTGATTTATCTTAAAGTTAAGATCTTGAAGTTGTGAAGTTATGAATTTCAAGTTTTAAACTTTAAGATACTAAGTTCTGATTTATCTTAAAGTTAAGATCTTGAAGTTGTGAAGTTATGAATTTCAAGTTTTAAACTTTAAGATACTAAGTTCTGATTTATCTTAAAGTTAAGATCTTGAAGTTGTGAAGTTATGAATTTCAAGTTTTAAACTTTAAGATACTAAGTTCTGATTTATCTTAAAGTTAAGATCTTGAAGTTGTGAAGTTATGAATTTCAAGTTTTAAACTTTAAGCTAAAAACTTTCTGATTTATCTTAAAGTTAAGATCTTGAAGTTGCGAAGTTATGAATTTCAAGTTTTAAACTTTAAGATACTAAGTTCTGATTTATCTTAAAGTTAAGATCTTGAAGTTGTGAAGTTATGAATTTCAAGTTTTAAACTTTAAGATACTAAGTTCTGATTTATCTTAAAGTTAAGATCTTGAAGTTGTGAAGTTATGAATTTCAAGTTTTAAACTTTAAGATACTAAGTTCTGATTTATCTTAAAGTTAAGATCTTGAAGTTGTGAAGTTATGAATTTCAAGTTTTAAACTTTAAGATACTAAGTTCTGATTTATCTTAAAGTTAAGATATTGAAGTTGTGAAGTTATGAATTTCAAGTTTTAAACTTTAAGATACTAAGTTCTGATTTATCTTAAAGTTAAGATCTTGAAGTTGTGAAGTTATGAATTTCAAGTTTTAAACTTTAAGCTAAAAACTTTCTGATTTATCTTAAAGTTAAGATCTTGAAGTTGTGAAGTTATGAATTTCAAGTTTTAAACTTTAAGATACTAAGTTCTGATTTATCTTAAAGTTAAGATCTTGAAGTTGTGAAGTTATGAATTTCAAGTTTTAAACTTTAAGATACTAAGTTCTGATTTATCTTAAAGTTAAGATCTTGAAGTTGTGAAGTTATGAATTTCAAGTTTTAAACTTTAAGATACTAAGTTCTGATTTATCTTAAAGTTAAGATCTTGAAGTTGTGAAGTTATGAATTTCAAGTTTTAAACTTTAAGCTAAAAACTTTCTGATTTATCTTAAAGTTAAGATCTTGAAGTTGCGAAGTTATGAATTTCAAGTTTTAAACTTTAAGATACTAAGTTCTGATTTATCTTAAAGTTAAGATCTTGAAGTTGTGAAGTTATGAATTTCAAGTTTTAAACTTTAAGATACTAAGTTCTGATTTATCTTAAAGTTAAGATCTTGAAGTTGTGAAGTTATGAATTTCAAGTTTTAAACTTTAAGATACTAAGTTCTGATTTATCTTAAAGTTAAGATCTTGAAGTTGTGAAGTTATGAATTTCAAGTTTTAAACTTTAAGATACTAAGTTCTGATTTATCTTAAAGTTAAGATCTTGAAGTTGTGAAGTTATGAATTTCAAGTTTTAAACTTTAAGCTAAAAACTTTCTGATTTATCTTAAAGTTAAGATCTTGAAGTTGCGAAGTTATGAATTTCAAGTTTTAAACTTTAAGATACTAAGTTCTGATTTATCTTAAAGTTAAGATCTTGAAGTTGTGAAGTTATGAATTTCAAGTTTTAAACTTTAAGATACTAAGTTCTGATTTATCTTAAAGTTAAGAACTTGAAGTTGTGAAGTTATGAATTTCAAGTTTTAAACTTTAAGATACTAAGTTCTGATTTATCTTAAAGTTAAGATCTTGAAGTTGTGAAGTTATGAATTTCAAGTTTTAAACTTTAAGATACTAACGAAAGGATAATCTCGGGCATAGGGGAACGTACTAAAGAAAACAATTGCTGTTTCGACCGGTTTCGACTAAATGCTAGTCATCATCAGGACTATATTGGACAAAATACATGGCATTATTAATACAATCAACAATTACACATTACAGATGAAGTTGTTACCTCAGACAGCGGATGGGACGTCTTCATATAAAGTACAAAATATATAAAACACGTGGAAGCATCCATTGGGGGAAGCCACAGTAAAAAATACTTAAAAATTAAAATGAACACAACACAAAATGAATTACTGGTCCGCAACGAAACAAAGCCAGCCATGTGAATGATAACAAGTGAGACAAAACTGTTCAAACTTCAGTAAACAAAAATAACTAACAACACTATGAGCAACATAACCAAACTTAACAAAACAATTAAAAATTTCCCACCAAAGTAATGTGCGAATGTCTTTTCACCACTCTGAGTTGAATGTGATGATTCCGATGTCCAAGGGTTTGAGCTGTGCAACGGGAAGAATCCCTTGGTGCTCCTGTAGGATGTAGTGTCATCGTCAGCTAGAGTTGAGAATATGTGTAGGCCGAAGTGGTAGGTCCATTATTTTCACTGTTGTAGAAGTGGGCCTCGTAGTAACAATTTAGGGTGTTCCTCATGTATAATCCAATAGTTCAACCACGCGTCTAACCCAATATTCAATAAAAAGTTGAATCTCGTCCCAATTAACATACGAAAGGATAATCTCGGGCATAGGGGAACGTACTAAAGAAAACAATTGCTGTTTCGACCGGTTTCGACTAAATGCTAGTCATCATCAGGACTATATTGGACAAAATACATGGCATTATTAATACAATCAACAATTACATATTACAGATGAAGTTGTTACCTCAGACAGCGGATGGGACGTCTTCATACAAAGTACAAAATATATAAAACACGTGGAAGCATCCATTGGGGGAAGCCACAGTAAAAAATACTTAAAAATTAAAATGAACACAACACAAAATGAATTACTGGTCCGCAACGAAACAAAGCCAGCCATGTGAATGATAACAAGTGAGACAAAACTGTTCAAACTTCAGTAAACAAAAATAACTAACAACACTATGAGCAACATAACCAAACTTAACAAAACAATTAAAAATTTCCCACCAAAGTAATGTGCGAATGTCTTTTCACCACTCTGAGTTGAATGTGATGATTCCGATGTCCAAGGGTTTGAGCTGTGCAACGGGAAGAATCCCTTGGTGCTCCTGTAGGATGTAGTGTCATCGTCAGCTAGAGTTGAGGATATGTGTAGGCCGAAGTGGCAGGTCCATTATTTTCACTGTTGTAGAAGTGGGCCTCGTAGTAACAATTTAGGGTGTTCCTCATGTATAATCCAATAGTTCAACCACGCGTCTAACCCAATATTCAATAAAAAGTTGAATCTCGTCCCAATTAACATACGAAAGGATAATCTCGGGCATAGGGGAACGTACTTATCGTTGTTATCATTCACATGGCTGGCTTTGTTTCGTTGCGGACCAGTAATTCATTTTGTGTTGTGTTCATTTTAATTTTTAAGTATTTTTTACTGTGGCTTCCCCCAATGGATGCTTCCACGTGTTTTATATATTTTGTACTTTATATGAAGACGTCCCATCCGCTGTCTGAGGTAACAACTTCATCTGTAATGTGTAATTGTTGATTGTATTAATAATGCCATGTATTTTGTCCAATATAGTCCTGATGATGACTAGCATTTAGTCGAAACCGGTCGAAACAGCAATTGTTTTCTTTAGTACGTTCCCCTATGCCCGAGATTATCCTTTCGTATGTTAATTGGGACGAGATTCAACTTTTTATTGAATATTGGGTTAGACGCGTGGTTGAACTATTGGATTATACATGAGGAACACCCTAAATTGTTACTACGAGGCCCACTTCTACAACAGTGAAAATAATGGACCTGCCACTTCGGCCTACACATATCCTCAACTCTAGCTGACGATGACACTACATCCTACAGGAGCACCAAGGGATTCTTCCCGTTGCACAGCTCAAACCCTTGGACATCGGAATCATCACATTCAACTCAGAGTGGTGAAAAGACATTCGCACATTACTTTGGTGGGAAAATTTTTAATTGTTTTGTTAAGTTTGGTTATGTTGCTCATAGTGTTGTTAGTTATTTTTGTTTACTGAAGTTTGAACAGTTTTGTCTCACTTGTTATCATTCACATGGCTGGCTTTGTTTCGTTGCGGACCAGTAATTCATTTTGTGTTGTGTTCATTTTAATTTTTAAGTATTTTTTACTGTGGCTTCCCCCAATGGATGCTTCCACGTGTTTTATATATTTTGTACTTTATATGAAGACGTCCCATCCGCTGTCTGAGGTAACAACTTCATCTGTAATGTGTAATTGTTGATTGTATTAATAATGCCATGTATTTTGTCCAATATAGTCCTGATGATGACTAGCATTTAGTCGAAACCGGTCGAAACAGCAATTGTTTTCTTTAGTACGTTCCCCTATGCCCGAGATTATCCTTTCGTATGTTAATTGGGACGAGATTCAACTTTTTATTTAAGATACTAAGTTCTGATTTATCTTAAAGTTAAGATCTTGAAGTTGTGAAGTTATGAATTTCAAGTTTTAAACTTTAAGCTAAAAAGTTTCTGATTTATCTTAAAGTTAAGATCTTGAAGTTGCGAAGTTATGAATTTCAAGTTTTAAACTTTAAGATAGTAAGTTCTGATTTATCTTAAAGTTAAGATCTTGAAGTTGTGAAGTTATGAATTTCAAGTTTTAAACTTTAAGATACTAAGTTCTGATTTATCTTAAAGTTAAGATCTTGAAGTTGTGAAGTTATGAATTTCAAGTTTTAAACTTTAAGATACTAAGTTCTGATTTATCTTAAAGTTAAGATCTTGAAGTTGTGAAGTTATGAATTTCAAGTTTTAAACTTTAAGATACTAAGTTCTGATTTATCTTAAAGTTAAGATCTTGAAGTTGTGAAGTTATGAATTTCAAGTTTTAAACTTTAAGCTAAAAACTTTCTGATTTATCTTAAAGTTAAGATCTTGAAGTTGCGAAGTTATGAATTTCAAGTTTTAAACTTTAAGCTAAAAACTTTCTGATTTATCTTAAAGTTAAGATCTTGAAGTTGCGAAGTTATGAATTTCAAGTTTTAAACTTTAAGATACTAAGTTCTGATTTATCTTAAAGTTAAGATCTTGAAGTTGTGAAGTTATGAATTGCAAGTTTTAAACTTTAAGATACTAAGTTCTGATTTATCTTAAAGTTAAGATCTTGAAGTTGTGAAGTTATGAATTTCAAGTTTTAAACTTTAAGATACTAAGTTCTGATTTATCTTAAAGTTAAGATCTTGAAGCTGTGAAGTTATGAATTTCAAGTTTTAAACTTTAAGATACTAAGTTCTGATTTATCTTAAAGTTAAGATCTTGAAGTTGTGAAGTTATGAATTTCAAGTTTTAAACTTTAAGATACTAAGTTCTGATTTATCTTAAAGTTAAGATCTTGAAGTTGTGAAGTTATGAATTTCAAGTTTTAAACTTTAAGATACTAAGTTCTGATTTATCTTAAAGTTAAGATCTTGAAGTTGTGAAGTTATGAATTTCAAGTTTTAAACTTTAAGCTAAAAACTTTCTGATTTATCTTAAAGTTAAGATCTTGAAGTTGCGAAGTTATGAATTTCAAGTTTTAAACTTTAAGCTAAAAACTTTCTGATTTATCTTAAAGTTAAGATCTTGAAGTTGCGAAGTTATGAATTTCAAGTTTTAAACTTTAAGATACTAAGTTCTGATTTATCTTAAAGTTAAGATCTTGAAGTTGTGAAGTTATGAATTGCAAGTTTTAAACTTTAAGATACTAAGTTCTGATTTATCTTAAAGTTAAGATCTTGAAGTTGTGAAGTTATGAATTTCAAGTTTTAAACTTTAAGATACTAAGTTCTGATTTATCTTAAAGTTAAGATCTTGAAGCTGTGAAGTTATGAATTTCAAGTTTTAAACTTTAAGATACTAAGTTCTGATTTATCTTAAAGTTAAGATCTTGAAGTTGTGAAGTTATGTATTTCAAGTTTTAAACTTTAAGCTAAAAACTTTCTGATTTATCTTAAAGTTAAGATCTTGAAGTTGCGAAGTTATGAATTTCAAGTTTTAAACTTTAAGATACTAAGTTCTGATTTATCTTAAAGTTAAGATCTTGAAGTTGTGAAGTTTTGAATTTCAAGTTTTAAACTTTAAGCTAAAAACTTTCTGATTTATCTTAAAGTTAAGATCTTGAAGTTGTGAAGTTATGAATTTCAAGTTTTAAACTTTAAGATACTAAGTTCTGATTTATCTTAAAGTTAAGATCTTGAAGTTGTGAAGTTATGAATTTCAAGTTTTAAACTTTAAGATACTAAGTTCTGATTTATCTTAAAGTTAAGATCTTGAAGTTGTGAAGTTATGAATTTCAAGTTTTAAACTTTAAGATACTAAGTTCTGATTTATCTTAAAGTTAAGATCTTGAAGTTGTGAAGTTATGAATTTCAAGTTTTAATCTTTAAGATACTAAGTTCTGATTTATCTTAAAGTTAAGATCTTGAAGTTGTGAAGTTATGAATTTCAAGTTCAAACTTTAAGGTACTAAGTTCTGATTTAACTTAAAGTTAAGATCTTGAAGTTGTGAAGTTATGAATTTCAAGTTTTAAACTTTAAGATACTAAGTTCTGATTTATCTTAAAGTTAAGATCTTGAAGTTGTGAAGTTATGAATTTCAAGTTTTAAACTTTAAGATACTAAGTTCTGATTTATCTTAAAGTTAAGATCTTGAAGTTGTGAAGTTATGAATTTCAAGTTTTAAACTTTAAGCTAAAAACTTTCTGATTTATCTTAAAGTTAAGATCTTGAAGTTGCGAAGTTATGAATTTCAAGTTTTAAACTTTAAGATACTAAGTTCTGATTTATCTTAAAGTTAAGATATTGAAGTTGTGAAGTTATGAATTTCAAGTTATAAACTTTAAGATACTAAGTTCTGATTTATCTTAAAGTTAAGAACTTGAAGTTGTGAAGTTATGAATTTCAAGTTTTAAACTTTAAGATACTAAGTTCTGATTTATCTTAAAGTTAAGATCTTGAAGTTGTGAAGTTATGAATTTCAAGTTTTAAACTTTAAGATACTAAGTTCTGATTTATCTTAAAGTTAAGATCTTGAAGTTGTGAAGTTATGAATTTCAAGTTTTAAACTTTAAGCTAAAAACTTTCTGATTTATCTTAAAGTTAAGATCTTGAAGTTGCGAAGTTATGAATTTCAAGTTTTAAACTTTAAGATACTAAGTTCTGATTTATCTTAAAGTTAAGATATTGAAGTTGTGAAGTTATGAATTTCAAGTTATAAACTTTAAGATACTAAGTTCTGATTTATCTTAAAGTTAAGAACTTGAAGTTGTGAAGTTATGAATTTCAAGTTTTAAACTTTAAGATACTAAGTTCTGATTTATCTTAAAGTTAAGATCTTGAAGTTGTGAAGTTATGAATTTCAAGTTTTAAACTTTAAGCTAAAAACTTTCTGATTTATCTTAAAGTTAAGATCTTGAAGTTGTGAAGTTATGAATTTCAAGTTTTAAACTTTAAGATACTAAGTTCTGATTTATCTTAAAGTTAAGATCTTGAAGTTGCGAAGTTATGAATTTCAAGTTTTAAACTTTAAGATACTAAGTTCTGATTTATCTTAAAGTTAAGATATTGAAGTTGTGAAGTTATGAATTTCAAGTTATAAACTTTAAGATACTAAGTTCTGATTTATCTTAAAGTTAAGAACTTGAAGTTGTGAAGTTATGAATTTCAAGTTTTAAACTTTAAGATACTAAGTTCTGATTTATCTTAAAGTTAAGATCTTGAAGTTGTGAAGTTATGAATTTCAAGTTTTAAACTTTAAGATACTAAGTTCTGATTTATCTTAAAGTTAAGATCTTGAAGTTGTGAAGTTATGAATTTCAAGTTTTAAACTTTAAGATACTAAGTTCTGATTTATCTTAAAGTTAAGATCTTGAAGTTGTGAAGTTATGAATTTCAAGTTTTAAACTTTAAGATACTAAGTTCTGATTTATCTTAAAGTTAAGATCTTGAAGTTGTGAAGTTATGAATTTCAAGTTTTAAACTTTAAGATACTAAGTTCTGATTTATCTTAAAGTTAAGATCTTGAAGTTGTGAAGTTATGAATTTCAAGTTTTAAACTTTAAGATACTAAGTTCTGATTTATCTTAAAGTTAAGATCATGAAGTTGTGAAGTTATGAATTTCAAGTTTTAAACTTTAAGATTCTAAGTTCTGATTTATCTTAAAGTTAAGATCTTGAAGTTGTGAAGTTATGAATTTCAAGTTTTAAACTTTAAGATACTAAGTTCTGATTTATCTTAAAGTTAAGATCTTGAAGTTGTGAAGTTATGAATTTCAAGTTTTAAACTTTAAGGTACTAAGTTCTGATTTATCTTAAAGTTAAGATCTTGAAGTTGTGAAGTTATGAATTTCAAGTTTTAAACTTTAAGATACTAAGTTCTGATTTATCTTAAAGTTAAGATCTTGAAGTTGTGAAGTTATGAATTTCAAGTTTTAAACTTTAAGATACTAAGTTCTGATTTATCTTAAAGTTAAGATCTTGAAGTTGTGAAGTTATGAATTTCAAGTTTTAAACTTTAAGATACTAAGTTCTGATTTATCTTAAAGTTAAGATCTTGAAGTTGTGAAGTTGTGAATTTCAAGTTTTAAACTTTAAGATACTAAGTTCTGCTTTATCTTAAAGTTAAGATCTTGAAGTTGTGAAGTTATGAATTTCAAGTTTTAAACTTTAAGATACTAAGTTCTGATTTATCTTAAAGTTAAGATCTTGAAGTTGTGAAGTTATGAATTTCAAGTTTTAAACTTTAAGATACTAAGTTCTGATTTATCTTAAAGTTAAGATCTTGAAGTTGTGAAGTTATGAATTTCAAGTTTTAAACTTTAAGATACTAAGTTCTGATTTATCTTAAAGTTAAGATCTTGAAGTTGTGAAGTTATGAATTTCAAGTTTTAATCTTTAAGATACTAAGTTCTGATTAATCTTAAAGTTAAGATAATGAAGTTGTGAAGTTATGAATTTCAAGTTCAAACTTTAAGATACTAAGTTCTGATTTATCTTAAAGTTAAGATCTTGAAGTTGTGAAGTTATGAATTTCAAGTTTTAAACTTTAAGATACTAAGTTCTGATTTATCTTAAAGTTAAGATCTTGAAGTTGTGAAGTTATGAATTTCAAGTTTTAAACTTTAAGATACTAAGTTCTGATTTATCTTAAAGTTAAGATCTTGAAGTTGTGAAGTTATGAATTTCAAGTTTTAAACTTTAAGCTAAAAACTTTCTGATTTATCTTAAAGTTAAGATCTTGAAGTTGCGAAGTTATGAATTTCAAGTTTTAAACTTTAAGATACTAAGTTCTGATTTATCTTAAAGTTAAGATCTTGAAGTTGTGAAGTTATGAATTTCAAGTTTTAAACTTTAAGCTAAAAACTTTCTGATTTATCTTAAAGTTAAGATCTTGAAGTTGTGAAGTTATGAATTTCAAGTTTTAAACTTTAAGATACTAAGTTCTGATTTATCTTAAAGTTAAGATCTTGAAGTTGTGAAGTTATGAATTTCAAGTTTTAAACTTTAAGATACTAAGTTCTGATTTATCTTAAAGTTAAGATCTTGAAGTTGTGAAGTTATGAATTTCAAGTTTTAAACTTTAAGATACTAAGTTCTGATTTATCTTAAAGTTAAGATCTTGAAGTTGTGAAGTTATGAATTTCAAGTTTTAAACTTTAAGATACTAAGTTCTGATTTATCTTAAAGTTAAGATCTTTAAGTTGTGAAGTTATGAATTTCAAGTTTTAAACTTTAAGATACTAAGTTCTGATTTATCTTAAAGTTAAGATCTTGAAGTTGTGAAGTTATGAATTTCAAGTTTTAAACTTTAAGATACTAAGTTCTGATTTATCTTAAAGTTAAGATCTTGAAGTTGTGAAGTTATGAATTTCAAGTTTTAAACTTTAAGATACTAAGTTCTGATTTATCTTAAAGTTAAGATCTTGAAGTTGTGAAGTTATGAATTTCAAGTTTTAAACTTTAAGATACTAAGTTCTGATTTATCTTAAAGTTAAGATATTGAAGTTGTGAAGTTATGAATTTCAAGTTTTAAACTTTAAGATACTAAGTTCTGATTTATCTTAAAGTTAAGATCTTGAAGTTGTGAAGTTATGAATTTCAAGTTTTAAACTTTAAGATACTAAGTTCTGATTTATCTTAAAGTTAAGATCTTGAAGTTGTGAAGTTATGAATTTCAAGTTTTAAACTTTAAGATACTAAGTTCTGATTTATCTTAAAGTTAAGATCTTGAAGTTGTGAAGTTATGAATTTCAAGTTTTAAACTTTAAGATACTAAGTTCTGATTTATCTTAAAGTTAAGATCTTGAAGTTGTGAAGTTATGAATTTCAAGTTTTAAACTTTAAGATACTAAGTTCTGATTTATCTTAAAGTTAAGATCTTGAAGTTGTGAAGTTATGAATTTCAAGTTTTAAACTTTAAGATACTAAGTTCTGATTTATCTTAAAGTTAAGATCTTGAAGTTGTGAAGTTATGAATTTCAAGTTTTAAACTTTAAGCTAAAAACTTTCTGATTTATCTTAAAGTTAAGATCTTGAAGTTGCGAAGTTATGAATTTCAAGTTTTAAACTTTAAGATACTAAGTTCTGATTTATCTTAAAGTTAAGATCTTGAAGTTGTGAAGTTATGAATTTCAAGTTTTAAACTTTAAGATACTAAGTTCTGATTTATCTTAAAGTTAAGATCTTGAAGTTGTGAAGTTATGAATTTCAAGTTTTAAACTTTAAGCTAAAAACTTTCTGATTTATCTTAAAGTTAAGATCTTGAAGTTGCGAAGTTATGAATTTCAAGTTTTAAACTTTAAGATACTAAGTCCTGATTTATCTTAAAGTTAAGATCTTGAAGTTGTGAAGTTATGAATTTCAAGTTTTAAACTTTAAGATACTAAGTTCTGATTTATCTTTAAGTTAAGATCTTGAAGTTGTGAAGTTATGAATTTCAAGTTTTAAACTTTAAGATACTAAGTTCTGATTTATCTTAAAGTTAAGATCTTGAAGTTGTGAAGTTATGAATTTCAAGTTTTAAACTTTAAGATACTAAGTTCTGATTTATCTTAAAGTTAAGATCTTGAAGTTGTGAAGTTATGAATTTCAAGTTTTAAACTTTAAGATACTAAGTTCTGATTTATCTTAAAGTTAAGATCTTGAAGTTGTGAAGTTATGAATTTCAAGTTTTAAACTTTAAGATACTAAGTTCTGATTTATCTTAAAGTTAAGATCTTGAAGTTGTGAAGTTATGAATTTCAAGTTTTAAACTTTAAGATACTAAGGTTCTGATTTATCTTAAAGTTAAGATCTTGAAGTTGTGAAGTTATGAATTTCAAGTTTTAAACTTTAAGATACTAAGTTCTGATTTATCTTAAAGTTAAGATATTGAAGTTGTGAAGTTATGAATTTCAAGTTTTAAACTTTAAGATACTAAGTTCTGATTTATCTTAAAGTTAAGATCTTGAAGTTGTGAAGTTATGAATTTCAAGTTTTAAACTTTAAGATACTAAGTTCTGATTTATCTTAAAGTTAAGATCTTGAAGTTGTGAAGTTATGAATTTCAAGTTTTAAACTTTAAGATACTAAGTTCTGATTTATCTTAAAGTTAAGATCTTGAAGTTGTGAAGTTATGAATTTCAAGTTTTAAACTTTAAGATACTAAGTTCTGATTTATCTTAAAGTTAAGATCTTGAAGTTGTGAAGTTATGAATTTCAAGTTTTAAACTTTAAGATACTAAGTTCTGATTTATCTTAAAGTTAAGATCTTGAAGTTGTGAAGTTATGAATTTCAAGTTTTAAACTTTAAGATACTAAGTTCTGATTTATCTTAAAGTTAAGATCTTGAAGTTGTGAAGTTATGAATTTCAAGTTTTAAACTTTAAGATACTAAGTTCTGATTTATCTTAAAGTTAAGATCTTGAAGTTGTGAAGTTATGAATTTCAAGTTTTAAACTTTAAGATACTAAGTTCTGATTTATCTTAAAGTTAAGATCTTGAAGTTGTGAAGTTATGAATTTCAAGTTTTAAACTTTAAGCTAAAAACTTTCTGATTTATCTTAAAGTTAAGATCTTGAAGTTGCGAAGTTATGAATTTCAAGTTTTAAACTTTAAGATACTAAGTTCTGATTTATCTTAAAGTTAAGATCTTGAAATTGTGAAGTTATGTATTTCAAGTTTTAAACTTTAAGATACTAAGTTCTGATTTATCTTAAAGTTAAGATCTTGAAGTTGTGAAGTTATGAATTTCAAGTTTTAAACTTTAAGCTAAAAAGTTTCTGAATTATCTTAAAGTTAAGATCTTGAAGTTGCGAAGTTATGAATTTCAAGTTTTAAACTTTAAGATAGTAAGTTCTGATTTATCTTAAAGTTAAGATCTTGAAGTTGTGAAGTTATGAATTTCAAGTTTTAAACTTTAAGATACTAAGTTCTGATTTATCTTAAAGTTAAGATCTTGAAGTTGTGAAGTTATGAATTTCAAGTTTTAAACTTTAAGATACTAAGTTCTGATTTATCTAAGTTAAGATCTTGAAGTTGTGAAGTTATGAATTTCAAGTTTTAAACTTTAAGATACTAAGTTCTGATTTATCTTAAAGTTAAGATCTTGAAGTTGTGAAGTTATGAATTTCAAGTTTTAAACTTTAAGCTAAAAACTTTCTGATTTATCTTAAAGTTAAGATCTTGAAGTTGCGAAGTTATGAATTTCAAGTTTTAAACTTTAAGATACTAAGTTCTGATTTATCTTAAAGTTAAGATCTTGAAGTTGTGAAGTTATGAATTTCAAGTTTTAAACTTTAAGATACTAAGTTCTGATTTATTTTAAAGTTAAGATCTTGAAGTTGTGAAGTTATGAATTTCAAGTTTTAAACTTTAAGATACTAAGTTCTGATTTATCTTAAAGTTAAGATCTTGAAGTTGTGAAGTTATGAATTTCAAGTTTTAAACTTTAAGATACTAAGTTCTGATTTATCTTAAAGTTAAGATCTTGAAGTTGTGAAGTTATGAATTTCAAGTTTTAAACTTTAAGATACTAAGTTCTGATTTATCTTAAAGTTAAGATCTTGAAGTTGTGAAGTTATGAATTTCAAGTTTTAAACTTTAAGATACTAAGTTCTGATTTATCTTAAAGTTAAGATCTTGAAGTTGTGAAGTTATGAATTTCAAGTTTTAAACTTTAAGCTAAAAACTTTCTGATTTATCTTAAAGTTAAGATCTTGAAGTTGCGAAGTTATGAATTTCAAGTTTTAAACTTTAAGATACTAAGTTCTGATTTATCTTAAAGTTAAGATCTTGAAGTTGTGAAGTTATGAATTTCAAGTTTTAAACTTTAAGATACTAAGTTCTGATTTATCTTAAAGTTAAGATCTTGAAGTTGTGAAGTTATGAATTTCAAGTTTTAAACTTTAAGATACTAAGTTCTGATTTATCTTAAAGTTAAGATCTTGAAGTTGTGAAGTTATGAATTTCAAGTTTTAAACTTTAAGATACTAAGTTCTGATTTATCTTAAAGTTAAGATCCTGAAGTTGTGAAGTTATGAATTTCAAGTTTTAAACTTTAAGCTAAAAACTTTCTGATTTATCTTAAAGTTAAGATCTTGAAGTTGCGAAGTTATGAATTTCAAGTTTTAAACTTTAAGATACTAAGTTCTGATTTATCTTAAAGTTAAGATCTTGAAGTTGTGAAGTTATGAATTTCAAGTTTTAAACTTTAAGATACTAAGTTCTGATTTATCTTAAAGTTAAGAACTTGAAGTTGTGAAGTTATGAATTTCAAGTTTTAAACTTTAAGATACTAAGTTCTGATTTATCTTAAAGTTAAGATCTTGAAGTTGTGAAGTTATGAATTTCAAGTTTTAAACTTTAAGCAAAAAACTTTCTGATTTATCTTAAAGTTAAGATCTTGAAGTTGCGAAGTTATGAATTTCAAGTTTTAAACTTTAAGATACTAAGTTCTGATTTATCTTAAAGTTAAGATCTTGAAGTTGTGAAGTTATGAATTTCAAGTTTTAAACTTTAAGATACTAAGTTCTGATTTATCTTAAAGTTAAGATCTTGAAGTTGTGAAGTTATGAATTTCAAGTTTTAAACTTTAAGATACTAAGTTCTGATTTATCTTAAAGTTAAGATCTTGAAGTTGTGAAGTTATGAATTTCAAGTTTTAAACTTTAAGATACTAAGTTCTGATTTATCTTAAAGTTAAGATCTTGAAGTTGTGAAGTTACGAATTTCAAGTTTTAAACTTTAAGCTAAAAACTTTCTGATTTATCTTAAAGTTAAGATCTTGAAGTTGCGAAGTTATGAATTTCAAGTTTTAAACTTTAAGATACTAAGTTCTGATTTATCTTAAAGTTAAGATCTTGAAGTTGTGAAGTTATGAATTTCAAGTTTTAAACTTTAAGATACTAAGTTCTGATTTATCTTAAAGTTAAGATCTTGAAGTTGTGAAGTTATGAATTTCAAGTTTTAAACTTTAAGATACTAAGTTCTGATTTATCTTAAAGTTAAGATCTTGAAGTTGTGAAGTTATGAATTTCAAGTTTTAAACTTTAAGATACTAAGTTCTGATTTATCTTAAAGTTAAGATATTGAAGTTGTGAAGTTATGAATTTCAAGTTTTAAACTTTAAGATACTAAGTTCTGATTTATCTTAAAGTTAAGATCTTGAAGTTGTGAAGTTATGAATTTCAAGTTTTAAACTTTAAGATACTAAGTTCTGATTTATCTTAAAGTTAAGATCTTGAAGTTGTGAAGTTATGAATTTCAAGTTTTAAACTTTAAGATACTAAGTTCTGATTTATCTTAAAGTTAAGATCTTGAAGTTGTGAAGTTATGAATTTCAAGTTTTAAACTTTAAGATACTAAGTTCTGATTTATCTTAAAGTTAAGATCTTGAAGTTGTGAAGTTATGAATTTCAAGTTTTAAACTTTAAGCTAAAAACTTTCTGATTTATCTTAAAGTTAAGATCTTGAAGTTGCGAAGTTATGAATTTCAAGTTTTAAACTTTAAGATACTAAGTTCTGATTTATCTTAAAGTTAAGATCTTGAAGTTGTGAAGTTATGAATTTCAAGTTTTAAACTTTAAGATACTAAGTTCTGATTTATCTTAAAGTTAAGATCTTGAAGTTGTGAAGTTATGAATTTCAAGTTTTAAACTTTAAGATACTAAGTTCTGATTTATCTTAAAGTTAAGATCTTGAAGTTGTGAAGTTATGAATTTCAAGTTTTAAACTTTAAGATACTAAGTTCTGATTTATCTTAAAGTTAAGATCTTGAAGTTGTGAAGTTATGAATTTCAAGTTTTAAACTTTAAGCTAAAAACTTTCTGATTTATCTTAAAGTTAAGATCTTGAAGTTGCGAAGTTATGAATTTCAAGTTTTAAACTTTAAGATACTAAGTTCTGATTTATCTTAAAGTTAAGATCTTGAAGTTGTGAAGTTATGAATTTCAAGTTTTAAACTTTAAGATACTAAGTTCTGATTTATCTTAAAGTTAAGAACTTGAAGTTGTGAAGTTATGAATTTCAAGTTTTAAACTTTAAGATACTAAGTTCTGATTTATCTTAAAGTTAAGATCTTGAAGTTGTGAAGTTATGAATTTCAAGTTTTAAACTTTAAGATACTAAGTTCTGATTTATCTTAAAGTTAAGATCTTGAAGTTGTGAAGTTATGAATTTCAAGTTTTAAACTTTAAGTTAAAAAGTTTCTGATTTATCTTAAAGTTAAGATCTTGAAGTTGCGAAGTTATGAATTTCAAGTTTTAAACTTTAAGATAGTAAGTTCTGATTTATCTTAAAGTTAAGATCTTGAAGTTGTGAAGTTATGAATTTCAAGTTTTAAACTTTAAGATACTAAGTTCTGATTTATCTTAAAGTTAAGATCTTGAAGTTGTGAAGTTATGAATTTCAAGTTTTAAACTTTAAGATACTAAGTTCTGATTTATCTTAAAGTTAAGATCTTGAAGTTGTGAAGTTATGAATTTCAAGTTTTAAACTTTAAGATACTAAGTTCTGATTTATCTTAAAGTTAAGATCTTGAAGTTGTGAAGTTATGAATTTCAAGTTTTAAACTTTAAGCTAAAAACTTTCTGATTTATCTTAAAGTTAAGATCTTGAAGTTGCGAAGTTATGAATTTCAAGTTTTAAACTTTAAGATACTAAGTTCTGATTTATCTTAAAGTTAAGATCTTGAAGTTGTGAAGTTATGAATTTCAAGTTTTAAACTTTAAGATACTAACTTCTGATTTATTTTAAAGTTAAGATCTTGAAGTTGTGAAGTTATGAATTTCAAGTTTTAAACTTTAAGATACTAAGTTCTGATTTATCTTAAAGTTAAGATCTTGAAGTTGTGAAGTTATGAATTTCAAGTTTTAAACTTTAAGATACTAAGTTCTGATTTATCTTAAAGTTAAGATCTTGAAGTTGTGAAGTTATGAATTTCAAGTTTTAAACTTTAAGATACTAAGTTCTGATTTATCTTAAAGTTAAGATCTTGAAGTTGTGAAGTTATGAATTTCAAGTTTTAAACTTTAAGATACTAAGTTCTGATTTATCTTAAAGTTAAGATCTTGAAGTTGTGAAGTTATGAATTTCAAGTTTTAAACTTTAAGCTAAAAACTTTCTGATTTATCTTAAAGTTAAGATCTTGAAGTTGTGAAGTTATGAATTTCAAGTTTTAAACTTTAAGATACTAAGTTCTGATTTATCTTAAAGTTAAGATCTTGAAGTTGTGAAGTTATGAATTTCAAGTTTTAAACTTTAAGATATTAAGTTCTGATTTATCTTAAAGTTAAGATCTTGAAGTTGTGAAGTTATGAATTTCAAGTTTTAAACTTTAAGATACTAAGTTCTGATTTATCTTAAAGTTAAGATCTTGAAGTTGTGAAGTTATGAATTTCAAGTTTTAAACTTTAAGATACTAAGTTCTGATTTATTTTAAAGTTAAGATCTTGAAGTTGTGAAGTTATGAATTTCAAGTTTTAAACTTTAAGATACTAAGTTCTGATTTATCTTAAAGTTAAGAACTTGAAGTTGTGAAGTTATGAATTTCAAGTTTTAAACTTTAAGATACTAAGTTCTGATTTATCTTAAAGTTAAGATCTTGAAGTTGTGAAGTTATGAATTTCAAGTTTTAAACTTTAAGATACTAAGTTCTGATTTATCTTAAAGTTAAGATCTTGAAGTTGTGAAGTTATGAATTTCAAGTTTTAAACTTTAAGTTAAAAAGTTTCTGATTTATCTTAAAGTTAAGATCTTGAAGTTGCGAAGTTATGAATTTCAAGTTTTAAACTTTAAGATAGTAAGTTCTGATTTATCTTAAAGTTAAGATCTTGAAGTTGTGAAGTTATGAATTTCAAGTTTTAAACTTTAAGATACTAAGTTCTGATTTATCTTAAAGTTAAGATCTTGAAGTTGTGAAGTTATGAATTTCAAGTTTTAAACTTTAAGATACTAAGTTCTGATTTATCTTAAAGTTAAGATCTTGAAGTTGTGAAGTTATGAATTTCAAGTTTTAAACTTTAAGATACTAAGTTCTGATTTATCTTAAAGTTAAGATCTTGAAGTTGTGAAGTTATGAATTTCAAGTTTTAAACTTTAAGATACTAAGTTCTGATTTATCTTAAAGTTAAGATCTTGAAGTTGTGAAGTTATGAATTTCAAGTTTTAAACTTTAAGCTAAAAACTTTCTGATTTATCTTAAAGTTAAGATCTTGAAGTTGCGAAGTTATGAATTTCAAGTTTTAAACTTTAAGATACTAAGTTCTGATTTATCTTAAAGTTAAGATCTTGAAGTTGTGAAGTTATGAATTTCAAGTTTTAAACTTTAAGATACTAAGTTCTGATTTATCTTAAAGTTAAGATCTTGAAGTTGTGAAGTTATGAATTTCAAGTTTTAAACTTTAAGCTAAAAACTTTCTGATTTATCTTAAAGTTAAGATCTTGAAGTTGCGAAGTTATGAATTTCAAGTTTTAAACTTTAAGATAGTAAGTCCTGATTTATCTTAAAGTTAAGATCTTGAAGTTGTGAAGTTATGAATTTCAAGTTTTAAACTTTAAGATACTAAGTTCTGATTTATCTTAAAGTTAAGATCTTGAAGTTGTGAAGTTATGAATTTCAAGTTTTAAACTTTAAGATACTAAGTTCTGATTTATCTTAAAGTTAAGATCTTGAAGTTGTGAAGTTATGAATTTCAAGTTTTAAACTTTAAGATACTAAGTTCTGATTTATCTTAAAGTTAAGATCTTGAAGTTGTGAAGTTATGAATTTCAAGTTTTAAACTTTAAGATACTAAGTTCTGATTTATCTTAAAGTTAAGATCTTGAAGTTGTGAAGTTATGAATTTCAAGTTTTAAACTTTAAGATACTAAGTTCTGATTTATCTTAAAGTTAAGATCTTGAAGTTGTGAAGTTATGAATTTCAAGTTTTAAACTTTAAGATACTAAGGTTCTGATTTATCTTAAAGTTAAGATCTTGAAGTTGTGAAGTTATGAATTTCAAGTTTTAAACTTTAAGATACTAAGTTCTGATTTATCTTAAAGTTAAGATATTGAAGTTGTGAAGTTATGAATTTCAAGTTTTAAACTTTAAGATACTAAGTTCTGATTTATCTTAAAGTTAAGATCTTGAAGTTGTGAAGTTATGAATTTCAAGTTTTAAACTTTAAGATACTAAGTTCTGATTTATCTTAAAGTTAAGATCTTGAAGTTGTGAAGTTATGAATTTCAAGTTTTAAACTTTAAGATACTAAGTTCTGATTTATCTTAAAGTTAAGATCTTGAAGTTGTGAAGTTATGAATTTCAAGTTTTAAACTTTAAGATACTAAGTTCTGATTTATCTTAAAGTTAAGATCTTGAAGTTGTGAAGTTATGAATTTCAAGTTTTAAACTTTAAGATACTAAGTTCTGATTTATCTTAAAGTTAAGATCTTGAAGTTGTGAAGTTATGAATTTCAAGTTTTAAACTTTAAGATACTAAGTTCTGATTTATCTTAAAGTTAAGATCTTGAAGTTGTGAAGTTATGAATTTCAAGTTTTAAACTTTAAGATACTAAGTTCTGATTTATCTTAAAGTTAAGATCTTGAAGTTGTGAAGTTATGAATTTCAAGTTTTAAACTTTAAGATACTAAGTTCTGATTTATCTTAAAGTTAAGATCTTGAAGTTGTGAAGTTATGAATTTCAAGTTTTAAACTTTAAGCTAAAAACTTTCTGATTTATCTTAAAGTTAAGATCTTGAAGTTGCGAAGTTATGAATTTCAAGTTTTAAACTTTAAGATACTAAGTTCTGATTTATCTTAAAGTTAAGATCTTGAAATTGTGAAGTTATGTATTTCAAGTTTTAAACTTTAAGATACTAAGTTCTGATTTATCTTAAAGTTAAGATCTTGAAGTTGTGAAGTTATGAATTTCAAGTTTTAAACTTTAAGCTAAAAAGTTTCTGAATTATCTTAAAGTTAAGATCTTGAAGTTGCGAAGTTATGAATTTCAAGTTTTAAACTTTAAGATAGTAAGTTCTGATTTATCTTAAAGTTAAGATCTTGAAGTTGTGAAGTTATGAATTTCAAGTTTTAAACTTTAAGATACTAAGTTCTGATTTATCTTAAAGTTAAGATCTTGAAGTTGTGAAGTTATGAATTTCAAGTTTTAAACTTTAAGATACTAAGTTCTGATTTATCTAAGTTAAGATCTTGAAGTTGTGAAGTTATGAATTTCAAGTTTTAAACTTTAAGATACTAAGTTCTGATTTATCTTAAAGTTAAGATCTTGAAGTTGTGAAGTTATGAATTTCAAGTTTTAAACTTTAAGCTAAAAACTTTCTGATTTATCTTAAAGTTAAGATCTTGAAGTTGCGAAGTTATGAATTTCAAGTTTTAAACTTTAAGATACTAAGTTCTGATTTATCTTAAAGTTAAGATCTTGAAGTTGTGAAGTTATGAATTTCAAGTTTTAAACTTTAAGATACTAAGTTCTGATTTATTTTAAAGTTAAGATCTTGAAGTTGTGAAGTTATGAATTTCAAGTTTTAAACTTTAAGATACTAAGTTCTGATTTATCTTAAAGTTAAGATCTTGAAGTTGTGAAGTTATGAATTTCAAGTTTTAAACTTTAAGATACTAAGTTCTGATTTATCTTAAAGTTAAGATCTTGAAGTTGTGAAGTTATGAATTTCAAGTTTTAAACTTTAAGATACTAAGTTCTGATTTATCTTAAAGTTAAGATCTTGAAGTTGTGAAGTTATGAATTTCAAGTTTTAAACTTTAAGATACTAAGTTCTGATTTATCTTAAAGTTAAGATCTTGAAGTTGTGAAGTTATGAATTTCAAGTTTTAAACTTTAAGCTAAAAACTTTCTGATTTATCTTAAAGTTAAGATCTTGAAGTTGTGAAGTTATGAATTTCAAGTTTTAAACTTTAAGATACTAAGTTCTGATTTATCTTAAAGTTAAGATCTTGAAGTTGTGAAGTTATGAATTTCAAGTTTTAAACTTTAAGATACTAAGTTCTGATTTATCTTAAAGTTAAGATCTTGAAGTAGTGAAGTTATGAATTTCAAGTTTTAAACTTTAAGATACTAAGTTCTGATTTATCTTAAAGTTAAGATCTTGAAGTTGTGAAGTTATGAATTTCAAGTTTTAAGCTTTAAGATACTAAGTTCTGATTTATCTTAAAGTTAAAATCTTGAAGTTGTGAAGTTATGAATTTCAAGTTTTAAACTTTAAGATACTAAGTTCTGATTTATCTTAAAGTTAAGATCTTGAAGTTGTGAAGTTATGAATTTCAAGTTTTAAACTTTAAGATACTAAGTTCTGATTTATCTTAAAGTTAAGATCTTGAAGTTGTGAAGTTATGAATTTCAAGTTTTAAACTTTAAGCTAAAAACTTTCTGATTTATCTTAAAGTTAAGATCTTGAAGTTGCGAAGTTATGAATTTCAAGTTTTAAACTTTAAGATACTAAGTTCTGATTTATCTTAAAGTTAAGATCTTGAAGTTGTGAAGTTATGAATTTCAAGTTTTAAACTTTAAGATATTAAGTTCTGATTTATCTTAAAGTTAAGATCTTGAAGTTGTGAAGTTATGAATTTCAAGTTTTAAACTTTAAGATACTAAGTTCTGATTTATCTTAAAGTTAAGATCTTGAAGTTGTGAAGTTATGAATTTCAAGTTTTAAACTTTAAGATACTAAGTTCTGATTTATTTTAAAGTTAAGATCTTGAAGTTGTGAAGTTATGAATTTCAAGTTTTAAACTTTAAGATACTAAGTTCTGATTTATCTTAAAGTTAAGAACTTGAAGTTGTGAAGTTATGAATTTCAAGTTTTAAACTTTAAGATACTAAGTTCTGATTTATCTTAAAGTTAAGATCTTGAAGTTGTGAAGTTATGAATTTCAAGTTTTAAACTTTAAGATACTAAGTTCTGATTTATCTTAAAGTTAAGATCTTGAAGTTGTGAAGTTATGAATTTCAAGTTTTAAACTTTAAGTTAAAAAGTTTCTGATTTATCTTAAAGTTAAGATCTTGAAGTTGCGAAGTTATGAATTTCAAGTTTTAAACTTTAAGATAGTAAGTTCTGATTTATCTTAAAGTTAAGATCTTGAAGTTGTGAAGTTATGAATTTCAAGTTTTAAACTTTAAGATACTAAGTTCTGATTTATCTTAAAGTTAAGATCTTGAAGTTGTGAAGTTATGAATTTCAAGTTTTAAACTTTAAGATACTAAGTTCTGATTTATCTTAAAGTTAAGATCTTGAAGTTGTGAAGTTATGAATTTCAAGTTTTAAACTTTAAGATACTAAGTTCTGATTTATCTTAAAGTTAAGATCTTGAAGTTGTGAAGTTATGAATTTCAAGTTTTAAACTTTAAGCTAAAAACTTTCTGATTTATCTTAAAGTTAAGATCTTGAAGTTGCGAAGTTATGAATTTCAAGTTTTAAACTTTAAGATACTAAGTTCTGATTTATCTTAAAGTTAAGATCTTGAAGTTGTGAAGTTATGAATTTCAAGTTTTAAACTTTAAGATACTAAGTTCTGATTTATTTTAAAGTTAAGATCTTGAAGTTGTGAAGTTATGAATTTCAAGTTTTAAACTTTAAGATACTAAGTTCTGATTTATCTTAAAGTTAAGATCTTGAAGTTGTGAAGTTATGAATTTCAAGTTTTAAACTTTAAGATACTAAGTTCTGATTTATCTTAAAGTTAAGATCTTGAAGTTGTGAAGTTATGAATTTCAAGTTTTAAACTTTAAGATACTAAGTTCTGATTTATCTTAAAGTTAAGATCTTGAAGTTGTGAAGTTATGAATTTCAAGTTTTAAACTTTAAGATACTAAGTTCTGATTTATCTTAAAGTTAAGATCTTGAAGTTGTGAAGTTATGAATTTCAAGTTTTAAACTTTAAGCTAAAAACTTTCTGATTTATCTTAAAGTTAAGATCTTGAAGTTGCGAAGTTATGAATTTCAAGTTTTAAACTTTAAGATACTAAGTTCTGATTTATCTTAAAGTTAAGATCTTGAAGTTGTGAAGTTATGAATTTCAAGTTTTAAACTTTAAGATATTAAGTTCTGATTTATCTTAAAGTTAAGATCTTGAAGTTGTGAAGTTATGAATTTCAAGTTTTAAACTTTAAGATACTAAGTTCTGATTTATCTTAAAGTTAAGATCTTGAAGTTGTGAAGTTATGAATTTCAAGTTTTAAACTTTAAGATACTAAGTTCTGATTTATTTTAAAGTTAAGATCTTGAAGTTGTGAAGTTATGAATTTCAAGTTTTAAACTTTAAGATACTAAGTTCTGATTTATCTTTGAGAAGTGAATTACCTCTCTCCCGCGGATGCAGGATCGAGAAACTTCCTCCCACGCGAAGTGGAAAACCACCTCACTTTTTTAACGTGGGGAGCCCTGGATGGAATTGACTAGCTCCTCTGATGGTAACGTCGGTCTGCGAGGGACGTGGGTCCTGATCTCTAATCTCACTGAAAAGGCTATAAGTACCCCCTCTTCCAGGGAAATAAAATTCGGTGTAATAATAATTGATTTAATAACACACCACAATCAATACACAAAAAAAATACAAATGGCAACAACCTTTCGGTGGCGAATATAAAATGAATTGCTGGCTTCTGACGGAAGCCAGCCAAAATACAATGCGTGAATCAATCCTCCTGCGAAGAAGGCTCGGCGAACAAAAAGAACTGAGGTGACAAAGCAAGACACCTCGTTGTGACGTTAATTAAACAACTCGTAATTGAAATATGGCAATCACTACCCAAAACAGATTAGGAAAGTAAAATTGTCTTACCAAGTACTCAGCAAGCTCACAAACTGATGGTGACAGGTACCCCCAACCTGCTTGGATGGATTGCACACGAGAATTGATGTTGATGCACTGCTCGCCAGGTCTCGGTTCTCCAGGAAGGATTGCACGACTCGAGTGATGAATCCTCAGCGACCCCACGACTCGGTGATAGGACAATGGCTGGACTTTTCCACCCCAAAGAGTTATTCCAAAATACTCTGGTATCTTCCACCCCAAAGAGTTATTCCAAAACACTCTGGCGTAATGCTGAGCCCCAAAATGAAATCCAAGATCACTAGCACGGTTGACGCAGGCTTGCTCGATTAATCGGCAGGAAGTGTCACAAAAAAATAAACGCAGTACGACGACAACAATGGCAACGGACACGACGATGTGACTTTTGCACGACTGGCAAAAGCAGGAGGATGGTATCTCAAAATAATTCGGAACGCTTTGTTGACAAAACTTGTCACCATAAAATCCCACAAGAGGGCGTTCAAGCATGCGCAAAGTGCAGTCGAGCGATAAAATAATCAGCACAAAAAGATGGTGATTGACATCCAGATGTCGAAGTGAAATATGCTACGGTGGCTTCCGTATCAAAAAAATATATATCAATCTCACCCACGTGTACTCGGTTTAGATATTCAATAACTCGATGTAAGAATTTCCACTTGAAATCGCAATAAAAATAATTAGACTGCAGCAATGCACACACTTTAGAACTTCACACTCAGCCGTCGGATCAAAAGTGAAGATAATCCACCAGCATGGCCGTCGTCATGCGCTCTCTACGAAAGACACGAAAAATATGGGAGTGCTCAATAGATTTGAATGAAATAGCAGTGTACAACAAATTATTGCTGTAGGTTGATTGATAACGGATATGAGGTATAAAAATCCGTTATACACCCCCCCCCTAAGCGTCTTTGCCGGTATGATAGGGCTAAAGGCTCAAAAAAAATCGCCTGTGGCTCAAAAAAAATCAACCGATCTCTAAGTGTCTTCCGTGAGCGCAAAACGCGCCCGCTGAATGGTAAAGAAGAATGTCGCTTCGCTCAATGTAAAAATTCCAATCGTAATAAAATTAAAATCTGTAGTAATAGGTATTCTTTGATTTCATCATGGCAGGGACAGTGGAATAAAAAAATTCCAAAAAATATCATAAATATTAGCTCAAAAGTGATGACGCATCACCTTGAAAGCCGCATAAGCGTGAACTAGGGTTAAGCGTAAATCGCTATAAAAACCACAAAAAAATTGTATGTAATTTTCCGATGGCATAAACGCATCCATTCGGAATTATCATTGAATGATAAGCGCACGGCTCGCATCGGACCCGCACCAAAACAAAAAAGGGCTGAACAGCAAGATTCAAACAACACTTGACTGTCAACTAAGAGAAGGGAACACATAGGACCCCTCCTATGAAGTCGAAGGAACGCTCTCGCTCCCCACAGACTTACTATGTATTCTGATGCAAGGCACTCAACGACCTTAACATACAGAAAAGAAGCTAATAAATCTAATACTCGGTTAATGAAAACCAACAAAAACACTGCCATGAGAAAACAAAGATGATCCTCAGAAAAGATGGTATAGCTAGCATCTAGGTGTCATGATTACTAGCTATGTTGTAAAAACCAAGGAGAAAAAACAAAATATACCCTGAACCCAACCCTGGAAAATTTAGAAGGTTCCCAATGTGAAAGAGGAAGGAATGTTTGGTAGGATTGAGGTAAGTGGAGTTGGAAATAAGGAATTGTGGGAAGGATAAACAACCCTAATGGCCGATGCGTCCCCACCCCGATGATATGAGCGATAGCTCGTCCTCGCGTATGGGTGAAAACAACGCGTCGTGGACCGCCAGCTAACAACGCACACCACCGAAGCGAGAAGACAGCGGGCACCAGGCCATCTTTGAGGATGGGAGGAAAGGTTAACCCCGGGGAATGACAATATGTCATTGAGAGACGTGAAAAACTCACCCGGTTCTCTCTCAAAACCGGGATCACAGTTGGGGAATGGCTGAAGGCACTATGGTCTCGACGAAAATACGACCGACGACCCCCCCTACCCGTAACAGGAGGAAGACTTGCCGACTACCAACCAGCAAGGATTGACAAACCCCACTGCCAACAGTGCAACGGCACGCCTAACCTAAGCAGGGCGTGCAGGTATAGCCAACTCCCACCGATGAAGCAACCGAACAAGCTCCCTTTGTTCCTGCACAAGGCAAGGAGTCCGACGGCCCCCATAAACGCCAAGACCGAAAACTAATTTGGGTCGGGACTTGTTGACCCCACGGAAATGGTGAGTCAGTAAACTGACTTACGGAATACACGGAACACAAACAAAGCCATGATCAAGTGGTAAAGCGATCGCAAGTTAGAATGTCGCCCCGAGGCCGCACGAAGACGATTCAAAACGCAAGTTGGAAAAAAAATTGAATCGACGACAGGAAACACGCTGTAGTTATGATCTGAGATGTTTATAGACCAATTAGTGACATACATTACACCAACCTCCCCCCTAAGCAATGTGAATCTACCCCCTATTCAACTCTTGTACGCTCCCCTCGTCATCGCCCTCAGGATGCTGCTTGAGATCTTTCGCATGAAATATACCCACGTCTTTACCGCGCTCATTCACCAAACGATAGGTTAGAGGACCCGTGGCCTCGCGTACCTTGCATTTAATATATTTAGGTGCTAACTTACTGCACCGTTTTTCGCCAGCGTTGGATAAAACAAAATTACGACGCCAGACTACGTCGCCGACCTTAAAACTAACAGGCCGTTTTCGAAAGTTGTAGTGTTCGGCGTTCTTTTTGTACGCATCGTTTAAATGCTTGGTCACGTTCTCGTAAACCTCGTTCAGTTTACGCATATCCAATGCAACGCCCTCGCGACCATCGAAAGCCAAGTCACCCTCCCCTAAATCCCTTATGCGTCCGTAATAATCTCCACTAATTGGAACGGTCCGCCCCAGATTCAGAAACGAAGGAGTGAACCCAGTCACTTCGTGCGTCGCGGCTCTAATAGCGTGAGCTATTTTGTATATTTCGACATCCCAGGTACGATGATCGCTTTTTACATAAGACCTCATGGCCGTCCCGATAACTCTGTTGTAACGCTCGACGAAGTTGACCTGCGGATGGTAGTTAGCGTTTCTCCAGACATGAGAAACCTTGTATTTAGTCATGAGTTCCCGAAACTCCGCGCTTATAAATTGAGCACCATTATCCATCATGCAAATCTGGGGAACGCCAAATAAAAGAAACACGTCGTTCTCCAAGAATTCACATACCGACTTGGATGTCGCCCGTCTCAATGGTTTAACTAGCACGAATTTCGTAAACCAGTCGCAGACTACAAGAAGCATGGTGTTGCCCTTCGCCGAACGAGGAAAGGGACCCATAAGATCCACGGATATGCATTGGAACGGAAACCTAACTTTCTTTTCGCGTCCCATTAACCCAAAACGAGCTCCCTGGCAAGCTTTGGACGACAAACACACAGCGCACCGACGCACATAGCGAGCAATATCAGCGCGCATCTTAGGCCAATAGTATTGTTCGCCAACCTTACAAAAAGTTTTATAAATACCCAAATGAGCTGAAGTCGGGTCATCGTGACATTGTTTTAAAATGTCCTTCCGACGCGACTTGGGTATGAGTTGCTTCCATTCAACTAGGTTTGAAGCAATATCGTGTTTATTGGCAACCAGCTTGAAGAGCCTACCTGATTCGATACGCCAATCAGGGTAATTATCTGGCGTTTCATTTACTTTCGCCAACATGCGCCGGTACCACCTGTCCAAGTCGCCCTCGGACAATACCAAAGATGAGACGCTCAATGGTTCGCGAGATAAGGCGTCGGGGACCACGTTTAATTTCCCCTTACGATGCCGGAGATCGAAGGAATGCTGTGCCAAACGGATTGACCAACGCGCAAGCTTGTTCTTGGGATCCTTCATGTTCATGAGCCAGAGTAAGGAGTAATGATCGGTGATAACCGTAAAAACTGTACCCTCCACCCATGGTCTAAACTTCTCTATCCCAAAGATAACCGCGAGGCACTCCCGTTCGGTAACCGAATAATTTTTCTCGGCTTTATTCAGGGTACGTGATGCATAGGCTATGACACGCTCTCTCTCCCCTTCACCCTGCGTCAAAACGCAACCCAACCCCAGGTCTGATGCGTCACACTGGATGAAAAACTTTTCCTGGAAGTCAGGACTAGCCAAAATGGGAGCCGAAACCAACAATGACTTAAGGTCATCAAAACATTTTTCGGCTTCCGGAGTCCATTTGACGGTCTGGCGCTTAATGCGACCCTTGGTAAGCTCAGTAATGGGAGCAGATAAAGTTGAAAAATTAGGGATGAAACGACGGTACCACCCCACCATCCCAAGGAATCGTTTGACGCCAGTGACGTTAGATGGTTTCGTCAGTCTGGTGATAGCCTCCACTTTGGCCGGATCAGTGTGGAGTCCAGACTTGTCAATAACATGACCTAGGAAAGTTAAACTGGACCGACAAAATTCGCATTTGTCCAAGTTGACAGTTAGGTTGGCGTCCCGGAGTCGTTCACGGACTTCTTCCAGCAGACTCATGTGCTCGTCAAACGAGTTTGACACGACGATAATATCGTCCAAGTAGATAAAAATTTTCTCTCCAATGAGAGGTCCAAAAATGTTGTCCATGAGCCGCTGCTGCGTGGACGGAGCATTCGAAATACCAAATGGCATGACCGTGTATTCGAACAAACCCCGACCCGGAACGGTAAACGCTGTCTTTTCGCAAGAGTCCGGAGAGAGAGGAACCTGCCAAAATGCCTTTTTTAAGTGAATGGATGTTAAAAATCGCGCATCCTGAAGTCGCATTAAAATGTCCTGTAATCTCGGCAAGGGATAAGCGTCTTTACGGGTCACCGAATTCAATTTTCGCCCGTCAAAACATAAACGATGAGTGTTATCGGATTTCCGAACCAAAAGCATAGGCGAGTTCCAACCAGATGAACTAGGTCGCACGACGTTCATCGCGAGCATGTTATCGAGCTCTTTGTGCGCAATTTCCTGCATAGCAGGTGAAAGGGAATAAAAACGTTGCTTTATGGGACGCGCATCCCCCGTGTCGATTATGTGCACGACCTTGTTGGTACGTGTCAACCTGTCATGAGCTATCCCCTTAAATTTTTCTTTGAGTGCAGTGAGAACAACTTGCTGCTCAACGTCGAGGTCATGATGAGACTTTATTGCCTCCAATGAATTAACCTCTCCAACTAAAAATTCGTCGCGTCTAAAATCAACGCGTACGCCAAAAAGTTTACAAAAATCGACTCCAAGAGTCAGGCCAACTTTAATGCTACGGCATACCACCACGCTCAGGCTTTTTGTAACCCCACATATCGTGATGGGTATATCAACTTGGCCCAACACATCCTGAGGAGTACCGTCCGCCGAACGCAGTGAAAGCGCCGCACCACGCCTAAAACTTAAGTCGAGTTGGTCGATTATATAATGAGCCTCCGTACCCAGAACGGATAGTGAAGCTCCTGAATCAAGAAGAGCAGTCAAGCTGATCCCACGCACTGTCAAATTGACAAAAGGTCGCGCATCTGATGTAGGATGAGAAAATATGGCGGAAGCGCGCGGATCCGATCTGCAAAAATCGCGAACACGTCCCAACCATTTCCTCCATGTTAAAGCTTCGGCTTTTCGGGCACGCCTGAGGGATGCGCCGTGACATCGCCTCGCCCCTAAGCGTTTTTTAAATGCCGCCTCGGGCAACTACCCGTTGTGACTCCCTTACGTCCGCATCTCAAACAAAATGTTCCCAAGGGTTTATCGCAATATGTGAATCGATGGGGACCCGAGCAATTCCAGCAGGCACCGGGGTATTTCTTTTTGGAGGGTCCGGGCGTAACCGTCGCCGCCGCAGGAGATTCTAGCGTTGAAGTCGTGGCCTCGAAAGTAGAGGTCCACTTTATTAATTCCTCGGCTGAAACGGCAGCCTCGGACAATTGCTCCATCGTTAAAATGGGGTTAGTACCCATTGCGAGTGAAATATTCGGAAGCATATTCTTTCGGATTGTTAATATACGCTTAGCTAACGCAGGTACGGGCGACAATCGCGAAAACATTTCGGACATGACTTCCAAGTAAGAAAACACTGACTCGTTGGGTTGTTGTTTCCTATTTCTTATCTGATCTTCGTAATCAGACATAAAATCTCGCGATAAGAAACGAAGTTTAAGCTCATTGAGCAATTCTGCCCAATTATTAACCCTTGAATTTATTGTTCGAAACCAACGTAGTGCTTCACCGGAGAAAAACTCAACCGCATGGCTGAAAAGTTGTTGTTCCGAAACGTTCCGCGACCTCGACAACTCGCTAGCGCGGTCCAGAAATTCGAATACTTCCGCAAACCCCCCAGTACCATGAAACTTAAGGTTCCACTTGTATACCGGTACTTGCTTTGCGGTACCCACATCGCGGTCAACCAACCGATTTAAAATAGCTGTTAATTCGGCGCTATGCCGGTCATTATCAATTTCTACATCAGCTCTAGGTGAAATTACAGAGGACTGTCCTCTAGGAGTGCCCAACAGCTGATTATGTAAGGGTTCCTCGACTTCCGGATGTTCAACTTCGCCCCCCACCGACTGTTTTTGCAAAATAGACTCAAGTTTCTCGCGCATTAATTTTAAATTATGTAAAAGCGGTTGTCGTGCTTCATTAGCCGATTCCTCTAGGGCTTCTAAGCGAGTGGAATAATGCGCCATTCTATCGAATGTCTTTTGCAACAGATCGAGGTTAGGCAAGGTCTCTAAACGTGTTACCACACCCATCAATTCGTCAATGTTTCCCTTACATAAATTTATTTCTGCCGCTAAATCTAAGGGTTTGTTTTTTAAAATGGTAGGTCTTGATGTACACAGTTCGGACCGATTGATAATCGCTAGCTCTCGGCGCTTTTCCGGTACCGTTTTTGCATCAATGGACAAACCCCGCATAAAGAATTCTATATCGAGCTCCTCTGCTCGCAAATTCATAGCGTACTCTCTCTTAGGCATGATGAATGAAATTGGAAATTCACACGGTAAAAGGTTTCTCGCCGACGCGAATTCTTAATAAAGCGCAATAAATCGCTTCTTTAAACCCTGGTAAATTGTTAAAATATATATTCGAACCCACAGTGAATAAGGAAATGTCACAACACGGTATCTCATGCACAATAAAGACTGATCGATAAATATAAGAAAAATGGTTTCTCACCAGTATGATCTCAACAAATATTAAAATTATTACACCCAACAACAACAGGAATACTTAATTAAGAAAAATAATTAAAATCCCACCAAATGCACACCTTGGCAACAGCCCGGGTAGTCGCTATGGCCAGTGACAGAACCCACAAACAAAGCTAGCCAACACGCAGCTTACAAATGGTTCTTCACCGATAAGACGACTCGTGATATAACAATACACGAACCCCGATTTGCCAAGTGCAATAAAAAGGTGTAATAATAAATAAAATAAAATATGTCGTGCCGTATAGTACTGCCCTGCTTCGCATAAACCTGCAAAATTTGTCGCACAAAAATGACAATATAAGCACAATAACCGTACGTAGCGTAGCCCTCGTCTGACGTGACTAGTATCAAAAAACACAAAGCTTACTAAGCAGTCCAGCCAAGTCCACACCGTCGAACGGGTCGCTGAAAACAAAGCTATTACACACACTTATAGAAGTCGCCACCTGTGTCACCGTATGAGTGAAAAACCTTTTCAGCTCGATGTTCGAGATCACGAACCCTCGCCAACAATCAACTAAGGGTGCCACTGAGACAACCCCAAGTGAGACAAAGCAATACAGGAGTCCCCTAAAAACGTTGGGCGCCAGTGAGAAGTGAATTACCTCTCTCCCGCGGATGCAGGATCGAGAAACTTCCTCCCACGCGAAGTGGAAAACCACCTCACTTTTTTAACGTGGGGAGCCCTGGATGGAATTGACTAGCTCCTCTGATGGTAACGTCGGTCTGCGAGGGACGTGGGTCCTGATCTCTAATCTCACTGAAAAGGCTATAAGTACCCCCTCTTCCAGGGAAATAAAATTCGGTGTAATAATAATTGATTTAATAACACACCACAATCAATACACAAAAAAAATACAAATGGCAACAACCTTTCGGTGGCGAATATAAAATGAATTGCTGGCTTCTGACGGAAGCCAGCCAAAATACAATGCGTGAATCAATCCTCCTGTGAAGAAGGCTCGGCGAACAAAAAGAACTGAGGTGACAAAGCAAGACACCTCGTTGTGACGTTAATTAAACAACTCGTAATTGAAATATGGCAATCACTACCCAAAACAGATTAGGAAAGTAAAATTGTCTTACCAAGTACTCAGCAAGCTCACAAACTGATGGTGACAGGTACCCCCAACCTGCTTGGATGGATTGCACACGAGAATTGATGTTGATGCACTGCTCGCCAGGTCTCGGTTCTCCAGGAAGGATTGCACGACTCGAGTGATGAATCCTCAGCGACCCCACGACTCGGTGATAGGACAATGGCTGGACTTTTCCACCCCAAAGAGTTATTCCAAAATACTCTGGTATCTTCCACCCCAAAGAGTTATTCCAAAACACTCTGGCGTAATGCTGAGCCCCAAAATGAAATCCAAGATCACTAGCACGGTTGACGCAGGCTTGCTCGATTAATCGGCAGGAAGTGTCACAAAAAAATAAACGCAGTACGACGACAACAATGGCAACGGACACGACGATGTGACTTTTGCACGACTGGCAAAAGCAGGAGGATGGTATCTCAAAATAATTCGGAACGCTTTGTTGACAAAACTTGTCACCATAAAATCCCACAAGAGGGCGTTCAAGCATGCGCAAAGTGCAGTCGAGCGATAAAATAATCAGCACAAAAAGATGGTGATTGACATCCAGATGTCGAAGTGAAATATGCTACGGTGGCTTCCGTATCAAAAAAATATATATCAATCTCACCCACGTGTACTCGGTTTAGATATTCAATAACTCGATGTAAGAATTTCCACTTGAAATCGCAATAAAAATAATTAGACTGCAGCAATGCACACACTTTAGAACTTCACACTCAGCCGTCGGATCAAAAGTGAAGATAATCCACCAGCATGGCCGTCGTCATGCGCTCTCTACGAAAGACACGAAAAATATGGGAGTGCTCAATAGATTTGAATGAAATAGCAGTGTACAACAAATTATTGCTGTAGGTTGATTGATAACGGATATGAGGTATAAAAATCCGTTATATCTTAAAGTTAAGATCTTGAAGTTGTGAAGTTATGAATTTCAAGTTTTAAACTTTAAGATACTAAGTTCTGATTTATCTTAAAGTTAAGATCTTGAAGTTGTGAAGTTATGAATTTCAAGTTTTAAACTTTAAGATACTAAGTTCTGATTTATCTTAAAGTTAAGATCTTGAAGTTGTGAAGTTATGAATTTCAAGTTTTAAACTTTAAGATACTAAGTTCTGATTTATCTTAAAGTTAAGATCTTGAAGTTGTGAAGTTATGAATTTCAAGTTTTAAACTTTAAGCTAAAAACTTTCTGATTTATCTTAAAGTTAAGATCTTGAAGTTGCGAAGTTATGAATTTCAAGTTTTAAACTTTAAGATACTAAGTTCTGATTTATCTTAAAGTTAAGATCTTGAAGTTGTGAAGTTATGAATTTCAAGTTTTAAACTTTAAGATACTAAGTTCTGATTTATCTTAAAGTTAAGATCTTGAAGTTGTGAAGTTATGAATTTCAAGTTTTAAACTTTAAGATACTAAGTTCTGATTTATCTTAAAGTTAAGATCTTGAAGTTGTGAAGTTATGAATTTCAAGTTTTAAACTTTAAGATACTAAGTTCTGATTTATCTTAAAGTTAAGATCTTGAAGTTGTGAAGTTATGAATTTCAAGTTTTAAACTTTAAGCTAAAAACTTTCTGATTTATCTTAAAGTTAAGATCTTGAAGTTGCGAAGTTATGAATTTCAAGTTTTAAACTTTAAGATACTAAGTTCTGATTTATCTTAAAGTTAAGATCTTGAAGTTGTGAAGTTATGAATTTCAAGTTTTAAACTTTAAGATACTAAGTTCTGATTTATCTTAAAGTTAAGAACTTGAAGTTGTGAAGTTATGAATTTCAAGTTTTAAACTTTAAGATACTAAGTTCTGATTTATCTTAAAGTTAAGATCTTGAAGTTGTGAAGTTATGAATTGCAAGTTTTAAACTTTAAGCTAAAAACTTTCTGATTTATCTTAAAGTTAAGATCTTGAAGTTGCGAAGTTATGAATTTCAAGTTTTAAACTTTAAGATACTAAGTTCTGATTTATCTTAAAGTTAAGATCTTGAAGTTGTGAAGTTATGAATTTCAAGTTTTAAACTTTAAGATACTAAGTTCTGATTTATCTTAAAGTTAAGATCTTGAAGTTGTGAAGTTATGAATTTCAAGTTTTAAACTTTAAGATACTAAGTTCTGATTTATCTTAAAGTTAAGATCTTGAAGTTGTGAAGTTATGAATTTCAAGTTTTAAACTTTAAGATACTAAGTTCTGATTTATCTTAAAGTTAAGATCTTGAAGTTGTGAAGTTACTAATTTCAAGTTTTAAACTTTAAGCTAAAAACTTTCTGATTTATCTTAAAGTTAAGATCTTGAAGTTGCGAAGTTATGAATTTCAAGTTTTAAACTTTAAGATACTAAGTTCTGATTTATCTTAAAGTTAAGATCTTGAAGTTGTGAAGTTATGAATTTCAAGTTTTAAACTTTAAGATACTAAGTTCTGATTTATCTTAAAGTTAAGATCTTGAAGTTGTGAAGTTATGAATTTCAAGTTTTAAACTTTAAGATACTAAGTTCTGATTTATCTTAAAGTTAAGATCTTGAAGTTGTGAAGTTATGAATTTCAAGTTTTAAACTTTAAGATACTAAGTTCTGATTTATCTTAAAGTTAAGATCTTGAAGTTGTGAAGTTATGAATTTCAAGTTTTAAACTTTAAGATACTAAGTTCTGATTTATCTTAAAGTTAAGATCTTGAAGTTGTGAAGTTATGAATTTCAAGTTTTAAACTTTAAGATACTAAGTTCTGATTTATCTTAAAGTTAAGATCTTGAAGTTGTGAAGTTATGAATTTCAAGTTTTAAACTTTAAGATACTAAGTTCTGATTTATCTTAAAGTTAAGATCTTGAAGTTGTGAAGTTATGAATTTCAAGTTTTAAACTTTAAGATACTAAGTTCTGATTTATCTTAAAGTTAAGATCTTGAAGTTGTGAAGTTATGAATTTCAAGTTTTAAACTTTAAGCTAAAAACTTTCTGATTTATCTTAAAGTTAAGATCTTGAAGTTGCGAAGTTATGAATTTCAAGTTTTAAACTTTAAGATACTAAGTTCTGATTTATCTTAAAGTTAAGATCTTGAAGTTGTGAAGTTATGAATTTCAAGTTTTAAACTTTAAGATACTAAGTTCTGATTTATCTTAAAGTTAAGATCTTGAAGTTGTGAAGTTATGAATTTCAAGTTTTAAACTTTAAGATACTAAGTTCTGATTTATCTTAAAGTTAAGATCTTGAAGTTGTGAAGTTATGAATTTCAAGTTTTAAACTTTAAGCTAAAAACTTTCTGATTTATCTTAAAGTTAAGATCTTGAAGTTGCGAAGTTATGAATTTCAAGTTTTAAACTTTAAGATACTAAGTTCTGATTTATCTTAAAGTTAAGATCTTGAAGTTGTGAAGTTATGAATTTCAAGTTTTAAACTTTAAGATACTAAGTTCTGATTTATCTTAAAGTTAAGATCTTGAAGTTGTGAAGTTATGAATTTCAAGTTTTAAACTTTAAGATACTAAGTTCTGATTTATCTTAAAGTTAAGATCTTGAAGTTGTGAAGTTATGAATTTCAAGTTTTAAACTTTAAGATACTAAGTTCTGATTTATCTTAAAGTTAAGATCTTGAAGTTGTGAAGTTATGAATTTCAAGTTTTAAACTTTAAGATACTAAGTTCTGATTTATCTTAAAGTTAAGATCTTGAAGTTGTGAAGTTATGAATTTCAAGTTTTAAACTTTAAGATACTAAGTTCTGATTTATCTTAAAGTTAAGATCTTGAAGTTGTGAAGTTATGAATTTCAAGTTTTAAACTTTAAGATACTAAGTTCTGATTTATCTTAAAGTTAAGATCTTGAAGTTGTGAAGTTATGAATTTCAAGTTTTAAACTTTAAGATACTAAGTTCTGATTTATCTTAAAGTTAAGATCTTGAAGTTGTGAAGTTATGAATTTCAAGTTTTAAACTTTAAGCTAAAAACTTTCTGATTTATCTTAAAGTTAAGATCTTGAAGTTGCGAAGTTATGAATTTCAAGTTTTAAACTTTAAGATACTAAGTTCTGATTTATCTTAAAGTTAAGATCTTGAAGTTGTGAAGTTATGAATTTCAAGTTTTAAACTTTAAGATACTAAGTTCTGATTTATCTTAAAGTTAAGATCTTGAAGTTGTGAAGTTATGAATTTCAAGTTTTAAACTTTAAGATACTAAGTTCTGATTTATCTTAAAGTTAAGATCTTGAAGTTGTGAAGTTATGAATTTCAAGTTTTAAACTTTAAGCTAAAAACTTTCTGATTTATCTTAAAGTTAAGATCTTGAAGTTGCGAAGTTATGAATTTCAAGTTTTAAACTTTAAGATACTAAGTTCTGATTTATCTTAAAGTTAAGATCTTGAAGTTGTGAAGTTATGAATTTCAAGTTTTAAACTTTAAGATACTAAGTTCTGATTTATCTTAAAGTTAAGAACTTGAAGTTGTGAAGTTATGAATTTCAAGTTTTAAACTTTAAGATACTAAGTTCTGATTTATCTTAAAGTTAAGATCTTGAAGTTGTGAAGTTATGAATTTCAAGTTTTAAACTTTAAGATACTAAGTTCTGATTTATCTTAAAGTTAAGATCTTGAAGTTGTGAAGTTATGAATTTCAAGTTTTAAACTTTAAGTAAAAAAGTTTCTGATTTATCTTAAAGTTAAGATCTTGAAGTTGCGAAGTTATGAATTTCAAGTTTTAAACTTTAAGATAGTAAGTTCTGATTTATCTTAAAGTTAAGATCTTGAAGTTGTGAAGTTATGAATTTCAAGTTTTAAACTTTAAGATACTAAGTTCTGATTTATCTTAAAGTTAAGATCTTGAAGTTGTGAAGTTATGAATTTCAAGTTTTAAACTTTAAGATACTAAGTTCTGATTTATCTTAAAGTTAAGATCTTGAAGTTGTGAAGTTATGAATTTCAAGTTTTAAACTTTAAGATACTAAGTTCTGATTTATCTTAAAGTTAAGATCTTGAAGTTGTGAAGTTATGAATTTCAAGTTTTAAACTTTAAGATACTAAGTTCTGATTTATCTTAAAGTTAAGATCTTGAAGTTGTGAAGTTATGAATTTCAAGTTTTAAACTTTAAGCTAAAAACTTTCTGATTTATCTTAAAGTTAAGATCTTGAAGTTGCGAAGTTATGAATTTCAAGTTTTAAACTTTAAGATACTAAGTTCTGATTTATCTTAAAGTTAAGATCTTGAAGTTGTGAAGTTATGAATTTCAAGTTTTAAACTTTAAGATACTAAGTTCTGATTTATCTTAAAGTTAAGATCTTGAAGTTGTGAAGTTATGAATTTCAAGTTTTAAACTTTAAGATACTAAGTTCTGATTTATCTTAAAGTTAAGATCTTGAAGTTGTGAAGTTATGAATTTCAAGTTTTAAACTTTAAGATACTAAGTTCTGATTTATCTTAAAGTTAAGATCTTGAAGTTGTGAAGTTATGAATTTCAAGTTTTAAACTTTAAGCTAAAAACTTTCTGATTTATCTTAAAGTTAAGATCTTGAAGTTGCGAAGTTATGAATTTCAAGTTTTAAACTTTAAGATACTAAGTTCTGATTTATCTTAAAGTTAAGATCTTGAAGTTGTGAAGTTATGAATTTCAAGTTTTAAACTTTAAGATACTAAGTTCTGATTTATCTTAAAGTTAAGAACTTGAAGTTGTGAAGTTATGAATTTCAAGTTTTAAACTTTAAGATACTAAGTTCTGATTTATCTTAAAGTTAAGATCTTGAAGTTGTGAAGTTATGAATTTCAAGTTTTAAACTTTAAGCTAAAAACTTTCTGATTTATCTTAAAGTTAAGATCTTGAAGTTGCGAAGTTATGAATTTCAAGTTTTAAACTTTAAGATACTAAGTTCTGATTTATCTTAAAGTTAAGATCTTGAAGTTGTGAAGTTATGAATTTCAAGTTTTAAACTTTAAGATACTAAGTTCTGATTTATCTTAAAGTTAAGATCTTGAAGTTGTGAAGTTATGAATTTCAAGTTTTAAACTTTAAGATACTAAGTTCTGATTTATCTTAAAGTTAAGATCTTGAAGTTGTGAAGTTATGAATTTCAAGTTTTAAACTTTAAGATACTAAGTTCTGATTTATCTTAAAGTTAAGATCTTGAAGTTGTGAAGTTACGAATTTCAAGTTTTAAACTTTAAGCTAAAAACTTTCTGATTTATCTTAAAGTTAAGATCTTGAAGTTGCGAAGTTATGAATTTCAAGTTTTAAACTTTAAGATACTAAGTTCTGATTTATCTTAAAGTTAAGATCTTGAAGTTGTGAAGTTATGAATTTCAAGTTTTAAACTTTAAGATACTAAGTTCTGATTTATCTTAAAGTTAAGATCTTGAAGTTGTGTAGTTATGAATTTCAAGTTTTAAACTTTAAGATACTAAGTTCTGATTTATCTTAAAGTTAAGATCTTGAAGTTGTGAAGTTATGAATTTCAAGTTTTAAACTTTAAGATACTAAGTTCTGATTTATCTTAAAGTTAAGATATTGAAGTTGTGAAGTTATGAATTTCAAGTTTTAAACTTTAAGATACTAAGTTCTGATTTATCTTAAAGTTAAGATCTTGAAGTTGTGAAGTTATGAATTTCAAGTTTTAAACTTTAAGATACTAAGTTCTGATTTATCTTAAAGTTAAGATCTTGAAGTTGTGAAGTTATGAATTTCAAGTTTTAAACTTTAAGATACTAAGTTCTGATTTATCTTAAAGTTAAGATCTTGAAGTTGTGAAGTTATGAATTTCAAGTTTTAAACTTTAAGATACTAAGTTCTGATTTATCTTAAAGTTAAGATCTTGAAGTTGTGAAGTTATGAATTTCAAGTTTTAAACTTTAAGCTAAAAACTTTCTGATTTATCTTAAAGTTAAGATCTTGAAGTTGCGAAGTTATGAATTTCAAGTTTTAAACTTTAAGATACTAAGTTCTGATTTATCTTAAAGTTAAGATCTTGAAGTTGTGAAGTTATGAATTTCAAGTTTTAAACTTTAAGATACTAAGTTCTGATTTATCTTAAAGTTAAGATCTTGAAGTTGTGAAGTTATGAATTTCAAGTTTTAAACTTTAAGATACTAAGTTCTGATTTATCTTAAAGTTAAGATCTTGAAGTTGTGAAGTTATGAATTTCAAGTTTTAAACTTTAAGATACTAAGTTCTGATTTATCTTAAAGTTAAGATCTTGAAGTTGTGAAGTTATGAATTTCAAGTTTTAAACTTTAAGCTAAAAACTTTCTGATTTATCTTAAAGTTAAGATCTTGAAGTTGCGAAGTTATGAATTTCAAGTTTTAAACTTTAAGATACTAAGTTCTGATTTATCTTAAAGTTAAGATCTTGAAGTTGTGAAGTTATGAATTTCAAGTTTTAAACTTTAAGATACTAAGTTCTGATTTATCTTAAAGTTAAGAACTTGAAGTTGTGAAGTTATGAATTTCAAGTTTTAAACTTTAAGATACTAAGTTCTGATTTATCTTAAAGTTAAGATCTTGAAGTTGTGAAGTTATGAATTTCAAGTTTTAAACTTTAAGATACTAAGTTCTGATTTATCTTAAAGTTAAGATCTTGAAGTTGTGAAGTTATGAATTTCAAGTTTTAAACTTTAAGTTAAAAAGTTTCTGATTTATCTTAAAGTTAAGATCTTGAAGTTGCGAAGTTATGAATTTCAAGTTTTAAACTTTAAGATAGTAAGTTCTGATTTATCTTAAAGTTAAGATCTTGAAGTTGTGAAGTTATGAATTTCAAGTTTTAAACTTTAAGATACTAAGTTCTGATTTATCTTAAAGTTAAGATCTTGAAGTTGTGAAGTTATGAATTTCAAGTTTTAAACTTTAAGATACTAAGTTCTGATTTATCTTAAAGTTAAGATCTTGAAGTTGTGAAGTTATGAATTTCAAGTTTTAAACTTTAAGATACTAAGTTCTGATTTATCTTAAAGTTAAGATCTTGAAGTTGTGAAGTTATGAATTTCAAGTTTTAAACTTTAAGCTAAAAACTTTCTGATTTATCTTAAAGTTAAGATCTTGAAGTTGCGAAGTTATGAATTTCAAGTTTTAAACTTTAAGATACTAAGTTCTGATTTATCTTAAAGTTAAGATCTTGAAGTTGTGAAGTTATGAATTTCAAGTTTTAAACTTTAAGATACTAAGTTCTGATTTATTTTAAAGTTAAGATCTTGAAGTTGTGAAGTTATGAATTTCAAGTTTTAAACTTTAAGATACTAAGTTCTGATTTATCTTAAAGTTAAGATCTTGAAGTTGTGAAGTTATGAATTTCAAGTTTTAAACTTTAAGATACTAAGTTCTGATTTATCTTAAAGTTAAGATCTTGAAGTTGTGAAGTTATGAATTTCAAGTTTTAAACTTTAAGATACTAAGTTCTGATTTATCTTAAAGTTAAGATCTTGAAGTTGTGAAGTTATGAATTTCAAGTTTTAAACTTTAAGATACTAAGTTCTGATTTATCTTAAAGTTAAGATCTTGAAGTTGTGAAGTTATGAATTTCAAGTTTTAAACTTTAAGCTAAAAACTTTCTGATTTATCTTAAAGTTAAGATCTTGAAGTTGCGAAGTTATGAATTTCAAGTTTTAAACTTTAAGATACTAAGTTCTGATTTATCTTAAAGTTAAGATCTTGAAGTTGTGAAGTTATGAATTTCAAGTTTTAAACTTTAAGATATTAAGTTCTGATTTATCTTAAAGTTAAGATCTTGAAGTTGTGAAGTTATGAATTTCAAGTTTTAAACTTTAAGATACTAAGTTCTGATTTATCTTAAAGTTAAGATCTTGAAGTTGTGAAGTTATTAATTTCAAGTTTTAAACTTTAAGCTAAAAACTTTCTGATTTATCTTAAAGTTAAGATCTTGAAGTTGCGAAGTTATGAATTTCAAGTTTTAAACTTTAAGATACTAAGTTCTGATTTATCTTAAAGTTAAGATCTTGAAGTTGTGAAGTTATGAATTTCAAGTTTTAAACTTTAAGATACTAAGTTCTGATTTATCTTAAAGTTAAGAACTTGAAGTTGTGAAGTTATGAATTTCAAGTTTTAAACTTTAAGATACTAAGTTCTGATTTATCTTAAAGTTAAGATCTTGAAGTTGTGAAGTTATGAATTTCAAGTTTTAAACTTTAAGCTAAAAACTTTCTGATTTATCTTAAAGTTAAGATCTTGAAGTTGTGAAGTTATGAATTTCAAGTTTTAAACTTTAAGATACTAAGTTCTGATTTATCTTAAAGTTAAGATCTTGAAGTTGTGAAGTTATGAATTTCAAGTTTTAAACTTTAAGATACTAAGTTCTGATTTATCTTAAAGTTAAGATCTTGAAGTTGTGAAGTTATGAATTTCAAGTTTTAAACTTTAAGCTAAAAACTTTCTGATTTATCTTAAAGTTAAGATCTTGAAGTTGCGAAGTTATGAATTTCAAGTTTTAAACTTTAAGATACTAAGTTCTGATTTATCTTAAAGTTAAGATCTTGAAGTTGTGAAGTTATGAATTTCAAGTTTTAAACTTTAAGCTAAAAACTTTCTGATTTATCTTAAAGTTAAGATCTTGAAGTTGTGAAGTTATGAATTTCAAGTTTTAAACTTTAAGATACTAAGTTCTGATTTATCTTAAAGTTAAGATCTTGAAGTAGTGAAGTTATGAATTTCAAGTTTTAAACTTTAAGATACTAAGTTCTGATTTATCTTAAAGTTAAGATATTGAAGTTGTGAAGTTATGAATTTCAAGTTTTAAACTTTAAGATACTAAGTTCTGATTTATCTTAAAGTTAAGATCTTGAAGTTGTGAAGTTATGAATTTCAAGTTTTAAACTTTAAGCTAAAAACTTTCTGATTTATCTTAAAGTTAAGATCTTGAAGTTGTGAAGTTATGAATTTCAAGTTTTAAACTTTAAGATACTAAGTTCTGATTTATCTTAAAGTTAAGATCTTGAAGTTGTGAAGTTATGAATTTCAAGTTTTAAACTTTAAGATACTAAGTTCTGATTTATCTTAAAGTTAAGACCTTGAAGTTGTGAAGTTATGAATTTCAAGTTTTAAACTTTAAGATACTAAGTTCTGATTTATCTTAAAGTTAAGATCTTGAAGTTGTGAAGTTATGAATTTCAAGTTTTAAACTTTAAGCTAAAAACTTTCTGATTTATCTTAAAGTTAAGATCTTGAAGTTGCGAAGTTATGAATTTCAAGTTTTAAACTTTAAGATACTAAGTTCTGATTTATCTTAAAGTTAAGATCTTGAAGTTGTGAAGTTATGAATTTCAAGTTTTAAACTTTAAGATACTAAGTTCTGATTTATCTTAAAGTTAAGAATTTGACGTTGTGAAGTTATGAATTTCAAGTTTTAAACTTTAAGATACTAAGTTCTGATTTATCTTAAAGTTAAGATCTTGAAGTTGTGAAGTTATGAATTTCAAGTTTTAAACTTTAAGATACTAAGTTCTGATTTATCTTAAAGTTAAGATCTTGAAGTTGTGAAGTTATGAATTTCAAGTTTTAAACTTTAAGCTAAAAACTTTCTGATTTATCTTAAAGTTAAGATCTTGAAGTTGCGAAGTTATGAATTTCAAGTTTTAAACTTTAAGATACTAAGTTCTGATTTATCTTAAAGTTAAGATCTTGAAGTTGTGAAGTTATGAATTTCAAGTTTTAAACTTTAAGATACTAAGTTCTGATTTATCTTAAAGTTAAGAACTTGAAGTTGTGAAGTTATGAATTTCAAGTTTTAAACTTTAAGATACTAAGTTCTGATTTATCTTAAAGTTAAGATCTTGAAGTTGTGAAGTTATGAATTTCAAGTTTTAAACTTTAAGCTAAAAACTTTCTGATTTATCTTAAAGTTAAGATCTTGAAGTTGCGAAGTTATGAATTTCAAGTTTTAAACTTTAAGATACTAAGTTCTGATTTATCTTAAAGTTAAGATCTTGAAGTTGTGAAATTATGAATTTCAAGTTTTAAACTTTAAGATACTAAGTTCTGATTTATCTTAAAGTTAAGATCTTGAAGTTGTGAAGTTATGAATTTCAAGTTTTAAACTTTAAGATACTAAGTTCTGATTTATCTTAAAGTTAAGATCTTGAAGTTGTGAAGTTATGAATTTCAAGTTTTAAACTTTAAGATACTAAGTTCTGATTTATCTTAAAGTTAAGATCTTGAAGTTGTGAAGTTATGAATTTCAAGTTTTAAACTTTAAGCTAAAAACTTTCTGATTTATCTTAAAGTTAAGATCTTGAAGTTGCGAAGTTATGAATTTCAAGTTTTAAACTTTAAGATACTAAGTTCTGATTTATCTTAAAGTTAAGATCTTGAAGTTGTGAAGTTATGAATTTCAAGTTTTAAACTTTAAGATACTAAGTTCTGATTTATCTTAAAGTTAAGATCTTGAAGTTGTGAAGTTATGAATTTCAAGTTTTAAACTTTAAGATACTAAGTTCTGATTTATCTTAAAGTTAAGATTTTGAAGTTGTGAAGTTATGAATTTCAAGTTTTAAACTTTAAGATACTAAGTTCTGATTTATCTTAAAGTTAAGATATTGAAGTTGTGAAGTTATGAATTTCAAGTTTTAAACTTTAAGATACTAAGTTCTGATTTATCTTAAAGTTAAGATCTTGAAGTTGTGAAGTTATGAATTTCAAGTTTTAAACTTTAAGCTAAAAACTTTCTGATTTATCTTAAAGTTAAGATCTTGAAGTTGTGAAGTTATGAATTTCAAGTTTTAAACTTTAAGATACTAAGTTCTGATTTATCTTAAAGTTAAGATCTTGAAGTTGTGAAGTTATGAATTTCAAGTTTTAAACTTTAAGATACTAAGTTCTGATTTATCTTAAAGTTAAGATCTTGAAGTTGTGAAGTTATGAATTTCAAGTTTTAAACTTTAAGATACTAAGTTCTGATTTATCTTAAAGTTAAGATCTTGAAGTTGTGAAGTTATGAATTTCAAGTTTTAAACTTTAAGATACTAAGTTCTGATTTATCTTAAAGTTAAGATCTTGAAGTTGTGAAGTTATGAATTTCAAGTTTTAAACTTTAAGATACTAAGTTCTGATTTATCTTAAAGTTAAGATCTTGAAGTTGTGAAGTTATGAATTTCAAGTTTTAAACTTTAAGATACTAAGTTCTGATTTATCTTAAAGTTAAGATCTTGAAGTTGTGAAGTTATGAATTTCAAGTTTTAAACTTTAATATACTAAGTTCTGATTTATCTTAATGTTAAGATCTTGAAGTTGTGAACTTATGAATTTCAAGTTTTAAACTTTAAGATACTAAGTTCTGATTTATCTTAAAGTTAAGATCTTGAAGTTGTGAAGTTATGAATTTCAAGTTTTAAACTTTAAGATACTAAGTTCTGATTTATCTTAAAGTTAAGATCTTGAAGTTGTGAAGTTATGAATTTCAAGTTTTAAACTTTAAGATACTAAGTTCTGATTTATCTTAAAGTTAAGATCTTGAAGTTGTGAAGTTATGAATTTCAAGTTTTAAACTTTAAGATACTAAGTTCTGATTTATCTTAAAGTTAAGATCTTGAAGTTGTGAAGTTATGAATTTCAAGTTTTAAACTTTAAGATACTAAGTTCTGATTTATCTTAAAGTTAAGATCTTGAAGTTGTGAAGTTATGAATTTCAAGTTTTAAACTTTAAGCTAAAAACTTTCTGATTTATCTTAAAGTTAAGATCTTGAAGTTGCGAAGTTATGAATTTCAAGTTTTAAACTTTAAGCTAAAAACTTTCTGATTTATCTTAAAGTTAAGATCTTGAAGTTGTGAAGTTATGAATTTCAAGTTTTAAACTTTAAGATACTAAGTTCTGATTTATCTTAAAGTTAAGATCTTGAAGTTGTGAAGTTATGAATTTCAAGTTTTAAACTTTAAGATACTAAGTTCTGATTTATCTTAAAGTTAAGATCTTGAAGTTGTGAAGTTATGAATTTCAAGTTTTAAACTTTAAGATACTAAGTTCTGATTTATCTTAAAGTTAAGATCTTGAAGTTGTGAAGTTAAGAATTTCAAGTTTTAAACTTTAAGCTAAAAACTTTCTGATTTATCTTAAAGTTAAGATCTTGAAGTTGTGAAGTTATGAATTTCAAGTTTTAAACTTTAAGATACTAAGTTCTGATTTATCTTAAAGTTAAGATCTTGAAGTTGTGAAGTTATGAATTTCAAGTTTTAAACTTTAAGATACTAAGTTCTGATTTATCTTAAAGTTAAGATCTTGAAGTTGTGAAGTTATGAATTTCAAGTTTTAAACTTTAAGATACTAAGTTCTGATTTATCTTAAAGTTAAGATCTTGAAGTTGTGAAGTTATGAATTTCAAGTTTTAAACTTTAAGATACTAAGTTCTGATTTATCTTAAAGTTAAGATCTTGAAGTTGTGAAGTTATGAATTTCAAGTTTTAAACTTTAAGCTAAAAACTTTCTGATTTATCTTAAAGTTAAGATCTTGAAGTTGCGAAGTTATGAATTTCAAGTTTTAAACTTTAAGATACTAAGTTCTGATTTATCTTAAAGTTAAGATCTTGAAGTTGTGAAGTTATGAATTTCAAGTTTTAAACTTTAAGATACTAAGTTCTGATTTATCTTAAAGTTAAGAACTTGAAGTTGTGAAGTTATGAATTTCAAGTTTTAAACTTTAAGATACTAAGTTCTGATTTATCTTAAAGTTAAGATCTTGAAGTTGTGAAGTTATGAATTTCAAGTTTTAAACTTTAAGCTAAAAACTTTCTGATTTATCTTAAAGTTAAGATCTTGAAGTTGCGAAGTTATGAATTTCAAGTTTTAAACTTTAAGATACTAAGTTCTGATTTATCTTAAAGTTGAGATCTTGAAGTTGTGAAATTATGAATTTCAAGTTTTAAACTTTAAGATACTAAGTTCTGATTTATCTTAAAGTTAAGATCTTGAAGTTGTGAAGTTATGAATTTCAAGTTTTAAACTTTAAGATACTAAGTTCTGATTTATCTTAAAGTTAAGATCTTGAAGTTGTGAAGTTATGAATTTCAAGTTTTAAACTTTAAGATACTAAGTTCTGATTTATCTTAAAGTTAAGATCTTGAAGTTGTGAAGTTATGAATTTCAAGTTTTAAACTTTAAGCTAAAAACTTTCTGATTTATCTTAAAGTTAAGATCTTGAAGTTGCGAAGTTATGAATTTCAAGTTTTAAACTTTAAGATACTAAGTTCTGATTTATCTTAAAGTTAAGATCTTGAAGTTGTGAAGTTATGAATTTCAAGTTTTAAACTTTAAGATACTAAGTTCTGATTTATCTTAAAGTTAAGATCTTGAAGTTGTGAAGTTATGAATTTCAAGTTTTAAACTTTAAGATACTAAGTTCTGATTTATCTTAAAGTTAAGATCTTGAAGTTGTGAAGTTATGAATTTCAAGTTTTAAACTTTAAGATACTAAGTTCTGATTTATCTTAAAGTTAAGATATTGAAGTTGTGAAGTTATGAATTTCAAGTTTTAAACTTTAAGATACTAAGTTCTGATTTATCTTAAAGTTAAGATCTTGAAGTTGTGAAGTTATGAATTTCAAGTTTTAAACTTTAAGCTAAAAACTTTCTGATTTATCTTAAAGTTAAGATCTTGAAGTTGTGAAGTTATGAATTTCAAGTTTTAAACTTTAAGATACTAAGTTCTGATTTATCTTAAAGTTAAGATCTTGAAGTTGTGAAGTTATGAATTTCAAGTTTTAAACTTTAAGATACTAAGTTCTGATTTATCTTAAAGTTAAGATCTTGAAGTTGTGAAGTTATGAATTTCAAGTTTTAAACTTTAAGATACTAAGTTCTGATTTATCTTAAAGTTAAGATCTTGAAGTTGTGAAGTTATGAATTTCAAGTTTTAAACTTTAAGATACTAAGTTCTGATTTATCTTAAAGTTAAGATCTTGAAGTTGTGAAGTTATGAATTTCAAGTTTTAAACTTTAAGATACTAAGTTCTGATTTATCTTAAAGTTAAGATCTTGAAGTTGTGAAGTTATGAATTTCAAGTTTTAAACTTTAAGATACTAAGTTCTGATTTATCTTAAAGTTAAGATCTTGAAGTTGTGAAGTTATGAATTTCAAGTTTTAAACTTTAATATACTAAGTTCTGATTTATCTTAATGTTAAGATCTTGAAGTTGTGAACTTATGAATTTCAAGTTTTAAACTTTAAGATACTAAGTTCTGATTTATCTTAAAGTTAAGATCTTGAAGTTGTGAAGTTATGAATTTCAAGTTTTAAACTTTAAGATACTAAGTTCTGATTTATCTTAAAGTTAAGATCTTGAAGTTGTGAAGTTATGAATTTCAAGTTTTAAACTTTAAGATACTAAGTTCTGATTTATCTTAAAGTTAAGATCTTGAAGTTGTGAAGTTATGAATTTCAAGTTTTAAACTTTAAGATACTAAGTTCTGATTTATCTTAAAGTTAAGATCTTGAAGTTGTGAAGTTATGAATTTCAAGTTTTAAACTTTAAGATACTAAGTTCTGATTTATCTTAAAGTTAAGATCTTGAAGTTGTGAAGTTATGAATTTCAAGTTTTAAACTTTAAGATACTAAGTTCTGATTTATCTTAAAGTTAAGATCTTGAAGTTGTGAAGTTATGAATTTCAAGTTTTAAACTTTAAGATACTAAGTTCTGATTTATCTTAAAGTTAAGATCTTGAAGTTGTGAAGTTATGAATTTCAAGTTTTAAACTTTAAGCTAAAAACTTTCTGATTTATCTTAAAGTTAAGATCTTGAAGTTGCGAAGTTATGAATTTCAAGTTTTAAACTTTAAGATACTAAGTTCTGATTTATCTTAAAGTTAAGATCTTGAAGTTGTGAAGTTATGAATTTCAAGTTTTAAACTTTAAGATACTAAGTTCTGATTTATCTTAAAGTTAAGATCTTGAAGTTGTGAAGTTATGAATTTCAAGTTTTAAACTTTAAGATACTAAGTTCTGATTTATCTTAAAGTTAAGATCTTGATGTTGTGAAGTTATGAATTTCAAGTTTTAAACTTTAAGATACTAAGTTCTGATTTATCTTAAAGTTAAGATCTTGAAGTTGTGAAGTTATGAATTTCAAGTTTTAAACTTTAAGCTAAAAACTTTCTGATTTATCTTAAAGTTAAGATCTTGAAGTTGCGAAGTTATGAATTTCAAGTTTTAAACTTTAAGATACTAAGTTCTGATTTATCTTAAAGTTAAGATCTTGAAGTTGTGAAGTTATGAATTTCAAGTTTTAAACTTTAAGATACTAAGTTCTGATTTATCTTAAAGTTAAGAACTTGAAGTTGTGAAGTTATGAATTTCAAGTTTTAAACTTTAAGATACTAAGTTCTGATTTATCTTAAAGTTAAGATCTTGAAGTTGTGAAGTTATGAATTTCAAGTTTTAAACTTTAAGATACTAAGTTCTGATTTATCTTAAAGTTAAGATCTTGAAGTTGTGAAGTTATGAATTTCAAGTTTTAAACTTTAAGCTAAAAAGTTTCTGATTTATCTTAAAGTTAAGATCTTGAAGTTGCGAAGTTATGAATTTCAAGTTTTAAACTTTAAGATAGTAAGTTCTGATTTATCTTAAAGTTAAGATCTTGAAGTTGTGAAGTTATGAATTTCAAGTTTTAAACTTTAAGATACTAAGTTCTGATTTATCTTAAAGTTAAGATCTTGAAGTTGTGAAGTTATGAATTTCAAGTTTTAAACTTTAAGATACTAAGTTCTGATTTATCTTAAAGTTAAGATCTTGAAGTTGTGAAGTTATGAATTTCAAGTTTTAAACTTTAAGATACTAAGTTCTGATTTATCTTAAAGTTAAGATCTTGAAGTTGTGAAGTTATGAATTTCAAGTTTTAAACTTTAAGCTAAAAACTTTCTGATTTATCTTAAAGTTAAGATCTTGAAGTTGCGAAGTTATGAATTTCAAGTTTTAAACTTTAAGATACTAAGTTCTGATTTATCTTAAAGTTAAGATCTTGAAGTTGTGAAGTTATGAATTTCAAGTTTTAAACTTTAAGATACTAAGTTCTGATTTATTTTAAAGTTAAGATCTTGAAGTTGTGAAGTTATGAATTTCAAGTTTTAAACTTTAAGATACTAAGTTCTGATTTATCTTAAAGTTAAGATCTTGAAGTTGTGAAGTTATGAATTTCAAGTTTTAAACTTTAAGATACTAAGTTCTGATTTATCTTAAAGTTAAGATCTTGAAGTTGTGAAGTTATGAATTTCAAGTTTTAAACTTTAAGATACTAAGTTCTGATTTATCTTAAAGTTAAGATCTTGAAGTTGTGAAGTTATGAATTTCAAGTTTTAAACTTTAAGATACTAAGTTCTGATTTATCTTAAAGTTAAGATCTTGAAGTTGTGAAGTTATGAATTTCAAGTTTTAAACTTTAAGCTAAAAACTTTCTGATTTATCTTAAAGTTAAGATCTTGAAGTTGCGAAGTTATGAATTTCAAGTTTTAAACTTTAAGATACTAAGTTCTGATTTATCTTAAAGTTAAGATCTTGAAGTTGTGAAGTTATGAATTTCAAGTTTTAAACTTTAAGATACTAAGTTCTGATTTATCTTAAAGTTAAGATCTTGAAGTTGTGAAGTTATGAATTTCAAGTTTTAAACTTTAAGATACTAAGTTCTGATTTATCTTAAAGTTAAGATCTTGAAGTTGTGAAGTTATGAATTTCAAGTTTTAAACTTTAATATACTAAGTTCTGATTTATCTTAATGTTAAGATCTTGAAGTTGTGAACTTATGAATTTCAAGTTTTAAACTTTAAGATACTAAGTTCTGATTTATCTTAAAGTTAAGATCTTGAAGTTGTGAAGTTATGAATTTCAAGTTTTAAACTTTAAGATACTAAGTTCTGATTTATCTTAAAGTTAAGATCTTGAAGTTGTGAAGTTATGAATTTCAAGTTTTAAACTTTAAGATACTAAGTTCTGATTTATCTTAAAGTTAAGATCTTGAAGTTGTGAAGTTATGAATTTCAAGTTTTAAACTTTAAGATACTAAGTTCTGATTTATCTTAAAGTTAAGATCTTGAAGTTGTGAAGTTATGAATTTCAAGTTTTAAACTTTAAGATACTAAGTTCTGATTTATCTTAAAGTTAAGATCTTGAAGTTGTGAAGTTATGAATTTCAAGTTTTAAACTTTAAGATACTAAGTTCTGATTTATCTTAAAGTTAAGATCTTGAAGTTGTGAAGTTATGAATTTCAAGTTTTAAACTTTAAGATACTAAGTTCTGATTTATCTTAAAGTTAAGATCTTGAAGTTGTGAAGTTATGAATTTCAAGTTTTAAACTTTAAGCTAAAAACTTTCTGATTTATCTGAAAGTTAAGATCTTGAAGTTGCGAAGTTATGAATTTCAAGTTTTAAACTTTAAGATACTAAGTTCTGATTTATCTTAAAGTTAAGATCTTGAAGTTGTGAAGTTATGAATTTCAAGTTTTAAACTTTAAGATACTAAGTTCTGATTTATCTTAAAGTTAAGATCTTGAAGTTGTGAAGTTATGAATTTCAAGTTTTAAACTTTAAGATACTAAGTTCTGATTTATCTTAAAGTTAAGATCTTGAAGTTGTGAAGTTATGAATTTCAAGTTTTAAACTTTAAGATACTAAGTTCTGATTTATCTTAAAGTTAAGATCTTGAAGTTGTGAAGTTATGAATTTCAAGTTTTAAACTTTAAGCTAAAAACTTTCTGATTTATCTTAAAGTTAAGATCTTGAAGTTGCGAAGTTATGAATTTCAAGTTTTAAACTTTAAGATACTAAGTTCTGATTTATCTTAAAGTTAAGATCTTGAAGTTGTGAAGTTATGAATTTCAAGTTTTAAACTTTAAGATACTAAGTTCTGATTTATCTTAAAGTTAAGAACTTGAAGTTGTGAAGTTATGAATTTCAAGTTTTAAACTTTAAGATACTAAGTTCTGATTTATCTTAAAGTTAAGATCTTGAAGTTGTGAAGTTATGAATTTCAAGTTTTAAACTTTAAACTTTTTAAACAAGTTAAGATCTTGAAGTTGCGAAGTTATGAATTTCAAGTTTTAAACTTTAAGATACTAAGTTCTGATTTATCTTAAAGTTAAGATCTTGAAGTTGTGAAGTTATGAATTTCAAGTTTTAAACTTTAAGATACTAAGTTCTGATTTATTTTAAAGTTAAGATCTTGAAGTTGTGAAGTTATGAATTTCAAGTTTTAAACTTTAAGATACTAAGTTCTGATTTATCTTAAAGTTAAGATCTTGAAGTTGTGAAGTTATGAATTTCAAGTTTTAAACTTTAAGATACTAAGTTCTGATTTATCTTAAAGTTAAGATCTTGAAGTTGTGAAGTTATGAATTTCAAGTTTTAAACTTTAAGATACTAAGTTCTGATTTATCTTAAAGTTAAGATCTTGAAGTTGTGAAGTTATGAATTTCAAGTTTTAAACTTTAAGCTAAAAACTTTCTGATTTATCTTAAAGTTAAGATCTTGAAGTTGCGAAGTTATGAATTTCAAGTTTTAAACTTTAAGATACTAAGTTCTGATTTATCTTAAAGTTAAGATCTTGAAGTTGTGAAGTTATGAATTTCAAGTTTTAAACTTTAAGATACTAAGTTCTGATTTATCTTAAAGTTAAGATCTTGAAGTTGTGAAGTTATGAATTTCAAGTTTTAAACTTTAAGATACTAAGTTCTGATTTATCTTAAAGTTAAGATCTTGAAGTTGTGAAGTTATGAATTTCAAGTTTTAAACTTTAAGATACTAAGTTCTGATTTATCTTAAAGTTAAGATCTTGAAGTTGTGAAGTTATGAATTTCAAGTTTTAAACTTTAAGCTAAAAACTTTCTGATTTATCTTAAAGTTAAGATCTTGAAGTTGCGAAGTTATGAATTTCAAGTTTTAAACTTTAAGATACTAAGTTCTGATTTATCTTAAAGTTAAGATCTTGAAGTTGTGAAGTTATGAATTTCAAGTTTTAAACTTTAAGATACTAAGTTCTGATTTATCTTAAAGTTAAGAACTTGAAGTTGTGAAGTTATGAATTTCAAGTTTTAAACTTTAAGATACTAAGTTCTGATTTATCTTAAAGTTAAGATCTTGAAGTTGTGAAGTTATGAATTTCAAGTTTTAAACTTTAAGCTAAAAACTTTCTGATTTATCTTAAAGTTAAGATCTTGAAGTTGCGAAGTTATGAATTTCAAGTTTTAAACTTTAAGATACTAAGTTCTGATTTATCTTAAAGTTAAGATCTTGAAGTTGTGAAGTTATGAATTTCAAGTTTTAAACTTTAAGATACTAAGTTCTGATTTATCTTAAAGTTAAGATCTTGAAGTTGTGAAGTTATGAATTTCAAGTTTTAAACTTTAAGATACTAAGTTCTGATTTATCTTAAAGTTAAGATCTTGAAGTTGTGAAGTTATGAATTTCAAGTTTTAAACTTTAAGATACTAAGTTCTGATTTATCTTAAAGTTAAGATCTTGAAGTTGTGAAGTTATGAATTTCAAGTTTTAAACTTTAAGCTAAAAACTTTCTGATTTATCTTAAAGTTAAGATCTTGAAGTTGCGAAGTTATGAATTTCAAGTTTTAAACTTTAAGATACTAAGTTCTGATTTATCTTAAAGTTAAGATCTTGAAGTTGTGAAGTTATGAATTTCAAGTTTTAAACTTTAAGATACTAAGTTCTGATTTATCTTAAAGTTAAGATCTTGAAGTTGTGAAGTTATGAATTTCAAGTTTTAAACTTTAAGATACTAAGTTCTGATTTATCTTAAAGTTAAGATCTTGAAGTTGTGAAGTTATGAATTTCAAGTTTTAAACTTTAAGATACTAAGTTCTGATTTATCTTAAAGTTAAGATATTGAAGTTGTGAAGTTATGAATTTCAAGTTTTAAACTTTAAGATACTAAGTTCTGATTTATCTTAAAGTTAAGATCTTGAAGTTGTGAAGTTATGAATTTCAAGTTTTAAACTTTAAGCTAAAAACTTTCTGATTTATCTTAAAGTTAAGATCTTGAAGTTGTGAAGTTATGAATTTCAAGTTTTAAACTTTAAGATACTAAGTTCTGATTTATCTTAAAGTTAAGATCTTGAAGTTGTGAAGTTATGAATTTCAAGTTTTAAACTTTAAGATACTAAGTTCTGATTTATCTTAAAGTTAAGATCTTGAAGTTGTGAAGTTATGAATTTCAAGTTTTAAACTTTAAGATACTAAGTTCTGATTTATCTTAAAGTTAAGATCTTGAAGTTGTGAAGTTATGAATTTCAAGTTTTAAACTTTAAGCTAAAAACTTTCTGATTTATCTTAAAGTTAAGATCTTGAAGTTGCGAAGTTATGAATTTCAAGTTTTAAACTTTAAGATACTAAGTTCTGATTTATCTTAAAGTTAAGATCTTGAAGTTGTGAAGTTATGAATTTCAAGTTTTAAACTTTAAGATACTAAGTTCTGATTTATCTTAAAGTTAAGATCTTGAAGTTGTGAAGTTATGAATTTCAAGTTTTAAACTTTAAGATACTAAGTTCTGATTTATCTTAAAGTTAAGATCTTGAAGTTGTGAAGTTATGAATTTCAAGTTTTAAACTTTAAGATACTAAGTTCTGATTTATCTTAAAGTTAAGATCTTGAAGTTGTGAAGTTATGAATTTCAAGTTTTAAACTTTAAGCTAAAAACTTTCTGATTTATCTTAAAGTTAAGATCTTGAAGTTGCGAAGTTACGAATTTCAAGTTTTAAACTTTAAGATACTAAGTTCTGATTTATCTTAAAGTTAAGATCTTGAAGTTGTGAAGTTATGAATTTCAAGTTTTAAACTTTAAGATACTAAGTTCTGATTTATCTTAAAGTTAAGAACTTGAAGTTGTGAAGTTATGAATTTCAAGTTTTAAACTTTAAGATACTAAGTTCTGATTTATCTTAAAATTAAGATCTTGAAGTTGTGAAGTTATGAATTTCAAGTTTTAAACTTTAAGCTAAAAACTTTCTGATTTATCTTAAAGTTAAGATCTTGAAGTTGCGAAGTTATGAATTTCAAGTTTTAAACTTTAAGATACTAAGTTCTGATTTATCTTAAAGTTAAGATCTTGAAGTTGTGAAATTATGAATTTCAAGTTTTAAACTTTAAGATACTAAGTTCTGATTTATCTTAAAGTTAAGATCTTGAAGTTGTGAAGTTATGAATTTCAAGTTTTAAACTTTAAGATACTAAGTTCTGATTTATCTTAAAGTTAAGATCTTGAAGTTGTGAAGTTATGAATTTCAAGTTTGAAACTTTAAGATACTAAGTTCTGATTTATCTTAAAGTTAAGATCTTGAAGTTGTGAAGTTATGAATTTCAAGTTTTAAACTTTAAGCTAAAAACTTTCTGATTTATCTTAAAGTTAAGATCTTGAAGTTGCGAAGTTATGAATTTCAAGTTTTAAACTTTAAGATACTAAGTTCTGATTTATTTTAAAGTTAAGATCTTGAAGTTGTGAAGTTATGAATTTCAAGTTTTAAACTTTAAGATACTAAGTTCTGATTTATCTTAAAGTTAAGATCTTGAAGTTGTGAAGTTATGAATTACAAGTTTTAAACTTTAAGATACTAAGTTCTGATTTATCTTAAAGTTAAGATCTTGAAGTTGTGAAGTTATGAATTTCAAGTTTTAAACTTTAAGATACTAAGTTCTGATTTATCTTAAAGTTAAGATATTGAAGTTGTGAAGTTATGAATTTCAAGTTTTAAACTTTAAGATACTAAGTTCTGATTTATCTTAAAGTTAAGATCTTGAAGTTGTGAAGTTATGAATTTCAAGTTTTAAACTTTAAGCTAAAAACTTTCTGATTTATCTTAAAGTTAAGATCTTGAAGTTGTGAAGTTATGAATTTCAAGTTTTAAACTTTAAGATACTAAGTTCTGATTTATCTTAAAGTTAAGATCTTGAAGTTGTGAAGTTATGAATTTCAAGTTTTAAACTTTAAGATACTAAGTTCTGATTTATCTTAAAGTTAAGATCTTGAAGTTGTGAAGTTATGAATTTCAAGTTTTAAACTTTAAGATACTAAGTTCTGATTTATCTTAAAGTTAAGATCTTGAAGTTGTGAAGTTATGAATTTCAAGTTTTAAACTTTAAGCTAAAAACTTTCTGATTTATCTTAAAGTTAAGATCTTGAAGTTGTGAAGTTATGAATTTCAAGTTTTAAACTTTAAGATACTAAGTTCTGATTTATCTTAAAGTTAAGATCTTGAAGTTGTGAAGTTATGAATTTCAAGTTTTAAACTTTAAGATACTAAGTTCTGATTTATCTTAAAGTTAAGATCTTGAAGTTGTGAAGTTATGAATTTCAAGTTTTAAACTTTAAGATACTAAGTTCTGATTTATCTTAAAGTTAAGATCTTGAAGTTGTGAAGTTATGAATTTCAAGTTTTAAACTCTAAGATACTAAGTTCTGATTTATCTTAAAGTTAAGATCTTGAAGTTGTGAAGTTATGAATTTCAAGTTTTAAACTTTAAGATACTAAGTTCTGATTTATCTTAAAGTTAAGATCTTGAAGTTATGAATTTCAAGTTTTAAACTTTAAGATACTAAGTTCTGATTTATCTTAAAGTTAAGATCTTGAAGTTGTGAAGTTATGAATTTCAAGTTTTAAACTTTAAGATACTAAGTTCTGAGTTATCTTAAAGTTATGATATTGAAGTTGTGAAGTTATGAATTTCAAGTTTTAAACTTTAAGATACTAAGTTCTGATTTATCTTAAAGTTAAGATCTTGAAGTTGTGAAGTTATGAATTTCAAGTTTTAAACTTTAAGCTAAAAACTTTCTGATTTATCTTAAAGTTAAGATCTTGAAGTTGTGAAGTTATGAATTTCAAGTTTTAAACTTTAAGATACTAAGTTCTGATTTATCTTAAAGTTAAGATCTTGAAGTTGTGAAGTTATGAATTTCAAGTTTTAAACTTTAAGATACTAAGTTCTGATTTATCTTAAAGTTAAGATCTTGAAGTTGTGAAGTTATGAATTTCAAGTTTTAAACTTTAAGATACTAAGTTCTGATTTATCTTAAAGTTAAGATCTTGAAGTTGTGAAGTTATGAATTTCAAGTTTTAAACTTTAAGATACTAAGTTCTGATTTATCTTAAAGTTAAGATCTTGAAGTTGTGAAGTTATGAATTTCAAGTTTTAAACTTTAAGATACTAAGTTCTGATTTATCTTAAAGTTAAGATCTTGAAGTTGTGAAGTTATGAATTTCAAGTTTTAAACTTTAAGATACTAAGTTCTGATTTATCTTAAAGTTAAGATCTTGAAGTTGTGAAGTTATGAATTTCAAGTTTTAAACTTTAAGATACTAAGTTCTGATTTATCTTAAAGTTAAGATCTTGAAGTTGTGAAGTTATGAATTTCAAGTTTTAAACTTTAAGATACTAAGTTCTGATTTATCTTAAAGTTAAGATCTTGAAGTTGTGAAGTTATGAATTTCAAGTTTTAAACTTTAAGCTAAAAACTTTCTGATTTTTCTTAAAGTTAAGATCTTGAAGTTGCGAAGTTATGAATTTCAAGTTTTAAACTTTAAGATACTAAGTTCTGATTTATCTTAAAGTTAAGATCTTGAAGTTGTGAAGTTATGAATTTCAAGTTTTAAACTTTAAGCTAAAAACTTTCTGATTTATCTTAAAGTTAAGATCTTGAAGTTGTGAAGTTATGAATTTCAAGTTTTAAACTTTAAGATACTAAGTTCTGATTTATCTTAAAGTTAAGATCTTGAAGTTGTGAAGTTATGAATTTCAAGTTTTAAACTTTAAGATACTAAGTTCTGATTTATCTTAAAGTTAAGATCTTGAAGTTGTGAAGTTATGAATTTCAAGTTTTAAACTTTAAGATACTAAGTTCTGATTTATCTTAAAGTTAAGATCTTGAAGTTGTGAAGTTATGAATTTCAAGTTTTAAACTTTAAGATACTAAGTTCTGATTTATCTTAAAGTTAAGATCTTGAAGTTGTGAAGTTATGAATTTCAAGTTTTAAACTTTAAGATACTAAGTTCTGATTTATCTTAAAGTTAAGATCTTGAAGTTATGAATTTCAAGTTTTAAACTTTAAGATACTAAGTTCTGATTTATCTTAAAGTTAAGATCTTGAAGTTGTGAAGTTATGAATTTCAAGTTTTAAACTTTAAGATACTAAGTTCTGATTTATCTTAAAGTTAAGATCTTGAAGTTGTGAAGTTATGAATTTCAAGTTTTAAACTTTAAGATACTAAGTTCTGATTTATCTTAAAGTTAAGATCTTGAAGTTGTGAAGTTATGAATTTCAAGTTTTAAACTTTAAGATACTAAGTTCTGATTTATCTTAAAGTTAAGATCTTGAAGTTGTGAAGTTATGAACTTCAAGTTTTAAACTTTAAGATACTAAGTTCTGATTTATCTTAAAGTTAAGATCTTGAAGTTGTGAAGTTATGAATTTCAAGTTTTAAACTTTAAGATACTAAGTTCTGATTTATCTTAAAGTTAAGATCTTGAAGTTGTGAAGTTATGAATTTCATGTTTTAAACTTTAAGATACTAAGTTCTGATTTATCTTAAAGTTAAGATCTTGAAGTTGTGAAGTTATGAATTTCAAGTTTTAAACTTTAAGATACTAAGTTCTGATTTATCTTAAAGTTAAGATCTTGAAGTTGTGAAGTTATGAATTTCAAGTTTTAAACTTTAATATACTAAGTTCTGATTTATCTTAATGTTAAGATCTTGAAGTTGTGAACTTATGAATTTCAAGTTTTAAACTTTAAGATACTAAGTTCTGATTTATCTTAAAGTTAAGATCTTGAAGTTGTGAAGTTATGAATTTCAAGTTTTAAACTTTAAGATACTAAGTTCTGATTTATCTTAAAGTTAAGATCTTGAAGTTGTGAAGTTATGAATTTCAAGTTTTAAACTTTAAGATACTAAGTTCTGATTTATCTTAAAGTTAAGATCTTGAAGTTGTGAAGTTATGAATTTCAAGTTTTAAACTTTAAGATACTAAGTTCTGATTTATCTTAAAGTTAAGATCTTGAAGTTGTGAAGTTATGAATTTCAAGTTTTAAACTTTAAGATACTAAGTTCTGATTTATCTTAAAGTTAAGATCTTGAAGTTGTGAAGTTATGAGTTTCAAGTTTTAAACTTTAAGCTAAAAACTTTCTGATTTATCTTAAAGTTAAGATCTTGAAGTTGCGAAGTTATGAATTTCAAGTTTTAAACTTTAAGATACTAAGTTCTGATTTATCTTAAAGTTAAGATCTTGAAGTTGTGAAGTTATGAATTTCAAGTTTTAAACTTTAAGCTAAAAACTTTCTGATTTATCTTAAAGTTAAGATCTTGAAGTTGTGAAGTTATGAATTTCAAGTTTTAAACTTTAAGATACTAAGTTCTGATTTATCTTAAAGTTAAGATCTTGTAGTTGTGAAGTTATGAATTTCAAGTTTTAAACTTTAAGATACTAAGTTCTGATTTATCTTAAAGTTAAGATCTTGAAGTTGTGAAGTTATGAATTTCAAGTTTTAAACTTTAAGCTAAAAACTTTCTGATTTATCTTAAAGATAAGATCTTGAAGTTGTGAAGTTATGAATTTCAAGTTTTAAACTTTAAGATACTAAGTTCTGATTTATCTTAAAGTTAAGATCTTGAAGTTGTGAAGTTATGAATTTCAACACAATCGAAATTCTTACTCCAGAAATATTTAAGGGAAAGATCTCGGGTAGTGGTAATAATTTACGTTTGCTCCAACATTATTATTATGTGTAACCAATTTGTAACAGCTTTTAAATTGTATATTTTTTCTATAATATTATAGTCTTGAAGATGACAAGAAATCTTGTCGAAACTAGTCGATTTAAGTAAATAGTTTTCTTGAATACAAACTCCAATACCCGAGATCTTTCCCTTATGAATTTCAAGTTTTAAACTTTAAGATACTAAGTTCTGATTTATCTTAAAGTTAAGATCTTGAAGTTGTGAAGTTATGAATTTCATGTTTTAAACTTTAAGATACTAAGTTCTGATTTATCTTAAAGTTAAGATCTTGAAGTTGTGAAGTTATGAATTTCAAGTTTTAAACTTTAAGATACTAAGTTCTGATTTATCTTAAAGTTAAGATCTTGAAGTTGTGAAGTTATGAATTTCAAGTTTTAAACTTTAAGATACTAAGTTCTGATTTATCTTAAAGTTAAGATATTGAAGTTGTGAAGTTATGAATTTCAAGTTTTAAACTTTAAGATACTAAGTTCTGATTTATCTTAAAGTTAAGATCTTGAAGTTGTGAAGTTATGAATTTCAAGTTTTACACTTTAAGCTAAAAACTTTCTGATTTATCTTAAAGTTAAGATCTTGAAGTTGTGAAGTTATGAATTTCAAGTATTAAACTTTAAGATACTAAGTTCTGATTTATCTTAAAGTTAAGATCTTGAAGTTGTGAAGTTATGAATTTCAAGTTTTAAACTTTAAGATACTAAGTTCTGATTTATCTTAAAGTTAAGATCTTGAAGTTGTGAAGTTATGAATTTCAAGTTTTAAACTTTAAGCTAAAAACTTTCTGATTTATCTTAAAGTTAAGATCTTGAAGTTGTGAAGTTATGAATTTCAAGTTTTAAACTTTAAGATACTAAGTTCTGATTTATCTTAAAGTTAAGATCTTGAAGTTGTGAAGTTATGAATTTCAAGTTTTAAACTTTAAGATACTAAGTTCTGATTTATCTTAAAGTTAAGATCTTGAAGTTGTGAAGTTATGAATTTCAAGTTTTAAACTTTAAGATACTAAGTTCTGATTTATCTTAAAGTTAAGATATTGAAGTTGTGAAGTTATGAATTTCAAGTTTTAAACTTTAAGATACTAAGTTCTGATTTATCTTAAAGTTAAGATCTTGAAGTTGTGAAGTTATGAATTTCAAGTTTTACACTTTAAGCTAAAAACTTTCTGATTTATCTTAAAGTTAAGATCTTGAAGTTGTGAAGTTATGAATTTCAAGTATTAAACTTTAAGATACTAAGTTCTGATTTATCTTAAAGTTAAGATCTTGAAGTTGTGAAGTTATGAATTTCAAGTTTTAAACTTTAAGATACTAAGTTCTGATTTATCTTAAAGTTAAGATCTTGAAGTTGTGAAGTTATGAATTTCAAGTTTTAAACTTTAAGCTAAAAACTTTCTGATTTATCTTAAAGTTAAGATCTTGAAGTTGTGAAGTTATGAATTTCAAGTTTTAAACTTTAAGATACTAAGTTCTGATTTATCTTAAAGTTAAGATCTTGAAGTTGTGAAGTTATGAATTTCAAGTTTTAAACTTTAAGATACTAAGTTCTGATTTATCTTAAAGTTAAGATCTTGAAGTTGTGAAGTTATGAATTTCAAGTTTTAAACTTTAAGATACTAAGTTCTGATTTATCTTAAAGTTAAGATCTTGAAGTTGTGAAGTTATGAATTTCAAGTTTTAAACTTTAAGATACTAAGTTCTGATTTATCTTAAAGTTAAGATCTTGAAGTTGTGAAGTTATGAATTTCAAGTTTTAAACTTTAAGATACTAAGTTCTGATTTATCTTAAAGTTAAGATCTTGAAGTTGTGAAGTTATGAATTTCAAGTTTTAAACTTTAAGCTAAAAACTTTCTGATTTATCTTAAAGTTAAGATCTTGAAGTTGTGAAGTTATGAATTTCAAGTTTTAAACTTTAAGATACTAAGTTCTGATTTATCTTAAAGTTAAGATCTTGAAGTTGTGAAGTTATGAATTTCAAGTTTTAAACTTTAAGATACTAAGTTCTGATTTATCTTAAAGTTAAGATCTTGAAGTTGTGAAGTTATGAATTTCAAGTTTTAAACTTTAAGATACTAAGTTCTGATTTATCTTAAAGTTAAGATATTGAAGTTGTGAAGTTATGAATTTCAAGTTTTAAACTTTAAGATACTAAGTTCTGATTTATCTTAAAGTTAAGATCTTGAAGTTGTGAAGTTATGAATTTCAAGTTTTAAACTTTAAGCTAAAAACTTTCTGATTTATCCTAAAGTTAAGATCTTGAAGTTGTGAAGTTATGAATTCCAAGTTTTAAACTTTAAGATACTAAGTTCTGATTTATCTTAAAGTTAAGATCTTGAAGTTGTGAAGTTATGAATTTCAAGTTTTAAACTTTAAGATACTAAGTTCTGATTTATCTTAAAGTTAAGATCTTGAAGTTGTGAAGTTATGAATTTCAAGTTTTAAACTTTAAGATACTAAGTTCTGATTTATCTTAAAGTTAAGATCTTGAAGTTGTGAAGTTATGAATTTCAAGTTTTAAACTTTAAGCTAAAAACTTTCTGATTTATCTTAAAGTTAAGATCTTGAAGTTGCGAAGTTATGAATTTCAAGTTTTAAACTTTAAGATACTAAGTTCTGATTTATCTTAAAGTTAAGATCTTGAAGTTGTGAAGTTATGAATTTCAAGTTTTAAACTTTAAGCTAAAAACTTTCTGATTTATCTTAAAGTTAAGATCTTGAAGTTGTGAAGTTATGAATTTCAAGTTTTAAACTTTAAGATACTAAGTTCTGATTTATCTTAAAGTTAAGATCTTGAAGTTGTGAAGTTATGAATTTCAAGTTTTAAACTTTAAGATACTAAGTTCTGATTTATCTTAAAGTTAAGATCTTGAAGTTGTGAAGTTATGAATTTCAAGTTTTAAACTTTAAGATACTAAGTTCTGATTTATCTTAAAGTTAAGATCTTGAAGTTGTGAAGTTATGAATTTCAAGTTTTAAACTTTAAGATACTAAGTTCTGATTTATCTTAAAGTTAAGATCTTGAAGTTGTGAAGTTATGAATTTCAAGTTTTAAACTTTAAGATACTAAGTTCTGGATTTATCTTAAAGTTAAGATCTTGAAGTTGTGAAGTTATGAATTTCAAGTTTTAAACTTTAAGATACTAAGTTCTGATTTATCTTAAAGTTAAGATATTGAAGTTGTGAAGTTATGAATTTCAAGTTTTAAACTTTAAGATACTAAGTTCTGATTTATCTTAAAGTTAAGATCTTGAAGTTGTGAAGTTATGAATTTCAAGTTTTAAACTTTAAGATACTAAGTTCTGATTTATCTTAAAGTTAAGATCTTGAAGTTGTGTAGTTATGAATTTCAAGTTTTAAACTTTAAGATACTAAGTTCTGATTTATCTTAAAGTTAAGATATTGAAGTTGTGAAGTTATGAATTTCAAGTTTTAAACTTTAAGATACTAAGTTCTGATTTATCTTAAAGTTAAGATCTTGAAGTTGTGAAGTTATGAATTTCAAGTTTTAAACTTTAAGCTAAAAACTTTCTGATTTATCTTAAAGTTAAGATCTTGAAGTTGTGAAGTTATGAATTTCAAGTTTTAAACTTTAAGATACTAAGTTCTGATTTATCTTAAAGTTAAGATCTTGAAGTTGTGAAGTTATGAATTTCAAGTTTTAAACTTTAAGATACTAAGTTCTGATTTATCTTAAAGTTAAGATCTTGAAGTTGTGAAGTTATGAATTTCAAGTTTTAAACTTTAAGATACTAAGTTCTGATTTATCTTAAAGTTAAGATATTGAAGTTGTGAAGTTATGAATTTCAAGTTTTAAACTTTAAGATACTAAGTTCTGATTTATCTTAAAGTTAAGATCTTGAAGTTGTGAAGTTATGAATTTCAAGTTTTAAACTTTAAGCTAAAAACTTTCTGATTTATCTTAAAGTTAAGATCTTGAAGTTGTGAAGTTATGAATTCCAAGTTTTAAACTTTAAGATACTAAGTTCTGATTTATCTTAAAGTTAAGATCTTGAAGTTGTGAAGTTATGAATTTCAAGTTTTAAACTTTAAGATACTAAGTTCTGATTTATCTTAAAGTTAAGATCTTGAAGTTGTGAAGTTATGAATTTCAAGTTTTAAACTTTAAGATACTAAGTTCTGATTTATCTTAAAGTTAAGATCTTGTAGTTGTGAAGTTATGAATTTCAAGTTTTAAACTTTAAGATACTAAGTTCTGATTTATCTTAAAGTTAAGATCTTGAAGTTGTGAAGTTATGAATTTCAAGTTTTAAACTTTAAGATACTAAGTTCTGGATTTATCTTAAAGTTAAGATCTTGAAGTTGTGAAGTTATGAATTTCAAGTTTTAAACTTTAAGATACTAAGTTCTGATTTATCTTAAAGTTAAGATCTTGAAGTTGTGAAGTTATGAATTTCAAGTTTTAAACTTTAAGATACTAAGTTCTGATTTATCTTAAAGTTAAGATCTTGAAGTTGTGAAGTTATGAATTTCAAGTTTTAAACTTTAAGATACTAAGTTCTGATTTATCTTAAAGTTAAGATATTGAAGTTGTGAAGTTATGAATTTCAAGTTTTAAACTTTAAGATACTAAGTTCTGATTTATCTTAAAGTTAAGATCTTGAAGTTGTGAAGTTATGAATTTCAAGTTTTAAACTTTAAGCTAAAAACTTTCTGATTTATCTTAAAGTTAAGATCTTGAAGTTGTGAAGTTATGAATTTCAAGTTTTAAACTTTAAGATACTAAGTTCTGATTTATCTTAAAGTTAAGATCTAGAAGTTGTGAAGTTATGAATTTCAAGTTTTAAACTTTAAGATACTAAGTTCTGATTTATCTTAAAGTTAAGATCTTGAAGTTGTGAAGTTATGAATTTCAAGTTTTAAACTTTAAGATACTAAGTTCTGATTTATCTTAAAGTTAAGATCTTGAAGTTGTGAAGTTATGAATTTCAAGTTTTAAACTTTAAGCTAAAAGCTTTCTGATTTATCTTAAAGTTAAGATCTTGAAGTTGTGAAGTTATGAATTTCAAGTTTTAAACTTTAAGATACTAAGTTCTGATTTATCTTAAAGTTAAGATCTTGAAGTTGTGAAGTTATGAATTTCAAGTTTTAAACTTTAAGATACTAAGTTCTGATTTATCTTAAAGTTAAGATCTTGAAGTTGTGAAGTTATGAATTTCAAGTTTTAAACTTTAAGATACTAAGTTCTGATTTATCTTAAAGTTAAGATCTTGAAGTTGTGAAGTTATGAATTTCAAGTTTTAAACTTTAAGATACTAAGTTCTGATTTATCTTAAAGTTAAGATCTTGAAGTTGTGAAGTTATGAATTTCAAGTTTTAAACTTTAAGATACTAAGTTCTGATTTATCTTAAAGTTAAGATCTTGAAGTTGTGAAGTTATGAATTTCAAGTTTTAAACTTTAAGATACTAAGTTCTGATTTATCTTAAAGTTAAGATCTTGAAGTTGTGAAGTTATGAATTTCAAGTTTTAAACTTTAAGATACTAAGTTCTGATTTATCTTAAAGTTAAGATCTTGAAGTTGTGAAGTTACGAATTTCAAGTTTTAAACTTTAAGATACTAAGTTCTGATTTATCTTAAAGTTAAGATCTTGAAGTTGTGAAGTTATGAATTTCAAGTTTTAAACTTTAAGCTAAAAACTTTCTGATTTATCTTAAAGTTAAGATCTTGAAGTTGCGAAGTTATGAATTTCAAGTTTTAAACTTTAAGATACTAAGTTCTGATTTATCTTAAAGTTAAGATCTTGAAGTTGTGAAGTTACGAATTTCAAGTTTTAAACTTTAAGCTAAAAACTTTCTGATTTATCTTAAAGTAAGATCTTGAAGTTGTGAAGTTATGAATTTCAAGTTTTAAACTTTAAGATACTAAGTTCTGATTTATCTTAAAGTTAAGATCTTGAAGTTGTGAAGTTATGAATTTCAAGTTTTAAACTTTAAGATACTAAGTTCTGATTTATCTTAAAGTTAAGATCTTGAAGTTGTGAAGTTATGAATTTCAAGTTTTAAACTTTAAGATACTAAGTTCTGATTTATCTTAAAGTTAAGATCTTGAAGTTGTGAAGTTATGAATTTCAAGTTTTAAACTTTAAGATACTAAGTTCTGATTTATCTTAAAGTTAAGATCTTGAAGTTGTGAAGTTATGAATTTCAAGTTTTAAACTTTAAGATACTAAGTTCTGATTTATCTTAAAGTTAAGATCTTGAAGTTATGAATTTCAAGTTTTAAACTTTAAGATACTAAGTTCTGATTTATCTTATAATTAAGATCTTGAAGTTGTGAAGTTATGAATTTCAAGTTTTAAACTTTAAGATACTAAGTTCTGATTTATCTTAAAGTTAAGATCTTGAAGTTGTGAAGTTATGAATTTCAAGTTTTTAACTTTAAGATACTAAGTTCTGATTTATCTTAAAGTTAAGATATTGAAGTTGTGAAGTTATGAATTTCAAGTTTTAAACTTTAAGCTAAAAACTTTCTGATTTATCTTAAAGTTAAGATCTTGAAGTTGTGAAGTTATGAATTTCAAGTTTTAAACTTTAAGCTAAAAACTTTCTGATTTATCTTAAAGTTAAGATCTTGAAGTTGTGAAGTTATGAATTTCAAGTTTTAAACTTTAAGATACTAAGTTCTGATTTATCTTAAAGTTAAGATCTTGAAGTTGTGAAGTTATGAATTTCAAGTTTTAAACTTTAAGATACTAAGTTCTGATATATCTTAAAGTTAAGATCTTGAAGTTGTGAAGTTATGAATTTCAAGTTTTAAACTTGAAGCTAAAAACTTTCTGATTTATCTTAAAGTTAAGATCTTAAAGTTGTGAAGTTATGAATTTCAAGTTTTAAACTTTAAGATACTAAGTTCTGATTTATCTGAAAGTTAAGATCTTGAAGTTGTGAAGTTATGAATTTCAAGTTTTAAACTTTAAGATACTAAGTTCTGATTTATCTTAAAGTTAAGATCTTGAAGTTGTGAAGTTATGAATTTCAAGTTTTAACTTTAAGATACTAAGTTCGATTTATCTTAAAGTTAAGATCTTGAAGTTGTGAAGTTATGAATTTCAAGTTTTAAACTTTAAGATACTAAGTTCTGATTTATCTTAAAGTTAAGATCTTGAAGTTGTGAAGTTATGAATTTCAAGTTTTAAACTTTAAGCTAAAAACTTTCTGATTTATCTTAAAGTTAAGATCTTGAAGTTGTGAAGTTATGAATTTCAAGTTTTAAACTTTAAGCTAAAAACTTTCTGATTTATCTTAAAATTAAGATCTTGAAGTTGTGAAGTTACGAATTTCAAGTTTTAAACTTTGAGATACTAAGTTCTGATTTATCTTACGGTTAAGATCTTGAAGTTGTGAAGTTATGAATTTCAAGTTTTAAACTTTAAGATACTAAGTTCTGATTTATCTTAAAGTTAAGATCTTGAAGTTGTGAAGTTATGAATTTCAAGTTTTAAACTTTAAGATACTAAGTTCTGATTTATATTAAAGTTAAGATCTTGAAGTTGTGAAGTTATGAATTTCAAGTTTTAAACTTTAAGATACTAAGTTCTGATTTATCTTAAAGTTAAGATCTTGAAGTTGTGAAGTTATGAATTTCAAGTTTTAAACTTTAAGATACTAAGTTCTGATTTATCTTAAAGTTAAGATCTTGAAGTTGTGAAGTTATGAATTTCAAGTTTTAAACTTTAAGATACTAAGTTCTGATTTATCTTAAAGTTAAGATCTTGAAGTTGTGAAGTTATGAATTTCAAGTTTTAAACTTTAAGATACTAAGTTCTGATTTATCTTAAAGTTAAGATCTTGAAGTTGTGAAGTTATGAATTTCAAGTTTTAAACTTTAAGATACTAAGTTCTGATTTATCTTAAAGTTAAGATCTTGAAGTTGTGAAGTTATGAATTTCAAGTTTTAAACTTTAAGATACTAAGTTCTGATTTATCTTAAAGTTAAGATCTTGAAGTTGTGAAGTTATGAATTTCAAGTTTTAAACTTTAAGCTAAAAACTTTCTGATTTATCTTAAAGTTAAGATCTTGAAGTTGCGAAGTTATGAATTTCAAGTTATAAACTTTAAGATACTAAGTTCTGATTTATCTTAAAGTTAAGATCTTGAAGTTGTGAAGTTATGAATTTCAAGTTTTAAACTTTAAGCTAAAAACTTTCTGATTTATCTTAAAGTTAAGATCTTGAAGTTGTGAAGTTATGAATTTCAAGTTTTAAACTTTAAGATACTAAGTTCTGATTTATCTTAAAGTTAAGATATTGAAGATGTGAAGTTATGAATTTCAAGTTTTAAACTTTAAGATACTAAGTTCTGATTTATCTTAAAGTTAAGATCTTGAAGTTGTGAAGTTATGAATTTCAAGTTTTACACTTTAAGCTAAAAACTTTCTGATTTATCTTAAAGTTAAGATCTTGAAGTTGTGAAGTTATGAATTTCAAGTATTAAACTTTAAGATACTAAGTTCTGATTTATCTTAAAGTTAAGATCTTGAAGTTGTGAAGTTATGAATTTCAAGTTTTAAACTTTAAGATACTAAGTTCTGATTTATCTTAAAGTTAAGATCTTGAAGTTGTGAAGTTATGAATTTCAAGTTTTAAACTTTAAGCTAAAAACTTTCTGATTTATCTTAAAGTTAAGATCTTGAAGTTGTGAAGTTATGAATTTCAAGTTTTAAACTTTAAGATACTAAGTTCTGATTTATCTTAAAGTTAAGATCTTGAAGTTGTGAAGTTATGAATTTCAAGTTTTAAACTTTAAGATACTAAGTTCTGATTTATCTTAAAGTTAAGATCTTGAAGTTGTGAAGTTATGAATTTCAAGTTTTAAACTTTAAGATACTAAGTTCTGATTTATCTTAAAGTTAAGATATTGAAGTTGTGAAGTTATGAATTTCAAGTTTTAAACTTTAAGATACTAAGTTCTGATTTATCTTAAAGTTAAGATCTTGAAGTTGTGAAGTTATGAATTTCAAGTTTTACACTTTAAGCTAAAAACTTTCTGATTTATCTTAAAGTTAAGATCTTGAAGTTGTGAAGTTATGAATTTCAAGTATTAAACTTTAAGATACTAAGTTCAGATTTATCTTAAAGTTAAGATCTTGAAGTTGTGAAGTTATGAATTTCAAGTTTTAAACTTTAAGATACTAAGTTCTGATTTATCTTAAAGTTAAGATCTTGAAGTTGTGAAGTTATGAATTTCAAGTTTTAAACTTTAAGCTAAAAACTTTCTGATTTATCTTAAAGTTAAGATCTTGAAGTTGTGAAGTTATGAATTTCAAGTTTTAAACTTTAAGATACTAAGTTCTGATTTATCTTAAAGTTAAGATCTTGAAGTTGTGAAGTTATGAATTTCAAGTTTTAAACTTTAAGATACTAAGTTCTGATTTATCTTAAAGTTAAGATCTTGAAGTTGTGAAGTTATGAATTTCAAGTTTTAAACTTTAAGATACTAAGTTCTGATTTATCTTAAAGTTAAGATCTTGAAGTTGTGAAGTTATGAATTTCAAGTTTTAAACTTTAAGATACTAAGTTCTGATTTATCTTAAAGTTAAGATCTTGAAGTTGTGAAGTTATGAATTTCAAGTTTTAAACTTTAAGCTAAAAACTTTCTGATTTATCTTAAAGTTAAGATCTTGAAGTTGTGAAGTTATGAATTTCAAGTTTTAAACTTTAAGCTAAAAACTTTCTGATTTATCTTAAAGTTAAGATCTTGAAGTTGCGAAGTTATGAATTTCAAGTTTTAAACTTTAAGATACTAAGTTCTGATTTATCTTAAAGTTAAGATCTTGAAGTTGTGAAGTTATGAATTTCAAGTTTTAAACTTTAAGCTAAAAACTTTCTGATTTATCTTAAAGTTAAGATCTTGAAGTTGTGAAGTTATGAATTTCAAGTTTTAAACTTTAAGATACTAAGTTCTGATTTATCTTAAAGTTAAGATCTTGAAGTTGTGAAGTTATGAATTTCAAGTTTTAAACTTTAAGATACTAAGTTCTGATTTATCTTAAAGTTAAGATCTTGAAGTTGTGAAGTTATGAATTTCAAGTTTTAAACTTTAAGATACTAAGTTCTGATTTATCTTAAAGTTAAGATATTGAAGTTGTGAAGTTATGAATTTCAAGTTTTAAACTTTAAGATACTAAGTTCTGATTTATCTTAAAGTTAAGATCTTGAAGTTGTGAAGTTATGAATTTCAAGTTTTAAACTTTAAGCTAAAAACTTTCTGATTTATCTTAAAGTTAAGATCTTGAAGTTGTGAAGTTATGAATTCCAAGTTTTAAACTTTAAGATACTAAGTTCTGATTTATCTTAAAGTTAAGATCTTGAAGTTGTGAAGTTATGAATTTCAAGTTTTAAACTTTAAGATACTAAGTTCTGATTTATCTTAAAGTTAAGATCTTGAAGTTGTGAAGTTATGAATTTCAAGTTTTAAACTTTAAGATACTAAGTTCTGATTTATCTTAAAGTTAAGATCTTGAAGTTGTGAAGTTATGAATTTCAAGTTTTAAACTTTAAGCTAAAAACTTTCTGATTTATCTTAAAGTTAAGATCTTGAAGTTGCGAAGTTATGAATTTCAAGTTTTAAACTTTAAGATACTAAGTTCTGATTTATCTTAAAGTTAAGATCTTGAAGTTGTGAAGTTATGAATTTCAAGTTTTAAACTTTAAGCTAAAAACTTTCTGATTTATCTTAAAGTTAAGATCTTGAAGTTGTGAAGTTATGAATTTCAAGTTTTAAACTTTAAGATACTAAGTTCTGATTTATCTTAAAGTTAAGATCTTGAAGTTGTGAAGTTATGAATTTCAAGTTTTAAACTTTAAGATACTAAGTTCTGATTTATCTTAAAGTTAAGATCTTGAAGTTGTGAAGTTATGAATTTCAAGTTTTAAACTTTAAGATACTAAGTTCTGATTTATCTTAAAGTTAAGATCTTGAAGTTGTGAAGTTATGAATTTCAAGTTTTAAACTTTAAGATACTAAGTTCTGATTTATCTTAAAGTTAAGATCTTGAAGTTGTGAAGTTATGAATTTCAAGTTTTAAACTTTAAGATACTAAGTTCTGGATTTATCTTAAAGTTAAGATCTTGAAGTTGTGAAGTTATGAATTTCAAGTTTTAAACTTTAAGATACTAAGTTCTGATTTATCTTAAAGTTAAGATATTGAAGTTGTGAAGTTATGAATTTCAAGTTTTAAACTTTAAGATACTAAGTTCTGATTTATCTTAAAGTTAAGATCTTGAAGTTGTGAAGTTATGAATTTCAAGTTTTAAACTTTAAGATACTAAGTTCTGATTTATCTTAAAGTTAAGATCTTGAAGTTGTGAAGTTATGAATTTCAAGTTTTAAACTTTAAGATACTAAGTTCTGATTTATCTTAAAGTTAAGATATTGAAGTTGTGAAGTTATGAATTTCAAGTTTTAAACTTTAAGATACTAAGTTCTGATTTATCTTAAAGTTAAGATCTTGAAGTTGTGAAGTTATGAATTTCAAGTTTTAAACTTTAAGCTAAAAACTTTCTGATTTATCTTAAAGTTAAGATCTTGAAGTTGTGAAGTTATGAATTTCAAGTTTTAAACTTTAAGTTACTAAGTTCTGATTTATCTTAAAGTTAAGATCTTGAAGTTGTGAAGTTATGAATTTCAAGTTTTAAACTTTAAGATACTAAGTTCTGATTTATCTTAAAGTTAAGATCTTGAAGTTGTGAAGTTATGAATTTCAAGTTTTAAACTTTAAGATACTAAGTTCTGATTTATCTTAAAGTTAAGATATTGAAGTTGTGAAGTTATGAATTTCAAGTTTTAAACTTTAAGATACTAAGTTCTGATTTATCTTAAAGTTAAGATCTTGAAGTTGTGAAGTTATGAATTTCAAGTTTTAAACTTTAAGCTAAAAACTTTCTGATTTATCTTAAAGTTAAGATCTTGAAGTTGTGAAGTTATGAATTCCAAGTTTTAAACTTTAAGATACTAAGTTCTGATTTATCTTAAAGTTAAGATCTTGAAGTTGTGAAGTTATGAATTTCAAGTTTTAAACTTTAAGATACTAAGTTCTGATTTATCTTAAAGTTAAGATCTGGAAGTTGTGAAGTTATGAATTTCAAGTTTTAAACTTTAAGATACTAAGTTCTGATTTATCTTAAAGTTAAGATCTTGAAGTTGTGAAGTTATGAATTTCAAGTTTTAAACTTTAAGATACTAAGTTCTGATTTATCTTAAAGTTAAGATCTTGAAGTTGTGAAGTTATGAATTTCAAGTTTTAAACTTTAAGATACTAAGTTCTGGATTTATCTTAAAGTTAAGATCTTGAAGTTGTGAAGTTATGAATTTCAAGTTTTAAACTTTAAGATACTAAGTTCTGATTTATCTTAAAGTTAAGATCTTGAAGTTGTGAAGTTATGAATTTCAAGTTTTAAACTTTAAGATACTAAGTTCTGATTTATCTTAAAGTTAAGATCTTGAAGTTGTGAAGTTATGAATTTCAAGTTTTAAACTTTAAGATACTAAGTTCTGATTTATCTTAAAGTTAAGATATTGAAGTTGTGAAGTTATGAATTTCAAGTTTTAAACTTTAAGATACTAAGTTCTGATTTATCTTAAAGTTAAGATCTTGAAGTTGTGAAGTTATGAATTTCAAGTTTTAAACTTTAAGCTAAAAACTTTCTGATTTATCTTAAAGTTAAGATCTTGAAGTTGTGAAGTTATGAATTTCAAGTTTTAAACTTTAAGATACTAAGTTCTGATTTATCTTAAAGTTAAGATCTTGAAGTTGTGAAGTTATGAATTTCAAGTTTTAAACTTTAAGATACTAAGTTCTGATTTATCTTGAAGTTAAGATCTTGAAGTTGTGAAGTTATGAATTTCAAGTTTTAAACTTTAAGATACTAAGTTCTGATTTATCTTAAAGTTAAGATCTTGAAGTTGTGAAGTTATGAATTTCAAGTTTTAAACTTTAAGCTAAAAGCTTTCTGATTTATCTTAAAGTTAAGATCTTGAAGTTGTGAAGTTATGAATTTCAAGTTTTAAACTTTAAGATACTAAGTTCTGATTTATCTTAAAGTTAAGATCTTGAAGTTGTGAAGTTATGAATTTCAAGTTTTAAACTTTAAGATACTAAGTTCTGATTTATCTTAAAGTTAAGATCTTGAAGTTGTGAAGTTATGAATTTCAAGTTTTAAACTTTAAGATACTAAGTTCTGATTTATCTTAAAGTTAAGATCTTGAAGTTGTGAAGTTATGAATTTCAAGTTTTAAACTTTAAGATACTAAGTTCTGATTTATCTTAAAGTTAAGATCTTGAAGTTGTGAAGTTATGAATTTCAAGTTTTAAACTTTAAGATACTAAGTTCTGATTTATCTTAAAGTTAAGATCTTGAAGTTGTGAAGTTATGAATTTCAAGTTTTAAACTTTAAGATACTAAGTTCTGATTTATCTTAAAGTTAAGATCTTGAAGTTGTGAAGTTATGAATTTCAAGTTTTAAACTTTAAGATACTAAGTTCTGATTTATCTTAAAGTTAAGATCTTGAAGTTGTGAAGTTATGAATTTCAAGTTTTAAACTTTAAGATACTAAGTTCTGATTTATCTTAAAGTTAAGATCTTGAAGTTGTGAAGTTATGAATTTCAAGTTTTAAACTTTAAGATACTAAGTTCTGATTTATCTTAAAGTTAAGATCTTGAAGTTGTGAAGTTATGAATTTCAAGTTTTAATCTTTAAGCTAAAAACTTTCTGATTTATCTTAAAGTAAGATCTTGAAGTTGTGAAGTTATGAATTTCAAGTTTTAAACTTTAAGATACTAAGTTCTGATTTATCTTAAAGTTAAGATCTTGAAGTTGTGAAGTTATGAATTTCAAGTTTTAAACTTTAAGATACTAAGTTCTGATTTATCTTAAAATTAAGATCTTGAAGTTGTGAAGTTATGAATTTCAAGTTTTAAACTTTAAGATACTAAGTTCTGATTTATCTTAAAGTTAAGATCTTGAAGTTGAGAAGTTATGAATTTCAAGTTTTATACTTTAAGATACTAAGTTCTGATTTATCTTAAAGTTAAGATCTTGAAGTTGTGAAGTTATGAATTTCAAGTTTTAAACTTTAAGATACTAAGTTCTGATTTATCTTAAAGTTAAGATCTTGAAGTTATGAATTTCAAGTTTTAAACTTTAAGATACTAAGTTCTGATTTATCTTATAATTAAGATCTTGAAGTTGTGAAGTTATGAATTTCAAGTTTTAAACTTTAAGATACTAAGTTCTGATTTATCTTAAAGTTAAGATCTTGAAGTTGTGAAGTTATGAATTTCAAGTTTTAAACTTTAAGATACTAAGTTCTGATATATCTTAAAGTTAAGATCTTGAAGTTGTGAAGTTATGAATTTCAAGTTTTAAACTTGAAGCTAAAAACTTTCTGATTTATCTTAAAGTTAAGATCTTTAAGTTGTGAAGTTATGAATTTCAAGTTTTAAACTTTAAGATACTAAGTTCTGATTTATCTTAAAGTTAAGATCTTGAAGTTGTGAAGTTATGAATTGCAAGTTTTAAACTTTAAGCTAAAAACTTTCTGATTTATCTTAAAGTTAAGATCTTGAAGTTGTGAAGTTATGAATTTCAAGTTTTAAACTTTAAGATACTAAGTTCTGATTTATCTTAAAGTTAAGATCTTGAAGTTGTGAAGTTATGAATTGCAAGTTTTAAACTTTAAGCTAAAAACTTTCTGATTTATCTTAAAGTTAAGATCTTGAAGTTGTGAAGTTATGAATTTCAAGTTTTAAACTTTAAGATACTAAGTTCTGATTTATCTTAAAGTTAAGATCTTGAAGTTGTGAAGTTATGAATTTCAAGTTTTAAACTTTAAGCTAAAAACTTTCTGATTTATCTTAAAGTTAAGATCTTGAAGTTGTGAAGTTATGAATTTCAAGTTTTAAACTTTAAGCTAAAAACTTTCTGATTTATCTTAAAGTTAAGATCTTGAAGTTGTGAAGTTATGAATTTCAAGTTTTAAACTTTAAGATACTAAGTTCTGATTTATCTTAAAGTTAAGATCTTGAAGTTGTGAAGTTATGAATTTCAAGTTTTAAACTTTAAGATACTAAGTTCTGATTTATCTTAAAGTTAAGATCTTGAAGTTGTGAAGTTATGAATTTCAAGTTTTAAACTTTAAGCTAAAAACTTTCTGATTTATCTTAAAGTTAAGATCTTGAAGTTGTGAAGTTATGAATTTCAAGTTTTAAACTTTAAGATACTATGTTCTGATTTATCTTAAAGTTAAGATCTTGAAGTTGTGAAGTTATGAATTTCAAGTTTTAAACTTTAAGATACTAAGTTCTGATTTATCTTAAAGTTAAGATCTTGAAGTTGTGAAGTTATGAATTGCAAGTTTTAAACTTTAAGCTAAAAACTTTCTGATTTATCTTAAAGTTAAGATCTTGAAGTTGTGAAGTTATGAATTTCAAGTTTTAAACTTTAAGATACTAAGTTCTGATTTATCTTAAAGTTAAGATCTTGAAGTTGTGAAGTTATGAATTGCAAGTTTTAAACTTTAAGCTAAAAACTTTCTGATTTATCTTAAAGTTAAGATCTTGAAGTTGTGAAGTTATGAATTTCAAGTTGTAAACTTTAAGATACTAAGTTCTGATTTATCTTAAAGTTAAGATCTTGAAGTTGTGAAGTTATGTATTTCAAGTTTTAAACTTTAAGATACTAAGTTCTGATTTATCTTAAAGTTAAGATCTTGAAGTTGTGAAGTTATGAATTTCAAGTTTTAAACTTTAAGCTAAAAACTTTCTGATTTATCTTAAAGTTAAGATCTTGAAGTTGTGAAGTTATGAATTTCAAGTTTTAAACTTTAAGCTAAAAACTTTCTGATTTATCTTAAAGTTAAGATCTTGAAGTTGTGAAGTTATGAATTTCAAGTTTTAAACTTTAAGATACTAAGTTCTGATTTATCTTAAAGTTAAGATCTTGAAGTTGTGAAGTTATGAATTGCAAGTTTTAAACTTTAAGATACTAAGTTCTGATTTATCTTAAAGTTAAGATCTTGAAGTTGTGAAGTTATGAATTGCAAGTTTTAAACTTTAAGCTAAAAACTTTCTGATTTATCTTAAAGTTAAGATCTTGAAGTTGTGAAGTTATGAATTTCAAGTTTTAAACTTTAAGCTAAAAACTTTCTGATTTATCTTAAAGTTAAGATCTTGAAGTTGTGAAGTTATGAATTTCAAGTTTTAAACTTTAAGATACTAAGTTCTGATTTATCTTAAAGTTAAGATCTTGAAGTTGTGAAGTTATGAATTTCAAGTTTTAAACTTTAAGATACTAAGTTCTGATTTATCTTAAAGTTAAGATCTTGTAGTTGTGAAGTTATGAATTTCAAGTTTTAAACTTTAAGCTAAAAACTTTCTGATTTATCTTAAAGTTAAGATCTTGAAGTTGTGAAGTTATGAATTTCAAGTTTTAAACTTTAAGATACTAAGTTCTGATTTATCTTAAAGTTAAGATCTTGAAGTTGTGAAGTTATGAATTGCAAGTTTTAAACTTTAAGCTAAAAACTTTCTGATTTATCTTAAAGTTAAGATCTTGAAGTTGTGAAGTTATGAATTGCAAGTTTTAAACTTTAAGCTAAAAACTTTCTGATTTATCTTAAAGTTAAGATCTTGAAGTTGTGAAGTTATGAATTGCAAGTTTTAAACTTTAAGCTAAAAACTTTCTGATTTATCTTAAAGTTAAGATCTTGAAGTTGTGAAGTTATGAATTTCAAGTTTTAAACTTTAAGATACTAAGTTCTGATTTATCTTAAAGTTAAGATCTTGAAGTTGTGAAGTTATGAATTTCAAGTTTTAAACTTTAAGATACTAAGTTCTGATTTATCTTAAAGTTAAGATCTTGAAGTTGTGAAGTTATGAATTGCAAGTTTTAAACTTTAAGATACTAAGTTCTGATTTATCTTAAAGTTAAGATCTTGAAGTTGTGAAGTTATGAATTGCAAGTTTTAAACTTTAAGCTAAAAACTTTCTGATTTATCTTAAAGTTAAGATCTTGAAGTTGTGAAGTTATGAATTTCAAGTTTTAAACTTTAAGATACTAAGTTCTGATTTATCTTAAAGTTAAGATCTTGAAGTTGTGAAGTTATGAATTGCAAGTTTTAAACTTTAAGCTAAAAACTTTCTGATTTATCTTAAAGTTAAGATCTTGAAGTTGTGAAGTTATGAATTTCAAGTTTTAAACTTTAAGATACTAACGTAAAGGATAATCTCGGGTATAGGGGATCGGTACTCAAGAAAACAATTGCTGTGTTCGACCGGTTTCGACTAATATCTTAGTCATCATCAGGACTGTAATTTAGAAAAATACATGGTAATAATACAGATCAACATCTTACATCTCACAGATTAAAAACATTTACCTCAGACAGCGGTTAGGGCGTCTTCTTATAGACGCCCGCGTCTTCTTATAGGCAGACCGCGTTTTAATGTTAAATGTTAATTTATTTTATAGTTTGTTTATTTCAATTGTTTCTCATTGTGGCTTCCGCCAATGGTTACTTCACATGACTCTATATATTTTGTACTCTATAAGAAGACGCCCTAACCGCTGTCTGAGGTAAATGTTTTTAATCTGTGAGATGTAAGATGTTGATCTGTATTATTACCATGTATTTTTCTAAATTACAGTCCTGATGATGACTAAGATATTAGTCGAAACCGGTCGAACACAGCAATTGTTTTCTTGAGTACCGATCCCCTATACCCGAGATTATCCTTTACGTTATATATTGGGACGAGACTCTAGTTTTGTTTAAGATACTAAGTTCTGATTTATCTTAAAGTTAAGATCTTGAAGTTGTGAAGTTATGAATTGCAAGTTTTAAACTTTAAGATACTAAGTTCTGATTTATCTTAAAGTTAAGATCTTGAAGTTGTGAAGTTATGAATTTCAAGTTTTAAACTTTAAGCTAAAAACTTTCTGATTTATCTTAAAGTTAAGATCTTGAAGTTGTGAAGTTATGAATTTCAAGTTTTAAACTTTAAGATACTAAGTTCTGATTTATCTTAAAGTTAAGATCTTGAAGTTGTGAAGTTATGAATTGCAAGTTTTAAACTTTAAGATACTAAGTTCTGATTTATCTTAAAGTTAAGATCTTGAAGTTGTGAAGTTATGAATTGCAAGTTTTAAACTTTAAGATACTAAGTTCTGATTTATCTTAAAGTTAAGATCTTGAAGTTGTGAAGTTATGAATTTCAAGTTTTAAACTTTAAGATACTAAGTTCTGATTTATCTTAAAGTTAAGATCTTGAAGTTGTGAAGTTATGAATTTCAAGTTTTAAACTTTAAGATACTAAGTTCTGATTTATCTTAAAGTTAAGATCTTGAAGTTGTGAAGTTATGAATTTCAAGTTTTAAACTTTAAGCTAAAAACTTTCTGATTTATCTTAAAGTTAAGATCTTGAAGTTGTGAAGTTATGAATTTCAAGTTTTAAACTTTAAGCTAAAAACTTACTGATTTATCTTAAAGTTAAGATCTTGAAGTTGTGAAGTTATGAATTGCAAGTTTTAAACTTTAAGCTAAAAACTTTCTGATTTATCTTAAAGTTAAGATCTTGAAGTTGTGAAGTTATGAATTTCAAGTTTTAAACTTTAAGATACTAAGTTCTGATTTATCTTAAAGTTAAAATCTTGAAGTTGTGAAGTTATGAATTGCAAGTTTTAAACTTTAAGCTAAAAACTTTCTGATTTATCTTAAAGTTAAGATCTTGAAGTTGTGAAGTTATGAATTTCAAGTTTTAAACTTTAAGCTAAAAACTTTCTGATTTATCTTAAAGTTAAGATCTTGAAGTTGTGAAGTTATGAATTTCAAGTTTTAAACTTTAAGCTAAAAACTTTCTGATTTATCTTAAAGTTAAGATCTTGAAGTTGTGAAGTTATGAATTGCAAGTTTTAAACTTTAAGCTAAAAACTTTCTGATTTATCTTAAAGTTAAGATCTTGAAGTTGTGAAGTTATGAATTTCAAGTTTTAAACTTTAAGCTAAAAACTTTCTGATTTATCTTAAAGTTAAGATCTTGAAGTTGTGAAGTTATGAATTTCAAGTTTTAAACTTTAAGATACTAAGTTCTGATTTATCTTAAAGTTAAGATCTTGAAGTTGTGAAGTTATGAATTGCAAGTTTTAAACTTTAAGCTAAAAACTTTCTGATTTATCTTAAAGTTAAGATCTTGAAGTTGTGAAGTTATGAATTTCAAGTTTTAAACTTTAAGCTAAAAACTTTCTGATTTATCTTAAAGTTAAGATCTTGAAGTTGTGAAGTTATGAATTGCAAGTTTTAAACTTTAAGCTAAAAACTTTCTGATTTATCTTAAAGTTAAGATCTTGAAGTTGTGAAGTTATGAATTGCAAGTTTTAAACTTTAAGCTAAAAACTTTCTGATTTATCTTAAAGTTAAGATCTTGAAGTTGAGAAGTTATGAATTTCAAGTTTTAAACTTTAAGATACTAAGTTCTGATTTATCTTAAAGTTAAGATCTTGAAGTTGTGAAGTTATGAATTGCAAGTTTTAAACTTTAAGCTAAAAACTTTCTGATTTATCTTAAAGTTAAGATCTTGAAGTTGTGAAGTTATGAATTGCAAGTTTTAAACTTTAAGCTAAAAACTTTCTGATTTATCTTAAAGTTAAGATCTTGAAGTTGTGAAGTTATGAATTTCAAGTTTTAAACTTTAAGATACTAAGTTCTGATTTATCTTAAAGTTAAGATCTTGAAGTTGTGAAGTTATGAATTGCAAGTTTTAAACTTTAAGCTAAAAACTTTCTGATTTATCTTAAAGTTAAGATCTTGAAGTTGTGAAGTTATGAATTTCAAGTTTTAAACTTTAAGCTAAAAACTTTCTGATTTATCTTAAAGTTAAGATCTTGAAGTTGTGAAGTTATGAATTTCAAGTTTTAAACTTTAAGCTAAAAACTTTCTGATTTATCTTAAAGTTAAGATCTTGAAGTTGTGAAGTTATGAATTGCAAGTTTTAAACTTTAAGCTAAAAACTTTCTGATTTATCTTAAAGTTAAGATCTTGAAGTTGTGAAGTTATGAATTTCAAGTTTTAAACTTTAAGATACTAAGTTCTGATTTATCTTAAAGTTAAGATCTTGAAGTTGTGAAGTTATGAATTTCAAGTTTTAAACTTTAAGCTAAAAACTTTCTGATTTATCTTAAAGTTAAGATCTTGAAGTTGTGAAGTTATGAATTGCAAGTTTTAAACTTTAAGCTAAAAACTTTCTGATTTATCTTAAAGTTAAGATCTTGAAGTTGTGAAGTTATGAATTTCAAGTTTTAAACTTTAAGCTAAAAACTTTCTGATTTATCTTAAAGTTAAGATCTTGAAGTTGTGAAGTTATGAATTTCAAGTTTTAAACTTTAAGATACTAAGTTCTGATTTATCTTAAAGTTAAGATCTTGAAGTTGTGAAGTTATGAATTGCAAGTTTTAAACTTTAAGCTAAAAACTTTCTGATTTATCTTAAAGTTAAGATCTTGAAGTTGTGAAGTTATGAATTTCAAGTTTTAAACTTTAAGATACTAAGTTCTGATTTATCTTAAAGTTAAGATCTTGAAGTTGTGAAGTTATGAATTTCAAGTTTTAAACTTTAAGCTAAAAACTTTCTGATTTATCTTAAAGTTAAGATCTTGAAGTTGTGAAGTTATGAATTGCAAGTTTTAAACTTTAAGCTAAAAACTTTCTGATTTATCTTAAAGTTAAGATCTTGAAGTTGTGAAGTTATGAATTTCAAGTTTTAAACTTTAAGATACTAAGTTCTGATTTATCTTAAAGTTAAGATCTTGAAGTTGTGAAGTTATGAATTGCAAGTTTTAAACTTTAAGCTAAAAACTTTCTGATTTATCTTAAAGTTAAGATCTTGAAGTTGTGAAGTTATGAATTTCAAGTTTTAAACTTTAAGATACTAAGTTCTGATTTATCTTAAAGTTAAGATCTTGAAGTTGTGAAGTTATGAATTGCAAGTTTTAAACTTTAAGCTAAAAACTTTCTGATTTATCTTAAAGTTAAGATCTTGAAGTTGTGAAGTTATGAATTTCAAGTTTTAAACTTTAAGATACTAAGTTCTGATTTATCTTAAAGTTAAGATCTTGAAGTTGTGAAGTTATGAATTTCAAGTTTTAAACTTTAAGCTAAAAACTTTCTGATTTATCTTAAAGTTAAGATCTTGAAGTTGTGAAGTTATGAATTTCAAGTTTTAAACTTTAAGATACTAAGTTCTGATTTATCTTAAAGTTAAGATCTTGAAGTTGTGAAGTTATGAATTTCAAGTTTTAAACTTTAAGATACTAAGTTCTGATTTATCTTAAAGTTAAGATCTTGAAGTTGTGAAGTTATGATTTTCAAGTTTTAAACTTTAAGCTAAAAACTTTCTGATTTATCTTAAAGTTAAGATCTTGAAGTTGTGAAGTTATGAATTTCAAGTTTTAAACTTTAAGCTAAAAACTTTCTGATTTATCTTAAAGTTAAGATCTTGAAGTTGTGAAGTTATGAATTTCAAGTTTTAAACTTTAAGCTAAAAACTTTCTGATTTATCTTAAAGTTAAGATCTTGAAGTTGTGAAGTTATGAATTGCAAGTTTTAAACTTTAAGCTAAAAACTTTCTGATTTATCTTAAAGTTAAGATCTTGAAGTTGTGAAGTTATGAATTTCAAGTTTTAAACTTTAAGATACTAAGTTCTGATTTATCTTAAAGTTAAGATCTTGAAGTTGTGAAGTTATGAATTTCAAGTTTTAAACTTTAAGCTAAAAACTTTCTGATTTATCTTAAAGTTAAGATCTTGAAGTTGTGAAGTTATGAATTGCAAGTTTTAAACTTTAAGCTAAAAACTTTCTGATTTATCTTAAAGTTAAGATCTTGAAGTTGTGAAGTTATGAATTTCAAGTTTTAAACTTTAAGATACTAAGTTCTGATTTATCTTAAAGTTAAGATCTTGAAGTTGTGAAGTTATGAATTTCAAGTTTTAAACTTTAAGCTAAAAACTTTCTGATTTATCTTAAAGTTAAGATCTTGAAGTTGTGAAGTTATGAATTGCAAGTTTTAAACTTTAAGATACTAAGTTCTGATTTATCTTAAAGTTAAGATCTTGAAGTTGTGAAGTTATGAATTTCAAGTTTTAAACTTTAAGATACTAAGTTCTGATTTATCTTAAAGTTAAGATCTTGAAGTTGTGAAGTTATGAATTGCAAGTTTTAAACTTTAAGCTAAAAACTTTCTGATTTATCTTAAAGTTAAGATCTTGAAGTTGTGAAGTTATGAATTTCAAGTTTTAAACTTTAAGATACTAAGTTCTGATTTATCTTAAAGTTAAGATCTTGAAGTTGTGAAGTTATGAATTGCAAGTTTTAAACTTTAAGCTAAAAACTTTCTGATTTATCTTAAAGTTAAGATCTTGAAGTTGTGAAGTTATGAATTTCAAGTTTTAAACTTTAAGATACTAAGTTCTGATTTATCTTAAAGTTAAGATCTTGAAGTTGTGAAGTTATGAATTTCAAGTTTTAAACTTTAAGCTAAAAACTTTCTGATTTATCTTAAAGTTAAGATCTTGAAGTTGTGAAGTTATGAATTGCAAGTTTTAAACTTTAAGCTAAAAACTTTCTGATTTATCTTAAAGTTAAGATCTTGAAGTTGTGAAGTTATGAATTTCAAGTTTTAAACTTTAAGATACTAAGTTCTGATTTATCGTAAAGTTAAGATCTTGAAGTTGTGAAGTTATGAATTTCAAGTTTTAAACTTTAAGCTAAAAACTTTCTGATTTATCTTAAAGTTAAGATCTTGAAGTTGTGAAGTTATGAATTGCAAGTTTTAAACTTTAAGCTAAAAACTTTCTGATTTATCTTAAAGTTAAGATCTTGAAGTTGTGAAGTTATGAATTTCAAGTTTTAAACTTTAAGCTAAAAACTTTCTGATTTATCTTAAAGTTAAGATCTTGAAGTTGTGAAGTTATGAATTTCAAGTTTTAAACTTTAAGATACTAAGTTCTGATTTATCTTAAAGTTAAGATCTTGAAGTTGTGAAGTTATGAATTGCAAGTTTTAAACTTTAAGCTAAAAACTTTCTGATTTATCTTAAAGTTAAGATCTTGAAGTTGTGAAGTTATGAATTTCAAGTTTTAAACTTTAAGCTAAAAACTTTCTGATTTATCTTAAAGTTAAGATCTTGAAGTTGTGAAGTTATGAATTTCAAGTTTTAAACTTTAAGTTACTAAGTTCTGATTTATCTTAAAGTTAAGATCTTGAAGTTGTGAAGTTATGAATTGCAAGTTTTAAACTTTAAGATACTAAGTTCTGATTTATCTTAAAGTTAAGATCTTGAAGTTGTGAAGTTATGAATTGCAAGTTTTAAACTTTAAGCTAAAAACTTTCTGATTTATCTTAAAGTTAAGATCTTGAAGTTGTGAAGTTATGAATTTCAAGTTTTAAACTTTAAGCTAAAAACTTTCTGATTTATCTTAAAGTTAAGATCTTGAAGTTGTGAAGTTATGAATTTCAAGTTTTAAACTTTAAGATACTAAGTTCTGATTTATCTTAAAGTTAAGATCTTGAAGTTGTGAAGTTATGAATTTCAAGTTTTAAACTTTAAGATACTAAGTTCTGATTTATCTTAAAGTTAAGATCTTGAAGTTGTGAAGTTATGAACTTCAAGTTTTAAACTTTAAGCTAAAAACTTTCTGATTTATCTTAAAGTTAAGATCTTGAAGTTGTGAAGTTATGAATTTCAAGTTTTAAACTTTAAGATACTAAGTTCTGATTTATCTTAAAGTTAAGATCTTGAAGTTGTGAAGTTATGAATTGCAAGTTTTAAACTTTAAGCTAAAAACTTTCTGATTTATCTTAAAGTTAAGATCTTGAAGTTGTGAAGTTATGAATTGCAAGTTTTAAACTTTAAGCTAAAAACTTTCTGATTTATCTTAAAGTTAAGATCTTGAAGTTGTGAAGTTATGAATTGCAAGTTTTAAACTTTAAGCTAAAAACTTTCTGATTTATCTTAAAGTTAAGATCTTGAAGTTGTGAAGTTATGAATTTCAAGTTTTAAACTTTAAGATACTAAGTTCTGATTTATCTTAAAGTTAAGATCTTGAAGTTGTGAAGTTATGAATTTCAAGTTTTAAACTTTAAGATACTAAGTTCTGATTTATCTTAAAGTTAAGATCTTGAAGTTGTGAAGTTATGAATTGCAAGTTTTAAACTTTAAGATACTAAGTTCTGATTTATCTTAAAGTTAAGATCTTGAAGTTGTGAAGTTATGAATTGCAAGTTTTAAACTTTAAGCTAAAAACTTTCTGATTTATCTTAAAGTTAAGATCTTGAAGTTGTGAAGTTATGAATTTCAAGTTTTAAACTTTAAGATACTAAGTTCTGATTTATCTTAAAGTTAAGATCTTGAAGTTGTGAAGTTATGAATTGCAAGTTTTAAACTTTAAGCTAAAAACTTTCTGATTTATCTTAAAGTTAAGATCTTGAAGTTGTGAAGTTATGAATTTCAAGTTTTAAACTTTAAGATACTAAGTTCTGATTTATCTTAAAGTTAAGATCTTGAAGTTGTGAAGTTATGAATTGCAAGTTTTAAACTTTAAGATACTAAGTTCTGATTTATCTTAAAGTTAAGATCTTGAAGTTGTGAAGTTATGAATTTCAAGTTTTAAACTTTAAGCTAAAAACTTTCTGATTTATCTTAAAGTTAAGATCTTGAAGTTGTGAAGTTATGAATTTCAAGTTTTAAACTTTAAGATACTAAGTTCTGATTTATCTTAAAGTTAAGATCTTGAAGTTGTGAAGTTATGAATTGCAAGTTTTAAACTTTAAGATACTAAGTTCTGATTTATCTTAAAGTTAAGATCTTGAAGTTGTGAAGTTATGAATTGCAAGTTTTAAACTTTAAGATACTAAGTTCTGATTTATCTTAAAGTTAAGATCTTGAAGTTGTGAAGTTATGAATTTCAAGTTTTAAACTTTAAGATACTAAGTTCTGATTTATCTTAAAGTTAAGATCTTGAAGTTGTGAAGTTATGAATTTCAAGTTTTAAACTTTAAGATACTAAGTTCTGATTTATCTTAAAGTTAAGATCTTGAAGTTGTGAAGTTATGAATTTCAAGTTTTAAACTTTAAGCTAAAAACTTTCTGATTTATCTTAAAGTTAAGATCTTGAAGTTGTGAAGTTATGAATTTCAAGTTTTAAACTTTAAGCTAAAAACTTTCTGATTTATCTTAAAGTTAAGATCTTGAAGTTGTGAAGTTATGAATTGCAAGTTTTAAACTTTAAGCTAAAAACTTTCTGATTTATCTTAAAGTTAAGATCTTGAAGTTGTGAAGTTATGAATTTCAAGTTTTAAACTTTAAGATACTAAGTTCTGATTTATCTTAAAGTTAAGATCTTGAAGTTGTGAAGTTATGAATTGCAAGTTTTAAACTTTAAGCTAAAAACTTTCTGATTTATCTTAAAGTTAAGATCTTGAAGTTGTGAAGTTATGAATTTCAAGTTTTAAACTTTAAGCTAAAAACTTTCTGATTTATCTTAAAGTTAAGATCTTGAAGTTGTGAAGTTATGAATTTCAAGTTTTAAACTTTAAGCTAAAAACTTTCTGATTTATCTTAAAGTTAAGATCTTGAAGTTGTGATGTTATGAATTGCAAGTTTTAAACTTTAAGCTAAAAACTTTCTGATTTATCTTAAAGTTAAGATCTTGAAGTTGTGAAGTTATGAATTTCAAGTTTTAAACTTTAAGCTAAAAACTTTCTGATTTATCTTAAAGTTAAGATCTTGAAGTTGTGAAGTTATGAATTTCAAGTTTTAAACTTTAAGATACTAAGTTCTGATTTATCTTAAAGTTAAGATCTTGAAGTTGTGAAGTTATGAATTGCAAGTTTTAAACTTTAAGCTAAAAACTTTCTGATTTATCTTAAAGTTAAGATCTTGAAGTTGTGAAGTTATGAATTTCAAGTTTTAAACTTTAAGCTAAAAACTTTCTGATTTATCTTAAAGTTAAGATCTTGAAGTTGTGAAGTTATGAATTGCAAGTTTTAAACTTTAAGCTAAAAACTTTCTGATTTATCTTAAAGTTAAGATCTTGAAGTTGTGAAGTTATGAATTGCAAGTTTTAAACTTTAAGCTAAAAACTTTCTGATTTATCTTAAAGTTAAGATCTTGAAGTTGTGAAGTTATGAATTTCAAGTTTTAAACTTTAAGATACTAAGTTCTGATTTATCTTAAAGTTAAGATCTTGAAGTTGTGAAGTTATGAATTGCAAGTTTTAAACTTTAAGCTAAAAACTTTCTGATTTATCTTAAAGTTAAGATCTTGAAGTTGTGAAGTTATGAATTGCAAGTTTTAAACTTTAAGCTAAAAACTTTCTGATTTATCTTAAAGTTAAGATCTTGAAGTTGTGAAGTTATGAATTTCAAGTTTTAAACTTTAAGATACTAAGTTCTGATTTATCTTAAAGTTAAGATCTTGAAGTTGTGAAGTTATGAATTGCAAGTTTTAAACTTTAAGCTAAAAACTTTCTGATTTATCTTAAAGTTAAGATCTTGAAGTTGTGAAGTTATGAATTTCAAGTTTTAAACTTTAAGCTAAAAACTTTCTGATTTATCTTAAAGTTAAGATCTTGAAGTTGTGAAGTTATGAATTTCAAGTTTTAAACTTTAAGCTAAAAACTTTCTGATTTATCTTAAAGTTAAGATCTTGAAGTTGTGAAGTTATGAATTGCAAGTTTTAAACTTTAAGCTAAAAACTTTCTGATTTATCTTAAAGTTAAGATCTTGAAGTTGTGAAGTTATGAATTTCAAGTTTTAAACTTTAAGATACTAAGTTCTGATTTATCTTAAAGTTAAGATCTTGAAGTTGTGAAGTTATGAATTTCAAGTTTTAAACTTTAAGCTAAAAACTTTCTGATTTATCTTAAAGTTAAGATCTTGAAGTTGTGAAGTTATGAATTGCAAGTTTTAAACTTTAAGCTAAAAACTTTCTGATTTATCTTAAAGTTAAGATCTTGAAGTTGTGAAGTTATGAATTTCAAGTTTTAAACTTTAAGCTAAAAACTTTCTGATTTATCTTAAAGTTAAGATCTTGAAGTTGTGAAGTTATGAATTTCAAGTTTTAAACTTTAAGATACTAAGTTCTGATTTATCTTAAAGTTAAGATCTTGAAGTTGTGAAGTTATGAATTGCAAGTTTTAAACTTTAAGCTAAAAACTTTCTGATTTATCTTAAAGTTAAGATCTTGAAGTTGTGAAGTTATGAATTTCAAGTTTTAAACTTTAAGATACTAAGTTCTGATTTATCTTAAAGTTAAGATCTTGAAGTTGTGAAGTTATGAATTTCAAGTTTTAAACTTTAAGCTAAAAACTTTCTGATTTATCTTAAAGTTAAGATCTTGAAGTTGTGAAGTTATGAATTGCAAGTTGTAACAAAATATGTCTATTTCGTTCCAAATGTTAATTCATAACATTTAAATTATAAATTGTTACTCCAAGCGCCATCTCTTTACTCATTTTTGCAACGTACTTGATAGTACAGGATATAGACGCGCGCCGTTAAAAACTTAACTTTGGCTTGAGAGTGCGACAAGACAGTTCGATTTTTATTGATCGCGTGTAAATCAATTATTTATAAGTCGATTTTCGTTACAAAATTAGTGATACGCATTAGTAATTCCACCGTCATTACGGATTTCGTGAAAGCAGTGCGTAGCTATTTTGTTTTAGCCAGTTCAAGCATTTTTTTTGGAAAATATTCGAGTGGTTGTATCGAACCACCATATTTTCTTTATCGAAGTATAAATTAGTACCAACCATAATTTTATTTGGTAACATTCGTCTGGTGACTATTTTGACAGCTGCTTTTATTTACATTTGGAAGTCGATTGTTATTGTCAATCGCGGCTTCAGTTTTTGTGATCAAATTGTACTGGACGATCACTTTGTTTTATTTGGATCGTCAACCTGTACCATACTGTCAACGCAGCGGAGTGCCGCCTGTCCATCTTCGTATCCGCCTGTCAAAACCTGCTCATCGAGTATTACGTCGGTGTACTGCAGTCCGAGGATCTTAGATTGGGAGCCATTGAAATTCAACACCAACCACTGCATTCCATACAAGGATTATTGCTGTCATCTCCATTGTGTGAACTCACGATTGATATCAAGGTGAGACAAATTTTATATTCTTGTGTGGATTTATTCTTGTGGTATTGTGGTAATTCATTACAGTCAATTATTTGTATTGACGGGCCTACCATTCTGGTGTCCCGTATTGTGTCACCTTTGACGTACCGTTGTCACCATCAGTTAACGTGCTTCTTGTTCTTGGCACGCCACTACCACGAGCGTTTGTAATTGTCGTAGTCGTTTCAATTTTCATTAAAATTTTATTGTTAATTATTGTTTTATTTTTCGACGAAGCGTACCCTCGTATTTTTCAGCACAACGCAGAGTGGAATTTTCATTGGACTTACGACCCTCGCTTCCAGGCTATAGCGAGTTAGCTTATACCAACATCAGGGTTACCACGAATATAAGTAGGAGTTTTACTTCTGCGTGGTCTTGTTTGCCTTTCCAAACCGTTCTCTCATTAGGAACGGAAAGGAGGGTAAACATATCACTGGCGTCCATACGTGGAACTCAATTTGTTGATTTTCCAACTCTGTGTTTGTCCCGAGGTGCGTTTTCGTGCATACGATTCGACAACGGAACGTTTGTGGTCGTGTTAATTTTTTATTATTGCAGCAGTTTTTGGCAACTGGAGAGCGTTGTGGACTGGGCGCTTTGCGTGTTTGTATGGTTTGGTACATGGTAAATAATAATAAATTGAGTTGTCAACTTAGTACTCGTACCGGCGAAAAACCTTTTTACTTTGTTGTTTGTGGTGCACAAGTTTTGTTGGTTCAAGAACGAAATATCCTTTTGTTGTGCTCTCGCTTTATTCATTTTTGCAATATATATATTATTTTTAATTATTGCTTGCGAGTGGCGCTACGCCCATTTCAAAATTCACACCGGCGAGAAACCATTTACGTATATACATATCAGAATAATAATATCATTTGTTGCGTTCCCTCCAATTGCAATTTGACTGTATTTGTTTTGTCACGCAATTGGGAGTCGTGTTTACGCACTATTTATTTTTTTATTATTCAATTCTTTGTACGATAGTTTCGTGTTTTATCGAACGCTTACATTTTTTTACTTCGTCTTTGTCAAGTTAACTTAATTATCATGTCTGAAAAAGCTTACGTGGCAGCCTTATCTAGAGAGGAGATCGCCGTTGAGTTGCAACGACGCAAAGGAAATGATTTACCCGGAATTCCTGAACATTTAGCTTCTCGTCGTAAATTACTATGTCAGTTGATGCGCGATGAGAAATATAATTCATCATTAGCAATGATTAAATATAAACCAGTTGACATACCTGCCGAACTAGAAATATGCGAAAAGTCCCTTTCAGTAATCAGTAAGCAAATTAATGATTTGTCAACTAATGTTGATGATAAGCTTTTGGATGCGTTAGATCATCGGCTGGCGCATTATAGTAATCGTTTAGATTTAATGGAAGGAGTTGGTTTTGATGACCCCAAAAGAAACACTTTAATTCTTACATGTAAAACTTTACGTGAGAATCTCGAATCTTTAATCAAAGATTCAGATGCGCTGGAAAGCGAGGAGGTATTACCAATCACGAACTCTCCGGTTCAAGCAAGTAATTTTCAACCTGCACGTAGGTCCACTCTTACCGATTCAATTCCGATTAATCCAGACATTAGCACCGCCTTAACTAACATTTTATTAAATCAATCGCAAAATCGGGTATCTGTCCACAAATGGGGTCTTAGCTATGATGGCAAGGGTAATTTTAAAGCCGTTTTTGATTTTATTGAGCGCGCACAAGAGCTTGCACGTTCACGAGGGGTTAAAGAAGACGAATTATTTAGAAAAGCTGGGGAATTCTTTTCAGACGAGGCATTAGTCTGGTACCGTTCCTTGAGTCCCACTATTTCAAATTGGTCACAATTAATGGATGCTTTGAAAGTCCGATTTTTATCTCTCGATTATAGTAGAGAATATGCCGATCAAATCCGGGCTCGGAAACAATTACCAGGTGAATCTGTTCTGGGATTCATAGAATCCATGATTGCTCAATTTTCTAGATTAAATCCAATTCCTTCGGATGAGGAACAGCTATGGGTTATAAGACGTAACATGTCTCCACAAATTTCGTTAACCTTAGGGTTAAATGAATACAAAACTAGAGAAGCGCTTATTACGGCAGCTCAAGCCGCCGAAAGAGTAATAAAGTGGACCACTCCATCAGAGGCCACTTGTTCGATGTCTTCATCTCCCATGGTTACTACTCATTTTCCATTAGACCCTCAGTCAGACAACTCTCTAGATAACTGTTGGAACTGTAATAATCCCGCGCATGGTTTTGAGGATTGCCCAAAACCTTTATCTAAATTTTGTTTTGTATGCGGCCAAAAAGGGGTAACTGCCATAACATGTCCTAGAAAACATCAAGGACGTTCAAAAAACTTGCGAAGGCGGAGAGGCGTTTCGGCTCGCCCGGCAAATCCGCGTTAAAAGCCGACAAAAGAAGAAGAGCGAGATGGCATCACGGCGTGCGTCTCAAGAAGGCTCTTAAAGCCGATTCCTTGTGTTGGAAGGGGTGGTTAGGACGCGTACGCTCTTTTTGCGGATCATCGCAGACTACTTCCGCTCTCTTTACACATCCCACGCGAGACATAAGACCTTATGTTAATTTAACTGTGGGGGGGGGTACCTCTTGCTGCTCTGCTTGACTCTGGAGCATCTGTTTCTGTTCTGGGTAGTGATGCGCACTTTCTAATAAATCAGTTAGATTTATGTTTTACGCGCGGCACCAAATCTTTTTTACATTCCGCTGATGGAACTTCACAAGATTTATTAGGTGAAGTCATGCTTCCTATCACCATTGGTGAAGTTACCAAAGTTTTAAACGTCATAGTTTGCCGTAGTATCACCACATCATTAACCCTAGGTATAGATTTTTGCAAGATGTTTGGTGTCAAAATTGATTTTGGTAGAGACCAATATTTTGTTAATCAAATTAGTGCCACGGAATTTATGCGTTCCGCTTCCGAATTATCAATAGAGCAGCAGGTTATGCTTTCTTCCATGAAAGACAAATATAAGGAACTGGACCGTGAGGGGTTGACTCGTACTGATAAGGTAATTCACCATATAGATACGGGTTCAGCTGGTCCTGTCAAGCAACGTTTCTATCCCTTATCTCCACCCATGCGAGCTATTGCTCACCGTGAACTAGACGAAATGCTACAAATGAACATCGTTGTCCCTTCTAAGAGTGCTTGGTCGTCACCCATGCTTTTAGTCCGTAAAAAGAACGGTTCCTATCGACTGTGTTTCGATGGCCGTAAATTAAATCAATTGACTAAAAAGGATGCGTACCCACTTCCTCGATTGGATGACATTTTATCTCATTTACAGGACGCTAGATTCCTGACCTCTATAGATCTTAAAAAAGCATTTTGGCAAGTTCCTCTCTCATCCTCATCTCGTGAAAAGACTGCATTTACTGTGCCTGGCAGAGGTCTCTTCGAGTATGTCGTTATGCCGTTTGGAATTTCCAACGCCCCTATCACTCAACAGCGATTAATGGACAACGTTTTTGGTTCATTGCTTGGTGAGAAGGTCTTTGTTTACCTTGACGACATAATCGTAGTTTCCAATACCTTTGCCGAACATTTAAGCCTTTTGCAACAAGTCTTTGAGAAACTTAAAGATGCTAACCTAACCGTTAACTTTGAAAAATGTGAATTTTGCAGATCCACATTAAAATTTTTAGGTCATGTTATTGACAAATCTGGTCTTCATACCGACCCTGACAAAGTTGAGGCTATAACTAAATTTGAACGTCCAACTACTGTTACTGGAGTAAAACGATTCCTTGGACTTATAGGATGGTATCGACGATTTATCCCTAATCTCTCCACCTTTTCTGCTCCCATTACTGAGTTAATTAAGGGACGGGTTAAACGTCAAACCATTACTTGGACTCCTAACGCTATTGAGTCATTTGAGAGTTTAAAGAAACTACTAGTTACAGCACCCGTTTTAGTTAGTCCCAACTTTGAAAAGAGATTTTTTATACACTGCGATTCATCAGGTTACGGTTTGGGAAGTGTTTTGACACAGGGTGAAGGTGATGATGAGCGACCCATTGCGTATGCATCTAGAACCTTGAACAAGGCTGAGCGAAATTATTCGACGACGGAGCGTGAATGTTTAGCGGTCTTATTTGGTATCGAAAAGTTTCGACCATATGTTGAGGGTACTCAGTTTACAGTTGTGACCGATCATTATTCACTTTTATGGCTCATGAATATGAAAGATCCAGCCAATAAATTAGCCCGTTGGTCCGTTCGTCTTGCTCAACATTCTTTCGACATCCAGCATCGCAAAGGTCAATTGCATGTAGTTCCAGATGCCTTGTCCCGTGCTCCCTTGGAAGTCTCTTCATTAGTCTTAACTGATGATGACTTGGATCCCTGGTATCGGCGCATGCTGATCAACGTTAGAACAAATCCGCAACTTTATCCAGACTGGCGTATTGAGTCAGATCGTCTGTATAAGCTCATTACAAACAAACACGACGTTATTTCAAATTTGGTTGAATGGAAACAGATTATTCCTAAACCTCGTCGTAATGAAATTTTGAAAATGTGTCATGACGATCCTACGTCTGCACATTTAGGTACTTTAAAAACTTTTAATAAAATTCTGGAGCTTTATTACTGGCCTAAAATGCGTACTGACGTTGCTCGCTACGTGCGTCGTTGCACAGTTTGTTTGGCTTCTAAAGCTTGCCAAGGCGCACGCTACGGACTAATGGGTAAAGAGAAAAAAGTCCGTTTTCCTTTTCAATGTCTTTCCATCGACCTAATGGGTCCATTTCCCCGTTCTGCAAAAGGTAATACAGTATTACTTGTAGTTTGTGACTGGTTCACGAAATTTGTATTAGTCAAACCATTACGAAAAGCTACGGCTAAGGCCATCTGTGAGTTTTTGGAAAATGAAGTATTCCTTCTATTTGGTACACCGATGATTTGCCAAGTCGATAATGGTCCCCAATTTACGGGAAAAGAATTTCAAGAACTAATGAACAACTACAAGATTTCACATGTGTGGAAAAATGCCAACTACCATCCACAAGTAAATTTTGTAGAGCGATATAATCGAGTCATTGGTACCGCTATTAGGTCTTATGTCAAGCGTGATCATCGTAGTTGGGATGTAGAAATTTTTAAGATAGCACATGCTTTAAGATCTGCTACCCACGAAGTTACGGGGTATACACCATCATTCTTGAATTTAGGTCGCACTGTTCCGATAAACGGAGATTATTACGGTCGCATCCAACAGTTTAAAGAGGATGATCTAACCCTTGCTAACCGTGAAAGCGTCGCGCATGATATGCGAAAGTTAAATGGGGTGTTTGAAGATGTTACTAAGCGATTGCATAATGCTTATATTAGGGGGGCTAAACATTACAACTTGCGCAAAAGATCCATCAATTTTCGAGTAGGTGACATAGTTTGGCGAAGAAATTTCGTACTTTCTAATGCTCCGAATAAAATTAGTAGTAAGCTATCTCCTAAGTATATCAAGTGCAAGGTTCGCGAGGTTACAGGTCCATTAACTTATCGTTTAGTCAACGAGCGTGGTAAAGATGTAGGTGTCTATCATATTAAGGACTTAAAATCACATCCCGATGACGACGATGATCGAATATCCATTCAGGGTTAAAATCCACATTACATGGGCGGAGGTTGGGTAATGTTTGTCACAGGGGGGTTCGATTACACCTTGAATCCTACATTTTATTAGTAATGTCGTCTCTTATTGATCATGTTCCATCTCAGATCATATAAAACAGCCCGTAAGACATTCCATCAGTCTTACCATTTCCTTGGGGTCAACCAGTCCCGACCCACTTGCTTATCTGTGTTGACACTTATGGGGGCTAGCGGACTTCGTGCTTAGTGCAGGATCCAGGGGGACCGGTTGGTTGCTTTCTAGCGGGATGGACCACACCTGTACGCCCTGTCTAGGCTAGGCGTGCCTATGCACTGTTGCAGTGGGGTTGGTTCAATCTTAGTTGGGGGGTAGCCGGCTGGTTTTCCTCCTGTTAAGGGCATGAAGGGTCGTTGGCCGTATTCTTGTCGACACATCAACTTATTGATCACATTCCATCTCAGATCATATAATAAAAAATCCCGTAAAACATTCCATCCGTTTTACTATTCAGGGTTAAGGGTTTTTTATTCTTTTATTTTTACTCCCTGGTTTTTACGTCATAATTAGTGCAGACCATCTAGCCACTAATTATTCCATCGGAATTTATTCCAACGATTCCGGAGAAGCTGTCAAAGTCTTGGTAGGACGATCTGTTGATCAAATATTCGTTTGATCAAATTATTTAATTATTTTGTTTATTTTGCAAAATACCATTTCCTTTGGGTTGAGAACCATGAGTGTCTCACACTGGAAAGTAGAATTTAGTTGAATATAATTTTTTTGTTTGACTATTCTCGAATGGATCCTATGTGACCCATTCCCAGGTTGATTATCAGACGTTTTTTTGTCTTGATGTCCCTAAAGATTTTTTTGTATTCACTTTTTTCGGTGCAGGTCCAATGCGGGCTGCCCATTTTGTACTCATTGATTTTTATCTGAGACAAAATCATTTATACATTATGGTTTTCAGTAGCTATCATTAGCTCTACCAATTGGTTTTCGTTTCCGCGGATTTAAGGCGACATTTAGTCCCATGGGTGAAAAACCATACAATTATTATTTTATTCTTAATCCTTTAGAGATTTTTTTATTTTATTTTTTTATTGAAATATTTTAAGCTCATTTTTTTTCTTGTTAAGCTTGATATTTCTATCCTACCATTATTGCGACAAACTCTCTCCTCACTACAGTACGGTTTCTTCTGTAAATTCACAGTTCGTTGTAAATGTCAACTTCTTTATCTGATCTTTTTAGATCTTGGCCTGCGGCCAGATCGTTTAGTTGGGGGGTGTGTAACAAAATATGTCTATTTCGTTCCAAATGTTAATTCATAACATTTAAATTATAAATTGTTACTCCAAGCGCCATCTCTTTACTCATTTTTGCAACGTACTTGATAGTACAGGATATAGACGCGCGCCGTTAAAAACTTAACTTTGGCTTGAGAGTGCGACAAGACAGTTCGATTTTTATTGATCGCGTGTAAATCAATTATTTATAAGTCGATTTTCGTTACAAAATTAGTGATACGCATTAGTAATTCCACCGTCATTACGGATTTCGTGAAAGCAGTGCGTAGCTATTTTGTTTTAGCCAGTTCAAGCATTTTTTTTGGAAAATATTCGAGTGGTTGTATCGAACCACCATATTTTCTTTATCGAAGTATAAATTAGTACCAACCATAATTTTATTTGGTAACATTCGTCTGGTGACTATTTTGACAGCTGCTTTTATTTACATTTGGAAGTCGATTGTTATTGTCAATCGCGGCTTCAGTTTTTGTGATCAAATTGTACTGGACGATCACTTTGTTTTATTTGGATCGTCAACCTGTACCATACTGTCAACGCAGCGGAGTGCCGCCTGTCCATCTTCGTATCCGCCTGTCAAAACCTGCTCATCGAGTATTACGTCGGTGTACTGCAGTCCGAGGATCTTAGATTGGGAGCCATTGAAATTCAACACCAACCACTGCATTCCATACAAGGATTATTGCTGTCATCTCCATTGTGTGAACTCACGATTGATATCAAGGTGAGACAAATTTTATATTCTTGTGTGGATTTATTCTTGTGGTATTGTGGTAATTCATTACAGTCAATTATTTGTATTGACGGGCCTACCATTCTGGTGTCCCGTATTGTGTCACCTTTGACGTACCGTTGTCACCATCAGTTAACGTGCTTCTTGTTCTTGGCACGCCACTACCACGAGCGTTTGTAATTGTCGTAGTCGTTTCAATTTTCATTAAAATTTTATTGTTAATTATTGTTTTATTTTTCGACGAAGCGTACCCTCGTATTTTTCAGCACAACGCAGAGTGGAATTTTCATTGGACTTACGACCCTCGCTTCCAGGCTATAGCGAGTTAGCTTATACCAACATCAGGGTTACCACGAATATAAGTAGGAGTTTTACTTCTGCGTGGTCTTGTTTGCCTTTCCAAACCGTTCTCTCATTAGGAACGGAAAGGAGGGTAAACATATCAAAGTTTTAAACTTTAAGCTAAAAACTTTCTGATTTATCTTAAAGTTAAGATCTTGAAGTTGTAAAGTTATGAATTTCAAGTTTTAAACTTTAAGATACTAAGTTCTGATTTATCTTAAAGTTAAGATCTTGAAGTTGTGAAGTTATGAATTGCAAGTTTTAAACTTTAAGCTAAAAACTTTCTGATTTATCTTAAAGTTAAGATCTTGAAGTTGTGAAGTTATGAATTTCAAGTTTTAAACTTTAAGATACTAAGTTCTGATTTATCTTAAAGTTAAGATCTTGAAGTTGTGAAGTTATGAATTGCAAGTTTTAAACTTTAAGCTAAAAACTTTCTGATTTATCTTAAAGTTAAGATCTTGAAGTTGTGAAGTTATGAATTTCAAGTTTTAAACTTTAAGATACTAAGTTCTGATTTATCTTAAAGTTAAGATCTTGAAGTTGTGAAGTTATGAATTTCAAGTTTTAAACTTTAAGCTAAAAACTTTCTGATTTATCTTAAAGTTAAGATCTTGAAGTTGTGAAGTTATGAATTTCAAGTTTTAAACTTTAAGCTAAAAACTTTCTGATTTATCTTAAAGTTAAGATCTTGAAGTTGTGAAGTTATGAATTTCAAGTTTTAAACTTTAAGCTAAAAACTTTCTGATTTATCTTAAAGTTAAGATCTTGAAGTTGTGAAGTTATGAATTTCAAGTTTTAAACTTTAAGCTAAAAACTTTCTGATTTATCTTAAAGTTAAGATCTTGAAGTTGTGAAGTTATGAATTGCAAGTTTTAAACTTTAAGCTAAAAACTTTCTGATTTATCTTAAAGTTAAGATCTTGAAGTTGTGAAGTTATGAATTTCAAGTTTTAAACTTTAAGATACTAAGTTCTGATTTATCTTAAAGTTAAGATCTTGAAGTTGTGAAGTTATGAATTTCAAGTTTTAAACTTTAAGCTAAAAACTTTCTGATTTATCTTAAAGTTAAGATCTTGAAGTTGTGAAGTTATGAATTGCAAGTTTTAAACTTTAAGCAAAAAACTTTCTGATTTATCTTAAAGTTAAGATCTTGAAGTTGTGAAGTTATGAATTTCAAGTTTTAAACTTTAAGATACTAAGTTCTGATTTATCTTAAAGTTAAGATCTTGAAGTTGTGAAGTTATGAATTTCAAGTTTTAAACTTTAAGCTAAAAACTTTCTGATTTATCTTAAAGTTAAGATCTTGAAGTTGTGAAGTTATGAATTGCAAGTTTTAAACTTTAAGATACTAAGTTCTGATTTATCTTAAAGTTAAGATCTTGAAGTTGTGAAGTTATGAATTTCAAGTTTTAAACTTTAAGCTAAAAACTTTCTGATTTATCTTAAAGTTAAGATCTTGAAGTTGTGAAGTTATGAATTTCAAGTTTTAAACTTTAAGCTAAAAACTTTCTGATTTATCTTAAAGTTAAGATCTTGAAGTTGTGAAGTTATGAATTTCAAGTTTTAAACTTTAAGCTAAAAACTTTCTGATTTATCTTAAAGTTAAGATCTTGAAGTTGTGAAGTTATGAATTTCAAGTTTTAAACTTTAAGCTAAAAACTTTCTGATTTATCTTAAAGTTAAGATCTTGAAGTTGTGAAGTTATGAATTGCAAGTTTTAAACTTTAAGATACTAAGTTCTGATTTATCTTAAAGTTAAGATCTTGAAGTTGTGAAGTTATGAATTGCAAGTTTTAAACTTTAAGATACTAAGTTCTGATTTATCTTAAAGTTAAGATCTTGAAGTTGTGAAGTTATGAATTTCAAGTTTTAAACTTTAAGATACTAAGTTCTGATTTATCTTAAAGTTAAGATCTTGAAGTTGAGAAGTTATGAATTGCAAGTTTTAAACTTTAAGCTAAAAACTTTCTGATTTATCTTAAAGTTAAGATCTTGAAGTTGTGAAGTTATGAATTTCAAGTTTTAAACTTTAAGATACTAAGTTCTGATTTATCTTAAAGTTAAGATCTTGAAGTTGTGAAGTTATGAATTGCAAGTTTTAAACTTTAAGCTAAAAACTTTCTGATTTATCTTAAAGTTAAGATCTTGAAGTTGTGAAGTTATGAATTTCAAGTTTTAAACTTTAAGATACTAAGTTCTGATTTATCTTAAAGTTAAGATCTTGAAGTTGTGAAGTTATGAATTTCAAGTTTTAAACTTTAAGATACTAAGTTCTGATTTATCTTAAAGTTAAGATCTTGAAGTTGTGAAGTTATGAATTTCAAGTTTTAAACTTTAAGCTAAAAACTTTCTGATTTATCTTAAAGTTAAGATCTTGAAGTTGTGAAGTTATGAATTTCAAGTTTTAAACTTTAAGCTAAAAACTTTCTGATTTATCTTAAAGTTAAGATCTTGAAGTTGTGAAGTTATGAATTGCAAGTTTTAAACTTTAAGCTAAAAACTTTCTGATTTATCTTAAAGTTAAGATCTTGAAGTTGTGAAGTTATGAATTGCAAGTTTTAAACTTTAAGATACTAAGTTCTGATTTATCTTAAAGTTAAGATCTTGAAGTTGTGAAGTTATGAATTGCAAGTTTTAAACTTTAAGCTAAAAACTTTCTGATTTATCTTAAAGTTAAGATCTTGAAGTTGTGAAGTTATGAATTGCAAGTTTTAAACTTTAAGATACTAAGTTCTGATTTATCTTAAAGTTAAGATCTTGAAGTTGTGAAGTTATGAATTGCAAGTTTTAAACTTTAAGATACTAAGTTCTGATTTATCTTAAAGTTAAGATCTTGAAGTTGTGAAGTTATGAATTGCAAGTTTTAAACTTTAAGCTAAAAACTTTCTGATTTATCTTAAAGTTAAGATCTTGAAGTTGTGAAGTTATGAATTTCAAGTTTTAAACTTTAAGCTAAAAACTTTCTGATTTATCTTAAAGTTAAGATCTTGAAGTTGTGAAGTTATGAATTGCAAGTTTTAAACTTTAAGCTAAAAACTTTCTGATTTATCTTAAAGTTAAGATCTTGAAGTTGTGAAGTTATGAATTGCAAGTTTTAAACTTTAAGCTAAAAACTTTCTGATTTATCTTAAAGTTAAGATCTAAAAGTTGTGAAGTTATGAATTTCAAGTTTTAAACTTTAAGCTAAAAACTTTCTGATTTATCTTAAAGTTAAGATCTTGAAGTTGTGAAGTTATGAATTTCAAGTTTTAAACTTTAAGCTAAAAACTTTCTGATTTATCTTAAAGTTAAGATCTTGAAGTTGTGAAGTTATGAATTTCAAGTTTTAAACTTTAAGATACTAAGTTCTGATTTATCTTAAAGTTAAGATCTTGAAGTTGTGAAGTTATGAATTGCAAGTTTTAAACTTTAAGCTAAAAACTTTCTGATTTATCTTAAAGTTAAGATCTTGAAGTTGTGAAGTTATGAATTTCAAGTTTTAAACTTTAAGATACTAAGTTCTGATTTATCTTAAAGTTAAGATCTTGAAGTTGTGAAGTTATGAATTGCAAGTTTTAAACTTTAAGCTAAAAACTTTCTGATTTATCTTAAAGTTAAGATCTTGAAGTTGTGAAGTTATGAATTTCAAGTTTTAAACTTTAAGATACTAAGTTCTGATTTATCTTAAAGTTAAGATCTTGAAGTTGTGAAGTTATGAATTTCAAGTTTTAAACTTTAAGATACTAAGTTCTGATTTATCTTAAAGTTAAGATCTTGAAGTTGTGAAGTTATGAATTGCAAGTTTTAAACTTTAAGCTAAAAACTTTCTGATTTATCTTAAAGTTAAGATCTTGAAGTTGTGAAGTTATGAATTTCAAGTTTTAAACTTTAAGATACTAAGTTCTGATTTATCTTAAAGTTAAGATCTTGAAGTTGTGAAGTTATGAATTTCAAGTTTTAAACTTTAAGCTAAAAACTTTCTGATTTATCTTAAAGTTAAGATCTTGAAGTTGTGAAGTTATGAATTGCAAGTTTTAAACTTTAAGATACTAAGTTCTGATTTATCTTAAAGTTAAGATCTTGAAGTTGTGAAGTTATGAATTTCAAGTTTTAAACTTTAAGCTAAAAACTTTCTGATTTATCTTAAAGTTAAGATCTTGAAGTTGTGAAGTTATGAATTTCAAGTTTTAAACTTTAAGCTAAAAACTTTCTGATTTATCTTAAAGTTAAGATCTTGAAGTTGTGAAGTTATGAATTGCAAGTTTTAAACTTTAAGCTAAAAACTTTCTGATTTATCTTAAAGTTAAGATCTTGAAGTTGTGAAGTTATGAATTTCAAGTTTTAAACTTTAAGATACTAAGTTCTGATTTATCTTAAAGTTAAGATCTTGAAGTTGTGAAGTTATGAATTGCAAGTTTTAAACTTTAAGCTAAAAACTTTCTGATTTATCTTAAAGTTAAGATCTTGAAGTTGTGAAGTTATGAATTGCAAGTTTTAAACTTTAAGATACTAAGTTCTGATTTATCTTAAAGTTAAGATCTTGAAGTTGTGAAGTTATGAATTGCAAGTTTTAAACTTTAAGCTAAAAACTTTCTGATTTATCTTAAAGTTAAGATCTTGAAGTTGTGAAGTTATGAATTTCAAGTTTTAAACTTTAAGATACTAAGTTCTGATTTATCTTAAAGTTAAGATCTTGAAGTTGTGAAGTTATGAATTGCAAGTTTTAAACTTTAAGCTAAAAACTTTCTGATTTATCTTAAAGTTAAGATCTTGAAGTTGTGAAGTTATGAATTTCAAGTTTTAAACTTTAAGATACTAAGTTCTGATTTATCTTAAAGTTAAGATCTTGAAGTTGTGAAGTTATGAATTTCAAGTTTTAAACTTTAAGATACTAAGTTCTGATTTATCTTAAAGTTAAGATCTTGAAGTTGTGAAGTTATGAATTTCAAGTTTTAAACTTTAAGATACTAAGTTCTGATTTATCTTAAAGTTAAGATCTTGAAGTTGTGAAGTTATGAATTGCAAGTTTTAAACTTTAAGCTAAAAACTTTCTGATTTATCTTAAAGTTAAGATCTTGAAGTTGTGAAGTTATGAATTTCAAGTTTTAAACTTTAAGCTAAAAACTTTCTGATTTATCTTAAAGTTAAGATCTTGAAGTTGTGAAGTTATGAATTTCAAGTTTTAAACTTTAAGCTAAAAACTTTCTGATTTATCTTAAAGTTAAGATCTTGAAGTTGTGAAGTTATGAATTTCAAGTTTTAAACTTTAAGCTAAAAACTTTCTGATTTATCTTAAAGTTAAGATCTTGAAGTTGTGAAGTTATGAATTGCAAGTTTTAAACTTTAAGCTAAAAACTTTCTGATTTATCTTAAAGTTAAGATCTTGAAGTTGTGAAGTTATGAATTTCAAGTTTTAAACTTTAAGATACTAAGTTCTGATTTATCTTAAAGTTAAGATCTTTAAGTTGTGAAGTTATGAATTGCAAGTTTTAAACTTTAAGCTAAAAACTTTCTGATTTATCTTAAAGTTAAGATCTTGAAGTTGTGAAGTTATGAATTTCAAGTTTTAAACTTTAAGCTAAAAACTTTCTGATTTATCTTAAAGTTAAGATCTTGAAGTTGTGAAGTTATGAATTGCAAGTTTTAAACTTTAAGCTAAAAACTTTCTGATTTATCTTAAAGTTAAGATCTTGAAGTTGTGAAGTTATGAATTGCAAGTTTTAAACTTTAAGCTAAAAACTTTCTGATTTATCTTAAAGTTAAGATCTTGAAGTTGTGAAGTTATGAATTGCAAGTTTTAAACTTTAAGCTAAAAACTTTCTGATTTATCTTAAAGTTAAGATCTTGAAGTTGTGAAGTTATGAATTTCAAGTTTTAAACTTTAAGATACTAAGTTCTGATTTATCTTAAAGTTAAGATCTTGAAGTTGTGAAGTTATGAATTGCAAGTTTTAAACTTTAAGCTAAAAACTTTCTGATTTATCTTAAAGTTAAGATCTTGAAGTTGTGAAGTTATGAATTTCAAGTTTTAAACTTTAAGCTAAAAACTTTCTGATTTATCTTAAAGTTAAGATCTTGAAGTTGTGAAGTTATGAATTTCAAGTTTTAAACTTTAAGCTAAAAACTTTCTGATTTATCTTAAAGTTAAGATCTTGAAGTTGTGAAGTTATGAATTGCAAGTTTTAAACTTTAAGCTAAAAACTTTCTGATTTATCTTAAAGTTAAGATCTTGAAGTTGTGAAGTTATGAATTTCAAGTTTTAAACTTTAAGATACTAAGTTCTGATTTATCTTAAAGTTAAGATCTTGAAGTTGTGAAGTTATGAATTTCAAGTTTTAAACTTTAAGCTAAAAACTTTCTGATTTATCTTAAAGTTAAGATCTTGAAGTTGTGAAGTTATGAATTGCAAGTTTTAAACTTTAAGCTAAAAACTTTCTGATTTATCTTAAAGTTAAGATCTTGAAGTTGTGAAGTTATGAATTTCAAGTTTTAAACTTTAAGCTAAAAACTTTCTGATTTATCTTAAAGTTAAGATCTTGAAGTTGTGAAGTTATGAATTTCAAGTTTTAAACTTTAAGATACTAAGTTCTGATTTATCTTAAAGTTAAGATCTTGAAGTTGTGAAGTTATGAATTGCAAGTTTTAAACTTTAAGCTAAAAACTTTCTGATTTATCTTAAAGTTAAGATCTTGAAGTTGTGAAGTTATGAATTTCAAGTTTTAAACTTTAAGATACTAAGTTCTGATTTATCTTAAAGTTAAGATCTTGAAGTTGTGAAGTTATGAATTTCAAGTTTTAAACTTTAAGCTAAAAACTTTCTGATTTATCTTAAAGTTAAGATCTTGAAGTTGTGAAGTTATGAATTGCAAGTTTTAAACTTTAAGCTAAAAACTTTCTGATTTATCTTAAAGTTAAGATCTTGAAGTTGTGAAGTTATGAATTTCAAGTTTTAAACTTTAAGATACTAAGTTCTGATTTATCTTAAAGTTAAGATCTTGAAGTTGTGAAGTTATGAATTGCAAGTTTTAAACTTTAAGCTAAAAACTTTCTGATTTATCTTAAAGTTAAGATCTTGAAGTTGTGAAGTTATGAATTTCAAGTTTTAAACTTTAAGATACTAAGTTCTGATTTATCTTAAAGTTAAGATCTTGAAGTTGTGAAGTTATGAATTGCAAGTTTTAAACTTTAAGCTAAAAACTTTCTGATTTATCTTAAAGTTAAGATCTTGAAGTTGTGAAGTTATGAATTTCAAGTTTTAAACTTTAAGATACTAAGTTCTGATTTATCTTAAAGTTAAGATCTTGAAGTTGTGAAGTTATGAATTTCAAGTTTTAAACTTTAAGCTAAAAACTTTCTGATTTATCTTAAAGTTAAGATCTTGAAGTTGTGAAGTTATGAATTTCAAGTTTTAAACTTTAAGCTAAAAACTTTCTGATTTATCTTAAAGTTAAGATCTTGAAGTTGTGAAGTTATGAATTTCAAGTTTTAAACTTTAAGCTAAAAACTTTCTGATTTATCTTAAAGTTAAGATCTTGAAGTTGTGAAGTTATGAATTTCAAGTTTTAAACTTTAAGCTAAAAACTTTCTGATTTATCTTAAAGTTAAGATCTTGAAGTTGTGAAGTTATGAATTGCAAGTTTTAAACTTTAAGCTAAAAACTTTCTGATTTATCTTAAAGTTAAGATCTTGAAGTTGTGAAGTTATGAATTTCAAGTTTTAAACTTTAAGATACTAAGTTCTGATTTATCTTAAAGTTAAGATCTTGAAGTTGTGAAGTTATGAATTTCAAGTTTTAAACTTTAAGCTAAAAACTTTCTGATTTATCTTAAAGTTAAGATCTTGAAGTTGTGAAGTTATGAATTGCAAGTTTTAAACTTTAAGCTAAAAACTTTCTGATTTATCTTAAAGTTAAGATCTTGAAGTTGTGAAGTTATGAATTTCAAGTTTTAAACTTTAAGATACTAAGTTCTGATTTATCTTAAAGTTAAGATCTTGAAGTTGTGAAGTTATGAATTTCAAGTTTTAAACTTTAAGCTAAAAACTTTCTGATTTATCTTAAAGTTAAGATCTTGAAGTTGTGAAGTTATGAATTGCAAGTTTTAAACTTTAAGATACTAAGTTCTGATTTATCTTAAAGTTAAGATCTTGAAGTTGTGAAGTTATGAATTTCAAGTTTTAAACTTTAAGCTAAAAACTTTCTGATTTATCTTAAAGTTAAGATCTTGAAGTTGTGAAGTTATGAATTTCAAGTTTTAAACTTTAAGCTAAAAACTTTCTGATTTATCTTAAAGTTAAGATCTTGAAGTTGTGAAGTTATGAATTTCAAGTTTTAAACTTTAAGCTAAAAACTTTCTGATTTATCTTAAAGTTAAGATCTTGAAGTTGTGAAGTTATGAATTTCAAGTTTTAAACTTTAAGCTAAAAACTTTCTGATTTATCTTAAAGTTAAGATCTTGAAGTTGTGAAGTTATGAATTGCAAGTTTTAAACTTTAAGATACTAAGTTCTGATTTATCTTAAAGTTAAGATCTTGAAGTTGTGAAGTTATGAATTGCAAGTTTTAAACTTTAAGATACTAAGTTCTGATTTATCTTAAAGTTAAGATCTTGAAGTTGTGAAGTTATGAATTTCAAGTTTTAAACTTTAAGATACTAAGTTCTGATTTATCTTAAAGTTAAGATCTTGAAGTTGTGAAGTTATGAATTGCAAGTTTTAAACTTTAAGCTAAAAACTTTCTGATTTATCTTAAAGTTAAGATCTTGAAGTTGTGAAGTTATGAATTTCAAGTTTTAAACTTTAAGATACTAAGTTCTGATTTATCTTAAAGTTAAGATCTTGAAGTTGTGAAGTTATGAATTGCAAGTTTTAAACTTTAAGCTAAAAACTTTCTGATTTATCTTAAAGTTAAGATCTTGAAGTTGTGAAGTTATGAATTTCAAGTTTTAAACTTTAAGATACTAAGTTCTGATTTATCTTAAAGTTAAGATCTTGAAGTTGTGAAGTTATGAATTTCAAGTTTTAAACTTTAAGATACTAAGTTCTGATTTATCTTAAAGTTAAGATCTTGAAGTTGTGAAGTTATGAATTTCAAGTTTTAAACTTTAAGCTATAAACTTTCTGATTTATCTTAAAGTTAAGATCTTGAAGTTGTGAAGTTATGAATTTCAAGTTTTAAACTTTAAGCTAAAAACTTTCTGATTTATCTTAAAGTTAAGATCTTGAAGTTGTGAAGTTATGAATTGCAAGTTTTAAACTTTAAGCTAAAAACTTTCTGATTTATCTTAAAGTTAAGATCTTGAAGTTGTGAAGTTATGAATTGCAAGTTTTAAACTTTAAGATACTAAGTTCTGATTTATCTTAAAGTTAAGATCTTGAAGTTGTGAAGTTATGAATTGCAAGTTTTAAACTTTAAGCTAAAAACTTTCTGATTTATCTTAAAGTTAAGATCTTGAAGTTGTGAAGTTATGAATTGCAAGTTTTAAACTTTAAGATACTAAGTTCTGATTTATCTTAAAGTTAAGATCTTGAAGTTGTGAAGTTATGAATTGCAAGTTTTAAACTTTAAGATACTAAGTTCTGATTTATCTTAAAGTTAAGATCTTGAAGTTGTGAAGTTATGAATTGCAAGTTTTAAACTTTAAGCTAAAAACTTTCTGATTTATCTTAAAGTTAAGATCTTGAAGTTGTGAAGTTATGAATTTCAAGTTTTAAACTTTAAGCTAAAAACTTTCTGATTTATCTTAAAGTTAAGATCTTGAAGTTGTGAAGTTATGAATTGCAAGTTTTAAACTTTAAGCTAAAAACTTTCTGATTTATCTTAAAGTTAAGATCTTGAAGTTGTGAAGTTATGAATTGCAAGTTTTAAACTTTAAGCTAAAAACTTTCTGATTTATCTTAAAGTTAAGATCTAAAAGTTGTGAAGTTATGAATTTCAAGTTTTAAACTTTAAGCTAAAAACTTTCTGATTTATCTTAAAGTTAAGATCTTGAAGTTGTGAAGTTATGAATTTCAAGTTTTAAACTTTAAGCTAAAAACTTTCTGATTTATCTTAAAGTTAAGATCTTGAAGTTGTGAAGTTATGAATTTCAAGTTTTAAACTTTAAGATACTAAGTTCTGATTTATCTTAAAGTTAAGATCTTGAAGTTGTGAAGTTATGAATTGCAAGTTTTAAACTTTAAGCTAAAAACTTTCTGATTTATCTTAAAGTTAAGATCTTGAAGTTGTGAAGTTATGAATTTCAAGTTTTAAACTTTAAGATACTAAGTTCTGATTTATCTTAAAGTTAAGATCTTGAAGTTGTGAAGTTATGAATTGCAAGTTTTAAACTTTAAAGCTAAAAACTTCTGATTTATCTTAAAGTTAAGATCTTGAAGTTGTGAAGTTATGAATTTCAAGTTTTAAACTTTAAGATACTAAGTTCTGATTTATCTTAAAGTTAAGATCTTGAAGTTGTGATGTTATGAATTTCAAGTTTTAAACTTTAAGATACTAAGTTCTGATTTATCTTAAAGTTAAGATCTTGAAGTTGTGAAGTTATGAATTGCAAGTTTTAAACTTTAAGCTAAAAACTTTCTGATTTATCTTAAAGTTAAGATCTTGAAGTTGTGAAGTTATGAATTGCAAGTTTTAAACTTTAAGATACTAAGTTCTGATTTATCTTAAAGTTAAGATCTTGAAGTTGTGAAGTTATGAATTGCAAGTTTTAAACTTTAAGCTAAAAACTTTCTGATTTATCTTAAAGTTAAGATCTTGAAGTTGTGAAGTTATGAATTTCAAGTTTTAAACTTTAAGATACTAAGTTCTGATTTATCTTAAAGTTAAGATCTTGAAGTTGTGAAGTTATGAATTGCAAGTTTTAAACTTTAAGCTAAAAACTTTCTGATTTATCTTAAAGTTAAGATCTTGAAGTTGTGAAGTAATGAATTTCAAGTTTTAAACTTTAAGATACTAAGTTCTGATTTATCTAAAGTTAAGATCTTGAAGTTGTGAAGTTATGAATTTCAAGTTTTAAACTTTAAGATACTAAGTTCTGATTTATCTTAAAGTTAAGATCTTGAAGTTGTGAAGTTATGAATTTCAAGTTTAAACTTTAAGATACTAAGTTCTGATTTATCTTAAAGTTAAGATCTTGAAGTTGTGAAGTTATGAATTGCAAGTTTTAAACTTTAAGCTAAAAACTTTCTGATTTATCTTAAGTTAAGATCTTGAAGTTGTGAAGTTATGAATTTCAAGTTTTAAACTTTAAGCTAAAAACTTTCTGATTTATCTTAAAGTTAAGATCTTGAAGTTGTGAAGTTATGAATTTCAAGTTTTAAACTTTAAGCTAAAAACTTTCTGATTTATCTTAAAGTTAGATCTTGAAGTTGTGAAGCTTATGAATTTCAAAGTTTTAAACTTTAAGCTAAAACTTTCTGATTTATCTTAAAGTTAAGATCTTGAAGTTGTGAAGTTATGAATTGCAAGTTTTAAACTTTAAGCTAAAAAACTTTTCTGATTTATCTTAAAGTTAAGATCTTGAGTTGTGAAGTTATGAATTTCAAGTTTAAAACTTTAAGATAAAAGTTCTGATTTATCTTAAAGTTAAGATCTTTAAGTTGTGAAGTTATGAATTGCAAGTTTTAAACTTTAGCTAAAAACTTTCTGAGTATATCTTAAAGTTAAGATCTTGAAGTTGTGAAGTTATGAATTTCAAGTTTTAAACTTTAAGCTAAAAACTTTCTGATTTATCTTAAAGTTAAGATCTTGAAGTTGTGAAGTTATGAATTGCAAGTTTAAACTTTAAGCTAAAAACTTTCTGATTTATCTTAAAGTTAAGATCTTGAAGTTGTGAAGTTATGAATTGCAAGTTTTAAACTTTAAT